>JAGIQG010000028.1:35195987-35795987 GCA_024679065.1 Sphyrna mokarran
AATCCCATTAAATCCCATGTACTCATCCAGATGTCTTTTAAAAGACCCCAGCGAGTTCGCCTCTACCATTACCGATGGCAGCCAATTCCACTCACTCACCACCCTCTGAGTGAAAAACTTACCCCTCGACATGTCCTCTGTACCTGCTCCCCAGCGCCCTAAACTTGCGTCCTCTTGTAGTGACCATTTCAACCGTGGGAAATAGCCTCCGACAATCCACCCTATCTAGTCCTCTCAACATCTAATAAACCTCTATCAGGTCGCCTCTCAACCTTCGTCTCTCCAGGGAGAAGAGACCCAGCTCCCTCAACCTATCTTCATAAGGCATGCCCCCCAATCCAGGCAACATCCTCGAAAATCTCCTCTACATCCTCTCAATAGCTTCCACGTCCTTCCTACAGTGAGGCGACCAGAACTGCGCACAGTACTCCAAGTGGGGTCTGACAAGGGTTTTATCATTGCTAAGGAACTCTCAGCCAGTTATATTTTGTGCCATGAAGAGGGAATGCCATCATGGGGCAACGGTTGACAACTTCAGTGTTACCCATTAAGAAACCAATGAAGTGTGTAAACAGATGATGATATTGATGTACTTGTTTTTATCCTACAGGTGCTTTGGTCCACCTTGTTGTCTAACGAGGGGCATACACGCGATGGGTCGTGAGAGGGCTGCTCTTGGACCTTTTTCGAGAGTATCCTAGTGCTTCACATTGTTAGTGTATGCTTGACCTGGACCATTTGATGGGCAATACGACAGTTCAGTGACTATCGCTGTGCTGTGCAGATACATGGATTTGGGCCTGTGTCTGTGGGAGTTTGTGCATTCTCCCCGTGTTTGTGTGGGTTTTCTCCGGGCGCTCCGGTTTCCTCCCACATCCCAAAGATGTGCTTTTAGGCTGATTGGCAAAACAAATTCTCCCTAAATTATCTCAAATTTGGTTTTTAATCCATAGATCTATAAACAGAAACAAGGATCATGGGTAGAGGTGGGAACATCGGGGTGGTGGCGCGGGCTCGTTGGGCCAAAGGGCCTGTTTCCCGTGCTGTTTTGTTCTTTGTTCTTTGTAATGTGAGAATTACAGGTAACCAACAGAGTTAGCAGCCAACCATCAATTACAAGGCTGAGAACCACATCGTAATCTTGTAGCACAGCTTGGCTTGTCTCTGAATAACCATAAAAACATGGAATTGGTTCAGATCCACAATCATAAATGCCATTTGTTTCTGACTGTACGCAACATACATTCATTTCCCACATTTATCTTTGTGATATGGAATGTAAACATAAACTGATAAAACAGCTCATGACGTAAGACTTCATGGACTTGTATAATATTCGATAATAAATTATTTTACTACTGAAGGACTGTAGATTATTTACTCACCGTGCCTAACGAAAACCCATTGCAAAAGCCTGAGAATGCTATATCAGAAGATTAATGATATAAATGTACATATTGCCCATCCTTTGAATGTCTCACAAAATCATTACAGTGCAGAAGGAGGCCATTCAGTCCATCGAATCTGCACCAACCACAATTCCACCTATTTCCATAACCCCACATATTTCCTTTGCTAATGCCTCCAACACCAGGGTCTATTTAGCATGGCTAACCCACCTAATCTGCACATCTCTGGAGTGTGGGAGGATGTGTTAGTCCTCAGAGTCACACTTACTACAGATGTGTTAGCCCTCTGTGGCACCCTTACTCCAGATGTGTTTGCTCTTTGTATCACACTACAAATGTGTTAACCCCTGCGTCACATCTACTACAGATGTGTTAGCCCTCTGTGTCACACTTACTCCAGATGTGTTTGCCCTTCGTATCACACTTACTACAGAAGTGTTAACACCTGCATCACATTTACTACAGATGTGTTTTCCTGTGTCACACTTACTCCCTCTGTGTCACACTTATTGCAGATGTGTTAGCCCTCTGTGTCACACTTATTGCAGATGTGTCAGCCCTCTGTGTCACACTTACTACAGATAATGCCACATCTCAATTTCCCAGCCAAGGAACTTTTCATAGAACATAGAACATAGAACATAGAATACTACAGCGCAGTATAGGCCCTTCGGCCCTCGATGTTGCGCCGGCCAATGGACCCTCTAACCTAAACTATTCCAATATCATCCATATGCCTATCCACCGACCATTTGAATGCCTCCAAAGTAGGTGAGTCCACAACTGCTGCAGGCAGGGCATTCCACGCCCTCACCACCCTCTGTGTAAAGAACCTGCCTCTGACATCCGTCCTATAACTACCACCTCTTAATTTAAAGTTATGTCCCCTCGTGTTGGTCATCACCATCCGAGGAAAAAGGCTCTCACTATCCACCCTATCCAGTCCTTTGATCATCTTATACGCCTCAATTAGGTCACCGCGTAACCTTCTTCTCTCTAATGAAAATAACCTCAGGTCCCTCAGCCTTTCCTCATAAGGCCTTCCCACCATACCAGGCAACATCCTGGTAAACCTCCTCTGCACCCTTTCCAATGCTTCCACATCTTTCTTATAATGCGGCGACCAGAACTGTACGCAATACTTCAAGTGCGGCCGCACCAGAGTTTTGTACAGTTGTAACATAACCTCACGGCTCCTAAATTCAATCCCTCTACCAATAAAAGCTAACACACCGTACGCCTTCTTAACAACTTTATCAACCTGGGTGCCAACTTTCAAAGAGCTATGTACTTGTACCCCAAGATCCCTCTGCTCGACAACACTATTAAGGGTCCTTCCATTAGCCCTATATTTCATATGCCTGTTATTCCTACCAAAGTGAATCACCTCACACTTATCCGTATTGAATTCCATTTGCCACCTCACGGCCCAGCTCTGCAACCTATCTATGTCCCTCTGCAAACTGTAACATCCATCCTCGCTGTCTACAACTCCCCCCACTTTGGTATCGTCAGCAAATTTACTAATCCAACCCTCTACACCCTCATCTAGGTCATTTATAAAAATGACAAACAGCAGTGGCCCTAAAACAGATCCTTGAGGTACACCACTTGTAACTGCACTCCAGGTTGAATATTTCCCATCAACCACCGCCCTCTGTCTTCTATCAGTTAGCCAATTCCTAATCCAAACTGCTAAATCACCTTCAATCCCATGCATCTGCACTTTCTGCAACCACCAAACCACAAACCCAAAACCAAACAACACGCCTTGGGTGTCTGTCATGGAGTTTGCACATTCTCCCCGTGTCTGCGTGGGTTTCCTTTGGGTGCTCCGGTTGCCTCCCATAGTCCAAAAATGTGCGGGTTAGGTTGATTGGCCACGCTAAATTGCCCCTTAGTGCCGGGGGAGGGGGAGGGGGTGAGAAAGATATTTAGATGGGATGAAAGGGATAGGGCCTGGGTGGGATTGTTATTGGTGCAGGCTCGATGGGCCAAATGGCCTCCTTCCGTACTGTAGGGATTCGAAGATCCTATGATTTTATGATATGGGATCTTGTATATTGGATCTTTCGTATAGAACATAGAACATTACAGCGCAGTACAGGCCCTTCGGCCCTCGATGTTGCACAGACCAGTGGATCCAATCTAATGACCCTCTAACCTAAACTATTCCAATGTTATCCATGTGTCTATCCACTGACCATTTTAATGTTCTTAAAGTATTGGACCAACTAATGGAATGTAAACAATTCAATTGTTACTTGCTTTTAATTATGTGTATCAGAATATTGTTAAATTCTTCCTGCTGTTAAAGTGTTTGCACAGTCTCACTCAGTGACTGCTGTGAGGTTCCCTGCTATGAACAGCTTGTAAGTTTCCCCAGCTGCTGGTTGGTGTTTTATCTGAAGGTGTGTACATGCTGGGGAAAATATTTCCTCACAGCAGGCCAGCAGGGTTTTTCTTCATAATTAATGACCCGATTGTCAATAACTGGAGACTGACCTTAGCTGCAATGTTTAATCATGTGATCAGGCCACCGGTCATAAAATTAAATTGTCTTGCCCGAGGCTTCATAAATATCGGCAAAGGCAAAGCTTCAGATATCCCCACGTTATCGCCACTCCTTTGCTCACCCAACCCACGTGGCGCATTTTCCCAGTCTCTGGATGATTTTCCGAGGCAGTTCTAGTCTTAACGTAAAAACATAAGAAATAGGAGCAGGAGTCGGCCAACCAGCCCCTCGAGCCTGCCCCGCCATTCAATAAGATCATGGCTGATCTGAAGTGGTTCAGTTCCACTTACCCTCCTGCTCCCCATAACCCTTAATCCCCTTATTGATCAGAAATATATATCTACCTGTGACTTAAACACATTTAACATGGTAGCTTCCATCGCTTCAACGGATAGAGAATTCCAAAGCTTCATCACCCTCTGGGAGAAGAAGTTCCTCCTCAACTCTGTTCTAAACTGACCCCCCTTATTTTGAGGCTGTGACCTCTAGTTCTTGTTTCCTTTCTAAGTGGAAATAATCTCTCTGCTTCTACCCTGTCTAGCCCCTTCACTAACTTATATGTCTCTCTAAGCCTGTGTCATGACCTGCAGAGGATAACACCATCAGTTATATCAATATCTGCCATTATTGATAGATCAGTGTCAACCAGGACTTGGTTATATTTTCAAGTTCCGCCATCTGCTCAGAGCGCATAATCTTTGCTCATATTCCAGGGGGAGGAGAAACTTGAGGAGGTAATGAGGGAACCTGAGGGAGAGGGGGGGGGGCTTGTGTACTACATTTGGTAGAATCCCGAAATATTCTGTAACTGCCAGGATTGGTAACAGTTAACAAGGAGACATTCAGACCTTTTGGGGACCGGGGGAGGGAAGGTGGGGGCATGATAATCTGCATATGAGAGAACAGTGGGCATTGTGAGGGAGTGCTGCTTTCTCTTGTGTGGGTTAGGTAGATTGGCCGTGCCAAATTGCCCTTTAGAGTCCCAAGATGTATAGGTTAGGTGGATAAGCAATGCTAAATTGCCCCTTCGTGCCCAAAGACGTGCAGGTTAGGTGGATTGGCCATGCCAAATTGCCCCTTAGCATCTTAAGATGTGTAGGTTAGGTGGATTGGTCATGCTAAATTGCCCCTTAGTGTCCAAAGGTATGCGTGTTAGCTGGATTGGCCTTGCTAAATTGTCCCTTAGTGTCTCAAGATATATGGGTTAGGTGGATTGGCCATGCTAAATTGTCCCTTAGTGTCTCAAGATGTATGGGTTAGGTGGATTGGCCATGCTAAATTGTCCCTTAGTGTCTCAAGATGTATGGGTTAGCTGGATTGGCCTTGCTAAATTGTCCCTTAGTGTCTCAAGATGTATGGGTTAGATGGATTGGACATGCTAAATTGTCCCTTAGTGTCTCAAGATGTATGGGTTAGGTGGATTGGCCATGCTAAATTGTCCCACAGTGTTTTGTCTTTTGGCCTCATTTACCTCCCCATGCAATGCACTCCAGATAGTCGCCAGCCTCTGAATCAAAAAGATCTTATCTCAAATCCCTTCTGAATCTACTGACCTTTATCCCAAAATGATGTCCTCCCAGGGACAGATCCCCCCCCACCCTGGAAAAAAGGGAGACAACTGCTCCTACTCATCCTGTCTGGGCTCCCACAGTCTTATACATCTCAATCGTATCCCTGAGGGAAAGCTAAAAGAGACGTACTCACTTATGACCCTCACAGCAGCCAGTGTTCTCTTATGCACAGATTTGTGAACCACCCCTGAACTCTTTCCAAGGCCAGCACATCCTTCCTTAGATATGGGGACTCCAATTCGGGTCTGACCAGAACCTTATACAACTTCAGGAGTACAACCCTGCTCTTGTATTCTAGCCCTCTCAATATGAATGCTATAATTAGGGAATAATTAGGGATAGGATTTATAGTTATTTAGAGAGTAATGAATTGATTGGAGATAGTCAGCATGGTTTTGTGAAGGGTAGGTCGTGCCTTACTAACCTCATTGAGTTTTTTGAAAAAGTGACTAAGGAGGTGGATGGGGGTAAGGCGGTTGATGTGGTATATATGGACTTTAGTAAGGCGTTTGATAAGGTGGCCCATGGAAGACTTCTGCAGAAAATGCAGATGTATGGGATAGAGGGTGATTTAGCTAATTGGGTTAGGAATTGGCTAGCAGATAGAAGACAGAGGGTGGTGGTTGATGGGAGATATTCATCGTGGAGTTCGGTGACAAGTGGTGTACCTCAGGGGTCTGTTTTGGGGCCCCTGCTGTTTGTAATTTTTATAAATGATCTGGATGAGGGTATTGAAGGATGGATTAGTAAATTTGCAGATGACACTAAAGTCGGTGGAGTGGTAGATAGTGAAGAGGGGTGTTATAGTTTGCAGAGGGACTTGGACAAGTTGCAGAGCTGGGCCGAGAGGTGGCAAATGGAGTTTAATGTGGAAAAGTGTGAGGTAATGCACTATGGCAGAAATAATAAATGTGTAGAGTATAGGGCAAATGGTAGGATTCTTAGTAGTCTAGATGAACAGAGGGATCTTGGTGTGTATGTGCATAGATCCCTGAAAGTAGGCAGTCAAGTCGAGAAGGTTGTTAAGAAGGCATATGGAGTCTTGGCTTTTATTGGTAGGGGGATTGAATTTCGGAGCCGCAACGTCATGTTGCAACTGTACAAAACTCTAGTGCGGCCGCACTTGGAGTATTGTGTGCAGTTCTGGTCCCCGCATTATAAGAAAGATGTGGAGGCATTGGAGAGGGTACAGAGGAGGTTTACCAGGATGTTGCCTGGTATGGAGGGCAGGTCTTATGAAGAGAGGCTGAGGGATTTGAGGTTGTTTTCGTTAGAAGGAGGCGGCTAAGAGGGGACCTAATCGAAACATATAAGATGATTAGAGGTTTAGATAGGGTGGACAGTGATAGCCTTTTTCCTAGGATGGAGAAAGCTAGCACGAGGGGACACAGCTTTAAATTAAGGGGTGATAGTTATAGGACGGATATCAGAGGTAGGTTCTTTACCCAAAGGGTGGTTCGGGAGTGGAATGCCCTGCCTGCAGCAGTTGTAGATGCGCCAAGTTTGGTGGCGTTTAAGAGGTTAGTTGATAAGTATATGGAAGAGAAGGGAATGGTTTAGTTTGGAGGGGCATTGCTTTTTATATTGGTCGGCGCAACATCGAAGGCCGAAGGGCCTGTTCTGTGCTGTAATGTTCTATGTTCTATGTTCTATGTTCTATGTTCTATTGCATTTGCCCTCCTAACTGCTGACTGAACTTACACATTAACCTTAAGAGAATCTTGAATAATAACTCCTAAGTCCCTTAGTATTTCTGATTTCCGAAGCATTTCCCCATTTAGAAAATAGCCTGTGCTTCCATTCCTCCTTTCAAAGTGCATAACCTCACACTTTTCCACATTGTATTCCATCTGCCATTTCTTTGTCCACTCTCCTAACCTGTCCAAGCCCTTCTGCAGCTCCCCTGCTTCCCTAATACTACCTGTCCCTCTACATATGGGGCAAGTGGAAAAAAGGACATGTCCTCTCTCTGTCTAACCCTAACGCTAACCTCAAGCCCTCTTTAAACTGATTAAAAAATTCCCCTTCAAGTTAGGCAAATTCCAAAGATTAACATTACACAAAAATACGAAAAGAAACTAATAATTTTGGTTCTATTTATTAATTTACAGGATATGGGTGTCATTGGCTAGGCCAGCATTTATTGCCCATCCCTAATTGCCCTTGGAAAGGTGGTGGTGAGCTTCCTTCTTGAACTATTATACTGTGACTTTATGGATTCAGTTCCAGGTTTTTGACCATGTGACAATGGAAGACTGATATCTAAAGTATGTGACTGGCTTCCCACTATTCACCCGCTGCCCCTTGTTTATCGAGGTTATATTTTCCAGTAGATCTCTGAAAGTTGGTACTCAAGTTGATTAGGTTGTTAAGAAGGCATATAGTGTGTTAGCATTTATTGGTAGAGAGATTGAATTTCAGAGCCAAGATGTCAAGTTGCAACTGTACAAAACTCTGGTGCGGCCGCACTTGGAATATTGTGTACAGTTTTGGTCCCCGCATTATAAGAAAGATGTGGAGGCATTGGAAAGAGTGCAGAGGAGGTTTACCAGGATGTTGCCTGGTATGATGGGTAGGCCTTATGAGGAAAGGCTGAGGGACTTGAAGTTATTTTCATTAGAGAGAAGAAGGCTAAGAGGTGACTCAATAGAGACATATAAGATGATCAGAGGGTTAGATAGGATGGATAGTGAGAGCCTTTTTCCTCGGATGGAGATGGATGACATGAGGGGACATAGCTTTAAATTAAAGGGTGGTAGTTATAGGATGGATGTTAGAGATGGGTTCTTTACTCAGAGGGTAGTAAGGGCGTGGAATGCCCTGCCTGCAGCAGTTGTGGACTCATCAAGTTTAAGGGCGTTCAAATGGTCAGTGGATAGGCCTATGGATAGCATTGGAATAGTTTAGGATAGAGGGTCATAAAATTGGTTCCATTGGTCGGCGCAACATCGAGGGCCAAAGGGCCTGTGCTGCGCTGTAATGTTCTATGTTTTATGTGGTAGGATTTCAATGTTCATTAGAATTCTGTTTCAATACGAGAAGTGTAACAAGTAAGGCAAGTGAACTTAGAGATTGGATTAATACCAGGAACTACGATGTTGTTGCCATTACAGAGACTTGGGAAGGACAGGATTGGCAGCTTAACATTCCAGGATACAGATATTTCAGGCAGGATAGAAGGGGATGTAAAAGGAGAGTTGCACTATGGTTAAGAGTATCACAGCTGTACTCCAAGAGAACACCCTGGAGGGCTCATATAGCGAAGCAATATGGGTAGAGCTCAGGGATAAATAGGGTGTAGTGACAATGTTGGGGTTTCCTATGGACCGACTGCCAGCGGGAGATAGAGGAACAGATATGTAGACAGATTTTAGTAAGGTGTAGAAGTAACAGGGTTGTTGTGGCAGGAGATTTTGACTTCCTCTATATTGACTTGGACTCAATAGTGTTGAGGGCATGGATGAGACAGAACTTGTAAGGAGCACAGTGTTGAAAGAGGCCATTTGGCCCATCAAGTCAGCACCGACCAAAATCCTACCCAGTACATTCCTGTAAGGACAAAGGATAAGTATGGCAAACTTTGGAAATCTTGGATAAAGAGAGATATTGAGAACATAGTCAAAGGAAAAAAATGAGGCATTTGTCAAAGCTAGCAGGCTGGGAACACACGGAGCAAGCGTGGAATACAAAGAAAGTAGAAAAAAAAACTTGAGCAAGGAGTAAGGAAGGGCTAAAAGGGACCACGAGAAAGCATTGGCCAGCAGGATGAAGGAAAATCCCAAGGCATTTTATACATATATAAAGAGCAAAAGGGTAGCCAGAGAGAGGGTTCACCCACTCAAGGACAAGGGAGGGAATCTATGTGTGGAGCCAGAAAAAATGGGTGAGGAATTAAATGAATACTTTGCATCAATATTCACCAAAGAGAAAGATGTGGTGATGAGCCTGGGAAAGGATGTGTAGATAGTTTGAGTCATGTTGAGATCAAAAAGGAGGAGGTATTGGAGTTCTTGAGAAACATTAAGGTAGACAAATCCCTAGGGCCTGATAGGATATAGAATATTGAGAGAGGCAAGGGAGGAAATTGTTGGGGCCTTGAGAGAAATCTTTGTGTCCTTACTGGCTACGGAGGAGGTGATGATGTGGGGATGCCGGCATTGGACTGGGGTAAACACAGTAAAAAGTCTCACAACACCAGGTTAAGGTCCAACTAGTTTATTTGATGCTTTTGGAAACACTGATTCAGTATTCTGTAAACTTTGTGTGCCTCTATATGCCCTTCTCTGGTGAGAACCTTCCACACACCTGACAAAGAAACAGTGTTTCCGAAAGCTTGTGGGATTACTATCAAATAAACTGGTTGGACTTTAACCTGATGTTGTGAGACTTCTTACAGAGTAGGTCCTAGCGGATTGGAGAATAGCCAATGTTGTTTCTTTGTTTAGGAAGGATAGCAAGAATAATCTAAATAATTACAGGCCAGTGGGCCTTACATCAGTGGTAGGGAAATTATTGAAGAGGATTCTTTGAGACAGGCTTTATTCCCACTTGGAAATAAGTGGACATGTTAGTGAGAGGCAACATGGTTTTGTGAAGGGGAGGTTGTGTCTCACAAACTTGATCAAGTTTTTCGAGGAAGTGACAAAGGTGGCTTCCAAAATAGAATTGAACAAACGCCTGAGGAGAAAGAAATTTTTAGGGGCAATGGAGGAGGGTCAGGGGAATGTGCACGGCCGAAATATCCTTTCAGAGAGCTGACTCAGGCAAGATGGACTGAATGGCCTCCCTCCACGCCATAACCAATCTGTGGGTCTGTTCTCTGAGAGATTGAATCAAGGTAAGTACATGAGAAACAGGAGCAGGCGTAGGCTATTCGGCCCCTCAAGCCTGCTTCACCATTCAATGAGGTCATGGCGAGTCTGGTTGAGGCCTTAACTCCACTTTTCTACCTGTTCCCTTATTGCTTTTGTCCCCCTTATCGATCGAAAATCTGCCCAATGCGCAATTGAATATGTTCAATAACCCATTTCCCACAACTCGCTGTGCAAGAGAATTCCAAATATTACATAGAACATAGAACAATACAGCACAGAACAGGCCCTTCGGCCTTCGATGTTGCGCCGACCAATATAAAAAGCAATGCCCCTCCAAACTAAACCATTCCCTTCTCTTCCATATACTTATCAATTAACCTCTTAAACGCCACCAAACTTGGCGCATCTACAACAGCTGCAGGCAGGGCATTCCACTCCCTAATCACTCTTTGAGTAAAGAACCTACCTCTGATATCCGTCCTATAACTCATACCCCTTAATTTAAAGCTGTGTCCCCTCGTGCTAGCTTTCTCCATCCTAGGAAAAAGGCTATCACTGTCCACCCTATCTAAACCTCTAATCATCTTATATGCTTCAATAAGATCCCCTCTTAGCCGCCTCCTTTCTAACGAAAACAACCTCAAATCCCTCAGCCTCTCTTCATAAGACCTGCCCTCCATACCAGGCAACATCCTGGTAAACCTCCTCTGTACCCTCTCCAATGCCTCCACATCTTTCTTATAATGTGGGGACCAGAACTGCACACAATACTCCAAGTGCGGCCGCACTAGAGTTTTGTACAGTTGCAACATGATGCTGCGGCTCCTAAATTCAATCCCCCTACCAATAAAAGCTAAGACTCCATATGCCTTCTTAACAACTTTATCCACTTGACTGCCTACTTTCAGGGATCTATTGACACATACACCAAGATCCTTCTGTTCCTCAACACTATTAAGAGCCCTACCATTAGCCCTATACTCTACACATTTATTGTTCCTGCCAAAGTGCATTACCTCACACTTTTCCACATTAAACTCCATTTGCCACCTCTCGGCCCAGCTCTGCAACTTGTCCAAGTCACTCTGTAAACTAAAACACCCCTCTTCACTATCTACCACACCACCAACTTTAGTATCATCTGCAAATTTACTGATCCATCCCTCAATACCCTCATCCAGATCATTTATAAAAATTACAAACAGCAGGGGCCCCAAAACAGACCCCTGAGGCACACCACTCGTCACCGAACTCCACGATGAATATCTCCCATCAACCACCACCCTCTGTCTTCTATCTGCCAGCCAATTCCTAATCCAATTAGCTAAATCACCCTCTATTCCACACATCTGCATTTTCTGTAGAAGTCTTCCATGGGCCACCTTATCAAACGCCTTACTAAAGTCCATATATACTACATCAACCGCCTTACCCCCATCCACCTCTCTGGTCACTTTCTCAAAAAACTCAATGAGGTTAGTAAGGCAGTTAGTAAGTAAGTAAGACATGAGTTAGTAAGGCATGACCTACCCTTCACGAAACCGTGGCTGTCTTATCAAAACAATTCCTCCTCATTGTTTAGGAGTTCATTTATTGGATGTGGGAGTCACCAGTTGGCCAGCATTTATTACCCACCCCTAATTATCCTTGAGATGATGCTTTCTTGAACTGTTGTGGTCCGTATAGAACATAGAACACTACAGCACAAACAGGCCCTTCAGCCCACGAGTTGCACCGATCACATCTATACCCACCAAGCCATAGACCTATCTATAACCCCCTATCCCATTAGTTCCCATATACTCATCCAGAAGTCTTTTAAAAGATCCCAGCGAGTTTGCCTCTACCACCACCGACGGCAGCCGATTCCATTCACTCACCACCCTCTGAGTGAAAAGCTTACCCCTAACATTCCCTCTGTATTTGCTTCCCTGCACCTTAAATCTGGGTCCTCTCGTAGCGACCATTTCAGCTCGGGGAAATAGCCTCTGAGAATCCACCCTATCTATTCCCCTCAACATTTTATAAACATCTATCAGGTCGCCTCTCAACCTATGTCTCTCTAGGGAGAAGAGTCCCAGCTTCCTCAACCTATCTTCATAAGGCCTGCCTCCCAATCCAGGCAACATCCTTGTAAATCTCCTCTGCACTCTTTCAATATCTTCCACATCCTTCCTATAGTGAGGCGACCAGAACTGCGCACAATACTCCAAGTGGGGTCTGACAAGGGTCTTATAAAGCTGCATCATTACCTCCCAACCCCTAAACTCAATCCCTCAATTAATGAAGGCCAGTACACCATATGCCTTCTTGACCATATGGTATAGGTACACCCACTGTGCTGTTAGGGAGCAAGTTAAGAACATAGTAATCCTACAATGCAGAAGGAGGTCATTGACTCTGTGCCAACGACAATCCCAGCCAGCTCCGATCCCTATAGCCCCACTTATTTACCCTGCTGGCGTCAATTTAGCATGGCCAATCAACCTAACTGACACAGTGGGAGGAAACCAGAGCACCCGGAAAAAACCCACGCAGACCTGGTGAGAATGTGCAGATTCCACACAGACAGTGACCCAAGGCCAGAATTGAACACAGGCCCTTGGCACTATGAACAGCATTGCCAACCATTGTACAACTGTGCTGCCTCTCTAGGATTCAAAGATTTTGACGCAGCAACAGTGAAGGAATAACCAATATATTTCTAAGTAAGGATGGTGAGTTATTCAGAGGGGATGTTCCAGGTGGTGATGTTCCCAGATATCTGCTGCCATAGAACCATAGAAAATTATAGTTCAGAAACAGGTCTTTTGGCCCTTCTTGTCTGTGCCAAACCATTTTTTGCCTAGTTCCACTGACCTGCACTTGGACCATATCCCTCCACACCCCTCTCATCCATGAACCCATCCAAGTTTTTCTTAAATGTTAAACGTGACTCCGCATTTACCACTTTATCCAAATGCTCATTCCACATTCTCACCATTCTCTGCGTGAATAATCCCCTCCTAATATTCTTTTTAAACTTTTCTCCTTTCACCCTTAACCCATGTCCTCTAATTTTTTTTTCTCCCTTAGCCTCAGCAGAAAAAGCCTGCTTGCATTCCTTCTATCTATACCCATCAAAATCTTATCCACCTCTATCAAATCTCCCCTCATTCTTCTACGCTCCACGGAATAAAGTCCTAACCTATTCAATCTCTCTCTGTAACTCAGCTTCTCAAGTCCCAGCAACATCCTAGTGAACCTTCTCTGCACTCTTTCAACCCTATCTACATCCTTCCTATAAATAGGTGATCAAAACTGTACACAATACTCTAAATTCAGCCTCCCCAATGCCTTATATAACCTTACCATAACAACTCCAGCTTTTACACTCAATACTCTGATTTATAAAGCCCTTGTCCTTCTAGACGGTAGAGGTTGAATTTAGAAGGTGCTACCTAAGGAATTTAAGTGAATTGCTGCAATGCATCTTGTAGATGGTACACACTGCTGCTACTAAGCATCTCTGGTGGAGGGAGTAAATATTTGGGGATGTGGTGCCAATCAAGTCGCTTTGTCCTGGCTGATATTGAGTTTCTTGAGTGTTGTTGGAGCTGCACCCATCCAGGCAAGTGGAAAGTATTCCATCACACTTGTGCCTTGTGGGCAGACTTTGGGGAGTTAGGAGATGGGTTACTTATTCCAAGATTCCTTGCCTTTGACCTCCTCTAGTTGCCACAATATTTATATGGCTAGTCCAGTTCAGATTCTCCATCTTAACTGGGAAACTTCTTATTCTTAAACCATGTTCTAGATTCCCCCATGAGATGAACTTAGAATTTCATAAGTCTCAGTAAGGTTATGTGCCAGTGGGTATTGGTGCAATCTGCTCAACTTTTCCTCATTCCCTTTTATCCCTGTATAGTCCCCTCTCGCCCCCACCCAGACACTCCCCTTCTGCTTTCACATTGATCTCCAAACACTTTGTAATCCACCTTATCATGCTTTCGAGCTATTAAAACTGGTTTGAGCCTGCTTTCAGTTTTGTTAATGTTAATAATTATCATAATTTAATGCGAAACGCAATTACTGCATGCAACGAAAGATTAGCCAAAGTTATCGCCTACACATGAAACCTTGAACAAAAATTGATCGAGGCGGGGGGGAGGGAACGGCTCTATTTTATGCCTTTCGGAATGGATCAATATATCATGCTGATAGAGGGTATAGGTTAATATTCACAGTCCTGTGATTGTAAGCACAGATCACCATCACTTATTCCATCTAACTTTCAATTGCCCTTTGACAGTTTCTGTGATAAACAACAGGATAATGGCACTATTGCATGCACAACATGCTATACCTTAACTACTTCCACCAACAGCCCCACATCTAACAGCGCAAGCACAAATAACCTCAATATATCACATTGTACAAACATTTGCTTTGCCGTATATCAGCTGTGGTTTCTGTCTCTGTGCCAGATGTTTGTGGTTTCAATGATCCACTTCACAGACCTGTAGCATATACTGATAATCCAGGCTGACATTCCAGTGCACTACTGACAGAGTGCTGCACTATTGTAAGGGTTGTCAGCTTGGAAATATAGAATGGGAAAGAATTGAGATTGGGTAGAGAGAGACATAAGCAGACAGCAATGAAAAGTGAAATGCAATGTCTTTGGAAACTCCAACAACAATTAACACCTGAAGGAAAGAATTATTAATTGAGGTTGTACCTATTGGGAAAGTGTAAAGTTTATTTAGTGTGTGTCACAAGGAGGCTTACATTAACGTTGCAATGAAATTACTGTGAAAATCCCCTAGTCGCCACACTCTGAGGGAGAATTTAGCATGGCCAATGCACGTCACCAACACGTCTTTCCGATGTGGGAAGAAACTGGAGCACCGGAGGAAACCCATGCAGACACAGGGAGAACGTGCCAAATCCACAAAGACAGTGACCCGAGCTGGGAATCGAACCCGGGTCCCTGGCGCTGTGAGGCAGCAGTGCTAATCACTGTGCCACTGTGCCACCCTCAGAAAGATTGAACTGGCAGAAGCTGGAAGGAAGAAGTGGCCTGACAGATCTAAAGAAGTTCATGAGAAGGTTTCGTAGGGTAAATATAAAGCACATTGTCAGTGAGAGTATTCCAGGCAGCATGGTGGCATAGTTGTTAGCACTGCTGCCTCACAGCGCCAGGGTTTGATTCCCAGCTTAGGTCAGTGTGTGGAGTTTGCATGTTCTTCCCGTGTCTGCATGGGTTTCCTGTGGGTGCTCTGGTTTCATCCTATAAATGTGCAGCTTAGACGGATTGGCCATGTTAAATTGCCCCTCAGTGTGTATGCGAGTGTATGCCTTGTGATGTATCCTGAATGTACCTTTCTTGATGCCCTTGGTCTGTCAGGATAGACTTTGACTCTTATGATCCTGAATTGGAGTAACTAGTCTATGTCAACCTAGAGGCTAAGAGACAAGAATTTTCAAGTGGAGACATTGCTTTACTAGGTGCCAACGTCAACCAGTGAGCTCAGAGGTGATGGATGAAGGGGATTTGGTTTGTGCAGGCTACAGGTAGCAGAGATCTGGATGAACTGAAGTGTACGCATGGTGGAAGATGGGAGAATGGTTCAGCGAGCATTAAGATAGTTCAACCAAGAGGGAGAGGCGATATTGATGAGAGTTAAAATGGTTGAGATTTGGTGATGTACAATGGACCAGTTCAGTGCCAGATGCGTGGGAGTCTACACAATCAAACATAGAATCATAGAATCAGTGCAGAAGAGGTCATTCAGCCCATCGAGTCAACATCTGACCTCCCACCTAATCCCACTTACCAGCACTTGGCCTATAGATCTGAACGTTATGATGCACCAAGTGCTTATTCAAGTACTTTTTAAAGGATACGAGGCAACTTGTCTCCACCACCTTCCCAGGCAGCGCATTCCTGACTGTCACCAACCTCTGGGTAAAAATGATTGACCTCATTTTCCACCTAAACCTCTTGCGCACCCCCCAGGGTTGAACCTGTGGTCCTAGTGACTGATTCTTCAACCAGAGGGAACTGCTGCTTCTTTTCCACTCTGTCCATGTGCATCATATTCCTGTACGCCCCGATCAGGTTGCCCATCAACTTCCTCTGGTCCAACGAAAACGACCCAAGCTTATCCAACCTCTCTTCATAATTTCAATATTCCACCTCAGGCAGGTGAATCTGGGCACAAGAGCAAAGATATGTGGGGGGTAGGGGCGGGTGATCTTACCATCTCACCCCACCAGCCAATAGGAGGGATGAGCTGGTAAGAACACAAGGCTGCCACAAAATTGGGTTTGCGCTTGATTTCTCACCTCTCGCGACACTGAATACTCAGCGGGATCAATCTCACACCAGGAAAGTCTTTGATTTTAATCCTTAAATTCCACTTAAAATAAAGTGCAAATATTATTAGTGAGTTCGGGACGCAATCATCCAGACTCTCTTTCCTTAGCAGCCTTGCCGGTGAAGGTTCTCACTGGCGAGGATGGCACGTGGTCCCATCAACATGGGCATGTTCTAATGGTCTTGCTGGTGGGCCAGTAGGGCCACAGGCTATTGAGGCCCCCCCAAGGGAGGTAGAGGGCAAAGAGTGTGTGTGCCCCTTGAGCAGTGCCAGCCAGGCACACTGGCAGTTCCAGCTTGGCAACTTGGCACTGTGTACTCCTACAATCTGAGAGACGTGCAGTTTAGGTGGAATGGCCAGAGTAAAAATTGCCTGGGACCCCCGACACTCTCTAGGGTGAATGTGTGGGATCATGGGGATAGGGCCTGGGTGGGATTGCTGTCGGTGCAAACTCAATGGGCCGAGTGGCTTCCCTCTGCACTGTAGGGATTCTATACCCTGGCACTGTCAGCATAGCACACTGGCACAGCACGCCAGACACTGGGCAGTGCCAAAGGGGCAAGGCCTGAGAGGTGGAGTCTACAGGGAGGGGGCCTGCCCTGAAGAAGTGGGACCTAAGGCAGAGGCAGGCAGGTAGACACTGCCCATTCTTGAGGGTGGAGAGGCTATGCACTCTGCAACCTGTGGTCAGTCATTCTACGCAGGGGGGTTGGTGGGCGATCAGCCGGTCCGTGGGGTGGGGAGGTCTCGGATAGCCAGTGTGAGGGGTGGGGGTGATTGGTCAATATGTCGAGGGATCAGCCATGGAAGGCAGCAGTGTGGGTGGGGTTGATCGGCTGCAGTAGCTGCGGGGAAGGTGACTGATAAATATCGCTGTTCTGTGCTATTGCACAAAACAGAAAGAGACCTGCGCAAGTGCAATTGCACCCTGCTGCAAGCTGTCGGCTTTCAGCCCTCCATGGAGAGAGAAAAACAGAGTTTTTCTCTCTCCGTGGAGGCTGCCAAACCTGCTGAGTTTATCCAATATTTTCATTTGTAAATCAAAGAGTCATAGAGATTTACAGCATGGAAACAGGCCATTTGGCCCAACTTGTCCTTGCCATGCTTTTTTTTTAAACTCTTAAACTAATCCCAATTGCCCACATTTGGCCCATATCCCTCTATACCCATCTTACCCGTGTAACCAACTAAATGCTGTTTGAAAGATAAAATTGCACCCTTCTCTAATACTAGCTGTAGCAGGAATCTGGGTTTGATTCTGGCTCGGGTCACTGTCTGTGTGGAGTTCGCACATTCTCCTCATGTCTGCATGGGTTTGCTCTGGTTTCCTCCCAAAGATGTGCGGGTTAGATCAATTGGCTGTGTGAAAATTGCCCCTTAGTGTCCTGAGATGCATAGGTTGGAGGGACTAGTGGGTTAAATGTGTAGGGATGTGGGGGTAGGGCCTGGGTGTGATTGTGGTTGGTGCAGACTTAATGGGCTGAATGGCCTCTTTCTGCACTGTAGGTTTTCCACGATTCTATGTATCCCTAGATCTTTTTGTTCTGTAACTCTCCCCAGTGTGGTCCCATTAACTGAGTAAGCCCTGCCCTGGTTTAATCTACCAAAATGCATTTGTCTTCGGTTACAAGTGGTGTACCTCAGGGGTCTGTTTTGGGGCCCCTGCTGTTTGTAATTTTTATAAATGATCTGGATGAGGGTATTGAGGATGGATTAGTAAATTTGCAGATGACACTAAAGTCGGTGGAGTGGTAGATAGTGAAGAGGGGTGTTATAGTTTGCAGAGAGACTTGGACAAGTTGCAGAGCTGGGCCGAGAGGTGGCAAATGGAGTTTAATGTGGAAAAGTGTGAGGTAATGCACTTTGGCAGGAATAATAAATGTGTAGAGTATAGGGCTAATGGTAGGATTCTTAATAGTGTTGATGAACAGAGGATCTTGGTGTATTTGTGCATAGATCCCTGAAAGTAGGCAGTCAAGTCGATAAGGTTGTTAAGAAGGCATATGGAGTCTTAGCTTTTATTGGTAGGGGGATTGAATTTCGGAGCCGCAACGTCATGTTGCAACTGTACAAAACTCTAGTGCGGCCGCACTTGGAGTATTGTGTGCAGTTCTGGTCCCCACATTATAAGAAAGATGTGGAGGCATTGGAGAGGGTACAGAGGAGGTTTACCAGGATGTTGCCTGGTATGGAAGGCAGGTCTTATGAAGAGAGGCTGAGAGATTTGAGGTTGTTTTCGTTAGAAAGAAGGCGGCTAAGAGGAGACCTTATTGAAACATATAAGATGATTAGAGGTTTAGATAGGTGGACAGTGATAGCCTTTTTCCTAGGATGGAGAAAGCTAGCACGAGGGGACACAGCTTTAAATTAAGGGGTGATAGTTATAGGACGGATATCAGAGGTAGGTTCTTTACCCAGAGGGTGGTTAGGGAGTGGAATGCCCTGCCTGCGGCAGTTGTAGATGCGCCAAGTTTGGTGGCGTTTAAGAGGTTAGTTGATAAGTTTATGGAAGAGAAGGGAATGGTTTAGTTTGGAGGGTCATTGCTTTTTTCATAATTGGTCGGCGCAACATTGAAGGCCGAAGGGCCTGTTCTACACTGTAATGTTCTATGTTCTATGTTCTAAATTAAACTCCATCTGCCATTTGTCAATAAATGAGTTATTGTTTTATCCAGTCTAATTTCTGGTTTAGGGATTTTTCAGCCATTTGAAGTGTTTGAGAGGCAACTAATAGAAGGCCATGTTTCTTCCAGGAATAATACTGAAACCTTGGCTCCGTGCATTACTCAGTGACAGGGAACAGTATGATACACTGAGGGTAGGCTGTTCAATGTGCATAACAATCCTTAGCCCATTGCACAGATGCCCATCTCTCACACTCCTGGCACGGTTTCTGTTGTGTCAGAATTCCTGTCACTCCAGGCTGGTATACATGACTGAAATCCCACGTGAAATCCCACATCATCTAGAGATTGCATTGGTGGAGTTGCTTTGCTCCCATTACGTGGGCTCGCTGATATCTGAGACAACATTGGTTAAACAATCTGATGTGTGGGCAGACTGAGAAATTTAATGGGACCTTGCAATAAATTGTTTTCCTGACCAGGGTTCCCATGGCGACAATGCTGTATGAAGTTATTTGTGTATAAGGAGGTACCACAAGAATCAACACACAGCTTGCCATCTGTGCTGTTTATTATGGGGGCAGTGTGTTTTTAACATTCATCTTTGGAATGTGGCATTTAGTGCCCATGCCCAATGACTCTTGAGAAAGTGCCTTGAACTTCTGCAGTCCCTGAGGTGTAGGTACACGCACAGTGCTGTTAGAAAGGGTGCTCCAAGATTTTGACCCAGTGACAGTGGAGGAACGGTGATATATTTCCAAATCAGGATGGCGCGTGGAGTGGAGGGAAACTTTCAGGCGGTGGCGTACATGTGTGTCTAACGCCATTGTTCTTCTAGGCAATGATCACTGTGGGTTTGGAAGGTCTAAGGATCCTTGGTGAGTTCCTTCACTGCATCTTGCAGATGCACACATGGCTGTCACTACAAACCAGCGGTGGAGGGAGTGGCTGTCTGCGTGGAAATTAAGCTGGGCTGGAGTCAAACTTGGAGCTGCCCCCATCCAGGTAAGTGGAGGGTATTCCATCACACTCCTGCCTTGTAGATGATGGATAAGCTCTGGGGAGTCAGAATGTGAGGCACTCACTGCAGGGATTCCTGGCCTCTAACCTCCTCTTGCAGCCATAGTATTTATGTGACTAGTCCAGTTCAGTTTCTGGTCATTGGTAACCCCCAAGATGTTGATAGTGGGGGACGCAGCAATGGAAATGCCGTTGAATGTCAAGGAGAGGTTAGATTCCCTCTTGATGCAGATGGTCAATGGCTGGCTCTTGTGTGTAACACAAACGTTATTTGCCACCTGTCAACTCAAGCCTGGATATTGTCCTGGTCTTGTTGCATTTAGACATAGATTTCTTTGTATGCAAGGAATCGTGAATGGTGCTGAACATTACGCAATCGTCAGCGAACATCCCCACTTCCGAAATTACGTTGGGAGGAAAGTTATTGTGAAGGTGGTGGGGCCCAGGACACCACCCTGAGGAACTCCTGCGGGGATATCTAGTCTGAATTCGAAACAAAGGTAATCCTTCTTCTTAGGCAGTCCCTTGGGATTGGGGCTGACTTGCTTCCATGGCTTCTGAGATGGTTAATAAGTCCATTGATTGATCTACAGATGCTGCCACAAAGCAGCGGGTACTGGATGGGTTGAGTAGATAGTTGTTTGGAGGTTTGTGCATTACCTCCACACTTCACCTTTGCACCTTCCTGACAAAGTCTCTTGAAGCACTCAGTAAATTAATCTTCTCCATTTTTGGTTAGCCACAAGCCAGGGGGAACACCATGAGTGGAGGAGTATGTTTGACCTCTTCAGGTGACATTCCTGGAAGCAGTTCTGCTGTCTACCTGGGACCCCGCTTCTGTGACCGGGTTCTGATCAATTGCTTCTTGAGTCAGGAGTCAGGCACACGGGTGACATGTCCCATTGGTTTCTCGATGTTGGTCAAGCTGGCCGTTGATCTGCCTTTTTTTACCGGCTCTTTTATCAGTCACCTGAACACGCAGAGTAAGTGAGTGACTGAGGGAGGAGAGAATAGCCTATCATTCACCTGAAAAATAGGCTATTGCCCCAGGAGCAGGTATATTCAGCACTTGAGAAGGAGTGCATGGACACTACATAAACTCTGACCATTGTCATACAATCAATCACATATTCTGACCGCAATCTACTGATCTTATTGCTAAATTAACGCAAAATGCATCTTTACTGAGGAGATGAATTATGTTACAGGTAGAGCGTTGGCAATCCCTGCATCCATTTTCACAGGCCAGTGGGCTATTGTGATGCTGCATGGGGGGTCAATGTTGGTCAGAAGGCCAGGAGGACTCTTCAAATAGTGTTCCCTATTCTTCACTCTGACAGTGTAACATTTCCTCTCCCTCTGTAGCACTCAGGCAGGGTCGGTTTAGTTAACTGGACAGCTAAAGTAAAGTTTATTTATTAGTCATAAGTAGGCTTAACATTGCAATGAAGATATTATGAAAATCCCCTAGCTGCCACATTCCAGTGCCTGCTCGGGTACACTGAGGGAGAATTTAGCACGGCCGACGCACCTAACCTGCACATCTTTTGGAGAGATGCTGAACGATGCCAGCAGTGTGGATTCAATTCCTGTACCAGCTGAGGTTATTCATGAAAATCCCACCTTTCCAATCTTGTGGTGACCCTCAAGTTAAATCAGCATTAGTCAGCTCTCCCTCTCAAAGGTCAATGCAGCATATGATCATCAGGAACTAACATGGTCATCTGGAGTTTTAATACACAGGAATGTCAGCCGTGATTGTGAGCCTAAGTATCTGGGGATAGTGCTTGCACAGATGAATGTCCAACTCAGATCTGAGAGTGTTGCCACAAAGAAATTCCCTAAAACTTCATCAGGCACATATTTTCAACGTGAAGAAAGAAATGGCACAAATCGTAAGATGATTTATGGAATTATGATTTATTGTCGACCCCGAATAAAAACATTCAAATGTGAAACTATACAATTGCTTCAAATGAGAAGATAAAATTCCTGATATACATTATAAACTAACCTTCATCTGAAGTTAATATTCAAACAGCTGGCCCAACCAAGATTGGTATCTCATTAACTCATAAACTCATAAAAATGCAATCAGAGGAGATAAGATTTTCTAAACACAAGAGTTGTCTTGTATCAGGATAGTTTCTTTGTGAAACAGTGAAAGGCTTTGATGAAGATTATCTCGCCTGATATTTAGCAAAGTCCAATGATGCCAAGGGAAAATACTCATGAAAACACTCCTGCCCCATCCTCAACACTATTCCTTTGCCTCGGAGTTCATTCACCGTACAACATCCAATGGTGTTGGAGTGGATTAATCCACCGTTGTCCAGGGTATATTGTATGCTGATCACTCGGTGTTGTTGCAGTGGCAATATTTTTGTCACAGGCACAATACCATACCTCACATGTAACACAGGCAAATATACTGTGTTAAGTTACTTAACAAACCTGTATGCAACATCCAACAGCCAAGGAAGTAATAATAAAAGTGGCACGGTGGAAATCGTTAGCACGTCTGCTTCACAGCGCCAGTGACCAGGATTCAATTCCTGGCTGTGGGTCACTATCCGTGCGGAGTTTGCATGTTCTCCCCGCATCTGCGTGGGCTTCCTCCGCATTGTCCAGTTTCCACGTCAGAAAGACGTACTGGTCAGGTGCATTAGCCATGCTAAGTTCTCCCTCACTGTAGCACAGTGTGGCAGCTGGTGGATTTTCACAGTAGCTTTATTGCAGTGTTAATGTAAGCCTTATTGTGGCTAATAAATAAACTTTAGAAGTGAAGAATCCATAATACAAAGAACAAAAAACAAAGAACAACACAGCACGGGAAACAGGCCCTTCGGCCCAACGAGCCCACGCCGCCATCCTAACGTCTTAATGACATATAGAGACCAATATAGGGACAATTTGTTACCCAATCAGCCTAAGAGCACATTTTTTGGGATGTGGGAGGAAACCGGAGCACCCGGAGAAAACCCACGCAACCACAGGGAGAACGCGCAAACTCCCGCAGACACAGGCCCAAATCCATGTGTCTGCACAGCAACAGCGATAGTCTCTGAGCTGTCATGTTGCCCATCGGATGGTCCAGTTTAAGCATACACTAACGACATGAAGCACTAGGCCACTCCTGAAGTAACCTCCAGGAGCAGCCCTCGCACGACCTGCCAAATGCATGCACCTTGTTGGTCAACAAGGTGGACCGAATAGCTTGTGGAAACAATTAAAGTATTTAAACAGTCCTCATATATCCCTCTATCTGCAGACCGCTCATGTGGCTGTCCAAGAGACCCTTAAACAACCCTAGTGTGCCTGCTCCCACCACCTTACTTGGTAGTGCATTCCACACCCCCACTACCCTTTGTGTGAAAAAATGCCCTCTAATATTAGTCTTATACATAGCCCCCTTCACCCTAAGGCCGTGGACCCCTCGTTCTATCTGAATCTAATGGTGGAAAAAGCTTACCACCATTTACTCTATCTATACCCCTCATAATCTTATATACCTCTAATATATCCCCTCTCAGCCGACATCTTTCAAGGGAAAACAACCCCAGTACATTCAACCTTTCCTCGTAAGACAGCCCTTCCATACCAGGCAGCATCCTGGTAAATCTCCTCTGCACTCTCTCCAGGGACTCCACATCCTTCCGGTAGTACTGCGACCAGAACTGGACGCAGTACTCCAAGTGAGGCCTAACCAACGTTCTATACACTTGCAACATCAAACTCCTACTCTTGTATTCTATACCCCTTCCTATGAAGGCTAACATACCATACGCTTTCTTTATCACTTTTTCCACCTGTACTGACCCCTTCAGAGACTTGTGAACCTGCACCCCCAGGTCTCTCTGCGTCTCTATACTCCGGATAGTTTTACCTTTTATCCTATAACTCCCCTCTACATTATTCCGGCCAAAATGCATCACCTCGCATTTATCCGGATTAAATTCCATTTGCCATCTATCTGCCCAATCTACCAGCCTATCAATGTCCTGTTGTCTTGCCTGGCACTGCTCCTCAGTCCCCGCCAATCCAAGTATCTTAGTGTCATCAGCAAATTTGCTGATCACACCACCTACCCCCTCTTCCAAGTCATTCTGACCAAATGACACTTCCTGACCAAATGTTAAAAAAAATGTACTTTTTCCCTTTCGTTTTAACCAACAAAGTACATATTCCCATAGACGCAATATGCAAATGTGAATATTAAGATCACACATTGAATGGTGATCTTATTACACTTTTCATTGTTAACTAATCAGGCACGAGCTTAGCCTTATCTAGATTACCAGTTAGCTGTGTACAGTTAGCGACTAATATATTGGACAATGTGAAACTGTTCTCTACTCTATGGAAGATTCGAAGTATTGGTCACTGTCACACAATATAGATCTCTGAAAGTTGGTACTCAAGTTGATAAGGTTGTTAAGAAGGTGTATAGTGTGTTAGCATTTATTGGTAGAGGGATTGAATTTCGGAGCTGAGATATTATGTTGCAACTGTACAAAACTCTGGTGCGGCCGCACTTGGAGTATTGTGTACAGTTTTGGTCGCCACGTTATAAGAAAGATGTGGAGGCATTGGAAAGGGTGCAGAGAACATTTACCAGGATGTTGCCTGGTATGATGGGTAGGTCTTATGAGGAAAGGCTGAGGGACTTGAAGTTATTTTCATTAGAGAGAAGAAGGCTAAGAGGTGACTTAATTGAGACATATAAGATGGTCAGAGGGTTAGATAGGATGGATAGTAAGAGCCTTTTTCCTCGGATGGAGATGGATAGCACGAGGGGACATAGCTTTAAATTAAGGGGTGGTAGGTATAGGACAGATGCTAGAGGTGGGTTCTTTTCTCAGAGAGTAGTAAGGGCGTGGAATGGTCAGTGAATAGGCATATGGATAGCATTGGAATAGTTTAGGATAGAGGGTCATAAAATTAGTTAGATTGATCGGCGCAACATCGAGGGCCGAAGAGCCTGTACTGCACTGTAATGTTCTATGTTTTAATATCAGCAATGTAGTTAGACTGATCTAAAGCATTGGAAGCCTCTTAACCGCCACGCTGTCTGTGCTCAGGGCTCATAGACTATTGAGACTAGATGTCGCTGAGAGCTCCGCAGTAAGAGAGAGAAAAGTTTGAACAAGTCTGTCTGCCACATTTGAGGCCAAAGCCTGTTGTTTAACAGAGTAGAGAATCTGATATGTTGTTAAGTTTATGTTATACCCTGTCAGACCCCATTTAGAATATCGTGAGCAATTTTGGGCTCCATATCTAAGGAAGGATGTTCTACCCTTGGAAAGGAGGTTCACAAGAATGATCCCAGGAATGAAAAGCTTGACGTATGGGGAGTGTCTACGGACTATGGGTCTGTCCTCAATGGAGTTTAGAAGAATGAGTGGGCATCTCATTGAAACTTACAGAATATTGGAGGGTCTGAATAGAGTGGACATGGAGAAGATGTTTCCATTCATAGGAAAAGCCAGGATCTGAGAGCACAGCCCTCTGTAAGACAGAGACAGATATGTTCTTGATTGGTAAGGGAATCAGAAGTCATGGGGAAAAAGCAGGAGAATAGGATTGAGAAACTATCAGCCATGATTGAATAGTAGAGAAGTCTTGATGGGCTGAATGGCCTAATTCTGCTCCTGTATCTTGTGGTCTTATATCGAGTCAGCAATCTGCTCCTGAATCATAGAACATAGAACATAGAACATTACAGCGCAGAACAGGCCCTTTGGCCTTCGATGTTGCGCCGACCAATATAAAAAGCAATGCCCCTCCAAACTAAACCATTCCCTTCTCTTCCATATACTTATCAACTATCCTCTTAAACGCCACCAAACTTGGCGCATCTACAACAGCTGCAGGCAGGGCATTCCACTCCCTAATCACTCTTTGAGTAAAGAACCTACCGCTGATATCCGTCCTATAACTCATACCCCTTAATTTAAAGCTGTGTCCCTCGTGCTAGCTTTCTCCATCCTAGGAAAAAGGCTATCACTGTCCACCCTATCTAAACCTCTAATCATCTTATATGCTTCAATAAGATCCCCTCTTAGCTGCCTCCTTTCTAACGAAAAACAACCTCAAATCCTTCAACCTCTCTTCATAGGACCTGCCCTCCATACCAGGCAACATCCTGGTAAACCTCCTCTGTACCCTCTCCAATGCCTCCCATCTTTCTTATAATGTGGGGACCAGAACTGCACACAATACTCCAAGTGCGGCCGCACTAGAGTTTTGTACAGTTGCAACATGACGTTGCGGCTCCGAAATTCAATCCATCTACCAATAAAAGCCAAGACTCCATATGCCTTCCTAACAACCTTCTCGACCTGACTGCCTACTTTCAGGGATCTATGCACATACACACCAAGATCCCTCTGTTCATCTAGACTACTAAGAATCCTACCATTTGCTCTATACTCTACACATTTATTGTTCCTGCCAAAGTGCATTACCTCACACTTTTCCACATTAAACTCCATTTGCCACCTCTCGGCCCAGCTCTGCAACTCTGCAACTGCAGCTCTGCATCTCAGGTCCAAATATTGCTTCGTTTGCAAATTGGCCACAATTACATCGAAACCAGCGATATTCTGAGATGAGATGGTGCTTGATTGGATTAGGCCACTGTTGTCCAAGGTATATTGTATGCTGATCATTCGGTGTGGTTGCAGTGGCAATATTTTTGTCACAGGCACAATACCATACCTCACATTGTAACACAGGCAAATATTTTATTTGGATAGGTCATTCTACAGTGGGGATCCCATTTCCCCCACAGAATGGGGCATTGGCCAAATTTAGGATATCATAGAATCATAGAATCCTATAGTGCAGACAAAGGCCCTTCGACCTATTCGAGTCTGCACCAAACACAATCCCACCCAGGTCCTACCTCCATATCCCTACATATTTATTATCCAATAATCCCTCTAATCTACACATCCCAGGACACTAAGGGGCAATTTTAGCATGGCCAATCAACCTAATCCGCACATCTTTGGACAGTGAGAGGAAACCGGAACACCCAGAGGAAATCCATGCAGACACGAGGAGAATGTGCAAACTCCACACAGACAGTGACCCGAGCTGAGAATCGAACCCAGGACCCTGGAGCTGTGAAGCATCAGTGCTAACCACTGTGCTACCGTGCCACCAATTCATGTGACCCACCCCGCCATCCCCAGCAGGTTCCCACCCAGAGCAGGCAACAGCCCAATTATTATTGAAGCTTGTAATCCAATTAGAGAGTCTGATGGCCCATTCACAAGGCCCCCCCCCCCCCCACCCTATCTACGCCACACTTCCCCACCCCTCCAGTCATGCATCCCGCCTTCCAGTTGGGAATGACACCAGGTTTGTTTCTGTGTTGTTAATCACAAGCGGGGACATGGCATGTTGGACCCCAAGGGTCTGGGGACAACCACCAATCCCCATAAAACAGGGGCATCCTCTCCCCCCATCACTCAAATTAATGGTCACCTACCCCGTCCCACACTTGTATGAAGGTAACCCGTCCTCTTCTCATCTTCCCTCTCTCTTCAGATCCCTTTTCCTCTTAGACGCCTCATCCAAGCCCCCTCTGCCCTTCAGACCTCTCATTCCCCACTCTCCCCTCAAACCCGCCAAAGGTCCCTCCCCCTCAGAACCCCACTCAAGCCCCCTACCCCCCTCAAACAGCCCAGCCAACCCCCCAGGACCCTTATGGGACCCTTTCTCTGCATCTTGGCAGAGACTGGAGTTACCTTCTTGATTCCCCCTTGGGGCCTGAAGTACCAGATCAGGGTCTACAGTGCCAGGGTGCCAGGGTGCAGTGCATTGGCATCATTCCCACTGCAAGGCCAGGTGCAAAACTGGCGGTGGGTTGGGTTGGGGGGGCGATGGGGTGAAGGGAGTAAGGGGTGTGAATGGGCTGTCAGACTCTCTAACTGGATTACAATAACCAAGCTTGAATAATAATAGGTCTATTGCCTGTTCTGGTGGGGATGGCGGGGTGGGAGGGTCACATGAATTGGCCAATGCCCCATTCTTGGGGGGGGAGGGGGGGAACGAGATTTCCACCATAGAATGACCTATCCAAATGGGTGTGGCCTAAACAGGGACCTGAGTAGGCGGGGGGGGGGGGTATCTGAGGGGAAAAGGGGGGAAGAGGGGCTGAGTGGGTGGTCTAGGGGGAAGGGGGCTGAGTGGGTGGTCTGAGGGGGGGAAGGAGGGCTGAGTGGGTGGTCTGAGGGGAAGAGGGCTGAGTGGGTTCTGAGGGAGGAGGGGCTAAGTGGGCGGTCTGAGGGGGGAGGGTGGCTGATTGATGGCCTGAGGGGAGGTGGGGGGGCTGAGTGGGTGGTCTGACGGGGAGGGGGCTGAGTGGTGGTCTGAGGGGGAAGGGGCTGAATGGTATCTGAGGGGGGGGCAGTGGGCTGAGGGGGGGGGGGGGTGGGTGGTCTGAAGGAGAGGGGGGCTGAGTGGGTGTTCTGAGGGGAAGGGGGCTGTGGGTGGTCTGAGGGGGAAGGGGGGCAGTGGGCGGTCTGAGGGGGAAAGGGTGGTTGAGTGGGTGATCTGAGGGGGGAAGAGGGCTGAGTGAGTGGTCTGAGGGTAGGGGCTGAGTGGGTGGCCTGAGGGGATGGGGTTGGGCATTGTCATAACTGAGTGGTGTGTGTCGGGGGTGGGGGGGTGATTATCTTAACTTGTGCGTGGGAGGAAGATGTCCCATGATAGTGAGGTGTCGGTGGCGTACCCCTCGTTAGTTGGGGAGGTGAGGTCACCCTTTAATTTGTTTGTGGGGCAGGAGGCCTTGTCCCTGAGCAGGGAGATCGGGGTATGTTTTACAAACAGCTCCCCGACCTCTGAACCTCGGACTGGCCAGCCGAGGGGTTACCCCAAGATGAGCTCATTACCATTATCATGGTGAGTGTTTTCTTGGACAGGCATTGCCTGCATTAACGGGAAGCAATCACGTATTCCTGCCGGTGGGGGCACTGAGCCTGAAAATGGGAGAATTCCATCCAAGGATAAAAAGCCCCAAACCCCTTTTCCTTATTGGAAAATTGGCAATTGGCAACAGGATGCAAGAACAAAGAGCAGCACAGCACAGGAAACAGGCTCTTCGGCCCTACAAGCCCGTGCCGCCCATTTTAACCCTCAGTGAGTGCCTCATTCAAGTCTTTTGTCACTCATCAACGTTTTTGTCTTCACAATAAAGGGGGTGCAAATTGAGGGAATTATGTGTGCGCCAGATTAAGGGAGATCCAATTCAGGGACAATTTATTGACTCCAATCAGCCTAAAAAGCACGTTTTTAGGGTGTGGGAGGAAACCGGAGCACCCAGAGAAAACCCACGCAAGCACGGGGAGAATGTGCAAACTTCCACAGACACTGACCCAAGCCGGAGATAGTCACTGAGCTGCCGTGTTGCCCGTCAGATGGTCCTGTTTAAGCGTACACTAACGACTTGAAGCACTAGGCAACTCTCGAAGCGACATCCAAGAGCAGCCCTCGCACGACCCACCGCGTGTATGCCCCTTGTTGGCCAACAAGGCGGACCTGTGGATGTAAATGGAGACTTAAACATCAATAGACATATAACAGGCTACATAGACATTAATGGAAGACCCCCAATAGCTCCAACGTAAGTGACAAGGTCATACAACAGGGAACGTTGTGGTGATTGTAAACCTGGCCATAGGCAATGGAGCTTTTTATGGATCAATGGATTTATCTGTGGTGCCAGGTAATGCTGGAGTCTTATTTCCAGCCCCACAAAGACATTTCTGGATGCTGCACATCACCCTCCCTCCTTCCCCCAACCCCTCTCCCACTAGCCAACTTTGATTTATCCATTAACACCAAGGACATCTGCAATGGATAAAGTCATACCCTGTCAAGATAAAAAATATAACCACCCCCATTCAGTAAGACACTAGGCGGAATTTTCCCACGGGAATTGTAGTGGAAGGGACATGGATTGTGCAAAGGTCCGTTGACGTGGGATTGTCCAGCCAACGGGTGAGTGTGGCCTGAAATCCAACCCATTGATTTGGAGAATATATTGATATGAGACACCGCATTGTGATTTACTCTGAGTTTGACACTTTTATTGTAGGTTTTTGCCTGGTTTTGGGAACGGTAAATGGAAGTTAACAACAAGAGGGTATCAAAAGTAAATGCTAACCAGGGTCTCTTACCTAAGATGGCCACACAGACATTGAACTGTTGAGCTAACAATTATCACACCTCCCTCGACGTCACAAGGCTTTGGTTTGAGATCGGAAATGTTTCCAGTGAAGACTCTTTGTGATGGATCAAAGAGCAGTGTTCAGTACACAAGGCGGGGAACTGCTTTCGGAGTAAGTGCTGATCGTTGGTGGTCACTTCACAGCACAGAAGGAGGCCATTTGGTCCATCGAGCCTGCACCGACATCAATCCCACCCAGGACCTATCCCCACATGTATTTACCCTGCTGACCACCACCCCCCCCTCCCTATTGACATTAAATGGCAATTTAGCACGGTCAATGCATTGAACCAACACATCTTTCGGACTGTGGGACAAAAGTAAAGCACTCGGAGGAAACCCACGCAGACACGGGGAGAACGTGCAGACTCCACACAGACAGTGACCCAAGGCCGGGAATCGAACCCAGGTCTGTGGTGCTATGAAGCAGCAGTGCTAACTCCTTCCCACTCTTACCCCTTTTTTAACTTTGTCAGGCTCTTTTCAACTACAATCACAGAACAAAAGGCCATTCAACCCATTGTGTCTTTGATAGCTCTGTGAAAGAGCCCTCAATTAATCCCCATTCCTTTTTCCCATATATCTATAAATCTTGCCTTTTGAAGTATATCATGTAATCATTACATTGATCTACAATAAACAGAACACGTCACCGTGATAAGCCTTCCTAGGTTTAAAATGGATCCTCCATGTGATTACTAGCTGTTTTATGAGATAACAGCTTTATCCTTGCTAACACAGGATGATTATTGGGTCTAATATGATACAGATGTTGTGGCATTATGTACTTTTACATGCGTGTTGTAGCCTGAAGCTATGGCTGAGGCTCCAAATTTCTCTCCTTCACATACTGACCAGGAATCTCTCCCCCTCTCGTCACCCACCGTTGGAAGGACTTAATATTTGATATTCCATCTGTTGGCCGTGTTACAAACGCACCTTTCTTGGTCATCAAGTCCTGGAGTGGGACTAGAACCCAGTTCAGAGGCAGGAGCACTAACCCATGGCCCTACTCCTTGTACGGCACAAGTGCTTGTAATGATGCGACAGCGGAAGGATTTTTTTATTTAGTTTGGACCATCTTCCTTATCGAGTTTTGAAACTCCACTTTCATAGTACATTTTTTTTTTACGATGTGATTTTCCGACTTTTATCCAAACTGGAACTTTTATTATCATGATAGGAGCTTCAAGTACTTCATTGCATAATCTCCTGCGTCACAACATTTAAAAGCTTCCCAATAAAATTTTTTATTCACTTTGAGTGTATCCGCTCTGTCACCTCAGGCAGTGAATGCGCGGTTGGAAACATAGAAATTAGAAGCAGGGAGTAGGCCATTTGGCCCCTCAAGCCTTCTCCGCCATTCATTTTGATCACGGCTGATCATCAAATTCAACAACCTGATTCCCCCCCCACATTCCCCCATATCTCTTGGCCCCTTTAGCCCCAGGAGCTATATCTAACTTCCTCTTGAAAGCACACAACTTTTTAGCCTCAACTACATACTGAGTTCCACACATTCGGGTAAAGAAATTTCTCCTCACCTTGGTTCTAAAAGGTTTACCCCTTATCCTCAGAGTATGATGCCTAATTCTGGACACTCCCATTTCTGGAAATGCCGCAGAAAACAGCCCCAAAGGGGCAAATTTTGTTGGGGATTCCAGCAAAATTGTGGTGGCATTGGTAGCACAGTGATTAGCACTGCTGCTTCACAGCTCCAGCGTCTTGGGTTCGATTCCTGGCTCGGGTCACTGTCTGTGTGGAGTTTGCACATTCTCCTCGTGTCTGCATGGGTTTCCTCCCACCGTCCAAAGATGTGCGGGTTAGGTTGATTGGCCATGCTAAGAAATTGCCCCTCAGTGTCCTAGGTTAGAGGGATTAGTGGGTATAATAGGTTGGGATATGGGGATGGGGTCTGGCTGGGATTGTGTTTGGTGCAGGCTCGATGGGCCAAAGGGCCGCTTTCTGCACTGTAGGGATTCTATGCTGCAACCCACAAGTAGTGAAAAAATCTTGATATGCTAGTATAGAGCATTTCACTCAGCTAGCACGGATGCAATGGGCCAAAGGATCTTCCTCAGTGGTGGACATGTTGGTGAATTCTACCAAGAGTAAATGAGAGACAGAGCCTGCCAAGTGTACACCAGTCTCTGCGCACGTTCCCTCCCCATGAACAACATGGGACAACTTAGTTATGGGGTGGAATTTTCTGGTTGCACTTTTTCTGGTTTCTGGCTGTCCCAAGGACAGCAATTCCCACCTGAGGTCAATGGACCTTTGCATACCCATGTTTCCAATGGGAAAACTCCATCCACAGTGCTGATAATGACTAAAATATCCAGGATGCTGGCATCTCTATCAGAGCATTCTGCCGCGGAATCTGTTCACTCGAGCCCGTTAGATTGACAGCGCGGCAGAGGATCCGAAAATCCGCCAATCAACTCCGCTGGAGCTCTCACACATTTCGCTTCATCGTGTTCTCAGCAGCGCAAGACACCCGCGTTAGCAATCGCCGTTCCACAATCCATGTGTTAGCCGCTAACATAGCGGAGTCAGGCTGAATGATTTGTGTTTGCTCCGCATTCCAATCAAAGCAGGCTCCTGGAGTCATTCTGGGGCTGTGAGGCACCAGTCTCTTATATAAATATACAAAGATACAAAGAACAAAACAGCACAGGAAACAGGCCCTTCGGCCCAACGAGCCCGCGCCGCCACCCCAATGTTCCCACCTCTACCCGCGATCCCTGTCCATGTTTATAGATCTATGGATTAAAAACCAAATTTGAGACAATTTTAGGGAGAATTTGTTTTGCCAATTAGCCTAAGAGCACATCTTTGGGATGTGGGAGGAAACCGGAGCTCCCGGAGAAAACCCACGCAAGCACGGGGAGAATGCGCAAACTCCCACAGACACAGACCCAAATCCATGTATCTGCACAGCACAGTGATAGTCACTGAGCTGTCATGTTGCCCATCAGATGGTCCAGGTCAAGCAAACACTAACAACGTGAAGCAGTAGGATACTCTCGGAAAAATCCAAGAACAGTCCTCTCACGACCCATCGCGTGTATGCCCCTCGTTAGACAACAAGGTGGACCAAAGCACCTGTAGGATAAGAACAAGTACAGCAATATCATCATCTATTTACACACTTCCCAGGGACTCCCAAGGCTCATGATCCCTATTTTAAATCAGTTTTCTATACCCCTCCATTCCCATTCTGTTCATGTGCCCATCTAAGTATTTCTTAAATAACTCCAGAGTGCCTGCCTCCACCACTTTACTTGGCAGCGCATTCCATACCCCCACCACTCTCTGTGTGAAAAAACTTCCTTCAGCATCCAAATTATACCTTATCCCCCTCACTCTAAGCCCGTGACTCCTTGTGCTATTTGAGTCCATCCTAGGGAAAAGCTTAACCCTGTTTACTCTATCTATCCCCTTCAAAATCTTGTACACCTCTATCAGATCTCCTCTAAGTCTACGTCTTTCTAAGGAAAACAGTCCCAATTTGCCTAATCTCTCCTCGTAACCCAGACCTTCCATACCAGGCAGCATCCTGGTAAACCTCCTCTGCACTCTCTCCAGAGTCTCCACGTCCTTCCGGTAGTAAGACGACCAGAACTGGACGCAGTATTCCAAATGAGGTCTAACCAGCATTTTATACAACTGCAACATTAAAAGCCAGCTCTTGTAGTCTATACCCCTTCCTATAAAGGCTAACATACTATATGATTTCTTCACAACCTTCTCCACTTGCTCTGCCACCTTCAGAGACTTGTTCACCTGCACCCCCAGGTCCCTCTGCATTTCTATACTCTTAATAGGTCTACCCTTTGTCATATACCTCCCCCCTACATTCTTTCTCCCGAAATGCATCACCTCACATTTATCAGGATTGAATTCCATCTGCCATCTATCTGCCCAAGCTACCAGCCTATCTATGTCCTGTTGTATCGCCTGACAATGCTCCTCACTATCCGCAAGTCCAGCCATCTTTGTATCGTCTGCAAACTTGCTGATCACTCCACTTACTCCCTCTTCCAAGTCATTTATATATATTACAAATAGAAGAGGTCCCAGTACCGAGCCCTGCAGCACACCACTAGTGACCGACCTCCAGCTAGAAAAACACCCTTCCACTATTACTCTCTGTCTCCTATTACCAAGCCAGTTACTTATCCATCTAGCTACCTGTCCTTATATCCCATTTGCCTTGACCTTCTCGACTAACCTCCCATGAGGGACTTTGTCAAACGCCTTACTAAAATCCAAATAGACAACATCAATGGCTCGCCCTTCATCCACTGATTTCATCACCTCCTCAAAAATTTCTACCAGATTTGTAAGGCATGACCTCCCCTTAACAAATCCATGCTGCGTATCCCTAATCAGATCGTAACGCTCTAAGTGCCTATACATCCTATCTCTAAGAATCCCCTCCAACAGCTTCCCTACCACTGACGTCAAACTCACCGGCCTATAATTTCCAGGGTTATCCCTACTACCCTTTTTAAACAACGGTACAACATTAGCTATTCTCCAGTCCTCTGGGACCTCACCTGTGTCCAAAGAAGAGACAAAGATTTGCGTCAGAGGCCCAGCAATTTCACCTCGCACCTCCCTAAGCAGCCTGGGATAAATGCCATCAGGCCCGGGAGATTTGTCAGTTTTAATGCTACCTAGAAGCTCTAACACTTCCTCCCTCGGTATGGATATTTCCCTCAACTGGTCCACAGCTCCCTCAGAGACAGGAGCTGTCAACAAGCCTCTCTCCTTTGTGAATACTGATGCAAAGTATTCATTCAGGATCTCCGCCATTCCCTCGGGCTCTAAGCACAGTTCCCCTCCTCTGTCCCTAAGAGGTCCGATTTTTCCTCTAACCACCCTTTTATTCCTAACATAGGCGTAAAAAGCCTTTGGGTTTTCCTTAATCCTATCCGCCAAAGTCATTTCATGCCCCCTTTTTGCCCTTCCAACTCCCTGTTTGAGTTCCCTCCTACTCTCTCTATATTCCTTCAACGCTGTCTCGGTTCCCAGCTGCTTCGACCTATCATATGCCTCTCTTTTCTTCCTGACCAAGTCCTCAATATCCCTAGTAATCCACGGCTCTCTAATCCTACCTTTCCCATCTTTCCTCTTGGCCGGCACGTACTTATCTTGCAACATTTTCAGTATTCCCTTGAAAGAGTCCCACATGCCTAGCGTGGACTTACCCTCAAACAACCGTTCCCATTCAGTTTCCCTAAGTCCCTGCCTAATCCGACCGTAGTTAGCCTTCCCCCAATTCAACACCCTGGCTAGGCCCCGAGCCTGGGACCTGGCGTTGGCTTATTGCTTAGTGCTGGGTAGACTGATGTTTTACGCGGGGGTGGGTGGGGGGGGGGGGGACGTAGATATCTCGATGGAGCTCAGGGCCCACTCTTCGCAGCTCTTTTCTGCCGTTCCTCAATCCCAAAGATGCTCAAAGTGAAAGAAATCATCTGCTATGAGGTGGACCTTGGGTGAGTGAGGAAGTCTGGGTGATTTTCACTGCGAGGGGGCGGTGGGGAGGGGTGGTGTGGTGGCTGCAGGGGCTGGGCGTGACTGAACACTTTGTGCTGTTCAGCTCACTACTGATGGGTCCTTGTGGTGAGCAATGAATAGCGTGGTGGGGGTTGGGCAGGTAATCGCACTCTCTGCCGTTACCACGCAGTTGAAGATCAGGGCTCCATATTTGACACTGCTGCCTCACAGTGCCAGGAACCTGGGTTCAATTACATGGACTCTGTATTCCATGTAGGCCAGACTGGCTAAGGAAGGGAGATTTCCTTTGCGAAAGGACATTAGTGAACCAGGTGGGTTTTTTTCAGCAATGGTTTCAAGGTCATCAGCCGATTCTTGATTCCGGATACTTTTTATTGAGTCGAGATTCCACCAGGGCGGGATTCGAACCCAGTCCTCAGAACGTTAGTTGATTTTTCCTGGGTGAATACTGTAGCAATGGTATCACCAGGCCGTTGTGCCCCCCCCCCCACTACACTCCCACATTCACCCCTACCCTGCCCTCAGCCCCAACCCCACTAACTGTTGGAGCTAATAAGCAAACCCTCTGATGGGGAGAATGTATTTCTGAACACTGGACACCATTTAAACCTGTGCCGAAGGTGCTGAGACAGGGGCTGGCCACCAGGCTGCAGCAGTGAGCTCAATCACGACGGGAGACTGGGGAAGGGGCTCCTTACCCTCGGGCAGTTGGAGAATAATTGTCGTATTGTTGTATAAATGTATGCAACATTTCTATGGGGTATATGTGTTATCTCCCTCCCTCCTTCACCCACCCCCCCACCTCCCCCACTTCTGTTTATCCTGCTTCCCAGTCCAGCCTCTGCTCACCCTGCCCCCGCCTTCACCTCCCCTTCCTGGCTCAGCACAGCGCAGCCGTAGCAATCCCCAGGAAGCTCGAAGCAGCGTCCACTTTCCCCCAAGCGGGCTCACCAAGGGCAAAATGCCACTTCGTTGCAAAGTTAAGGTCCGAATTTACCCGGCAACTTAATTTAAGTACAGTGGCCCCTTCGATGCCCGAAAGGACTTCTCTACATCGTCCATTGGAAAAGCTTTGGAGTTCTGGTAGGCCCACAGCACGGGTTCCATTCCCGGTCTGGGTCACTGTCTATCTGGAGTTTACGCATTCTCCCCATGTCTGCGTGGGTTTCCTCCGGGTGCTCCGGTTTCCTCCCACAGTCCAAAGGTTGGATGGTTTGGCCGTGTTAAATTGTCCCTTACTGTCCCAGGGTGATAGCTTAGAGGGATCAGTGGGATAAATATGTAGGGTTATGGGGATAGGGCCTTGGGTGAGATTGTGGTTGGTGCAGACTCGATGGGCCAAGTGGCCTCCTCCTGCACTGTAGGGATTCTATGATTTTGGGAACAAAATTCCGACAGTTTATCCTAACTTTGGGAAACTGATTTCACTCTCAAGTCAAACTTCCATTCCTAACAGGACTGGAAGATTCTACCAACCATATCCCAGTCTCTTCTGAAAGAACCGTTCTGCGTGTCTTTTTCTGACATAAATTTCCTTCTATTTTACTTTGTTAATGCTGCCAGCAATCTGCCTGGTGCATGATTTACATTTATACAACAATTATTCTCCAACTCCCGAGGGTAAGGAGCCCCTTCCCCAGTCTCCCGTCGTGATTGAGCTCACTGCTGCAGCCTGGTGGCCAGCCCCTGCTTCAGCACCTTCGGCACAGATTTAAATGGTGTCCAGTGTCCAGAAATACATTCTCCCCATCAGAGCATTGGCTTATTAGCTCCAACAGTTAGTGGGGTTGGGGCTGAGGGTGGGGTGGGGGTGGGGGCGGTGGAATGTGGGGGTGTGGGAGGGGGGAACAACGGCCTGGTGATATTATTGCTACAGTACTCACCCAGGAAAAATCAACTAATGTTTTCGGGGACTGGGTTCGAATCCCGCCCTGGTGAAATCTCAGTTCAATAAAAAGTATCCGGAATTAAGAATTGGCTGATGACCTTGAAACCATTGTTGAAAAGAACCCATCTGGTTCACTAATCTCCTTTAGAGAAGGAAATCACCCTTCCTTAGCCAGTCTGGCCTACATGGAATACAGACTCCAAACAGATAATGACCCAAGTTGAACCCGGGTTCCTGGCACTGTGTGGCAGCCGTGTTAACTACTGTGCCCACCAGAACTACTCCAACGAATGATGTCGGGAAGTCCTTTTAGTCAGTAAAGAACGGCAAGGTGGTCAATTTTCAACTGCCCTCCAAGGGCAAGTAGAAATGGACAATAGATGCTGGGCAGACAGCTACGCCCATATCCCATGATGAATTTTTCTTAAAATTCTCAATAAGATGAGCCTCCATATAAAATTACGGATATTTGAGTAGTGTTTGCGCATTTTGAAATAATTTGATGAGGTAATAAAGTAATTTTTTTTTAAATTTTCACGAGGAATATATGCAGAATATATTTATCACCAATATTATTATTGTTGGCAATCCCGTAGTGGAATAGAGGTCACTGATTAGGGAAAGTTGGTGATTGGAAATGAGTCTGAGGAAGGAGTCAGAGGAGGGTTTGAGTGAGAGATTGGGTGTGATTGTGGTGGGGAGGGGGATGTGGGTGAAGTTTGGGGACACCCCCAGCAAACAAGAGGAACAACCCTGACCCTCAGTCGCAGAGGGGCAACTTTCCCATCAACACTCAATGAGTGGATCACCCTTCATCATTACCGACATTCATCTCCCTCCACCACCCCGTCCCACACTGCCACTGTTGCCCCTTTTCCACATAATGGGAAGTCCCTAACGGGGTTCTTGGGAGGCCCTGCCCCTGAGTCCTGCCCTTTGGCAATGCCACCCTGACAGAGTCCTGCCCTGTAAGAGGTCTGACAACACCGATTTTAAATCCAACCAATTTATTTGATAGTAAACTTGCAAGCTTTCGGCCTTTGTAGCCTTCGTCGAACACCTCATTCACCTGACGAAGGCTACAAAGGCCGAAAGCTTGCAAGTTTACTATCAAATAAATTGGTTGGATTTAAAATCGGTGTTGTCAGACCTCTTACTGAGTTGACCCCAGTCCAACGCCGGCATCTCTACATCGAGTCCTGCCCTGCTATTTTTCTAACAACCCGAGGGCTATTCTGGCCTCCCTGCCCCTAGATGGCGTGGTCATCACAACTGCCGGACAGTAATGGCAATTCCCACTGATATCCAACAGGTTGGTGGGGCAGGGAATCATCAGATGCTCCCAGGAGCAACAGCACCCTGCCATTTAGGAATATTTCTCGATTAAAATCGATGGTAATCAGGTGAATGCCCTCGCTAGATAATCTCCTTCTGAGATCTTCTGAAAATGACTGTGTTGACTGACATGGATCACAGTTTGTCTTCTGACTGCTCTGTCTGGCCTTTACCCTCCCCAGCAAATTTGGAAACACACGATTCAGTCTCGTTTTGAGATGGTGATGCATCAATTACTCTACTGATGAAACTCCCGCTGTTGCTTATGGAATTGCCCAATAGCCTAGAAAGAATTGTGAGATCATAGTCACAAGGGTTCCCCTGACTGCTTCTCCAGGCTCATTCAACTAGTGCTATGTTGGAAACTGTACCTCAAACACTTCCATCCACTTTGACTCTGCATCAACATGGGGCAAAAGCATTGTGTCCATGAACTACCACATGAGTCCATACCCAAGGCTGGCTAGGTCACTCCCAATGATATAGCAGACAATCTTTGTTGCAGTTGGCACTGTTCACAGTGATTGACTAGGCACTCAAAGTTGGCATCAATGCCAGGCACTAGACATAACTAAAAGGCGAGCATTTTCACTTCGATATATCTGGATGGACACTGTGTATTGTAGCCAGGAGCAACTCCCTTCCTTGTTACAGGAACAATGACACTTAACTCCAAAATATGTTGCCAACTTTGCAAGTTAATTATTTTTTCCTCCATTATAGAGTTTCATCTCTTCAGAAACTGGTTCTACGGCCTAATCTATTGGTATCCTGTGCCTCATTTTGTGGATGCCTGAAACTGGCAAAACGCTCAAGAAATTCACTGCTGTAACAATTTCCTGTGGCACTGGGGGAGGTGCTACACTCTCTGCTAAAAGTGGGTGATAAGTACATCTGCGTTTGCTGCATGTATTCCTGACCGATGCTTGAAGACACGTCACAGGCAAACGGGATTAATGCCCAGCATTGAATTAGCGCTGATGGGCTTGACGGAAAAACCTTATCTTCTTTAAAAAGACCCAAGAGTTGTATGTGGTCAGGGATTGTGGTGAGGTATTGCCCTTACACATACTGATGGAACGTTTTATCCCCTAGATTACTGACAAGCCTTCTTTTTCAATCTGCGAATAGCCTTTTGCCGCCTGTGAGAAGCTTCTCGAGATGTACCCTACAGGTCTTCCAAATCCACTGTCCACCTTATGGGGCAATACTGCACTGATATCATATGGGAAGGTATGACAGATTAACACCACTTCCTCAGACAGGTCGTAACCCTGATACATTTACCAATTGCTTTACTCTGTTAAAATCTACCCCCTGGTGATTTTCCAAAACTGACGCTTCTTTAGCAACGTATACAATAATATTGAGAGGTTTGGTACAAAAACGCCCATAGTAAGTCACCATTCCTCAGGGTGACTTGAGCTCAGCTGTGTTTCTGGGGGCTGGCGCTTTCTTTATTGCTCTGACCTTGTCTCCTATGGGGTGCAATCCTTGTGCATCAGCATGGTACTCCAGGTTGGTTATCCCTCGTAGCTTGCAAAGTACATTTTATCTTCTTGAGGTGAACTCCAGCCTCTTGGGATCTGTTTAGCATGTCCTCTAAGTTACTAGATACTTGGCTTCCGTTGATCTAGTACCAAAATATCATCCAGTATTATGAAATCTGACAATCCTTGCAACAGACTTTCCCTTGTTCTCTGGAAAAATGCTGATGACATACCAACCTTTCTGCATGTTTTGATGTGTGAGGCTCACATCAAGTGTAGAATAACACAGACCTCTGGTCAGCTTTGCATACAAAGCCTACAATCTTTGGGAATGGATACTTATCTAACTTAGCTGCTTGATTAACAATTAGTTTTAGTCTTCAATCATACGAATGCTCTTGTCAGGCTTCATCATGGGAACTATAGGTGTTGCCCACTCCATGAACTAAAATGACTGGAGAATACTCAATGCTATTAATCTCTTCAGTTCTGAGTCCAACTTTTCAAGGCAGACTGGTCTTGCTCTAAACAAAACGAGGGATGGCCTCAAGATCAACACAGATCTTTGCCACCAAACCCTTCATTTTACTCAACTCATACACTCTCATATTTCTCATTAACTCAGGCAGTCTCCCTTTCCTTGGAAGATCCAGTTTAACTTGATTACTTTGAGCCAATCATGACCCAAAAGACTTGGCCCTTAGCCTGACACTATTATTCCTGGGAGCTGAGTGGACTGCTGCCACTGGCTTATAGGTCCTGGGGTAGTATCCTTCATCTTGATGGTTTCCCCTGTGTAAGTCTCAGTTTTGCTGCAGTATCCCCTCAATCTCAATGGTTAGACTCCTTATAAATATTACAACGTGTCTTCTCCTATCACCCCATGGTAGGGGCTCCATATCAGCTTCCATCTTTAAGGACTTACCATTTACCAAAAGCATCACAGTGATGGAGGCTACACTTTTAGAACATAGAAAATAGAACACTACAGCACAAACAGGCCCTTCGGCCCACAAGTTGCACCGATCATATCCATACCTACCAGGCCTATCTGTAACCCTCAATCCCATTAAATCCCATGTACTCATCCAGAAGTCTTTCAAAAGACCCCAACGAGTTTGCTTTTATCACTACCAACGGCAGCTGATTCCACTCACTCACCACCCTCTGAGTGAAAAATTTACCCCTGACATCTTCTCTGTACCTGTTCCCCAGCACCTTAAACCTGTGTCCTCTCATAGCGACCATTTCAGCCCTGGGAAATAGCCTCCGAGAATCCACCCTATCTATACCTCACAACATTTTATAAACCTCTATCAGGTCACCTCCCAACCTTCGTCTTTCCAGGGAGAAGAGATCTAGTCCCCTCAACCTATCTTCATAAGGCATGCCCCCCCAATCCAGGCAACATCCTTGTAAATCTCCTCTGCACCCTCTCAATAGCTTCCACATGCTTCTTATAGTGAGGCGACCAGAACTGCGCACAGTATTTACATGAGTGAATATTTAATTCCTTACTCCTGGGACTCTTCCATATTATGATGTATCACTAACTCTGTTAATGGGTAGACTTGAATTACTTTTTCATCGGGTACCTTAAGTGACTTTTTCTGTGGCAGAATGAACATTCAGCCCCTACACCTGCAGAGTTCGGGGAGTAATTACCCCAGCACCAGTAACACTCCACCTCAATCCTAACTATTCATTGGTTCTTTTAAATCTTCTCATTCTATCCATGGCTGCAGTTTTAACATTCCATCTCCATTTTTGGTGCCACTGCCGACTACAGCTTCCCATGCTAACTGGTGAAGTGTACCATTTCATCCGCTTGGATGCTCCTGTGTACCTTTCCCACTGCTCTCCACTGCCAGCGTTATCTAAAGCACTTTCTTAAAAATTATTTCTGCCTCTGTTAATACCTTCCTTTGAATGGCCTCAATATTTACCCCGCAGACTAAACCTTCCCGCAGCATATCGTCGAGAGTGGTTCCGAAGTCGCTCTGAGATTTGTCTTAACTTGGTAATATAAGTTGCGATAGTTTCCCCGGGGACTCTCTTGGTTGAGTTAAACTTAAATCGCTGCAATGTTACTGATGACTATCCAGTGTATGATTTAGAACCCGGTGCACATTTTAAGTTGTAGGCCTGGGTCTCACACACTTTCAGAAGGATTATCTCTCTCTTCCCCTCCTCCTTTATTCTACTGACCTGGAAACAGTAGCTCAAACATTCAATGTATTGTGTCCAGTCCCATCAAAAGGATCTGTCCATCTAAATAGGAGCACATCTGCAAATACTCTCCTGTTTCTCAATTTGAACTGAAGTTCATGACTTTATATTCACAATCCTGGGACCATTCTATTTTTATTTGACCCTTGATGCCCATGTAATAATTCCTGTTCACCAATTGGGTAAATAAAACCTCAACATTTATTAACAAATAACCATAATACAGAAGCTTGCAGCCCCATGTCAGTGTCTGAGAAGGTTCTGGAATAAAAAGCCACACTCACCAGAGTGATCCCCAACTCTGCTCCCCAGTTGATTCCCAAGGTCATGTAAGAACATAAGAAATAGGAGCAGGAGTCGGCCATCCAGCCCCTCGAGCCTGCCCCGCCATTCAATAAGATCGTGGCTGATCTGTAGTGGTTCAGTTCCACTTTCCCGCTTTCTCCCCGTAACCCTTAATTCCCTTGTCAATCAAAAACCTATCCACTCTTGACTTGAACATATTCAGCGAGAAAGCCTCCACCACCTCATCGGGCAGAGAATTCCAAAGATTCACCACCCTTTGAGTGACAAAATTCCTCCTCAACTCCTGAACCGCACCCCCCTCCACCCGCCACCCCCACCCCCCCTAATTTTGAGGCTGTGCCCTCTAGTCCTGCTATCTGACACTTATTCTGTTAATAGATTCTTAACAAAGAGAAATACAGCGTAGGAAACAGGACCTTCGGCCCTCTAAGCCTGTGCCGCTCATTGATCTAACTAGACCATTCTTCTGTATCCCTCCATTCCCAGGCTGCTCATGTGACTATCCAGGTAAGTCTTAAATGATCCCAGCCTCCACCACCCTGCTTGGCAGTGCATTCCAGGCTCCCACCACTCTCTGTGTAAAATACGTCCCTCTGATATCTGAGTTAAACCTCGCCCCCCCCCCCTCACCTTGAACCTGTGACCCCTTGTGTTTGTCAGCTCTGACCTGGGAAAATGCTTCCTATCCATAATTTTATACACCTGTATTAGGTCTAAAATAATTGGCGCACCTCCCTTAAAAAACAGCTGGAGGCAATGAATTACACAGAATTTTTACACAGAGAAATTATAGAGGCATTTACAGCACAGAAACAGGCCAATCGGTCATGTTCTACAAAAGCTTCTTTCCATTTTATTCCATCTCACCAGCCTCTCCTGGTATCCTTTCTTGTTCACATGTATATCTATTTTCTCTAAATTGTATAGGTGCTAATCACTCACTCATTCCTCTTAGTCAATGGTCTAAGTAAACCAGTTTCTCTGGATTCCTTATGGGGGTTATTAGTGAGGGCCATATTCCTATGTTTGGGAATTTTGGACTCCCCCTACAACTGCAGTCATGTTCCAATTAATAAAACCCTGTTCAATCCCTTCCAAATTTTAGAAGACCCCAATTTGCTCACCCAACACTGTTCCTTCTGTAGCGGGAAAAGAACCATAAAGATGGACACATGGCATAGAAATAGCTGCCCAGCACATAAAGGGTTAAAAGGCATTAAGCAGGCACTGACTTTCAATCTAGACACCTCCTTGAAACTTAAACCACAGGACAGACAGGTATTTAAATTAAACCGAGAGGAAACAAATAGTGCAGGAAGCCAAGCACCTTAAAGATAAAGACTGTCCTGGGATAATGGGGTCTGATAGGGAGATTAGCCACGAATGGGAATGGGAATACAGGAAAATCAATTACAGAATGAGTAGACCGAAACTAAGTCATTGATAAAGAGAAAATGTATCCATTCATTGCAATATTGAAATGCTCGTGTCTGTATCTGTCTATAATGATGTGTTAAACGATGTTCAGCTACTTGATTACAACAATGTGTTAATGATGTGCGGTCTATCTATTGTGTAAATGATGGACTGCTCTTATTATATCATTGAGAGAAGGTAGCTGCCCAGCACTGCGGAGTGATAGTGCCTTTCCTGCACAAAATATCATTAAATAAAACTGTATTGTTGCACCTCCAGTCTGACTCCAAAGTGGTAATTTTCCCACAACGTTTCCGAGGGAAATAGCTGTAAGGAGCGAGCGTTGACGACCCTTCAAAATCACGGCGGAACACGGCTCATCCGAAAAAGCATGTGAGGACTACAAGGGAGAACAAACCAAATCTCTTTATTTACGATCAATCTACAGGACTATCCGTCTGTCACAACGGGGGGGGAGGGAAACCAACCTCTGAGATGGTGCCCACCTCCTCAATTGGCGAGCACCAGCTCGATCTCACTGCCTGCCTCCCTGCTGCCAGCTAGACAGTTACAGACAGTGGCGGCAAAGCCGACACCCCTCGTAGCGCCAACGTCTCTCAAAGAGGCGGTAGATGCAAGGGGAAGATAACTGGTGTCGTGTGTTCTCCCTTTCATCCCAGGTGTAGCCGTGCGCTGTTCCCAGGATGTCCCGGATGAATCAAATGCATTAACGTGAAGGTTACTGCTAAACAAATCCCGGCATTTAAAAACTATACAAGCACTACTTTAAGAATAAATTACAAGGAAACATAATGTGGGATGTAGTTCATTTGAACTCGCAGAATCATGTTTTAAACTGTAGAAATCGTATCTTTACATTCTTCTCAATAATGTGGAGCAGGAGTCTCTGCTGTGCAAATCGCCACCAAATCTGGTTTAATTCTAAGGTACGTGATCATTGGAAGGCTGTGGTTTTTCTGGTGTTAGTTGCTGCTCATTGTCTGAAGCAAAGAAATTGGATTATTAGTGAATACAACCACATCAAACCAGGTTACATACACACAAATTAGGGGTAGGAATAGGCCAGTCTCCCCCTCGAACCTGCTCCATCTTCCCCTAAGACCGTGGATGATCCCATTGTAACCTCCAGCCCACATTTCTGCTGACCCCCCGATACATATCTAGTAGTTAGAAGATATTCAGTCCCCATTTCTGTTTGGAATCTCCCAAAACGTGCCACATTGCCGTGGAGCTGGCCATGCTGCTCGTATTGTTCTTTTGTTTTAATTTTGTTTCTCACAGAAGAAAACCATCAAACTGCGAGGGGTACAATTGCTGCGCTGGATTGGGAAGTAGCAATAAATTTGGCTTGGACTTTTGCAATGTGTAAACTATTTAGCCTGGAGATCGGTCAGTGGGGATAAGCATCATGTTTGGATGATTTCTTTTCGACCTGTTTTGCCGATACGATGTTACATCCAGAAGCAATCGGGGCTGGAGGAAAAGATCAAATCCACACCAGCACATTTCTTCCCCGAGTCTCCAATTCAATGCATTCAACCATTATTCTCGTAAACCTGTGACCAGGGAAGTTTCTAAACTCTTAGGGTGGGATTATCCAGCCGCGCTCACCCCAAAACCAGAAAATCCCACTCAAGGTCAACTCGGGCTTGCATGGTTCACACCCCAGACCCCTTCCTCTAGTCCCTGGTCCACTACACTCCCCGTGGCAGGAGAATTCTCTTAACTGATGCCATAAAAACTTCATTCAAAGAAACAGAAAATGAAGAGCAAGTCACAGACTGAAACAAAAATGTTGAAATGCGGCGAAAAAAAATGCAATTGAAGGGCTTTGAAATTATTTGATTTCTGCTGCTTTTGAAAATCTGCTCTGGATATTGAGAAACCCTTGAACAAACACCATTGGATGCAGCCAATTCTGTCGGTGGAAGATCATTTGGAGGTTAGGTTTGAAGGTCAGAAGCAAAAGGTCAAGGTGGTAATCGTACCTTGAAATTATCCCCAAACTCCCACCATCTTCTAAGCCATGTTGGCTTGTGTGTAGAATGTGGGTGTTACGAGCATCACTTTTGAAGGAAACTGCAGAGGGCGGGATTTTCTTGTCACGCTTGCTGTAAGCGCACTCCCCCCCCCCACCACGCCTCCCCAGCCAGGGTGGGGAGAGGAGGGGGTGAACCATTACACAGTCTGTGTCCTGGCTGTTACGATTCCCATTCTGGGGCAAACAGAAAAGTAAAAGGATGATGAAGTCCATCCAATTTATTCGCCTCATTCTGTTATCCAGGTCCTATTTGTTGGTCTTACGAGGAGAGGTTGGGCCAAGACTCACTGGGTCAAAGAATGATCTTATGGAAACATAAAAGATTGCGGAGAGGCTTGGCAGCTGAGAGGATAGCCCCCTCAGCATGAGGGGAATTTTGAACTCTGAGGCACAGTTTCGAAATTGGCGTTCTCCCGTTTAACCCTGAGATGAGGAGGAATTTATTTTCTCTCAGAAGATTGTTAATGTTTGGAATTCTCCCAGACAGTGATGAATATATTCAAGGCTCAGTCAGGCATATTTTTGACTGACAACGGAGTCAAAGGTTATTTGGGGACGGGCAGGATATTGGAGTTGAGGCCACTATTAGGTTGGTCATGATGGAGCAGGTTTGTTGGGCCAAATGGTCTACTCCTTATCACAAAGAACAAAACAGCACGGGAAACAGGCCCTTTGGCCCAATGAGCCCGCGCCGCCACCCCAATGTTCCCACCTCTACCTGCGATCCCTGTCTATGTTTATAGATCTCCGGATTAAAAACCAAATTTGAGACAATTTAGGGAGAATTTGTTTTGCCAATTAGCCTCAGAGCACATCTTTGGGATGTGGGAGGAAACCAGAACACCCAGAGAAAACCCACGCAAGCACGGGGAGAATGCGCAAACTCCCACAGACACAGGCCCAAATCCATGTATCTGCACAGCACAGCGATAATCACTGAGCTGTCGTGTTGCCCATCAAATGGTCCAGGTCAAGCGTACACTAACGATGTGAAGCACTAGGATACTCTCAAAAAAATCCAAGAACAGTCCTCTCACGACCCATCACGTGTATGTCCCTTGTTAGACAACAAGGTGGACCAAAGCACCTGTAGGATAAAAACAAGTACATCAATATCATCATCTATTTACACACTTCCCAGGGACTCTCGAGTCTCATGATCCCTATTTTAAATCAGTTTTCTATACCCCTCCATTCCCATTCTGTTCATGTGCCCATTTAAGTATTTCTTTAATAACTCCAGAGTACCTGCCTCCACCACTTTACTTGGCAGCGCATTCCATACCCCCACCACCCTCTGTGTGAAAAAACTCCCTCCAGCATCCAAATTATATCTTACCCCCCTCACCCTAAGCCCGTGACCCCTCGTGCTATTCGAGTCCATCCTAGGAAAAAGCTTTTTATTATATTCTTACATTAAGCCCAGAGCTCTTATCAGAAATGAAGTGATTTATTTTGCATGGTTAAACAGAGTTCATACTGATGAATGCCCTGACCCCTCTCCTCCTCAGTCTGACAACACCAAGTTTAAGTCCAACCGATTTATTTGATAGTAAACTTTCGAGGTTTCCCTCTTCCACAGGTGAATGGAGAGTTCTGGCCTCAGACAGAGCATATAACAGCACAGACAGTTTACAGATTCGAATGTGAACCTTTATACCTAACCTGCTATTTAAATGGCTAACAATGTGAGTGGAAGGAGCACTGAGCACAGGTTAAAGAGATGCGTATTGTTTCCAGACAGCACAGTAAGTGACGTTTCGCAAACCCAGGCAAGTCGTGGGGGTTACAGATAGTGTGACGTGAACCCTCTCTTTCTCCCCAGACATAGGCCCTCAAACCTAAGTTCTAGTGTTGCACTAAGGCAGACTTTATAGCTAATAACTCCTAGAACTGGCCTCTAGTCTGCTGCTAATTTCAGCTTGGCTGGTGTCACTCCATATCAAGTATGGCTGACCGAGAGTCTTGCCTGTTCTTACTGTTAACCATTGAATGATCTTTCAGGTTGACACTCAACCTGTTTGGTTGTGTTAGAAGGATAGAGCCCCTATGGTGCAGAAGGAGGTCATTTGGCTTATTGAGTCCACACTGACCCCAATCCCAACCAGGCAGCAAAGAACAAAGAACAGCACAGCACAGGAAACAGGTCTTTCGGCCCTACAAACCCACGCCCCCCATTTTAGCACTCCACAATAAAGGGATGTAAATTTAGAGAATTGTATGTGCGCCAGATTAAGGGAGATCCAATTCAGGGACAATTTATTGACACCAATCAGCCAAAAAAAGCATGCTTTTGGGGTGGAAACCAGAGCGCCTGGAGAAAACCCACGCAAGCACGGGGAGAATGTGCAAACTCCCACAGACACTGACCCAAGCGGGAGATCTGACCCGGGTCCCTGTAACTGCACAGCAGACAGTGATAGTTACTGAGCTGTCATGTTGCCCATCAATTGGTCCAGTTTAAGCGTACACTATCGGACGTGAAAACCACAGTGCTAACCACAGTGGCCAATGTATCTAACCAGTGTAAAGATGTGCTGATTAGATGCATTGGCTATGCTAAATTCTCCCTCAGTGTACCCGAACAGGCGCCGGAGTGTGGCGACTAGGGGATTTTCACAGTAACTACATTGCAGTGTTAATGTAAGCCTACTTGGATTAATAAATAAACTTTACGTTTTTCTCGTAACCCCATGTAATTACCCTGCTAATCCCCCTGACACCAAAAGACAATTTTAGCATGGCCAATCAACCTAACTCGTACATCTTTGGACTGTTGGAGGAAAATGGAGTACAGAATTGAACCAGGATCCCTGGCGTTGTGAGGCAGCAGTGCTAACCACTGTGCCACTGTGCTGCCCTTCCAATAAATACACCTTCCATGGCCATCAGTGGGACTCAGTATTAACACTGCTGCCTCACAGCGCCAGGAACTGGGTTCAATTCCAGCCTTGAGTCTGTCTGGAGTTTGCACATTCTCCCAGTGTCTGCACGGGTTTCCTCCGGGTTGCTCCAGTTTTTTTCCCACACTCCAAAGATGTGCAGGTTAGATGGATTGGCCAACTGTGCAATTATCTCTTACTGTTCAAAGATATGCAGGTTTGGGGGATAATGGGGTAAATGCATGGGGGTTACTGAGAGAGTTGTGATGTAGAGATGCTGAATTGGGGTAAACACAGTAAGAAGTCTCTATGAACTGTTTGTGACTTTATATGCCCTTCCTTGATCAGAACCTTCCACACACTTGACTGAGGAACACCGTTTCCGAAAGCTTGTGAGATTACTATCAAATAAACTGGTTGGACTCTAACCTGCTGTTGTGAGACTTCTTACTGGGTTACTGGGAGAGGGGATGTGGACCTGGGGTAAGATGCTCTGTCAGAGAGTTGATGCAAACTCAATGGGCTGAATGGCTTGCTTCTGCGTTATAGGGATTCTATGAAACTCAACCCCGAGTCTCTGGTTCATAAATAGGGGTAATACCCCTTGCTCCATAAGATCTCTAGTGTAGATACAGATCCTGCGGTGTAGATACAGGGGAACTGTAAGAACCTTTCAAGCTATCCAGATTGTAGGCAACACCCTCACTTCAGGATGAGGAACCGGATAGAGGGCATGAAGCTGGCAATGCTCCCCCCTCGACCTCCCATTTCACATTGTCCGTGTAATGCAGTCTGAGATAACTTCCTGCAGGATTACCCCAGGCGCCACACACAGCAAGGGCATCCTTTAAGGAGTTTGGGTCCAGTAATCAGCACTTTGAACTATTCTCCTGGCCTTTTTTACACACACGAGCTCGGTTTGAAAATGTGGCAGCCAACAATGTATTTCCTGTTATCTGTTTTAGTTGTCCTCGGGATGTGGGTCTCTGCGTTTTATTGGCCATCTTTAGTTGCCATTGAGAGGCTGTTGTTGCCCTTGAATGACTACAGTCTGCGTTTCATTAGGAGGTTTGCTCCAAGGGGTTTAGAGCCAGCTTTGAATATGTGCAAGTAAGAATGAGGTGTGAATGGAAGGAAAATTCAGGAGGTGATGGTGTACTCAAGAGGCTACTGCTTTGTCCCAAACTTCAAGTTTCTAAGTGTTCAAATCACCAACAACCTGTACAGATCTCCCCATGCTGACACTAGAGTTAAGAAAGCCCACCAAAACCTCTACTTTCTCAGAAGACTAAGGAAATTGGGCATGTCCGCTATGACTCTCACCAACTTTTACAGATGCACCATAGAAAGCATTCTTTCTGGTTGGTATGGGCTCCTGCTCTGCCTAAGACACAAGAAACTACAAATTGGTCATGAATGAAACCCAGTCCATCACGCAAACCAGCCTCCCATCCATTGACTCTGTCTATACTTCCCATTACCAGTATAATTAAGAGGTCCATGCATCCCAGACATATTCTCTTTCTGGTACCAATCTCCTCAAGAACAGCTCCTTCCCTGCTACCATCAGAGTTTTGAATGGACCCATCTTGCACTGAGTTGATCTTTCTCTACACCTCGCTATTACAGTAACACTACACTCTGCACTCTCTCCTTTTCTTTTCTATGAAAGTTATGCTTTGTATAGTGTGCGAGAAACAATACTATTCACTATATGTTAGTACACGTGACAATAATAAATCAAATCAATATTTGCTACAAGATATTGAAAGCGGGCTGGCAAAATGAGAAAGTCCTAAATCAGTTAATTTCTTGAAAATCTTCCTGGAAGCACAATTTTACTCCTGACGCTTTCTACAAGGTCAATTTTTTTTATTCCTTCATGGGACATGGGCATCGCTAGCTGGCAGCATTTATTACTCATCCCGAGTCACCATGAACAGAATGGCTTGCTAGGCTATTCCAGAGGGCAGTTGAGAGTCACCCACATTGCTGTGAATCTGGAGTCACAGGTAGGCCAGACCAGGCAAGGGCGGCAGATTTCCTTCCCTAAAGGACATCAGTGAACCAGATGGGTGTTTACTACGTTTGACAATTTCATTCTTCCTTCCAGATTTTTTTTTGAATTCAAATTCCACCACATGCTGTGGAGGGATTCGAACCCAGAACATTAGCAGAGTTTCTGGATTAACAGTCTAGCGATAATACCACTGGGCCATCGCCTCTCCATAAATCAATGAGGTCAAGGCTTGCAGGTTGTAAGCATCTCCCAGGAGTGTGTTCATTCCCAATGGCTGGGGCAATGGACTCAAAATACTTGGAGGCTGGGGAGGGCTCGATGGATCAGGGAACACATACAGCAGAATAGTCCATGCTACAAAGATCAGAGCTCAACTTCCAGCCGCAGTGTGCTGGGAGTAACACAGGGACAACTATCGTAGGATAGAATCAAAGAATCCCAACCGTGCAGAAGAAGGCTATTTGATCCATTAAAGTCTGCACTGCCTCACTAACAAAGCATCTTACCTATTTTCCTGCCTAATCCCTACAATTTCATGCATTTACTATGACTAATCTATCTAACTTGCACCTTTTTGGACTATGGGAGGAAACTGAAGCACCTGGAGGAAACCCCACACAGACATGGGGAGAATGTGCAAACTCCACACTGACAGTGACTCAAGTCGGGAATCGAACCCGGGTCCCTGATGCTGTGAGACGGCAGTGCTGACCACTGTACCACCATTCCACCCACATATCTGGCTAGTATGTGTCCAACAACACCTTGTCATTGGCAAGTGCTAGAGGAAGCCTTATACAGCACAAGAGTTCATGAATTGTGCGATTCGCAGGCATTTATTGCTTATCTCTAATTCCCCAAACAGGAGGCATTTAAGAGCCAACCACATTGCTGTGAGTCTGGAGTCACATGTAGGCCTGAGTGTCTAAAGATGTGCAGGTGAGGTGGATTGGCCATGGGAAACTGCCCCAAAAAGATTTGTAGATTAGGAAATTAGCCATGGTAATTCTGCAGTGTTCCAGGGATAAGACAGAGGAGAGAGTAAGACATTCTGTCAGAGTGCAGACTTGATAGGCTGAATGGCCTCTTTCTGCACTGTATGGATTTTATGCTTCAAAAGATAGAATACGTAACCCTGACTGCTTTACAGAAAGTGAACAAACATGGGGCAATGCCAAAGGGGCAGTGCCAATCAGTGGGACTGGGGATGGGTGTCCACACTGTATAGGGATTGGTGAGAAGTGATCAGGGGTGAGCCTTGGAGAGTGGGGGGGGGGGGGGGGGAGGAACTGCAGGGCAGGGATTGGCACTGCGAGGGGAGTGGATAGGCACTGTCAGAGAGAAGCTGGAAGTGATCGGTGGGGGGGAGCGTGTGGACAGGAGGGGAGGGATTCTGGTCAGCCCCAACATGGGCTGTTGGGGGTGGGGAGGAGCAGGAGGGCTTGGGAGAGGGACGGTCACACGGGTGGCAGTGTGGGCATTGCTGGCCAGTGATTGGGATGTGGGCCAGTGTGCACCAATCTCAGCACTGACAGATTGGCGCATGCGCAGTGGCCCACTCAGCACCATACTTCCGGCCTCTCCTGTGAGAACATGCCCCACCCCCGGCTTTTCGGACTGATTGATGTTTGTGCACTCTGCAGTTTATTGTCTACTGTTGTAAAAACCCATCTGGTTCACTGACGTCCTTTAGGGAAGGAAATCTGCTGCCCTTACCCGGTCTGGCCTACTCCAGAGCCACAGCAATGGGGTTGACTCTCAACTGCCCTCGGGCAACGAGGAACAAATGCTGGTGATGCCCAATTCCCACAAATGAATAAAAAATTCCAAAGGTAATCTGTCTCATCCCCAGTTTCCTGCACTTTCTCCATATCCATTAATTCCATGGATGTCCACTAAGTGCCACTAGTTAGGCACCTCTTTTGCGGCAACTTGAGCAGTCAAACAGGCAAAGGCTTTATCACCCAATCACTCGCCAAGGCTGAGCTCATTTTAAATTGTAGAGAGATATCTTCGTACTTAACGCTTTAAAGATGGACTTACATCATTAATCCAGCTGTTGTAGGCAGACACGCGAGTGTACACTGTGGGTTTACTCGCTGTGTTACATGGCACGGATCCCGTGAAGCTTCCCACACCGTTGACATACCATCTTCCGTCACTGCCAAAGCAGTTCAAGGGGCTACCTGGATCGCCCTGAAGAAAGAGAAATCTCTCCGTTATGTTGTCCTTTTTCAATGCAGTGCTATTTTGCAACTTTAAGGGTGAGTTGCCCTTTCTATATTAATCTCCTACCCAGAATTGACAAAGGTCTTCCCGGTGAACAAGAACAAACAAAGAACAAAGAGCAACACAGCACGGGAAACAGGCCCTTCGGCCCAACGAGCCCGCGCCGCCGTCCTAACATCTTAATGACATATCCTTGACTTTAGGCTATGCCTATTGTGGAAGATTCCCATATAGGGACCAATATAGGGACAATTTGTTACCCAATCAGCCTAAGAGCACATTTTTGAGATGTGGGAGGAAACCGGAGCACCCAGAGAAAACCCACGCAACCACGGGGAGAATGTGCAAACTCCCGCAGACACAGGCCCAAATCCATGTGTCTGCACAGCAACAGCGATAGTCTCTGAGCTGTCATGTTGCCCATCTGATGGTCCAGCTTAAGCATACACTAACAACTTGAAGCACTAGGCCACTCCTGAAGCAACATCCAAGAGTAGCCCTCGCACGACCTGCCGAATGCATGCACCTTGTTGGTCAACAAGGTGGACCGAATTGCCTGTGGAAACAAATAAGATATTTAGACAGTCCTGCTATATCCCTCTATCTGCAGACCGCCACCCAAGAGACCCTTAAACAACACTAGCGTGCCTGCTCCCACCACCTTACTCGGCAGTGCATTCCACACCCCCACTACCCTTTGTGTGAAAAACTGCCCTCTAATATTCGTCTTATACATAGCCTCCCTCACCCTAAGGCTATGACCCCTCGTTCTATCCATTTCTAATGGTGGAAAAAGCTTACCACCATTTACTCTATCTATACCCCTCTTAATCTTATATACCTCTATTAGATCCCCTCTCAGCCAACGTCTTTCAAGGGAAAACAACCCCAGTGTGTTCAATCTTTCCTCGTAAGACAGCCCTTCCATACCAGGCAGCATCCTGGTAAATCTCCCCTGCACTCTCTCCAAGGTCTCCACATCCTTCCGGTAGTACAGCGACCAGAACTGGATGCAGTACTCCAAGTGAGGCCTAACCAACGTTCTATACACTTGCAACATCAGACTCCTACTCTTGTATTCTATACCCCTTCCCATGAAGGCTAACATACCATACGCTTTCTTTATCACATTCTCCACCTGTACTGACACCTTCAGAGACTTGTGAACCTGCACCCCCAGGTCTCTCTGTGTCTCTATACTCTGGATAGTTTTACCTTTTATCCTATAACTCCCCTCTACATTATTCCGGCCAAAATGCATCACCTCGCATTATCCGGATTAAATTCCATTTGCCATCTATCTGCCCAATCTACCAGCCTATCTATGTCCTGTTGTATTGCCTGGCACTGCTCCTCAGTTCCTGCCAATCCAAGCATCTTAATGTCATCAGCAAATTTGCTGATCACACCACCTACCCCCCCTTCCAAGTCATTTATATAAACCACAAATAGAAGAGGTCCTAGTACTGAGCCCTGTGGCACACCACTAGTGACAGACCTCCAGTTGGAAAAAGAGCCTTCCACTACTACCCGCTGTCTCCTCCTCCCAAGCCAGTTCTCAACCCAAGCCAAGTGAGTGGGGGCGCTGGAGGGACACAGGGGGGTGGGGGGGGGGAGGTAGTCTTTGAGGATTGTGCTCACTCAGCTTAACTCCAAACAGCACCTCACACACCACAGATGGTCAAATTCCTGTCAGCAGAACGTGTCAGAAAATCACATGTCGACTCCATAGGAACACCCCCCACCCAACCATCCCACAACACACGCACACACACACACACAGATATGCATATATGCGCACACATGCATACATGCACGCGCGCACACGCACACAGCACATGCACACACACGCACACATACACACACGTGTGCACACACACACATGTACACACACATACAGACACAGACACATACATACATACACACACACAGACATACGCACACATGCACACACGTACACATAGATACAGACACACACACATGCATACATGTACACATATGCACATACATACAGACACAGACACACACACATGTACATGTACACACACATACAAAAACAGACACACACACATGCACACACGCACATGTACACACATACACATGTACACACACACACATACAGACACAGACACACACACACATGCCACACGCACATGTACACACACACAGCACACACACGCAAGCACACACACACGCACAGAAATGAGTAATAGACATTTTCCCACAACTTTCCATCATGCACTTTTTAATCTGTTATTATCATCACTTCCAATCTGGGTTTAACCCAATGGTCACTGCTTTTGATCTAAAAACACTAATTTAGTCAAATATTAAACATTTTGTTGAAAAATATCAAATCCTGAGGGGGTTTGCTGGAAAGGCTACTTCTGCTTGTGGGACAGACCAGAACTAGGGGACACCATTTAAAATTAAGGTGTTTGAAACAGAAAAGAGGAGGAATATTTTTCCTTGTAACCTCTGGAATTGCGTTCCCCAGAGCATGAATCACACTGCAGCTTGACCAGGCGATGGATTTATCCTGGGGTGGCACAGTGGTTAGCACTGCTGCCTCACAGCACCAGAGGTTCAATTCCAGCCTCGGGTCACAGTCTGCGTGGAGTCCACACATTCTCCCCATGTCTTCGTGGGTTCCCTTTGGGTGCTCCAGTTTCCTCCCACAGCCTGAAAGATCTGGAGATCAGGTGGATTGGCTACGCTAAATTGTTCTTTAGCATCCAAGAGATGGAGGTTGAGTGAAACCGTGGGGTAAATAGGTGAGGTTATGGGGAGTGGGTCTGGGTGGGATGCTCTGTTGGACAGTCAATGCAGGTTCGATAGGCCGAATGGCCTTCTTCTGTAAGGATTCTATATGAGGACATCCCATAATGTCCAGTGAATTGTTCTAATGTGAAAACCCAATTCCAATCAGTACCAAATCAATAGCGACCACATCATCTGCTTTCGCAATGATGATTGGTAGTTAAATATGGGCCAGGACCCCAGGGACACAATTTTACACTTCCCTTCAGTGGGTTCTGAGGCAGGGCAGCAGCGGGGGGAATTGCCTGGATGGGATTCCATCTGGGATGCTGGTCAGCCGGACTCGGTCGCTCATAGAACATGGAACGTTACAGCACAGTACAGGCCCTTCGGCCCTCAGTGTTGTGCCGAGCTCTTGCCCCAGTTAAAGCCTTTAAGTGGCTCTTTCACAGTCTTTTGCTCAATTTTTCAGCTGGAGGGCAGATGATAGGTGGAGAGGGGTGGGGACGGAGGTGGGGAAGGGAGGGCCGGAATTGAAGAAAGCTTGATCTTGGGAAGCTTCCATCAGAAATATCCTTCGGATTAGCATCAGCCTTCCCGTAGGACCTGGAGATCTCCTCCCCCCCCCCACCCCACCCTCCCACTGACCTATCCCTGGACATCCTGATCACCCCACAGCTTCCCTCCTCACCCCTTTTCCCTTTTGATCCCTGCCTCTTCCCTCCAGTCTCCAGCATTCATCTCCAGGCAACTCCCCGCAGTGCCACCTCCGGCCACTGCAGCGCTGTTCCCGGAATGACCAGGGATCTCCCGGCCAAACAGGACTTCCTCTCGGTGATGGGCATGCCAATCAATGCTCATTGGAACATGAGGTGACACCAAGCCTGCCCATATGTTGCACTCTTGCCATCCTCAAAATCCGCACCCAGCGATAACTCTTCCTCAATATAGTGGCATGGAATCATCCAACAGTAAGAACAGTTTAATATCTCATCAGAGAGACAATGCAAGCACTGCCTCAGCAATGGAGTGTCAGCCTGGATTATTTTTCTCCAGTCTCTGGGGTGGCATTTAACTGGAGGGTAATCGGGAAACCCCCTATAGTTCCTGAGCATCTTTCTCTGCAATCTCAAGTTGCCTGTGTGGGTTTCGTCCAGGTGCTCCAGTTTCCTCTCACAGTCCAGAGATGTGTGGGTTAGGTTGATTGGCCATGTAAAATTGCCCCTTAGTGTCAGGGGGACTTGCTAGGGTAAATGGATAAGGTTATGGGGATAGGATCTGGCTGGGATTGTGGTCAGTACAGATGGGCCAAATGGCCTCCTTCTGCACCGTAGCGTTCTATGATTCTTGTGCTGTAATTTTATTTTTCTTTGGGATATGGTCCCCGGAAGGGTAGGGGGTTTTAGTTCAGTCAAGCAGCATGGTCAGTGCAGGCTTGGAAGACTAAAAAGCCCATTCCTGTGCTGTAATTTTCTTTGTTCTTCTTTGATTCTGTGGAATAGAATCCCCCTGGTGCCCATTTGGCCTCTCGAGTCTGCACCCAACCAAACCCTATTCCCGTAACCCCAAAAATTTACCCTGCTATAATCCCCGTGACACTAGGGATAATTTAGCACAGCCAATCAATCTAACCCGCACATCTTTGGACTGTGGGAGGAAACCGGAACTCCCGAAGGAAACCCACGCAGACATGGGGAGAATGTGCAAACTCTACGCGCACAGTGACCCAAGCCAGGAATTGAACCTGGTTCCCTGTGAGGCGGCCCAAATATACAGAGGGCATCAGGTCGCAGTGGGGTTTTTTTTTGCCAAGTTGAAAAGTTAATTAAAAATTTTGGGTCAGGGCATGCAGATAGGTCAAACTTTTTTATCACACTGAAAGTCAGGGCCCCACATGCTCCTTCAATGGAAATGCACACGCTCAACGTGTTAGACCCAGTTTTTTTCCCGCTGCGTCCCAGGGCTCAAGTTTCCTGAAAAGAGGTGTAATGGCTTTCTCGAACTGGAAAAAAAGTTTTGACTTACAGAAGTTATTTGGAGGGCGGGACAGAAAAAAAAGGGAAAAATTCTCCTCGTTGCCAATGTAGTAATTCAGCTAAATGCTAGTTTCAAGACACCAAATGATCTTTATTGTCAACCAAAGAGAAAGGCTGTATCTGTGGCTTACAGCCAGACACCTCGGGACTCCAACCACTCTGGTTGAGCACCAGGTTTAACGCCCTCCTCTCTGCTCCTCATTGGGTGAGCTTCTATTTGCTCAATAAGTAAGCTCGTACTCCACAAGATCTATCAGTGATCCCCGTAGGGAGCTTTGTGGCCATCATAACCTCCCACCAGGTTCAATTTGTCTCCCTAGCGTCAGCATCCAACAGTGTCACAGCAGGAATGCACCGCAATATAGAACTACAGTCCCATCGCTCTGTCCCCACGAGCTACCTTAGCATAACAGGCAGTGGAATGTCACACCGATGTGTTGTACGTTCACACACCAGCAGTAATTCAGAGACTTAAATCCCATGGTTCAGTAATATTCAATGAAATGTAGCTAACTGTATATTGGGAGAACATTCCCAGTGTTTATTCCCCTCACTGCAGCAAGGTTGCAATCGATACCTTTCTCAATATTAGGAAAGTTGGAGGATCACAAATTGTCTTACATAAAATCTATTCAGAATTTCCACCCTACTCCATCCCTGCCAGGACAAAGCTGTTGCTGGGAATAGGAAAGCAGATAATTTAAGGAGTATTGTGAGTTACCTTGATTTCGCACATTTCTGAGGGCAGAGGTGAGCAATTCAGAACCTAAATACTGGATAAAATGTTGGCGTTTTCGTCAAGTTTGTTCGAACCATGGCGCTAATTTGGATCAGAAATCTGGCCACTCCCATCGCACAGCCAATGTTGTCCATACGACATTTCACGCACACTTCACCATTTAAAAATCTGATCATTTCTCATGCTCTCTGTGCTCCTTACACACTGTTCAAGGTGGCGGGGATGTCCAACTATTGGCCAGCAATATTTGGCAAGGGTAAAAAATGAGCTTTTCTTTGATGAGAGGGGGGGATTTCCAACACTGGGAAATGGAAGACTGTTTGACTCTTTACCTCCTCCCTGTATCCCAGATCAAAAGCAAGAATAGAATCCCTGATAAAAACACCCGGTCCCAAAACTCTTACCCCATGGGCTTCCACTCAAGACACTGTCTCACTCAGCACTGGAGCATTCCCATTCAATACCATACTCTTCCACGCATGAAAACATCAAAACATAGCAAGTAGGGGGAGGAGTAGGCCCTTTGAGCCTGTTCCGCCATTCATAGTTGAGCCACTATCTCAAATTCCTTACTCGCATGCTCTCCCCATACCACTTGATACCTTTAGAGTCTAGAAATCTATATCCTTCTTAAATATATTCAATGATTTGGCCTCCACAGTTTTCTGTGGGAGAGAATTCCAACGGTATGGTGAAGTTTCTCCTTATCTTCATCCTAAATGCCCTACCCAGTACCCCAAGATTGTGGCCCCTTGTTCTAGGCACCTCAGCCAGGGGAAATGAGATCCCTGCATCCCAGTCTGCCCAGCCCCCCTCAGAATTTTATACGTTTCAATGAGATTCCCTCATCCTTTCAGGCCCAGTTGACCCACTCTCTCCTCATCACTCGACAATCGCACTCCAGTGAACTGCGCTCCCTCTGTGACGAATATATCCTTTCTTAGCTTCTCAGGGTTAATCTGCCGGTTACTGCGAAACAATGCATCCTTTCATCCTGTGGCCTTGTACACAACTGGGCCTGTAATAAGCCTGAGCAAGCGCACCTTCCTTAAACTACCTGTGACCAAAACTAATCCCATTTGACTAGACTTGAACACAGAGGGTTGGCGATAAAGGCAGGTGGCCTAAGGTGCCACACATTCATTCCTCTCTTCCCATGATTCACCATCACCTTCTCAGGGGCAGTTAGGATTGGACAACTTGCCAAAGCCACTCCCATAGAACCCTACAGTACAGAAAGAGACCCGTTGAGTCTGCACTGAACACAATCCCACACAGGCCCTACCCCCATATCCCTACATATTATACCCACTAATCCCTCTAACCTACGCATCCCTGGACACTAAGGGGCAATTTCTGAGCACGGCCAATCAACCTAATCAGCACATCTTTGGATTGTGGGAGGAAACCGGAGCACCCGGAGGAAACCCATGCAGACACGAGGAGAATGTGCAAACTCCACACAGACAGTGACCCGAGCCGGGAATCGAACCCAGGACCCTGGAGCTGTGAAGCAGCAGTGCTAACCACTGTGCTACCGTGCCGCCCCATGAAAAAAAGTCACAAAGTGTAAGCAAAACAAAAGTTTGTCTTTAAGATGATGGTTTCCTTTGATGAACACGTAAAAGCAAAATACTGCGGATGCTGGAATCTGAAACAGAAAATGCTCGGAAATCTTAGCAGATCCGACAGCATCTGTGAGGAGAGAATAGAGCCAACGTTTCTCTTACACGGTCTGTAGAAGGGCCAACCAGACTTGAAACCTTGGGTCTATTCTCTCTCAGTTTTTCTGCTTTTGTTGGTGCGTACAAAACCGTTTCATCGAACCGAGCAAATTGAATGACCTACTTCGCAGGCTGTCTTGGAGTAACCTCCGACACAGATCATGGTGTCCATCACATCAATGCCCCACCAGTCCGCCCGGCTGCAGACATCGTGTGTCACCGCCGGAAGAAGCGCCTGTTGCAGCTTGCGTGGTTTACTCGCCTTTGCTACACGATACCAAACACAGGACATCAGTCAGAGGGGAAAGAAAAAGGACAGATCAGCTTCCTGGTCCAACAGAAAGAAATTCAATATCTCGCTTTGAAACCTTCGATCGGCCCCGCATTGAAGGCTGGCACGCAAAGTCTCCGTGTTGCCGTGGCAACATGCATGTTTACATACGTGTGTCAGTCCGAAGCTATGGGTAGTGATGGTAGATGCACCAATGCTTATTTCTGACTCTCTCTCTCTTACTACCAGACCCTGGCAGGTGTTAGAAGGATTTACAAGTTGACATTCAATATTTTTTGGCCATATTATAAATGCGTTGGTCCAGCAAGCCCTGGAGTGTGACTCGAATTCTCAACTAGGGACAGAGACACTACCCATTGCACTGTAAGACCATTTGCTGCCATTTCAATGCCGTCATTACCAACGCTGAAGTGTCATATGTCATGAATTAGGCTTGAATTAGAACAGAATCCTTACAGTGCAGGAGGAGCAGACCCATTGAGTTCTGCGCTGACAACAATCCCTTGGAAGCCCTATCCCCACAACCTCCAGTTCTTCACCTTGCCAGTCCCTCTGACATTAAGGGTCAATTTAGCACGGCCAATCCAGCGAACCTGCACATCTTTGGACTGGGGAGGAAATCGGAGCACTTGGAAGAAACCCATGCAGACACAGAAAGAACGTGTAAACTCCACTCGAGGACGAAATTAAACCTGGGTACCTGGCACTGTGAGGCAGCAGTGCTAACCACTGTGCCACTGTGCTGCAAATCCCTCAAGTTTGGTAGATTTAGGGATAGCTTAATTGAGGTGTTTAAAATGATTGAAAAGTTTGATAGGTTTGAGAAAAGGGAAACTATTTCCTCTGCAGACGGAATAGCCCTGAACAGTGACCTTAAGGATGGCACATTGGCACAGTGGTTAGCACTGCTGCCTCACAGCGCCAAGACCCTGGGTTCAATTCCCGGGTTGGCTCGCTGTCTGTGTGGAGTCTGTACGCTCTCCCCTGCTGTGTGTGTAGGTTTCCTCCAGATGCTCCAGTTTTCTCTCACAGTCCAAAAGATGTGCGGGCTAGGTGCATTGGCCATGCTAAATTCTCCCTCAGTGCACCCGAACAGGAACTGGAGTGCAGCAGCTAGGGGATTTTCACAGTAACTTCATTACAGTGTTAATGTAAGCCTACTTGTGACACTAATAAATAAGCTTTAAAATTAGAACTACCCCCTTGAGGAGAGATGTTAGGAAGTATTCCCTTACACAAAGGATAGCAGAAATCAAGAGCTCATCCCAACAAAAGCATTGTTGAGTCTGGGAATAAATGGAAAATTTGAAAGTTGAGATTGACCTATTTTTGTTTAGCTGGGGTATTGAGGGTTATGGAACTAGCATGGAAAAATGGAGTTAAAATACAGATCAGATGCAATTTAATTAAAAAGTGGAACTGAATCAAGGATCTGAATAGCCTCTTCCTACTTTTGTGTTCTTACAAAGTCACTTCCAATATAGAATTGTTTGTATTTTTGGCTAACTGATTCTCCAATGCATTGTACGTGAAGGGTTGTGATTCTTGGTAGTGTTTTATCTCAATGCGAAGGGTGGGGTCACACATTCCTCAAAAGCAGCAAGAAACTTCTCCGAATGGGGATTCCTTTGAGTGTTGCTATAAAGACAAGGAAAGAGGAAAAGGACTTCAAAAGAGAGAAAGATTGGTGCAACTGTGATGATGAGAGGATTGATAGAGTGGATGTTCAGAGTCTATATCCTTGGATGGATGTAGCTGTTACTAGGGGGCATAACTATAAGGTTCATGGTGGGAGATATAGGAGGGATGTCCGAGGTAGATGCTTCACTCAGAGAGGTGTGGAATGGACTGCCTGCTGTGATAGTGGAGTCGGACACTTTAGGAACTTTCAAGCGGCTATTGGATAGGCACGTGGAGCACTCCAGAATGATAGGGAGTGGGATAGCTTGATCTTGGGTTTGGACATAGCTCAGGGCTGAAGGCTGAAGACCTGTACTGTGCTGTACTGTTCTATGTAGTGAATATCAACTTCACTCAGAAAGCAGATGCCTGACACCAGACATACCTACCTGGCTATACCTGGAGAGATATCCCCTGCTCATCACATTAACAACCACGCACAGTATCACAGAATTGTCACGGTGTAGAAAGGCCATCGTGTCTGCACTGGAATCCAAAAAGCTTCAGTGCCACGAGTGTCATGTTTTTGGATTTTTGATCATTTGAAACATACAAATTGCAGGAGCTAACCTGTGCTCCACCAACTCCCATCAAAGAATGCTGTTCTGATCTGTTCCAGGTGTTAGTTGGGGTATGAAGAGTGTCTCAGGACAATTCCTCAACTCCTCTTCCAGCAGTGATCTGGGAGCTCTGACAGTCACTGGGGAGGGCTGGTGAGCCTGGGCTGATTCAAATGACGCTACCTTCCAGAGTCAGCATGTCCTCAATGTCAGACTAAACCTTATCTCTGAACTGGAACTTCCACCCACAAAAAATGAACTAAGAGGCGCGACACCACTCAGACACAGCCGACACCGGAGGGTGCTCTAACTCCACTTATTATCACCATAAATCGGCTATCAAACACATCCCAATCCAATCAGTCTGAAAACACACTCACCCTACACACACTCACCCTACACACATTCACCCTACACACACTCACCCTACACACACTCATCCCACACACTCTCATCCCACACACACTCACCCTACACACTCACCCTACACACACTCACCCTACACACACTCACCCCAGACACAGACCCCACACACACTCACCCTACACATACTCACCCTACACATACTCACCCTACACACACTCACTCTACACACACTCACCCTACACACACTCACCCTACACACACTCACTCTACACCACTCATCCCACACACTCTCACCCACACACACTCACCCTACACACACTCACCCTACACACACTCACCCTACACAACTCACCCTACACACACTCATCCCACACACTCTCATCCCCACACACACTCACCCTACACACACTCACCCTACACACAACTCACCCCTACACACACTCATCCCACACACTCTCATCCCACACACACTCACCCTACACACTCACCCTACACACACTCACACCCTACACACACTCACCTACACACACTCACCCCAGACACACACCCCACACACACTCACCCTACACATACTCACCCTAACATACTCACCCTACACACACTCACCCTACACACACTCCCCTACACACACTCACCCCACACACACTCACCCTACACACACTCACCCTACACATACTCCACTCTACACACACTCATCCCACACACTCTCATCCCACACACACTCACCCCAACACACTCACTCTAACACACCTCACATCTAACACACTACCTACACACACTCATCCCACACACACTATACACACTACCACACACACACCTACACCACTCACCCTACACACTCACCCCACACACACACCCCACACACACCACCCTACACATACTCACCCTACACATACTCACCCTACACACACTCACCCTACACACACTCACCCTACACACACTCACCCCACACACATTCACCCTACACACACCCCACACACACTCACCCCACACACACTCACCCTACACACACTCACCCTACACACACTCACCCTACACACACTCACCCTACACACACTCACCCACACACACTCACCCTACACACACTCACCCTACACACACTCACCCCACACACACTCACCCTACACACACTCACCCTACACACACCACCCACACCACCCAACCACCCACACACACTACCCACACACACTCACCCACACACACTACCCACACACACTCACTCTACACACACTCACTCTACACAACACTCACCCACACACACTCACCCACACACTCACCCTACACATACTCACCTACACACACTCACCCACACACTCACCCTACACACACTCACCCCAGACACAGACCCCACACACACTCACCCTACACATACTCACCCTACACATACTCACCCTACACACACTCACTCTACACACACTCACCCTACACACACTCACCCTACACACACTCACCCTACACATACTCACTCTACACACACTCATCCCACACACTCTTCCCACACACACTCACCCCACACACACTCACTCTACACACACTCACCCTACACACACTCACTCTACACACACTCACTCTACACACACTCACCCTACACACACTCACCCTACACACACTCCACCCTACACCACTCCCACACACACTCACCCCTACACACACTCACACTACACACACTCACCCTACACACACTCACCCTACACACACTCACCACACACACACTCACCTTACACACACTCACCCCACACACACTCACCCTGCACACACTCACCCTACACACACTCACCCTACACACACTCACCCTACACACACTCACCCTACACACACTAACCCCACAACACACTCACCCTACACATACTCACTCTACACACACTCATCCCACACACTCTCATCCCACACACACTCACCCCACACACACTCACTCTACACACACTCACCCTACACACACTCCACCCTACACACACACTCACCCTACAACACACTCACCCACACACACTCACCCTACACACACTCACCCCACACACACTCACCCTACACACACTCACCCTACACACACTCACCCTACACACACTCACCCCACACACTCACCCTACACACACTCACCCCACACACACTCACCCTACACACACTCACTCTACACACACTCACCCCACACACACTCACCCCACACACACTCACCCCACCACACTCACCCCACACACCCACTCACCCTACACACACTACCCTACACACACTAACCCTAAGCCACAGCACTCCCCTACCAGCCTCACCCCACACACATCGCACCCTACAACACATCTCACCGGCAACACCTCTCACCCCAGCACACACATCACTACCCTACACACACTGACAACGCACTCACCCTACACACAATCACCCTACCAAAACTAACAACAACTCATCCCACCACACTCATCCACACACATCACTCTACACACACTCACCCTACACACACTCACCCCACCACTCTCATCCCACACACACTCACCCTACACACACTCACCCCACAACGCCACACACACACACACACTAAACCATACACACACTCAACCCACACACACTCACCATAACAAACACTCATCCTACACACACTCACGTCTACACACACTTGACAACACACTCACCCTACACAACACACTCACCCCACACACACACCCTACACACACTCACACCCACACACACTGACAACGCCCACCCAACCTACACACACTCACCCTACACACACTGACAACGCACTCACCCTACACACAACTCACCCTACACACACTGACAACACACTCACCACACACACACTCCTCTACACACACTGACAACAACAACTAACCCTACACACACTCAACCCCTACACACACTCAACCCACACAACACTCACCACACACACACACTCTACACACAATCAACCTACACACACGACACACACTCACCCCAAACACACTCACCCTACACACATTCACCCTACACACACTCACCCACACACACTGACAACACACCCACCCAACAACACTCACCATACATACCTCACCCACACCAATCACCCTAACACACCACCACACACACACTCACCCTACACACACCACCCCACACACACTCACCCCACCACACTACACACCCCACACACCTCACCCCACACACACTCACCCCACACACACTCACCCTACACACACTCACCCCACACACACTCACCCCACCACACACCCACCCACACACACTCACCCTACACACACTCACCCTACACACACTGACAACACACTCACCCTACACACACTCACCCCACACACACTCACCCTACACACACTCACCCCCCCCACACACCCCACACACACTCACCCTACAACACACTCACCCCACACACACTGACAACACACTCACCCTACACACACTCACCCTACACACACTACACCCCACACACACTCACCCCACACACACACTCACCCTACACACACTCACCCCAGACACACTGACAACACACTCACCAACACACACTCAACCTACACACCTCACCCCACACACTCACCCTACACACACTCACCCCACAAACACTGACAACACACTCCCCAACACACACTCACCCTAAACAACACTCACACCCCACACACACTACAACGCACTCACCCTACACACACTCACCCTAAACAGCACACTCACCACCACACACACTGACAACAGCCTCACCCCACCAACACACTCACCCTATACACACACTCACCCCACACACCACACTGACAACACACGCACCTACACCACTCACCCTACACACACTCACCCCACACACACTCACCCTACACACACTCACCCTACACACACTCACCCCGCAAACACACTCACCCCACACACACTCACCCTACACACACTCACCCCACACACACTGACAACACACTCACCCAACACACACTCACCCTACACACACTCACCCCACACACACTGACAACACACTCACCCACACACACTCACCCTACACACACTCCCCCACAACACACTCAACACCTCACCCCACACACACTCACCCTACACACACTCACCCCACAACTGCACACACTCACCCCACACACACTCACCCTACACACACTCACCCCCACACCACTCACCCTACACACACTCACCCTACCACACACTCACCCCACACCACCACCCACCACACTCACCCTACACACACTCACCCTACACACACTGACAACACACTCACCCTACACACACTCACCCTACACACACTCACCCCACACACACTCACCCTACACACACTCACCCTACACACACTCACCCCACACACACTCACCCCACACACACTCACCCTAAACACACTCACTCTACACACACTGACAACACACTCACCCTACACACACTCACCCCACACACACTCACCCCTCCCACACACACTCACCCCACACACACTCACTCTACACACACTCACCCTACACACACTCACCCTACACACACTCACCCCACACACACTCACTCTACACAGATTCACCCTCCACACACTCACCCCACATACACCCTGCACACACTCACCCCACACACACTCACCCCACACACACTCACCCTACACACACTCACCCCACACACACTCACCCCACACACACTCACCCCACACACACTCACCCTACACACACTCACCCCACACACACTCACCCTACACACACTCACCCTACACACACTCACCCCACACACACACACCCCACACACACTCACCCTAAACACACTCACTCTACACACACTGACAACACACTCACCCTACACACACTCACCCCACACACACTCAACCCTACACACACACTCACCCACAAACCAAACACACTCACACACACAACAACATCAACACACTCCCACACACACTCACCCCACACACACTCACCCCACACACACTCACCCTACACACACTCACCCTACACACACTCACCCTACACACACTCACCCTACACACACTCACCCTACACACACTCACCCTACACACACTCACCCTACACACACTCACCCCACACACACTCACCCTACACACACTCACCCTACACACACTCACCCACACACACTCACCCCACACACACTCACCCTACACACACTCACCCTACACACACTCACCCCACACACACTCACCCTACACACACTCACCCCACACACACTCACTCTACACACACTCACCCTACACACACTCACCCTACACACACTCACCCCACACACACTCACTCTACACAGATTCACCCTCCACACACTCACCCCACATACACCCTGCACCACTCACCCCACACACACTCACCCCACACACACTCACCCTACACACACTCACCCCACACACACTCACCCTACACACACTCACCCTACCACTCACCCTACACACACTCACCCCACACACCTCACCCTACACACACTCACCCTCACACATTTCACCCCACACACACCCTACACACACTCACCCTACACACACTCACCCCACACACACACTCACCCCACATACACCCTGCACACACTCACCCCACACACACTCACCCTACACACATTCACCCTACACACAGACAACACACTCACCCTACACACACTGACCCTACACACACTCACCCTACAGACACCGACAACACACTCAGCCTATACGCACACACTAACCCAACACACACTGACAACATGGTGGCACACTGGTTAGCACTGCTGCCTCACAATCTCAAGTTCGATTCTGGCCTTCAGTGACTCTGTGTGTAGAATCTGCACATTCTCCCTGTGTCTGCATGGATTTCCTCTGGGTTCTCCAATTTCCTCCAACAGAACAATGATTTATGGGTTTGATATATTGGTGTGCTAAATTGCCCCTCAGTGCCGTTGGAATTAGAGAGCTAAATACATAGACTTCTGTGAAAGGGCCTGGGTGGGATTGTTGGAGGTGTAGGCTGAATGGGCTGAATGACCTCCTCTGCAGTGTAGGGATTCTATGAAACTTCCAGTATCTTCTAAATGATGCCAGGATTCCTGGTGGGCAGTATATTTATTGTGTCAATGCTGATACCCAGCCGACATAATTAGTTAAAGCAAAAATAGCTTCCAGGCTAAATCGACATGGCTGGATGCAACCTTCCAAGGTTGCACTTGGAACCTTGTACAACCTTGAAACACCATCACCTGGAAGTTACACGCGGAAAGGTGAAGAACTAATTCAATGGCTGTCCCATAAAGTCATGGTGCAATGAAGCATCATGAACCTAATGCTCCCGAACCGGCAGCAGCTCTGCTTAACTGGGGATCAGACAGGCCAAGGGGATCATCATCTACCTTCTGTATTTGGTCATATCTGCTCCTTAGAGCTTGGTCCCAGTACAACTTGCTACACAACTCAAGGCAATCGGCTTTGAATTCTTGTTTTGAGAGGGCTGGTGGAGCACGTTTCTAATATCAGTGTAAGTTAAAGCTACGGGGAGTGCAAAAGGGGGCTGCCAATTCCCCCTTATCCACTGTACACCAACTCGCCCAGTCACAATCCAATCCAATCATTCACTGATACTTATAGATATGAGGAAACGGAAAGGAAGATTCCTTAAGGAAGAGCGGAAGGAGAGAGAACTTTACATAAAGGAACTGCAGAAAGAAAAGAACATTAGAAAATGCAGAAGACATTCTGGATATTAGAACAATATTTTGAATTCAAAAGAAAAGAAGTGATGTTGAACACGTTCCACATATTGGCTGGAATTTTACCTTCCCGCTTGCCGCAGGAATGAGAGTGGGTGAGGGACGGACCATGGAAAGGGCCATTGACCTTGGGTGGGATTTTATGATTTCAGGATGAGTAAGGTTTAATTTCAGGCAGAGTTGGGAATATTGCATGGGGTTAAGGATACTTCATTATTGGAAGAATATTAGAACACTTGGAAGGAAATGGGAAAGGGAGCTGGGAGCATAGCCTGGCAATCCAGAGACCCAGGGTCATGCCCAGGGACCTGCATTGGAATCCCATGAGAAATTGAAATATCATAATCTTCAACAATATGGGACAAGTGAGGTAATGCACTATGGCAGGAATAATAAATGTGTAGAGTATAGGGCTAATGGTAGGATTCTTAGTAGTCTAGATGAACAGAGGGATCTTGGTGTGTATGTGCATAGATCCCTGAAAGTAGGCAGTCAGGTCGAGAAGGTTGTTAGGAAGGCATATGGAGTCTTGGCTTTTATTGGTAGAGGGATTGAATTTCGGAGCCGCAACGTCATGTTGCAACTGTACAAAACTCTAGTGCGGCCGCACTTGGAGTATTGTGTGCAGTTCTGGTCCCCACATTATAAGAAAGATGTGGAGGCATTGGAGAGGGTACAGAGGAGGTTTACCAGGATGTTGCCTGGTATGGAGGGCAGGTCTTATGAGGAGAGGCTGAGGGATTTGAGGTTGTTTTCGTTAGAAAGGAGGCGGCTAAGAGGGGACCTGATCGAAACATATAAGATGATTGATAGGGTGGACAGTGATAGCCTTTTTCCTAGGATGGAAAAAGCTAGCACGAGGGGACACAGCTTTAAATTAAGGGGTGATAGTTATAGGACGGATATCAGAGGTAGGTTCTTTACCCAAAGGGTGGTTCGGGAGTGGAATGCCCTGCCTGCAGCAGTTGTAGATGCGCCAAGTTTGGTGGCGTTTAAGAGGTTAGTTGATAAGTATATGGAAGAGAAGGGAATGGTTTAGTTTGGAGGGGCATTGCTTTTTATATTGGTCGGCGCAACATCGAAGGCCGAAGGGCCTGTTCTGTGCTGTAATGTTCTATGTTCTATAAGTGCTGGAAAAGGGGATTAGCGTGACTGTAGTGGTAGTTATTTTTGGTGCAGTCTTGATGGGACAAGGGGCCTTTTCTGCACTGTATGACTCTATGACAGTGCCTTCCAAATCCGCACCCTCTATCACTTAGAAGGACAAGGGATACATGGAAACACCATCACCTGGAAGTTACACACGGAAAGGTGAAGAACTAATTCAATGGCTGTCCCATAAAGTCATGGTGCAATGAAGCATCATGAACCTAATGCTCCCGAACCGGCAGCGGCTCTGCTTAACGGGGGATCAGACAGGCCAAGGGGATCATCATCTACCTTCTGTACTTGGTCATATCTGCTCCTTAGAGCTTGGTCCCAGTACAACTTGCTACACAACTCAAGGCAATCAGAGCTGAAACACCAAACAGACGCTTCACTCCCCACTTATATTCAAAAGTGCTTAAAAAAGTTAATGAACAATTACATACTGTACCATTCAGTTTTCCCCATCCAGTGACCGCACACGTGTAGTTATCTGGCAACTCTTCACCCGCTGCAGGGAGACAGGTTAGTCTAATCTTGTCAGTGAAGACAACGGGCCAGGAGAGCTTTAATAAGGCTATGTCAAACCTGCAAACAACAATGTGCAGCTTACTTCTACATGTATAATCTTCATTGTATAAGCTCTATTTGAATTCAAATTGAACAAGGAAATAAAAGGTCATTATTCATGATGTAAACTGTAGGCAAGAGTTATTAAAACTGATTCATGATCAAAATCCCAAAGCAACGTAACATGGTTTCTTTAAACATCATCAAATCAATGGCCTACACTCCCGGGATGGGCGAGAATTACAGGTGGATGGGAACAACATCACCTCCACTATTTACCCACCTTCCAGAAGAATTTTGGAATCCTTTTTCTTTTAGCTGCCAGTCTCCTCTCATACTCTCTCTTTTCATTTTGATTTGATTTATTACTGTCACATGCGTTGGAATACAGTGAAAAGTATTGTTTCTTGCGCACCATTCAGGCAAAGCATACAATTCATAGAGAAGGAAACAAGAGAATGCAGATTGCAGTGTTACAGTCATAGGTAGGGTGTAGAAAAAGATCAACTTAATGCGAGGTAGATCCATTCAAAAGTCTGACAGCAACAGGGAAGAAGCTGCTCTTGAGTTGGTTGGTATCACTTCCCCTCTTGAACTTTTTATGAACAGCCTGGTTCACACATGAATTATCAAACTGACATCAGTCATAGGGTCTGCACAGTGGTGCAATAGTTAGCACTGCTACCTCTCAGCATCCAGGATCTGGGTTCAATTCAACTCTTGAGTCACTGTCTGTGCAGAGCTTGCACATTCTCCCCGTGTCTGCGTGGGTTTCCTCTGGATGCTTTGGTTTCCTCCCACAGTCTGAAAGACGTGCTGGTTACGTGGATTGGTCATGCTACATTCTCCCTCAGAGTACCCGAACAAGCTATGGATTGTGGCGACTGGGGGATTTTCACAGTAACTTCATTGCAGTGTTAATGTGAGCCTACTTGTGATACAAGGATTAAAAGCTCCCCAGTGGGTCACTTGAATCATACCTGAAGTGAAACCTATCATGCTTATCCAAACCAAATTCAAGAGGCAAAACTTATGGTTTGGGCGGTTTCCATGAAGTGCTTTGGAGTTTCTAACCTAATACATAACAGGGTGCAGGAACAAACCTTTGTGTGTGTTTATTATGATATAACCTCGGGAAGCAATGTCTAGTTCAAGTTGCTGACATACATGACCCATATCCAGCTTTGTATAAAATTGATCTCTAGTCAGCTTCGTATACAATTCTGCAATCTTCAGCATTGGATATTTATTCAACTTGTCAGTTTGATTAACTGATAACTTGTCCCTACAAATGCGACAGTCTGGTTTCAACACGGGGACTATAGTTGTTGCCCATTCCGTGAACTGAGCCGGCTGGAAACCGCCCAGTTCTTCCCATCTCTTTCATTCAGTTGCCACTCTTTTCCATAAGGCACACAGTACTGGCCTTACCCTAAAACAAAATGAAGATTTCTCCTGTGGATTCACATAGACCTTTGCCTGCAGGCATTTCACCTTGCCTAACTCATCACTGAAGACACTGCCATGTTTCATCATCTATTCGAGCAGAGCTGCTTCCTGGCATTTGGAAAAGTTTAGTCCAATTTCATTTGTCCAAAGTGAGGTACAGGATACTAATGGGCTGGGCTAAAGAGCCAGTTTCTGAAGAGATTAAACCATTAAACCGTTTGATAAGGTCCCCCATGCAAGGCTTCTGGAGAAGGTGAGAGGGCATGGGATCCAAGGGGCTTTGGCCTCGTGGATCCAGAACTGGCTTGCCAGCAGAAAGCAGAGAGTGATTGTGGATGGGTCTTGTTCTGCATGGAGGTCGGTAACCAGTGGAGTGCCCCAGGGATCTGTTCTGGGACCCCTGCTGTTTGTCATTTTCATAAATGACCTGGATGAGGAAGTGGAGGGATGGGTTAGCAAGTTCGCCGACGATACAAAGTGGTGGTGTTGTGGATGGTCTGGAGGGATGCCAAAAGTTGCAGCGGGACATAGACAGGATGCAAGACTGGGCGGAGAAGTGGCAGATGGACTTCAACGCAGATAAATGTGTAGTGGTCCATTTTGGCAGGAATAATGGGATGAAGGAGTACAATATAAGAGGTAGGAGTCTTAGCTGTGTTGTAGAGCAGAAGGATCTCGGGGTCCGGGTCCATAGGACTCATAAATCGGCCTCGCAGGTGGAGGAAGTGGTCAAGAAGGCATACGGTGTACTGGCCTTCATTAATCGAGGAATAGAGTTTTGGAGTCAGGAGGTAATGATGCAGCTCTATAAGACTCTTGTCAGACCCCAGTTGGAGTATTGTGCGCAGTTCTGGTCGCCTCATTATAGGAAGGATGTAGAGGCTATTGAGAGAGTGCAGAGGAGATTTACAAGGATGCTGCCTGGATTGGGAGGCAGGCCTTATGAAGATAGGTTGAGGGAGCTGGGACTCTTCTCACTGGAGAGACGTAGGTTGAGAGGCGACCTGATAGAGGTTTATAAAATGTTGAAAGGAATAGATAGGGTGGACTCTCAGAGACTATTTCCCCGAGCGGAAATGGTCAATATGAGAGGACACAGATTTAAGGTGCAGGGAAGCAAATACAAAGGAGATGTCAGGGGTAGGTTTTTCACTCAGAGGGTGGTGAGTGAATGGAACCGACTGCCGTCGGAGGTTGTTGAGGCAAACTCACTGGGGTCTTTAAGAGACTTCTGGATGAGTATATGGAAAAGAATAGGATAGGGGGTTATAGATAGGTCTGTGGATTGGTAGATGTGATCGGCGCAACTCGTGGGCCCTAGGGCCTGTTTGTGCTGTATTGTTCTATGTTCTATGTTCATATTTCATATGAAAAGATGAGTTGAGTTGTGAAGATGGCATTATACTTTGGGAGTAAGTATAGTTGCCCCTGTACAAGGAAGGGCATTGCTCCTCGTTGAATTACACAGTGCCAATGCAGATGTATCTAAGGTGATGATGCTCACCAGGGTTAGTTTTGGTAACTTGGCATTAATGCCAACATTGAGTTGCCAGCTATGCCATTGGGAGTGGCCTGGCCAGCCTTTGGTATGAGTTCATATTGATTATGTTGGTATACTCTCGGGCACAATGATTTTGCTCCTTGTCAATGCACATTCAAAGTGGATAGATGTGTTTGAGGTGCAGTCTCCAATATCACAAGCTACGGTTGAGAAATTATGCCGAAATTTTTCCACCAATAGAATATCTGAAACCATTGAGCCTGATAATGGAACAGCCTTCACGAGTGCTGAGTTTCAGAATTTCATGATTCTCAATTGTATTAAATACATTTGGATTGTGCCTTCTCACTCAGCATCCAACAGACTAGCTGAATGAGCCTTCTAAACATTTAGATGTGGCCTGGAGAAGCAGTCAGGGGAACCTTGAGACCAGAATCTCACAGGGCAGCACTGTAGCACAGTGGTTAGCACTGCTCATTCACAGCTCCAGGGACCTGGGTTCGATTCCTGTCTTGGGTCACTGTCTGTGCAGAGTTTGCACATTCTCCCCATGTCTGAGTGGATTTCCTCCCACAGTCCAAAAATGTGCAGATTACATTCACTGGCCACGCTAAATTGAACCTAGGGGGATTAGCAGAGTGAATATATTGGTTTACAGGAATGGGGCATGGTTGGGATTGTGGTCAGTGCGGACTCGATGGGCCGAATGGCCTGTTTCTGTACTGTAAGGATTCTGTGATATAAATACTGTGGCTACTAGAGCAGGTAAAAAACCAGGAATCCTGTAGTGAGTAACTCACTTCCTGACTCCCCAAAATCTGTCTACCATCTAAAAGGCACAAGTCAGGAGTGTGATGGAATACTCTCCACTTGCCTGGATGAGTGCAGCTCCAACAAGAACAAAGAACAAAGAACAAAACAGCACGGGAAACAGGCCCTTCGGCCCAACGAGCCCGCGCCGCCACCCCAATGTTCCCACCTCTACCCGCGATCCCTGTCCATGTTTATAGATCAATGGATTGAAACCAAATTTGAGACAATTTAAGGAGAATTTGTTTTACCAATTAGCCTAAGAGCACATCTTTGGGATGTGGGAAGAAACCGGAGCACCCGGAGAAAACCCACGCAAGCACGGGGAGAATGCGCAAACTCCCACAGACACAGGGCCAAATCCATGTATCTGCACAGCACAGCGATAGTCATTGAGCTGTCGTGTTGCCCATCAAATGGTCCAGGTCAAGCGTACACTAACGATGTGAAGCACTAGGATACTCTCGAAAAAAATTCAAGAGCAGCCCTCTCACGACCCATCGCGTGTACGCCCCTCGTTAGACAACAAGGTGGACTAAAGTACCTGTCGGATAAAAACAAGTACATCAATATCATCGTCAATTTACACACTTTCCAGGGACTCCCAAGGCTCATGATCCCTATTTTAAATGAGTTTTCTTTACCCCTCCATTCCCATTCTGTTCTTGTGCCCATGAAGCTCGACACCATCCAGGATAAAACAGCCTGCTTGATTGTCACTCCCTCCACAAATATTTACTTCCTCCCCTGCCGATGCGCAATAAAATCACCAAAGTCCCAGATGACCATGGATGTATTTCCCCTCTGGGGGAGATGGGCTGACAGATGGTGATTTAACCTGAGGTTCACCACACCTTCAAGAACAACCTCAGCCAGTACAGGAATTGAACCTGTGCTTTTGGTATCGCTGTCTATCACTAACCAGTTGTCCAACCACTACCATCAAGAAAGGCAGCCTTTGGGAGTCAGGAGATGAGTTATTTGTAACCAGCTCAGGGATAAAGGATGATTCATCTCCCAGCTCATTGTAGTGAAAGCTCTCGGACAAGTCCTGCTGCTGATGACCAATATGAGATCTTCAATGATGAGAGAATAACAGGAGATTATGAATGACCATGCACATCGAGATGCTGGATACACTGGCCTTTAGCCTCTTGTTACTGTCAGTGAGCACGAGAAGTTGTCTGTATTGAGGCAGACAGCGTGGTGAATGTAGAACATACAACATAGAACAATACAGCACAAACAGGCCCTTTGGCCCACGAGTTGCGCCGATCACATCTACCAATCCACAGACCTATCTATAACCCCCTATCCTATTCTTTTCCATAGACTCATCCAGAAGTCTTTTAAAAGACCCCAGTGAGTTTGCCTCAACAACCTCCGACAGCAGTCGGTTCCATTCACTCACCACCCTCTGAGTGAAAAACCTACCCCTGACATCTCCTTTGTATTTGCTTCCCTGAACCTTAAATCTGTGTCCTCTTGTATTGACCATTTCCGCTTGGGGAAATAGTCTCTGAGAGTCCACCCTATCTATTCCTCTCAACATTTTATAAACCGCTATCAGGTTGCCTCTCAACCTACGTCTCTCCAGTGAGAAGAGTCCCAGCTCCCTCAACCTATCTTCATAAGGCCTGCCTCCCAATCCAGGCAGCATCCTTGTTAATCTTGGTGCTGAGCTTTCATTTTCTACAGCCCAGGCTCCATCTCCCTGGCAGACCCAGAGGTGCTGAGAATGTAGCCCACACCCCACTCATACAGCTCAACTTCTGCTGTGTCTGTTTATTTTGCTCTGATTCCACACCCAGGCACAACCAATCAAGCACAATGCTCATAGATCATTTACCAGACTCACATAATCAAACACAGAATTATTAAAGAAATGAATACTACAGAGTAACAAAGCCATGCATACCTGAGGGTTCTCAGGTTCAATCTGTAGTTAGCCAATAACCACTGCAGTGGTCGATTTGGCAGAATTAAGGCTATCAGCTCGTTTCCTACTCCTGAAATAAGCATGTTAATGGGCCAAATGAAAACTTAACCACATTTCGCTGTGACAGACCTCCTGCTCCAATAAACTATAAGATCAATACTCATTGAGGAGTCATTTTGGGTGGCACAGTGTTCACAGCTTCAGGGACCCCACTATATGTGGGGTTACGGGGATAGGTCTTGGGTGGGATGGTGATCATAGAATTCCTACAGTGCAAGAGGAGGCCATTCAGCCCATCAAGTCTGCTCCAACTATAATCCCATTCAGACCCTTTTCCTGTGACCCCATGCATTTAAATTGCTAGTATCACTCACATTAGAGGGGCATTGGCCAATCCACCTAACCCACACATCTTTGGAGTTTGGGAGGGAAACAGAGCACTGGAGGAAACCCATGTGGACACGTCGGTGCAAGCTTGATGGACTGAATGGCCTTTTGCACTCTCTACTGACTTTATGATTCTGGAATAGAAGCACATTGGAAATAGGAGCAGGAGTAGACCACTTGTGGAGCCCAATAGAAAAGGGAAAAGGTAACTCGGAGGTGACATTTCGTGCAATGGTGTTGCTTTGTCAAGTAGGTTGGATATAGATTCAAGCAAAATATTCCAGTGGTATGAAGATACCTGAACAGGTATTTGAGGGTGAGTGTTATGGGGCGAATGTGTATAACTGATTCACCACTGTGAACAGAAACACTGAAATTCAAAACAACTACAAATCTAAATAGGACAGCACTGGTTAGCACTGCTGCTAGGGACCTAAGTGTGGAGTTTGCACATTCTCCCTGTATCTTCATGGGTTTCCTCTGGGTGATCTAGTTTCCTCCCACAGTATAAAGACGTGTGGGTTAGGTTAATTGGTCATGCTAAATTTCTCCATAATGTCAGGGAGGACTAGCTAGGCTAAATGCATGGGGTTAGGGCATTGATGGGATCGTAGTCAGCACAGACTTGATGGGCCGAATGGCCTCCTTCTTATAGTTGGATTCTATAAGTCTCCCACATGGCCTATAAGTCAAACCCACTGTGCTATTCAATATGAACATGGCCGACCTTGGGTTTCAATTATATCTTCCTGCCCATTCCCCATTCTCTTAATTCCCTAAGGGGTGAAAAATCCTTCTATCCGAACCTCTCTGACTCTCCAACCAGTAGAAACAACTTCTCAGGCCTTCCCTATCAAACTCCTTCAAAATCTTGGAAGGTTCAATCAGATTGCTTCTTATTCTTCTGAACTCCAGAGACTAAAGACCCAATATACTCAGCTATCTGAGTATTTTATGCTACATCTTAGCTCTTTCCTGCTCCTCCTCCTTACATTTCCCATTGATCTCACTGAGAAAGACAACCATGTGGAGTATGAAATGGGGCGCGTATTCATTATTGTCTATTTTGTGCTGCACTCAAAGTCCATCTTCACCCCAGAGAGAGCAGGGCAGGAGAAAAAAAAACTAGCAGCAGCAATAAAATAGAAAGAAATAGTTTATTAATCCAGCAATGGTCATACTGAGGTAAAGAGTTTAGATGTTCGTAATGTTAAACCAAAATAAGATATTCACAATCTAAAGCAAACACCCCATCTGCCTATGGCATCTCTGAAGTGTTTTGGATATGGCATTGGGTGTTTTGTCCCCTTCTGCTTACCTTCCAAACTTGTACCAGCAGAGGGAGTTTGCTAGGAAAAGATAAAAGTTAAGGACCCATGATTAACAGTCCATACAGTTCTAAGTTTAAATGTCTCTGGCTGAATTCCAACTGTTTCTGCCCCCAAGAATTCCACAGATTCCAGCCTCCTATGCTGGTCTCTTTCAGTCTTAATCATGTCTGCAAGTGTGCAAATTCTACATGAAGCCCATCTGAAGTTTCAGATTCACCAAAGCTCAGCAGGCTTGAGGACAGCTAGTTTCAAACACTGGTTTTGATATAAAGGACATCTTGACATTGCTACAACTGACAATAATTTCCGAGCAGACGTTTGATACAACGCATGCCGAGACTTACCCGCAAGTGATACATTTGGGATTGAACATCGGGTGAGAAATCATTTTGACTGGTTCAATGTATTGTTCTGAACCTTCCGTCAATGTCAAGTCATATTTTCCCAGCACCACACGATATTTTGTACCTTCGCTTTAAGGAGAAGATGAGAATGTTAATGTCACTTGTGGAAATACAGAGACCCAAAGGTCGTGACTGGTGGTGTGAGAGTGCGCAATTATTTAAAGCGGAAGAATAGTTTTGACTTCAGCAGCTAATACTCACTTAATACATTTCCCAGACGTCAAAACCCAGACCGGATCAATGAGGGCTCCTCCACACATATGGGAATATGAAATTCCTTTCTTAGCTTGCAATGAAACCTAGAAATGGCAAAGATGCAATGATGTCTGTGGTGCAATACAGTGTTACTTTGCTTACTGATCAAGTCTGGCTCTGTATTTACCTGCCAAGGCCAGCTGAATGGCACTACATGGTTACTGTTCTCATTTAAATCTGCTTTGTAGACGGGATCTCCACAACTGAACTCAAAGGCATAGGCTGAAATCACAAGGAATCAATAGTGAGTGATCCACACTCGGCTAACATTACTACCGCCCTGGAGAGCGGGCGCTGAGGTTAACATGATGATACACTGAAGGCAAGTCAGCTGCAAGGAAGAAGAGAGGTAAACAATCATAGAGCAACTGTCGCAGCTTCAGAATGACCTTTACGGGGTCAAAGATCTCATTTGATTTGTTGGGATTTATTATTGTCACATGTATTAACATACAGTGAAAAGTATTGTTTCTTGTACGCTACACAGACAAAACATACTGTTCATAGAGAAGGAAAGGAGACAGCGCAGAATGAAGTGTTGCGGTGGTAGCTGGGGTGCAGAGAAAGATCAAAAGTCTGATTGCAACAGGGAAGAGGGTGACTGGTACGTGACCTCGGACTTTCGTATCTTTTCCCCAGTGGAAGAAGAGGGAAGAGTGAATCTGCTCGGTAAGTCCATTCAAAAGTTTGATGGTAAGCAGGGAAGAAGATGTTTTTGAGTTGGTTGGGACGTGACCTCTGATTTTGTACCTTTTTCCCTGCAAACGAAAGTGGAAGACAATATGTTTGGGGTGCGTTGGGACCTTAATTATGGGAGCTTCTTTTCCAAGGCAGCAGGATATGTAGGCAGAGTCGATGGATAGGAGCATGGTTTGTATGATGGATTGGGCTTTGTTCATGACTCTTTGTAGACTCTTGTGGTCTTAGGCAGAGCAGGAGCAAAGAAGCACTTTTGAAATATTGTTAATTGATGTAACATGGGAAATGCAGCAACTAAGTTAGCAAATCTATCTTACAGAAATAGAATATAGAAACACAGAAGACAGAAGCAGGAGAAGGCCATTTGGCCCTTCGAGCCTGCTCCACCATTCATCACGATCTCAGCTAATTGTCTAACTCAATAGCCAAACCTTGCTTTCTCCCCACAACCTCGATCCCATTCACCCCAAGTGCTATATCCAGCCGCCTCTCAAATATATTCAATGTTTTGGCATCAACTACTTCCTGCGGTAATGCATTCCACAGGCTCACCACTCTTTGAGGGAAGAAATGTCTCTTCACCTCTGTCCTAATATGACTGAATAATCGCTTTAAATGTTGATGATTGAAGGCTTAACATTGGCTAGAACACCAGGGCCAATTCGCTGGCTCTTTTGTGCTGTGTCTGTCTGAACTTTGATTTAACATCTCATCTGAAAGATACTAATGCCAGGATTCACTCAGGTTCTGCCCTTTAATATAAACCTGGAAAATATGCTTAAACTGCTGAAGTGGGACTAGACCCCGCAACCTGATGGAGCCATAATGTTAGCACTGAGCAAGGCTAAAGTTGCATTTGTCTACCATCCCGTGGTGCATCACCCTGGAACATGGACGTTACTGTGGTTACTGATCCACGTTGGTGGAGCCTCCGTAATATCGCCTGGCTCTTTCCAATTGTGGGTGTGATGGAGAGGGACCGGAGTTACACTCACATCCAGACTGAATATGGCACTGTGATTATCACCCATCTGGTTCTGCCTGTGATAGCCACTGAGGTGAGAGGGGGGAGGTGGGGAGACAGAATCAGTGGCTCGGGAATGGAGTTTATAAATAATGCTCGTCCATCTTCCAAATGGTTAATTGGAGGACAATTCAGCTCACTGGGAATTGGCTCGACAGGGTGGGAGCAGGAAGGTTATTTCCTCTGACTGCGGGTCTCATACAAGATACTACTTAGACCTCAGCTGGCATATATGTACAACTCTGGGCAGCAAGAATGAAAAAGCACCAGAGAGAAAATGCAGAAGAGGTTTACAAGAATAGTTCCAGGTTTACAAGAGGTTTACAAGAATGAGGAACTTCAGTTATGAGGTAAGATTAGACAATTTCGGGTTCTTTTCTTTGAAGAAAAGACGTTTGGAAGGAGAGTTAATAAGGTGTTCAAAAACATGACAAGTCTGGACAGAGTGGATGGGAAAAACAGTTTCCACTATTTGAAAGCTCTTTGCATTGTGTGGGGATTGCTTTCAAAGCATTGCTATTCCAGAAGGTAATGCAAGGTCAATTGGATCAGAAGGTGCTACAGAGAGGGGCTGGCTCTATCTGTCTTTATTATTGCTCACTGTAGTTGCAAGTTGCTCCAAGTTACCGCTTTTTTGTTTGCGGTTTTTACTGAAGCATTCAGCACAGTTGAACCCGCCGAATCGTGATTGCTGCTTCGCTGACCGACAGAACGGCTACCAAAGGAGATCAGCAGGCAGCATGCACACTAGTCTGTCAGGGGAGGAATGGTGGTGCAGTGGTTAACACTGCCGCCTCACAGAGCCAGGGAGCCAGGTTCAATTCCAGCCTCGGGTCACTGTCTACGTAGAGTTTGCACGTTCTCCTGTGTGGGTTTGCTCCGGGTGCTCCGGTGTCCTCCCACAGTCCAAAGATGCACGGGTTAGGTTGATTGGCCATGCGACATTTCCTTTCAGTGTCAGGAGAACGAGTAGGGTAAATATGTGGGGTGATGGAAATAGGGGTGGGTGGGATTGTGGTCGGTGCAGTTTCGATGGGCCAAATGGCCTCTTTCTGCACTGTAGGGATTCTATCCTATGATTAGAAAAATGGGGCAGTATTTAACAGAGATGATGGAGCTCTATCCCACTGATAGTGAAGCCCCCACCGCTCCTCGTTTCTGGAAAGCCAGTTGAACTTAATGCCAATCAGGCACCTAACTGGGAAGCAGCGAGCTTCCTCCCCGGATCAACGACACCAGGCAGTAAAAGTCCCAGCCAACAAGAGCTGGTGGCCAATCAGAGCACAGCAGCACACCTGGGCAGCAGTAACGGGATGTGATAGTTGTTGTGACTGTTGTAGGGATGTGTGTGTCTCGCTTGGGGATCCATAATAACTCCGGAGTCTGCACATAAACCCCGTGTGGCTGCTGTGACTGGCTCCTCCCTGTCTCAAAGCCATGCAGTCTACCATCCTGTGACTCTCTACACCACAGTGCGGGCGGGACTGTCTCTCTGGGTCTCACTTTGCTCTTTCAATTGCCATTCTACAACATGGAAATACTGACACTCAGCCGAGCATTCTCTGTGAACCCAGGAACAAATTGGGGAATGGCTGCTGAAGGGAAGGGGGTTCAGGAGTTGGCAGCCAAGGTGAGGGCTGACTCTCAATGGACATGATGTGGAGATGCCGGCGTTGGACTGGGGTAGACACAGTAAGAAGTCTCACAACACCAGGTTAAAGTCCACCCAGTTTATTTGATAGTAAGCGTCACAAGCTTTCGGGGTTTACCCCTTTGCCAGGTGAGTGGAGACTTCTGATCTCAAACAGAGCATATCAGGCCACTCACCTGACGAAGGGGCAAACCCTGAAAGTTTGTGGCGTTTACTATCAAATAAACTTGTTGGACTTTAACCTGATGTTGTGAGATTTCTCAATGGACACCCTTCCTTCCCCAGCTCAGGCACTGGGTGCCTTTGAATGAAGAACTCCCTCAACCCACGCTATTCCCCCAACACCCCTACACCCCTGAACACTCCCACTCCCCCAAACCCCCACTTTCCCTACCCCCTCACTCTCTCTACCCCCTCACTCTCCTCATCCTCCCACTCTCCCAACCCTCCCCTCCCCCAATCCCTACTCCCCCACTCCACACTCCCTCCTACCCCTCCCTCCCTCTACCCCCTCACTCTCACGACCCTCCCACTCCCCCACCCCCCCATTCCCCTAACCCCCCCACTACCCAATCTCCCACTCTCAACCCCACTCCTCGCCTCACGACCCACCACCACCCCCCATCCCCCACTCACACAGCTCCGCGCTCCCCCAACCTCTCCTCCCCGACCCCCCCCCTCTCTCCTGACCCCCCTCTCCCAACCCTTCCACTCCCCCAATCCCCTCACTCCGCCAACATCCCACTCCCCTGACATCCCCACACCCCTGAACTCCCACTCTCCCCAACACCCCATTACCCAAGCCCCCCCGTTCCCCCACTCCCCTGACCCACTCCCTTCTTCCCAATTCCCCCCTACTCATCCAGGCCCTCCCATCCCCATCAACCTCTAATCCCTCCAAAACCTTTCACTCCTCCAACGCAACTCGCCCTCCAGACCCCTCCCACCCATCCTACTCTCCCTGGCCCCCTATCCCCATCAATCTCACTCCCCCCCAAACACCTCTCACTCCCCTGACTCACCATCCCTCTCCTCCAGCCCATCCCCCCAAACCCCTCCTCGCCAACCCTCTCACCTACTGCTGAGTGATGGTAGGGTGATGCTCCAGCAGTAAATGTTGCCAGTGCAGCAAATTTGCTCAATTTATCTTAGGGGTGCCGACGGAGACTTGGGACCTTTCCCCAACAATGCCGCAGTCCAAAGATGTGTGGATTAGGTTGATTGGCCATGCGAAGAAATTGCCCCTTAGTATCCAGCAGACACGGGGAGATTGTGTAGACTCCATACATACAGTGACCCGAGGCTAAAATTGAACTGGGGTCCCTGTCACTGTGAGGCAGCAGTGCTAACAACTGTGCCACCGTGTCACTCTGCAACTGCCCTGTAACAATAATTTAGAGCTTGGGAGTGTTACAAAACTCAGAAGGAAACAGTCCAAGATCAGAGTGACCTTGTTTGAAAGAAGAAGAAGCAAAAAAGAAACTGAGTGCAAGCCATTCCCATGGTAAAATGATAGGTTTTTTTGGCACTGTGGGAGTGTGATCAGAACACTGAGCAGGGCAGGTCGTAGACCGAGAGATTCAAATGCTTTGTACAAGCCCACAAAATTGCACTGGATATAGTCATCCCAACTTCTCTGAGCACAATGGGGTGGTCAAACATTCAACCTCCTGCAAAGTTAAAAAAAGGTTCAAAAATCTGATACTGAGGGGCCACTTCTCATCAAAAACCTTGGTCGGCATTGAGAGATTCAGATTCCATAAACATAACTAATAAGAAGGTGATTCAATCACTCGATTTATAAGAATTTAGATGAACATTGTGAATTTAGAGATGTCTTGAATAACACCATTAGAGACAGACTAGTATGTGGGTTAAGAAACAAAGTTCTCCAGGGTGGATTGGTATCATAGCAGTTACCATTACTGTTTCACGGTGTCAGGGACCTGGGTTCAATTCCCGGTTTGGTTCATTGTCTGTGTGGAGTTTGCACATTCTCCCTGCGTTTGCATGGGTTCCCTCCAGGTACTCCAGTTTCCTCCCACAGTCCAAAAGGTATGCTAGTTAAATGCATTGACCTGAACAGGTGCCAGAGTATTGCAACTAGGGGAATTTCACAGTAATTTCATTGCGGTGTTAATGTAAGCTTTACTTGTGACTAGTACATTAACTTTAAATCCAGAAAAGGTTGTTAACAGAAAATTTAAAGTTAAATTTATTAATCACAAGTAAGGTTTAACGTTAACACTGCATTACAGTGAAATTCCCCTAGTCACCACATTCCAGCGCCTGTTCAGGTCAACATAACTAACTACAAAGAACAAAGAACAAAACAGCACGGGAAACAGGCCCTTCGGCCCAACAAGCCCACGCCGCCACCCCGATGTTCCCACCTCTACCCATGATCCCTGTCTATGTTTATAGATCTATGGATTAAAAACCAAATTTGAGACAATTTAGGGAGAATTTGTTTTGCCAATTAGCCTAAGAGCACATCTTTGGGATGTGGGAGGAAACCGGAGCACCCGGAGAAAACCCACGCAAGCACGGGGAGAATGCGCAAACTCCCACAGACACAGGCCCAAATCCATGTATCTGCACAGCACAGCGATAGTCACTGAGCTGTCGTGTTGCCCATCAGATGGTCCAGGTCAAGCGTACACTAACGACGCAAAGCACTAGGATACTCTTGAAAAAGGTCCAAGAGCAGCCCTCTCACGACCCATCGCGTGTACGCCCCTCGTTAGACAACAAGGTGGACCAAAGCACCTGTGGGATAAAAACAAGTACATCAATATCATCATCTATTTACACACTTCCCAGGAGCTAGCACATCTTTCGCACTGTGGCAGAAAACCAGGGCACCCAGAGGAAACCTACATAGATACGTGGAAATGTATCAACTCCACAGTGACCCAAACAGAGAATTGAACCGGGTCCCTGGCGCTGCGAGGCAGCAGTGCTAACCACTATGTTATTGTACTACCCTCAGAAGTTCTGCTGTTCATGGAATTAGCAGATAAGGAAGCTCAATAACTAATCTCAAGCACTAAAGGCCATAAAGGATTGACCAAAACCCAAACGCAGATACAGGTTTGAAATTGCGCCCAATTTGTTCTGTGCTGTAATGTTCTATGTTCTATGTTCTATGTTCAATGTGCTAACAGTGGATTGCTGGAGTGAAGATGCAAAATTCAGAAACTGCGGTAAAAAGGTGCACATCGAACATGCGTGTTCGAGAAAGAAATAAGTTTAAAACAGTAATTATAAAAAGCAAGAACCAAGTTTATCAAATGGAAAACCAGATTGAGGGAAACTGATCCACATGATACAGAAAGGATCTGAGTCACAGTCAGATGATGAACTGTTGTTGAAGATGCCATCCTGTTCAGCTCCCCAAATTATCATTGGGTCACACCTTTATAACCAGTAAAATTCAAGGAGGAGCTATTTCATTGGTACCTGGAATGGTTTACCGAGAGAAACTCTAACAAATCGCCTTAAAACCCTAAAAGATAATAGTAAAAACCAATGTTGGAGAAGTGGTTGTGTTGAGGGACCGTACCAATGTAGATAAGCAGCAAAACAGGCAGACTACTGACTTGTGTCTGCACGTCACTTAAAGATAATTAACCAGCCTTAATGGGGAGAACTTGTTGGGGAGAATCAAGCTAAACTGGGCTGAGGCGAATGAGACACCCCGGACATTCTCACTTCCACCTTCTTCCATCGGGAAAAAGATACAGAAATCTGAGGTCACGTACCAACCAACTCAAGAACAACTTCTTCCCTGCTGCTGTCAGACTTTTGAATGGACTGACCTCGCATTAAGTTGATCTTTCTCTGTACCCTATTTATAATCCAACACTATATTTTCTGCACTCTCTCCTTTCCTTCTCCCCTATGTACTCTATGAACGGTATGCTTTGTCTGCAGAGCTCACAAGAAACAATACTTTTCACTGTATGTTAATGCATGTTAATAAATCAAATCAAACTCCTTATCCTGAGGAAACTCTCGAGTTTATTGGAAAGAACATTCCGTTTGGGAAACTAACTTCCTTCATGCATCAATGGGCAACGAGAACAAAAAGATTGTAAACAATGGTAACAACAGGAGCATGTCAGTCCTGAATTACCATCGACATGACTCACACTACACCTGCAATGAAACCATTACGCTGGAGGGAGGTTACAAAACCAACAACACTGCATTTATACAGTGCTTTCAGCGTAGCAAACCATCCCAAAGCACACTTACAACCTCAAATAAACATATGAGTAGGTTAATAAATGCCTTCAACTTAACTGAAGGAATGTTACTTCCTTCATACCTGACTACATCCCTCTCACAAGGCTGGTTTTGGAGGATGGTCTTTGTAATTAGATGGTTGTAGTTATGGGGGTGAGCTACAATCAAGAGTTTGATGGCCTGGGTGAAACTTTATTTAAAAATCTAATAGTTTCTCCTGACCCTTCTCTGAAGAGGTACTTCCTCATTCCAATGATAATTGACCCGATTTTAATTTTCACATTGTCTCTTAAGGAACTAGCTACTCTGTATCCACCTTATTGAATCGCTTCATCCTCTTAAATACCTCAATTAGTTCACCCCTCAACCTTCAGAGCTCAGAGCAATACAAATTGTGTTTATGGAACTTTTGTCCTCTTAATTGAATCCATCCATTCCACCCTTCCGGGTCTCAATCCCGTCAGTGGCTCCCAATCCTGGTGGCACTGCTGAGGTTTCCAGATGCGGGTCGTCTGATTGACTGCTAGCTCCTGGGAGCTGGATACCATTCTTTAAAGAGAGCACACCCCCCGGCAGCTTATGTTGACAAGTGACGGTGCAGATTCCCACAAACTTTGCCCTCGATTTTGAACCTGAATGAGTGAGACCACCATTGCAATGGCTCAATCCATCCCCCAATTTTATGTAACTTTTAATTAAATCCTGCATGCAACAGGTTCATTCAGCAGAACCTGGACATTCACACTTTTAAAGTCCATATAATCATCATTCTGACTAAATCTTTTATTCGATTTCTTCCTCTACAGAGCACTCACCCACTTATTGCTTCCAACCTTTTCCAGTATTTTGAATTCCCAGCGTCGGTGATATTTTGCTTATTGTTAAGTTTCCTGAGACCCAACGTCAAAGGGATGTGCTCTAATCAGGATGTACAAAACTAAAGCATCAACTTTGTACATTTGTGTTCATCCCCATCCAGGATGAAGTTACTGCTCACAAGGAACTACAAAAGGTTGTGAATGAAGCCCAGTCCATCACGCAAACCAACCTCCCATCCATCGACTCTGTCTATATTTCCTGCTGCCTTGGAAAAACAACCAGCATAATCAAGGACCCCTGGACATTCTCTCTTCCACCTTCTAAGGGGTGATAGTTATAGGACGGATATCAGAGGCAGGTTCTTTACCCAAAGGGTGGTTCGGGAGTGGAATGCCCTGCCTGCAGCAGTTGTAGATGCGCCAAGTTTGGTGGCGTTTAAGAGGTTAGTTGATAAGTATATGGAAGAGAAGGGAATGGTTTAGTTTGGAGGGGCATTGCTTTTTATATTGGTCGGCGCAACATCGAAGGCCGAAGGGCCTGTTCTGTGCTGTAATGTTCTATGTTCTATGTTCTATGTTCTTCCATTCGGAGAAGGATACAAATGTCTGAGGTCATGTATGACTGACTCAAGAACAGCTTCTTCCCTGCTGCCATCAGACTTTTGAATGGACTTACCCCATATTAAGTTGGACCTTTCTCTGTACCCTAGACTGTAACACTACATTCTGCATCCTCTTCTTTCCATCTCTATGAATGGTATGCTTTATCTGCATAGTGTGCATGAAATAATACTTTTCACTAATACTAATACTTGTGATAATAATAAATCAAATCAAATCAAAAGCTTGCTCTAGATTAGCACCCCATCCACAAACATTCACTCCTTCCACCACCGTCACACAGTAGCAGCAGTGCATTCCATCTACAAGATGCACTCATAAGATTTTTCAGCAGCACCTTCCGAATCCACAGCCTCTATCACACAGACAGACAAGTAACAGACACATGGGACCACCATCTCCTGGGGCGTTCTCCTCCAAGTTGCTGAGGTCTTTACCCTGGAAGAGTGGCAGAGTCTCTGAGGGAGAGGAATCTACTCACCCTCTCTCCTTCTGTTGTTGTATTCCTGCTCCCAATCTGCCACTGCCCTCGCTAATTCCTCTTAACCAGCCACATTGCCCCAACCAAGGTTGAGTGAATCCTGGCCCCGTGGGCACAGGTCTGTCAATGTTTCTCTCCATGAGCAGCTGTAGCAGCGGGGAACTGCCTATAGGAGCGCGGGGATAGGTGTTTGAACATTGGTAAATGGACACAAAGTGATTCCACAATGATGATTCATTTATAATCCATGATTATGAGGGGTATAGATAGAGTAAACAGGCTTGTTGGACTCAAATAGCATGAGGGGTCACGGGCTTAGGGTGAGGGGGGTAAGGTATAATTTGGATGCTAGAGGGAGTTCTTTCACACAGAGGGTGGTGGGGATATGGAATGCGCTGCCAAGTAAAGTGATGGAGGCAGGCACTCTGGAGTTATTTAAGAGATACTTAGATGGGCACATGAACAGAATGGGAATGGAGAGGTATAGAAAACTGATTTAAAATAGGGATCATGAGCCTTGGGAGTTCCCTGGGAAGTGTGTAAATTGTCGATGATATAGATGTATTTGTTTTATCCTACAGGTACTTCGGTCTGCCTTGTCTATCAAGGGGCATACACGCAATGGATTGTGAGAGGGCTGCTCTTGGATTTTTCGAGAGTAGCCTAGTACTTCACGTTGTTAGTGTACGCTTGACCTGAATCATTTGATGGGCAACATGACAGCTCAGTGACTATTGCTGTGCTGTGCAGATACATGGATTTGGGCCTGTGTCTGTGGTGTTGTAAGGCAGCAGTGCTAACACTGTGCTACCCTAGCACCTGTATGCTGTAGACAAATTGGCTGCCCGGTGTCCTATATTATGGAAAATGCTGGAAAACCTCAGCAGATCTGGCATCATCTCCAGAGAAACACTCCAAGTCTGGATACCCCTTCATTGCAACAGACTCGAAACATTGGCTCTAATCTCTCCCCACAGATGATGTCAGACCTGCTGAGATTTTCCAGCATTTTCTGTTTTTGTTTCAGACTCCAGCATCTGCAGTATTTCACTTTTGTCTTATACATTCCCAGTGTTTCAAAAGTACTTTATTGGCTGTAAGTACGTTGAGACATCCTGTGAAAGGCAGAAGATAAATGTAAATCTTTTCTTCTTTTTATAGGATTGAACACATTAACACCAGTCAGGGGCAGTATAATTAACTTAAAGAGGATCTTGAATCATCGAACAAAGAGGCTGAATATCCTGCGATTATCAGGAGCTTGGAGCTAAAATTAGAAAGCAAGATCTCACACAGGCGGTAATTTTGGGATTACTCGCGGTGTTGGGGATTTTGAATATGGATTAAGAAAATTGAAGGACAATAAGTGAGAAAGGGAGTCGGACAGAGAGATGGAGAACCTGTCAATCCCATGCGCCACATTGTGTTTGATTTGAAGTATTTATAGCAGCAGTTCAGAGAGACAGCCGTCACTGAGCTGATCGATGAATGAGGAGTGCCAATGCAAGCCCGTGGTCATCATACTGATCGGAACAGCTTCAATACTGACTTTTGGCAGCATCTCCAGGATTACATTTTATTCTACAGGTGCTTTGGTCCACCTTGTTGTCTAATAAGGGGCATACACGCGATGAGTCGTGAGAGGACTGCTCTTGGATGTTTTTCCAGAGTATCCTAGTGCTTCACATCGTTAGTGTACGCTTGACCTGGACCATTTGATGGGCAACATGACAGCCCAGTGACTATCGCTGTGCTGTGCAGATACATGGATTTGGGCCTGTGTCTGTGGGAGTTTGCGCATTCTCCCCGTGCTTGCGTGGGTTTTCTCCGGGTGCTCCGGTTTCCTCCCACATCCCAAGATGTGCTCTTAGGCTAATTGGCAAAACAAATTCTCCCTAAATTGTCTCAAATTTGGTTTTTAATCCATAGATCTATAAACATGGACAGGGATCACGGGTAGAGGTGGGAACATCGGGGTGGCGGCGCGGGCTCGTTGGGCCGAAGGGCCTGTTTCCCGTGCTGTTTTGTTCTTTGTTCTTTGTTCTAATTTCACTTTTATTTAACCATGGTCAGTTACCTAACTGAGAAGTTCAGGAGATGCTTTCAAATCGCTGCATTAGTGAGGGGTTGATTGTGAACGGTTATATGGATATTTTCTCTTCAGGCTGGAGAGATTGTGAGAAGCGGTTGTCTTGATAACTTTATAAAATCTTGCGAAATTAGTTGACTATTACACAAATGTCTCCCTCTCTCCCCCACGCATTCTCTTTCTAGCTCTTCCTAGATCTCCACATCTCCCTCTCGATCTGTCTCTAAATCTCTCTCTCTCTATCTCTCCCTCTAAATTTCCATTTCACTCTTTCTCGATCTCTCTCTCTTTAGATTTCCAGGTTTCTCCCTCTCAATCTCCAACTCACTCTCTCTTTTGATCTCTCTCTCTCTCAGCCTCTTTCTGTCTCTCTCCAGATCGCTCACTCTCTCTCTTTCTCTCATCCTCCTCAGTAAGAAAATGTCCAACATAGCCTGCCAGCAGCTTTCTCTGCCAAAGACATGACGTCAGCACAGCTTCCGGTACAAGACGTTCCGAAGCCTGGTCAAGTGGGATCTCATTTCCCACATCTAAACATCTGATTAAGGATAATATAATGTTCTGGGAAGAGGTAAACCGCAGGATGATGGGGATTAGGGAAGTAGAAATGGAAGGGATCTAATTTGGTCTCAGTCCTTTGGTAATTAGACAGCTGGACAAATGATTGGTGTGGGACTCCCACTATCCCCAGAGACATAAGTTCAATAAGCCAGCACCCAAGAGGCAAGAGAGACTGAATAAGAGAGAGCTCATTCAGATGGGTCTGTGCTCGGTCAGTTTGACACCATGGTTACTGACAGCAGCCACCACTAGCTGTTAATTTTTAACAGAATCCTCTGAGCCGCTTGTGATCTCCAACCTCTTCACTGGATTGGGGATATAATCTGTGACACACAGACCAAATTCAACACACATCATTGTCCATATTCCATATACCACTGCCCACACCACAACCCACTGCCCACACCACAGCCCACTGCCCACATTATTGGTCACTGTCCACACCACAATCCACTGCCCACACCACAGCCCACTGCCCACACCACAACCCACTGCCCACACCACAACCCACTGCCCACACCACAGCCCACTGCCCACACCACAACCCACTGTCCACACCACAACCCACTGCCCACATTATTGGCCACTGTCCACACCACAACCCACTGCCCACACCACAGCCCACTGCCCACCCCACAACCCACTCCACATCACAACCCAAAGCCCACACCACAGCCCACTGCCCACAGCACAGCCCACTGCCCATACCACAGCCCACTGCCCACAGCACAATCCACTGCCCACACCACTGGCCACTGCCCACACCACAGCCCACTGCCCACAGCACAGCCCACTGCCCACACCACAGCCCACTGCCCACACCACAGCCATTGCCCACAACCACAACCCACTGCCCACAGTACAACCCACTGCCTGCACCACAACCTACTGCCCACATTATTGGCCCCTGTCCACAACCACAGCCCATGGCCCACACCATAGCCCACTGCCCACAACACAACCCACAGCCCACACCACAGCCCGGTGCCCACAGCACAGCCCACTGCCCGCACCACAGCCCAGTGCCCACAACACAGCCCACTGCCCACAGCACAGCCCACTGCCCACACCACAATCCACTGCCCACACCACAATCCACTGCCCACACCACAGCCCACTGCCCACACCACAATCCATTGCCCACACCACAGCCCACTGCCCACACCACAATCCACTGCCCACACCACAACCCACTGCCCACACCACAACCCACTGCCCACACCACAGCCCACTGCCCACACCACTGTCCAGACCACAACCAAACAGTTTGCACAGTGGGACGGAATGGGTCCAGGTACAGGGGAAAATAAGGGTCAAATAGAAAGCAGTGTTTGTAAAATTCCCTAAACACTGTTTTGAACAAACTTCTCAACTCGGGGTGAAAGCTGAGCAATTTGAGAACAAAGAATAACTTCAACCACTTCCAGTTGATGGCTTGAACTCCTATACTGAAATTGAGTAAGAAGTCTCACAACACCAGGTTAAAGTCCAACCAGTTTATTTAATAGTAAACCCACAAGGTTTCGGAACAACATTTCCAAAAGCTTGTGGGTTTACTATCAAATAAACTGATTGGGATTTTAACCTGGTGTTGTGAGACTTCTTACTGTGTTTACCCCAGTCCAATGCCAGCATCTCCACATCATACTGAAGTTGTCCAGGCCACAGGGTTAGAAATGGTGTGTAAGTAATTCCGCGCATTTGGAAGACCAGCGCAAACATCATCAGCCCTCATTCTCTGTATGTTAATGTTTCCTTCATCACCCACTTGAAGCTTACTGCTTGGCAATCTTATTGAACCTCAGCGTCTCATTCAATCCCACCACTTAATGAACCTCCATTGACTCCATCTACGCTTCCTGCTGCCTTGGAAAAGCAGCCAGCATAATTAAGGACCCCACACACACTGGACATTCTCTCTTCCACCTTCTTCCATCGGGAAAAAGATACAAAAGTCTGACCAACCAACTCAAGAACAGCTTCTTCCCTGCTGCCATCAGATTTTTGAATGAACTTACCTCACACTAAGTTGATCTTTCTCTACACTGTAGCTACAACTGTAATTCTACATTCTGCACTCTCTTCTTTCCCTCTCTATGAATAGTATGCTTTGTCTGTATAACGCGCAAGAAACAATACTTTTCACTGTATACTAATACATGTGACAATAATAAATCAAATCAATTCAGTTCAGCATCCTATTGAATCTCAATCCCATGTGGAACATAACTTATTGGGACAAATGGTTCCTCTTTGTGTGAATTCTATGTCACATGGCAAGTGCAGGAGAGGGACCAATTGGATAGCTCTTTCAAAATAGAGCTAGCACAGGCACAATGGGCTGAATGGTCTATGAATAAAGTCAATCCCAGTGTCTGCAGTCAGATTGGACATTTTGGCAACACAGTAGCACACTGGTTAGCCCTGCTGCCTCAGAGCACCAGGGACCTGTGTTCAATTCCCAGCTTGGGTCACTGCTTGTGTGGAGTCTGCATGTTCTCCCCATTTCTGCATGGGTTTCCTCCAGGTGCTCCGGTTTCCTCCCACACTCCAAAGATGGGCAGGTTAGGTGCATTGGCCATGCTAAATTGTCCCTTAGTGTCCCAGGATGGGTAGGTTAGAGGGATTAGCGGGGTATATATATGGAGTTGCGGAGATAGAGCCTAGTTGGATTGTGGTTGGTGCAAACTTGATGGGCCAAACGGCCTCTTTCTGCACTGTAGGATTCTATGATTCTATGACCTCCAAACATTAGTTGATGACCATTCACACTGCAGTGTAGGCGTTAAGGGTCAGAGAATCTTACAGTACAGAAAGAGGCCATTTGGCCCATTGAGACAGCACTGACTCATATAGGCCCTATCCCATAACCCTACGCATTTATCCTTGCTGGTCCCCAGATATTAAGGGGTAATTTAGCACGCCCATTCCATGCACATCTTTAGACTCTGAGAGGAAGCCGGAGCTCCCAGAGGAAACCCAGAGAGAGAACAAGCATATTGCACACAGAGAGTGACCTGAGCCAGGAATAGAACCCGGATCCCTGGCACTATGAGGCAGCAGTGCTAACCACTGTGCCACCGTGCCACCCCAGTGATCCATCTTTTGCTTTGTGTATAATTCCATGTATAAAATTAACATCTTCTGTGCAGGAACCACAGTGGTCATTGGAAGCTTTTTCTCACTGTAACAAAATACGATTTTGACATTCCATGGCTACTTATATTGAGATATGAGGCAGACAGGAAAACGCGAGGCACAGCCTAGGACTTACTGCTGGACATCAGGAGAAAGGTGAGTAGAAGCTCCCTCATCTTCCGTCAGTTGAACTGTAAAAACAGAAGAATTAGGTTGATTCATTAGTGTTCATTGATCTCCAACGCATTCTGCTATCTGACAGCAAAACTCAAAGTGCACAGTGCTGAACTACACCTGTACGTTGGCACTCACAGCTTGGCCACCATAGTAGCAAGCGCCTATTAAGGGTGGGTACTTTGGGCTCTTGTTCCTGATGGCTGAAGTTGCCAACATCATTCGGAAGTCATGACAGCCTGATTAATGAAGGAGAAGCATTAGCCGTGGCTCCGTTGGTAGCGTTGGTGTCTTGGCAGATAGCTGTGCATTCAAGTACCACACCATTCCATGTTGTACTGTTGGAGATTGGTGCCCTCTCCGCCATGTAGGGGAAGGCATTAAACCTTGTCTGCTCTCTCTAAACCAAAGAACTCGCTTCACCAACACTGGAGAGCTATTTCCAGCGACTTTGCGCCAGCAGGGTTTTCCAGTTCCACTGTGATGAGCGGAGATTTAGCTGAGCACCAACTTCTCCATCCTCGCTAGTGGCAAGAAGAGCTGGAGAATTCTGGCCTTTGACAATATTAATCCGATCAAAACTGATTGTGTGATTTGTCACATTGCCATTTGCTGTGTGAATTGGGTACCATATTTCCAACATTATAACCATCATTAAAAGTGTTTCTGTCTGTAAAATGTGATCCTGAGATTGTAGAAGGAGCGATATAAATGTGAAACTTTCTTTGAGTGAAAATGGACACCAGTGCTTATGTAAAAATGTAAATGATAACTGCTTCATGGATTCCAAATCACCAAGAATGGGATTGTGGCCTGCTCTCTAAATGCCAAGACAGAAATTGACATAGTCTGTTACTTAAATAATGATGGGTGTATTCAGGGATAAAGGAATAAAATTCCCTATAAATGATATTAATATGTATTCATGAAGTAGAAAAAAACAAAACTGTTGTGACCCAAACCACAGCAAAAGGTGCAATATTTTGGAATGTTAATATTTAGAAGCATAGAATTCTTGCAGTGCAAAAGGAAGCTATTTATCACATTGAACATGCACATCAGTCCTCTTCCTGTAATCCCCCTTACACTAAGGGGCAATTGAACCCCTGGCTAATCCACCCAATGTGCACATCTTTGGAGTGTGGGAGGAAACCGGAGCACCCAGAGGAAACTCACACAGACATGGGGAGAACGTGCAAACTCCACGCAGTCATCCAAGACTGGAATCGAACCTGGGTTCCCGGTGCTATAATGTAGCAGCGCTAAACACTGTGCCACCAAAGATTTTAATCTCGATTTTAAGGGTGGGATGTCTGTATTGTTTATTGCAAAGCAAAAGGAAGACTTGGATTATAGAGACATAGAAATTAAGAGCAGGAATACTTGCCATGCTATAACATTCAAGGCTATAAGTGTGTGGTGGTCCACTTTGGCAGGTCAAATGGGATGAAGGAATATAATATTAAGGGTAAGACTCTTAGCAGTGTGGAAGATCAGAAGGATCTTGGAGTCCGGGTTCACAGGACTCTCAAATTGGCTTCGCAAGTAGAGGATGTGGTTAAGAAGGCGTATGGTGTGCTGGCCTTCATCAATCGAGGGATTGAGTTTAGGAGTCGGGAGATAATGCTGCAGCTTTATAAGACCCTTATCAGACCCCACTTGGAGCACTGTGCTCAGTTCTGGTCACCTCATTACAGGAAGGATGTTGAAGCCTTTGAAAGGGTGCAGAGGAGATTTACAAGGATGTTGCCTGGATTGGGTGGCATGCCTTATGAAGATAGGTTGAGAGAGCTCGATCTTTTCTCCTGAGAGAGACGAAGGATGAGGGATGACCTGATAGAGGTGTATAAGATGTTGAGAGATATTGATCGGTTGGATTCTTGGAGGCTATTTCCCAGGGCTGAAATGGCTGCCACAAGAGGACACAGGTTTAAGGTGCTGGGGAGTAGGTTCAGGGATAAGTTTTTCACTCAGAGGGTGGTGGGTGCATGGAATTGACTGCCATGGTGGTGTTGGAGGCAGATTCGATAGAATCTTTTAAGAGACTTCTGGATGAATACATGGGACTTAGTAGAATTGAGGGCTATAGGTAAGCCTAGTTTAGAGATATAAAACTTGTCCGCAGAAGGGCCTGTTTATGCTGTAGTATTTCTATGTTCTGTGTGCCGGCAAATGGGATTAGGTGGTCAGGTCAGGACCTTTTATGCATGAGGCCTCTTCCGCACTGTAGTTTTCTGTGATTTTGGCATTTCTGCTCTTTGATTTTATTCTACCATTTAACATGATCTTGGTTAATCTCATCCAGAACCCAACCCTACTTTCCTGCCTATTTCCCATAACCTTTATCCTGCTTTTTATGAGAAACACATCTATCTCTTTCTCAAATCTGCCGATTGATTCTGCCTCCACTGCACTCTGGGACAGTGAGTTCCACAGATTCACAATTAGATTTTCTACTTATCTCAGTTTTGAACCTACTTTCTCTCACGCTATATCCATGACCCTCTAGGTCATGGCTTTGGGCTGCCGAAACAGCCTTGGTGAGTTCCTGCGCTGCATCTTGAACATAGTGCACACAAGCAGCTGCTGTTTGTCAGCGATGGAGGAAGTGGATGTTGAAGATGGTGGATCTGTGCCAGTCAAGCTTTGTCCTCAAGTTTCTTGAGTCTTGTTGGAGCTATACTCATCCAGGCCAGTGGAGAGCATTTCTAGGCTGTCCCACAAGGGAGAACATCTGTTCAGAGCATCCACCTTATCAATCCCCTTTAGTATTTTATGTACCTCCGTTCAGTGAGTAAATAACTCAGCTGGGTTCAGCAACTCAGAATACAATCAACCCTTTTCTGTGGGTGAGATGTTAGAACTGGGCATCTACTGCTTTAAAAGTGGGTATTGTTATTTTTGTGATGTTCATTTGGATATTCCAGTACACGTGGCGGTATTTCAAAAGATTCTGCAACTTGAAACAGGAACAATACGGTGCTGGATTTTTCTAAGCCTGGCGTTCACATTGGGTGCTGAAAGCAGATGCAATGCAGAGAAACTGAGCACAAACCCTTCTTCCCACCCACTCTCTCTCTTCTCTCACCCCTACCCCTGCCACCAGCACCTATTGTGCACCTGAATAGCACTCATAATGTGGCTTTGCTGGTATCTGAAGCTAGCTCCACTAGAATAGGATGCAACCCATGAAGCAGAGGGGAGAAAAGACTCTCCAATTCCCCTAATATAGACAGTGAGTAAAGAGAGGAAAGCACAAGGATTGTGAAGAACGCCTACAAGGTGCCCAGGAGAACTGTTTTAATCAGCACATTTCTTGCCTAAGGAGGCAGTTCTGGATGTAATTTCAGACTATATTATTTTTTCGCAGGGTGCGGGCGCGGCCCACTAGACCAGCATTTATTGCCAATGCTTAATTACCCTCGAGAAGATAATGATGAGCCACCTTGTTGAACTTCTGCAGTCCATATGGTATAGGTAGGTACACCCACAGTGCTGTTAGAGAGGGAGTTCCAAAATTTTTAGAAACATAGAACCCTACAGTGCAGAAAGAGGCCCTTTGGCTCATCAAGTCTGCACTGAATACAATCCCATCCAGGCCCTACCCCCATATCCCTATATATTATACCCACTAATCCCTCTAACCTAAGCATCCCTGGATACTAAGGGACAATTTAGGTTACCTAATCGAAACATATAAGATGATTAGAGGTTTAGATAGGGTGGACACTGATAGCCTTTTTCCTAGGATGGAGAAAGCTAGCATGAGGGGACACAGCTTTAAATTAAGGGGTGATAGTTATAGGACGGATATCAGAGGTAGGTTCTTTACCCAAAGGGTGGTTCGGGAGTGGAATGCCCTGCCTGCAGCAGTTGTAGATGCGCCAAGTTTGGTGGCGTTTAAGAGGTTAGTTGATAAGTATATGGAAGAGAAGGGAATGGTTTAGTTTGGAAGGGCATTGCTTTTTATATTGGTCGGCGCAACATCGAAGGCCGAAGGGCCTGTTCTGTGCTGTAATGTTCTATGTTCTATGTTCTAATTTCTTAGCGTGGCTAATCAACTTAACCCGTGCATCTTTGGGAGGAAATCGGAGCACCCGGAGGAAACCCATGCAGACACGAGGAGAATGTGCAAACTCCACACAGACAGTGACCTGAGACAGGAATCGAATCCAGGACCCTGGAGCTGGGAAGCAGCAGTGCTAACCCACTGTGCTACCATGCCACAGCCTCAGTAGAGGAATAGCATTGGCAATGTATTTCCAAGTTGGGATGGTGAGTGACTTGGAAGGAAATTTGCACTTGGGGATTTTCCTAGCTACGTGCTGCTCTTGTGCTTCTAGGTCATGGGTTTGGAAGGTGATGTCAAAAGAGTCTTGGTGAATTCCTGTAGTGCATTTTATATATAGTAAACATAGCTGCCACTGTCCGTCAGTGGTGAAGGGAGTGAATGTTTAAGGTTGTGGACGTGGTGCCAATTAAGCGGGGCAGCTTTGTCCTCAATAGTGTCAAGCTTCTTGATATTGTTCAAGCTGCACCCATCCAGGCAAGTGGAGAATATTCCATCACACTCCTGATGTGTGTCTTGTAGATGGCTGGCAGGCTTTGGGGAATCAGAAGGGAGTTACTTTGAACAGGATTCCTAGCTTTTGACCTGTTGTGGTAGCCACAGTATTTATATGGCTGGGTCCAGTTGAGTTTCTGGACAATGTTAACCCCCAGCATGTTGATAGGGTGCTTTCTCTCAGAGGGCAGTGAGTTTCTGAAATTCTCTTCCTCAAAAGGCAGTGGAAGCAAGTCTTTGAATATTTTGAGGCAGAGAAGGATAGATTCTTGATTAACAAGGGAGTGAAAGGTTGTCAGGGTGAGGAAGGAACATGGGGTTGAGGTTACAATCAGATTAGCCATACTCTTATTGAATGTTGGTGCAGACTCAGGGAGTCAAATGGTCTACGTCTGCTCCTAATTTGTAAGTTTGTATGTATGATAGGAGATTGAATGAGGATTATATCATGGGGAGATGGTTGGACTCTCTCTTCTTGGGGATGGTTGCTGTCTGGCACGTGTGTGGCATGAATATTACTTGCCAAGCCTGCATGTGGGCATTGATTGTGTCAGTATCTGAGCAGTCACAAATGGTGCTGAACATCGTACAGTCATTGGCAAACATCACCACTTGTGACTTAAGATGAAGCTGAGTCATTGAATAAAAAGCTCAAGATGGTTGAGCCTAATCTGAGGAACTCCTGCACTGATGTCCTGGAATTGACATGATTGACCTCCAATCACCACAACCAATGGATAGTCTTTGCCTTGATATCCATTGACCTCAGTTTTGCCAGGACTTGTTGATACCACACTCAGCCAAACATTGTTTTAATATGAAGAACTGTCAGTCTCACATTGCCTCCGGAATTTATCTCTTCTATCCTTGTTTGGACCAAGACTGGAAAGAGGTCAAAGGCTGAGTGACCTTGATGAACTTGAACCATGAGCAGACTGGGAATGGAGGGATACAAATGAATGGGTTAGTTGGACCAAAGAGCAGCACAGACTTCGAGGGCCGAAGGGCCTGGAGTATGCCGCTATGAAGCACCTGAGCAATAGTGATCATAAAAGGGTTAAAATATTGATAGGAAAGAAAGAAGAGAAATCAGTGGTGCCAATATCCAACAGTACAAGAGACAATTTCTCTGATTTGAGAAGAAATCTAGTGAAGGTTTACCAAAACAAAAAAAAACCCGTGGAAGCTGTAACTGAGCAATAACAAGTTTTCCAGATGGAAAAAATCCTATAGAAGTCAAACATATTCCCCAATGGAAGATGGATGTGGCATCAAAAGACAGAGAGAAATAAGATGTTAAATAGCTTAGTATCACTCAATGTTAACAAGTCACCAGTCAAGATGCGATGCATTCTTGGACACAGAGGGAAGATAGGATGGAGATATTAAGAGCACCAACCTAAATTTTCCCAATTCTCCATGAATATGGAAGCAGTGCCGGGGGATGGGGGGAGGGGTTGCACACCCTAAAACCCTGCTCAAAAAAAAAAGGTGAGTAGGAAAAATACCATTGGCTAACTAAAGTAAAATTGGCAAAGACAAAATTAATCCCCATCAGGAGAAGCAAGGGTTAATAAGGGTCAGTCAGCCTGGATTTTTTAAAGGCACACCATGTCGGAGTAACCTGACTGAAGTGTAGAGAAGGTTAATGAAGTATAGAAAGGATTAATGAAATATGGAAATGGTTAATGAAGTATGAAGAGGTTAATGAAGATAGTGCAGTGGCTGTTGACTACATTCGATAAATTTCCTTAAAACAGATTTATTCAGAAAATAGAAGCACATGGGAATAAGGCAATGATAATCTGAGTGTATAATTGTTTAGGGACAGGAGGCAGGGATAGTTGTAATGTCCAAACTGTATTAGGGATTGTGAGTTTTGAAGCAAAGTTGTGGTTTGCACATGTAGATTCAAACTCACAACAACAAGGTTTATTGAGAAGCTGCTCTCTGCACTGTATAGAGTAAAATCTGAAAGTAAAATAGCAGCCTCTGCAAGCACTCTAATGACATCAAGAGCAAATCAAATCAGCTCTTAAAGCAACCTGTAAATCTTTCAAATACACAACAATAATGATGGATGGATATTAATGAAGGTATCATGTTGTGGATGGTCTGGAGGGATGCCAAAAGTTGCAGCGGGACATGGATAGGATGCAAGACTGGGCGGAGAAGTGGCAGATGGACTTCAACGCAGATAAATGTGTAGTGGTCCATTTTGGCAGGAATAATGGGATGAAGGAGTACAATATAAGGGGTAGGAGTCTTAGCTGTGTTGTAGAGCAGAAGGATCTCGGGGTCCGGGTCCATAGGACTCTTAAATCGGCCTTGCAGGTGGAGGAAGTGGTCAAGAAGGCGTACGGTGTACTGGCCTTCATTAATCGAGGAATAGAGTTTAGGAGTCAGGAGGTAATGATGCAGCTCTATAAGACTCTTGTCAGACCCCAGTTGGAGTATTGTGCGCAGTTCTGGTCGCCTCATTATAGGAAGGATGTAGAGGCTATTGAGAGAGTTCAGAGGAGATTTACAAGGATGCTGCCTGGATTGGGAGGCAGGCCTTATGAAGATAGGTTGAGGGAGCTGGGACTCTTCTCACTGGAGAGACGTAGGTTGAGAGGCGACCTGATAGAGGTTTATAAAATGTTGAGAGGAATAGATAGGGTGGACTCTCAGAGACTATTTCCCCGAGCGGAAATGGTCACTACGAGAGGACACAGATTTAAGGTGCAGGGAAGCAAATACAAAGGAGATGTCAGGGGTAGGTTTTTCACTCAGAGGGTGGTGAGTGAATGGAACCGACTGCCGTCGGAGGTTGTTGAGGCAAACTCACTGGGGTCTTTTAAGAGACTTCTGGATGAGTATATGGAAAAGAATAGGATAGAGGGTTATAGATAGGTCTGTGGATTGGTAGATGTGATCGGCGCAACTCGTGGGCCGAAGGGCCTGTTTGTGCTGTATTGTTCTATGTTCTATGTTCTATATATATGGAGTGGGGTCTTTCAAGTGACAACATAATAACCTTTTATTGTTCTATATCAGTGGCTCCCAATCTTCTCCTTTAAGTAGACCACTAGATCATCATCAAAAGCTTTTGCAGCTCATAATGTACGCAAAACATTTTCATCATATGTTAACATAGCGTATGGCTGATGGGAATCAAACTTATAATATAAACAGGTATTAAAACCAAAGCTATTTCTCTGCGATTATGATTCAATTTAATTTGGTTTATTAGTGTCACATGTATTAGTATACAGTGAAAAGTATTGTTTATTTCACACTATACAGACAAAGCATACCGTTCATAGAAAAAGAAAGGAGACAGTGCAGAATGTAGTGTTACAGTCATAGCTAGGGTGTAGAGAAAGATCAACTTAATGTGAAGTAGGTTCATTTAAAAGTCTGATGGCAGCAGAGAAGAAGCTGTTCTTGAATTGGTTGGTACGTGACCTCACACTGTTTCCCTGACACTTTTCTGAGGCAGCGGGAAGCGTAGACAGCGTCATTCAGTGCGAGGCTGGTTTGAGTGATGCACTGGATTTTGTTCATGACCCTTTGCATTCTCTTGTGGTCTTGGGCAGAGCAGGAGCCAATACCAAGCTGTGATACAACCAGAAAGAATGCTTTCTATGGTGCATCTGTAAAAGTTAACATAGAACATAGAACACTACAGCACAAATGGCCCTTCGGCCTACGAGTTGCGCCGATCACATCTATATGGTGAAAGTTGGTGAAAGTCATAGAGGACATGCCAAATTTTCTTAGCCTCTTGAGAAAATAGAAGGTGGGTTTTCTTAACTATAATGTCAACATGGGGTGACCAGGATAGGTTGTTGGTGATCTGGACACCTAAAAACTTGAAGCTTTCATTCCTTTCTACTTTATCCCCATTGATATAGACAAGGATATGTTCTTCACTACACTTCCTGTAGTTAATGACTATCTCTTTCGTTTTGTTGACATTGAGGGAGAGATTATTGTTGTCTCACACCAGTTCACCAGATTTCTTTCCCATACTCTGTTTGAGATTCGACCCACCACAGGGATGTCATCAGCAAACTTGAAAATCAAGTTAGAGGGCACACGGTGCCCTCGGTGTATAAGGACTTTGGCAGGGGGAGGACACAGCCTTGTGGGGCACCGGTGTTGAGGATGATCATGGAGGAGGTGTTGTTGTCTATCCTTACTGATTGCATTCTCTGGGTTAGGGAGTTCAGGATCCAGTCGCAGGGGGAGGAGCCGAGGCCCAGGCTATGGAGTTTGGTGAAGAGTTTCATGGGAATAATGATATTGAATGCTGACCTGCAGTCAATAACTAGGAGCCTGACATAGGTGTCTTTGTTATCTTGGTGTTCCAGGGTGCAGGGTTAGGGAGATGGCAGACCCTCACAAATGCACTGCACACAACACAGCACCCTTACCTACTCTGAGCCTATCAGTGGAAACAAATAGGGTTTATCTAATGAGAAGACTGATGTTGATGGGCAGATGTTCAATGCTGAATGTCATGTCCCAGGGATGATAGTTAAGAAAACCCACCAACGCCTCTACTTTCTCAGGAGGCAGGGGAAATTTGGCGTGTCCGCTATGACTCCCATTAACTTTTACAGATGCACTACAGAAAGCATTCTTTCAGGTTGTATCACAGCTTGGTGTGGGCTCCTGCTCTGCCCAAGATTGCAAGAAACTATAAAGGTTCATGAGCAAAGCCCAATCCATCATGCAAACCAGCCTTTCATCCATTTGATTCTGTCTATACTTCCAGCTGCCTTGGAAAAGCACACAGTAAGAATTTAGCAACACCATTTTTTAATCCAACTGATTTATTTGATAGTAAAATTGCGAGCTTTCAACACTCAGGCATTTGCCTGAGGAAGACACGGAGTGTTGAAAGCTCGCAATTTTATGATCAAATAAATCGGTTGGATTAAAAATTGGTGTTGCTAAATTCTTACTGAGTTCTTACCACCCCAATCCAACGCCGGCATCTTTACATCTTGGAAAAGCAGCCAGCATAATCAAGACCCCCACATACCCCGGACATTCTCTCTTCCACCTTCTTCCATCGGGAAAAAGAGGTCATGCACCAAACGACTCAAGAACAGCTCCTTCCCTGCTGCCATCAGACTTTTGAATGGATCTACTTTGCACGAAGTTGATCTTTCCCTACACTGTAGCTATGACTGTAACATCATTCTGCACTCTCTCCTTTCTTTCTCCTCTATGAACTCATGGACAATACACTTTGTCTCTATTGCACGCAAGAAACAATACTTTTCAACGTACATGTGACAACATTAAATCAAATCAAAATTAAAGACCATCTTAATTGGAGATCTTGTTCAATGCGACGTTTATTCTGTCTAATGTTTGGTCTTCAATGCAACAAACCCTAAAAATCAACTTTTACAAAAGTAGGTCATAGGAAAAGGCATCAGTAACTTCACTACCTTATCAGACAGTTCTGAATATTCCAAAGCAACACTAAACCAAAAATTGGTCAGGTAGTTTGGAGAAAATTTCAGCATTAAATCATTTCCATGGACAGTTCCAGAAATCTGGATGTATTTATTAATGCCATAAGTAGACTTACATTAAAAGTGTAATGAAGTTGCCATGAAAATCTCCCAGTCGCCACATTCCGATGCCTGTTCGGGTACACTGAGGGAGAATTCAGCATGGCCAATGCACCTAACCAATCTTTCAGACTGTGGGAGGAAACCGGAGCACCCGGAGGAAACCCATGCGGACACAGGAAGAATGTCATCGTTAAGGCTTGCAAAAAACCTTGCAAAAGGAGTGGAAAAGCAAATTGCGTGAAAAATGTGGAAAGCCTGCAGAGGGATCTGGGTAGGTTGAGTGAGTGGGCAAGGACCTGGCAGATGGAGTATAATGTTAGCAAGTGTGAGGTTATCCACTTTGGTAAGAATAATGGTAGGAAGGATTACTATTTAAATAGAGAAAAGCTGCAGCATGCGACGGTGCAGAGGGACCTGGGGGTCCTTGTGCACAAATCGCAAAAACCCAGTCTGCAGGTGATTAAGAAGGCGAATGCAATGTTGGCCTTTATAGTGAGGGGGATAGAATATAAAAGTAGGGAGGTTCTGTTGCAGCTGTATAGGGTGCTGGTGAGGCCGCAGCTGGAGTACTGTGTGCAGTTTTGGTCGCCACATTTGAGGAAGGATATATTGGCCTTGGAGGGGGTGCAGAGAAGGTTTACTAGGCTGATACCGGAGATGAGGGCGTTGGATTATGAGGAGAGACTGAATAGGTTAGGTTTGTACTCTTTGGAGTTTAGAAGGCTGAGAGGGGATTCTATAGAGACGTATAAGATAATGAAGGGGATGGATAGGGTAGAGGTTGAGAGACTCTTCCCGCTTAGCAAAGATAGCAGGACTACAGGGCACAGCCTCAGGATTAGGGGCGGGGGGGTTCAAATTGGAGTTGTGGAGGGGTTTCCTCACACAAAGGGTGGTGAATTTTTGGAATTCTCTGCCTGATGAAGTGGTGGAGACTTCCTCACTGAATATGTTCAAATCAAGAGTGGATAGGTTTTTAATTGACGAGGAATTAAGGGTTACGGGGAGAAAGCGGGAAAGTGGAACTGAACCACTACAGATCAGCCATGATCTTATTGAATGGCGGGGCAGGCTCGAGGGGCTGAATGGCCCACTCCTGCTCCTATTTCTTATGTTCTTATGTTCTAACCCTCACATTTTTGGAACACCCAGAGGAAACTCATGTAGAATATGGGAGAATGTGCAAACTCCACACTGACCCGCGCCGGGAATCGAACCCAGGTTGCCGGAGCTGTAAGACAGTTGTGCTAAACGCTGTGCTACCGTGCCTCCCAATCATCCCAAATGTAGTGGCTTATCTCGACGATGTTTTAATGACAGGAGCAACACCTGAGATAATTTGGAGGCAGTTTTGAAGCGATTTAAAGGGACAGGAGTTAGACTGAAACAGGAGAAATGCAACAGACACAGTTACCTCCTTAAGTTTTCGGGTGGATGAAAGGGATTTGCATCCTTTGGAAGATAAAATAAAAGGCTCCACAGCCAACAACCTTCTCTGAATTAACATCATTTTTGACCCACAGAATATTTGATGGCGCGGAAAGGCCGACTGCTTTTGCCTCAAGGACATTGTCAGATAGAGAAAATAAATATTCCCAAGACAAGGAAAACTTGGCAGTAACATGTGCAGTTACAAAGCTCCGTCAGTACATTTCTGGTTGGCATTTTACAATTATTTCAGACCACGAGCTATCACTGGGCTTGTTTGGAGAAGACAAGTCACTAATAGCTTCAGCAAGAGTGCAAAGATGGCCTCTCGTATTGGCCATTTTCGGCATCGCCCAGGGACACGGATGTCTAATATTGATGCACTCAACTTGTTGCCCTTGCCACAAGACAGTGGCATCACTGCTGGTTCCAAGTGCAATAGCGTGGGCACTGCATATGATAGAGATTTTGCCAGTCTCAGTGAAGTACAACAAAGAACAGAGAATAAAACAGTCCGGGAAACAGGCCCTTTGGCCCAACGAGCTCGTGCCGCCACCCCGATGTTCCCACCTCTACCCGTTGATCCCTGTCTATGTTTATAGATCTATGGATTAAAAACCAAATTTGAGACAATTTAGGGAGAATTTGTTCTGCCAATCAGCCTAAGAGCACATCTTTGGGATGTGGGAGGAAACCAGAGTACCCGGAGGAAACCCACGCAAGCACGGGGAGAATGCGCAAACTCCCACAGACACAGGCCTGAATCCATGTATCTGCACAGCACAGCGATAGTCGGTATTTAAGGATGTGGACAGAAAGGGACTCAGCATTACAAGGGTGCAGATATGTGGGGTGGGATTTTCCAGCCTCTCTCTATCCAAGATCAGAAAATCCTGGATCTTGTCAATGGACTTCCCACTGTCCGGCCCTCGCCCACTCCGATTCCTGTGGCAGGCAGGACGGTAGAATTCCAGTGGTGGAGTCACAGCTGTTAATGCGCTACCAATAAAGGAGGATGGAGATAGCTGGTGAAGATAGGATGTCGTTGGCGAGGTGGTGGGGCTAAACCTGCCCAAAGAAAGACAGCAAGAGCTGCACAACTCACACCCGTGTCAAAGCAGGATCACATCACCAGCCAGAAGTTTCAAGTTTCAAGTTGAAGTGTATTTATTAGTATCACATGTAGGCTTACATTAATACTGCAATGAAGTTACTGTGAAAATCCCCTCGTCATCACACTCCGGCCCCTATTCGGGTACACAGATGAGAATTTAGCATGGCCAATCCACCTAACCAGCATGTCTTTAGATTGTGGGAGGAAACCGGAGCACCCGGAGGAAATCCACGCAGACATAGAACATAGAACATAGAACATTACAGCGCAGTACAGGCCCTTCGGCCCTCGATGTTGCGCCAGCCAGTGGACCCTCTAACCTAAACTATTCCAATATCATCCATATGCCTATCCACCGAACATTTGAATGCCCCCAAAGTAGGCGAGTCCACAACTGCTGCAGGCAGGGCATTCCACGCTCTCACCACCCTCTGTGTAAAGAACCTGCCTCTGACATCCGTCCTATAACTACCACCTCTTAATTTAAAGTTATGTCCCTTTGTGTTGGTCATCACCATCCAAGGAAAAAGGCTCTCACTATCCACCCTATCCGATCCCTTGATCATCTTATACGCCTCAATTAGGTCACCGCGTAACCTTCTTCTCTCTAATGAAAATAACCTCAGGTCCCTCAGCCTTTCCTCATAAGGCCTTCCCACCATACCAGGCAACATCCTGGTAAACCTCCTCTGCACCCTTTCCAATGCTTCCACATCTTTCTTATAATGCGGCGACCAGAACTGTATGCGATACTCCAAGTGCGGCCGCACCAGAGTTTTGTACAGTTGTAACATAACCTCACGGCTCCTAAATTCAATCCCTCTACCAATAAAAGCTAAAAGAACATGGGGAGAACATGTAAATTCCACACAGATAGTGATCCAAGCCAGGAGTCAAACCTGCTTCCCTGGTGCCATGAGGCAGCCGTGCTAACAACTGTGCCACCCATTAGAAATTGGAACACGCACACAGTCACAAATAAATTCGCTAGCAAATGGACCCCTCCCAACCCTTGGCCAAGCCACCTTCACATAGTCCTTTGACATTCACCCCCAGAAATAGTCTCCACTTTAGACGTATGTAACCTGGTAATAATTCAAAAGTTTTATTTAAATATACTTAAATCTCACTCCTTTGTCATTTTTAATGGAATGATGCTGTTGATGATTCTCATATTGGACACATGCACACTCACCTCTCTTTTGCAAACATACACTCACGCTCGCACGTCTCTGTCTCTCTCTCTTGCTCACACACCTTTTTCCCACAACACACACACACACAAACACACACTTGCATCTCTCTCTCTGTCTCGTTCACACTTCTCTTTCCCTCACACTTACACGTACACACACACAGACACACATGCACACACACTCACACATACATGCACACACACATGCGCGTACACACACACACACACACACACACACACACATCTCTCTCAAACACACACTCACACTTGCATCTCTCTCTTGCTCACACACCTCTTTCCCTCAGACACACACACACACATGCATACTCATGCACTCATGCACACATACTCACACATACATACACACACACATGCACATACACACACACACACAGTCATATACACACACACACACACACTCGCATCTCTCTCTCAAACACTCTCATGCTTGCATCTCTCTCTCTCTGTCTCTCGCTCACACACACCTCTTTCCCTCACACATAGACACACAAACACATACACATACACAGTCACATACACACACACACACACACACACACACAGAGTCACATACACATACATACACAAACACAGTCACATACACACTCACACACCCTCACATACATGCACACTCACTTATTGGACAGAATTGTCTCATGGTTCCCAAGCTTGATTGATTCAATCAGTGTACATGCTGCCAATGGTTCTATTTTCACCTGAACCATGCGAACATGGGGTTGATATTCTGTGATGGGCAGCGTGACTCTCAGAACCTCAGAATGTGGTCCCCACATTATAAGAAAGATGTGGAGGCATTGGAGAGGGTACAGAGGAGGTTTACCAGGATGTTGCCTGGTATGGAGGGCAGGTCCTATGAAGAGAGGTTGAAGGATTTGAGGTTGTTTTCGTTAGAAAGGAGGCGGCTAAGAGGGGATCTTATTGAAGCATATAAGATGATTAGAGGTTTAGATAGGGTGGACAGTGATAGCCTTTTTCCTAGGATGGAGAAAGCTAGCACGAGGGGACACAGCTTTAAATTAAGGGGTATGAGTTATAGGACGGATATCAGAGGTAGGTTCTTTACTCAAAGAGTGATTAGGGAGTGGAATGCCCTGCCTGCAGCTGTTGTAGATGCGCCAAGTTTGGTGGCGTTTAAGAGGTTAATTGATAAGTATATGGAAGAGAAGGGAATGGTTTAGTTTGGAGGGGCATTGCTTTTTATTTTGGTCGGCACAACATCGAAGGCCGAAGGGCCTGTTCTGTGCTGTAATGTTCTATGTTCTATGTTCTAACCTGGAACCTGGGGCAGCAACAACTTATATTTATGTAGCACCTTTAACAGAGCCCAACGTCCCAAGCTGCTTCACTGGAGTGTTAGCAGGTAACATTTGCTATGAGCCACGTCGGGAGATGAGAAGGTCAAAGATTGGACCAAAATGGTAGAATGATGGAGGAAATTAAAAGAAGGGAATGAGACGGAGACTGAGGGAGGGATGTCCAGAGCTTAAACTGCAGGCTGCTGAACAAAATGCTGGAGTGATAAAGTTATACGTGCGCAGGAGATAACAACGGGCAGAGCACAGAGGGTTATAGACCTGGAAAGGCCAGGAAGATGAAATCATGAAGGAAGTTAAAGGGTGAGATCAATAAAATCAAGGTTTTTTTTGAGGAACCAGGAGTGTGTTTGGGAGGTGATGGATAGACAGGATTTGGTGGGTTAAATAATTTTATAATATTTTATGGAATATAGATGCATGATAGAAAGCATTCTTTCTGGTTGTATCACAGCTTGGTATGGCTCCTGCTTTTCCCAAGATTGCAAGAAACTACAAAGGACCATGAGTAAAGCCCAATGTGTCACACAAACAAATCTCTCATTCATTGACTCTGTTTACACTTCCCACTGTCTTGGAAAAGCAGTCAGCATAATTAAGGACCCCATGTACCGTGAACATACTTTCTTCCACCTTCTTCTTTTGGAAAAAAGTTACAAAAGTCTGAGATCACCCACCACCTGGCTCAAGAATAGCTCCTTCCCTGCTGCCATCAGACTTTTGAATAGACCTATTTTGAGCTAAGTTAATCTTTCTCTGCACCTGACTGTAACACTACATTCTGCACTCTCTCGTTTCCTTCTCTACGAACGGTATGCTTTGTCTGCATCACGCAACGCTTTTCCCTGTATGCTAGTACGTGTAACAATAATAGAATAGAATAGAACATTACAGCACAGAACAGGCCCTTCAGCCTTCGATGTTGCGCCGACCAATATAAAAAGCAATGCCCCTCCAAACTAAACCATTCCCTTCTCTTCCATGTACTTATCAACTAACCTCTTAAACGCCACCAAACTTGACGCATCTACAATTGCTGCAGGCAGGGCATTCCACTCCCGAACCACCCTTTGGGTAAAGAACCTACCTCTGATATCCGTCCTATAACTATCACCCCTTATTTAAAGCTGTGTCCCCTCGTGCTAGCTTTCTCCATCCTAGGAAAAAGGCTATCACTGTCCACCCTATCTAAACCTCTAATCATCTTATATGTTTCGATTAGGTCTCCTCTTAGCCGCCTTCTTTCTAACGAAAACAACCTCAAATCCCTCAGCCTCTCTTCATAAGACCTGCCCTCCGTACCAGGCAACATCTGGTAAACCTCCTCTGTACCCTCTCCAATGCCTCCACATCTTTCTTATAATGTGGGGACCAGAACTGCACACAATACTCCCAGTGCGGCCGCACTAGAGTTTTGTACAGTTGCAACATGACGTTGCGGCTCCGAAATTCAATCCCTCTACCAATAAAAGCCAAGACTCCATATGCCTTCCTAACAACCTTCTCGACCTGACTGCCTACTTTCAGGGATCTATGCACATACACACCAAGATCCCTCGGTTCATCTAGACTACTAAGAATCCTACCATTAGCCCTATACTCTACACATTTATTATTTCTGCCATAGTGCATTACCTCACACTTTGCCACATTAAACTCCATTTGCCACCTCTCGGACACTAAATAATAAATAAATTAATAATTAAATTAATAAATTTAATTAATTATTAATATTAATAATTATTATTATATTATTATAATTGTAATAATATATTATATTATTTATTAATTAATAAATTAATTAAATTAATTTATTTATTAATAATAATAAATCAAATCAGAGAATAGGAGTAGCAGAGAACATGAAAGCCCAGTCAGGATTGCTTCGGAATAGTTGAGCCCAGAGGTACAATAAGGCAGAAATGGAGTTTATTCAGAAGCAGGTGAGTTGAGCTAGGTGTGAAGAGGACCCAGTTAAAATGACCGCCCCCCGATCTGATGTCCAGATCTTTGAGATGACCATGTTAGCGTCTGTCTACCCACCCCCCTACGAAGCAGAATGCAGGGGTGTAGGAGGAGCAATGCATAGCAACAACTGGAGGAGTAAAAAGAGTGAGACTGTACAATCACAAGGCTTCATTGAAGGAATGTAAGAATTACATTAGAGAGAATGGATACATGAGGTCACTTATTTTGCTGAGAATAATTCTTGTCTTATTCACTTTGTGGCAAATAATTCCCCTTCTGTAAATATATAGACTGGTAAGTAGCACTACATAGACATATCAGAAAGATTTTTGGGAAGTTCTTGATATAGGAATGAAAATATTGGAAAAACTGCACATCGTTTTCCGTCTCTGAATCACTCTCCTGAATACAACGCCGTCATTAGTTTTAACAGACGTAAATAAATGGGTATAGAAAATTTTATGATTTATTTATTAACAGTCTAACAACAGGAGTGAGGTGACACAAAAACAGAAAATGCTGGAAAATCTCAGCAGGTCTGACAAGGAGAGATTAGAACCAGCATTGGCCCCATTCATACAATAATATCTTCAGCTAGAGACATTTAGAATCATGAGCTGTTGAACATGGATAATTTATTACCATAAGAATAAATGGACTCCCTCTGCTGGTACACATACATATAGTAGCGTCGAGTGAATGAAGGGCACAACACAATTGTCAATGCACTGCAATATACTACACTACTTGGTAGGGCTATGACTTAATATTTCCTGTTCGCTACCCATTCAGAGTGTACAACGCCCAGCAACATGTTAGAAATGTGTAGGAAATTCTGAAAGGTCACTGGACTACCAATTATCAATGCCCTGTTCTGTGATAGTTTGACAAATGATGGTAATTCATTCTTCACGCAATCATTCCAATTATCCCAATGATCCGCAATCAAATAAATTTATGGAGAAGTCAGTACAGAACACAAGAAACTTTAACAAGTCAGGGGGCAGTGGAAATGGGGGATATAAAGAGGCTCTTTGTTCAGCTGGCCAAGAACCCATTGGATAGCAGTCCAGTTATTCATGAAAAAGAGATCGTTATAAACAGAGGCTTCTACAAATGCAATGATGAATTCTGTTTGCTCATTATCATTCCAAGTGTTGCTCCTTTATAATTCACCGCAAGATTGTTCACAGTTCCAGGAACAATCTAATAACAGGACTGAGGTGACACAAAAATGGAAAATGTTGGAAAATCACAACAGGTCTGACGGCATCTGTGGGGAGAGATTAGAACCAACATTGGTCCTAATCTCTCTCCTCACATGTTGCCAGACCTGCTGAGATTTTCAGATGCTTCAGCTTCCAGCACCTGCAGTATTTTGCTTTTACAAAACTGAGGTGATTTTGGTTAATGACCTTTTGGAAATATGGAATTGGAAATTGTGGATCTGTGGGCTAATGCCTGCAAGAGCATGATGGGAAAAGAGATCAACTTCGCAGAAGCCTGAAAACAGGGAACATGATAAACAAAGAGGCTGTCAGACCCCATAATTGACTAATAGCTGATCAGATAGCAATATTCCAGGGGACAATGGAATCTTGGTTAATTTAAACTGGTGAAACAGGAGTATTCTGTTTATTTCTATTAATGAGTTTGACTCTTAATGAGTCAATGGAACTTGGACCAGGTGTGTGTTTATGAGTGCGTGTGTGTGTGTGTGTCTGTCTGTGTCTGTGTCTGTGTGTGTGCGTGCGTGTGCATGTGTGTGTGTGTGTGTGTGTATGTGTGTGTGTGCATGTGTGTGTGCATGTGTGTGTGCATGTGTGTGTGTGTGCATGCGTGTGTGTGTGCATGTGTGTGGTGTGTGGCATGCGTGTGTGTGTGTGCATGTGTGTGCATGTGTGCGTGCATGTGTGTGCATGTGTGTGTGCATGCGTGTGTGCGTGTGTGTGTGTGTATGTGTGTGTGAGTGCATGTGTGTGTGTGTGCGCACGTGTGTATGTGCGTGTGTGTGTGTGTGTGCACGTGTGTGTGTGTGTGCACGCACATGTGTGTGTGTGCGCACGTGTGTGTGTGTGTGCATTGTGACTCAGCACCATCAGAACTTGGATAAAAGGAGGAAAACTGGTGACACTGAGAGTGCCGACCTTCAGGAACAACCATCGTACAAAGAAAGTGCGTTGTCTTGAGTCCAGGAGTTGGAGAAGCAGATAGGCAGGCTGGAAGGGAGCCTGGTCAACTCATTCTACCTTGTAGCGGGTAGTATTGGAGTTTACTCCACAAGCCTTGTGTTTTGTTGTAACAAATCATTGGTATTTTACTAAGTGTTGAGTAAAACATGATAATTTTGAATATTTTAAGTATTCGGCATTCTGATAAGTTAAGGAAAGAATAGTTTCTATTCATAGAATATTTTAATCTTAAAAAGGATTGAATTATTGGAAATATTCCGTGTAAGTATTTCTTTGTCCGCCATCGCATTCCAAGAGGCAACAAAATGGTAATAATTTGTCTGGGAGAACAGAGATCTAGTTGGGAAAATACTGTAGCACAATCTAGCATGTATAAGACCAGGACAAGGCAGGAACTGGTGCTGCGAGTGATGATGTTAATTTATTCATCATCAAAACCTTAATAATTTAAAGCAATGCCTAACTCTAGGGGTCCTGTGGTGCAGTGGATAGCATCCCTGCCTCTGAGCCAGAACCCCCAGATTCGAGTCCCACCCCAGCACTTTAACGGCCAAGAAAAGTGTGTTCATGACACGGTCAAACTGCAAAATGCTGCCAAACACACAATGGCTGGTGACAAGATTGGGACAGATCCTGATCAGCCACACTTGAAGCGGAGTGCTTCCCTTCAAAACATAAGCCCCTGGCAACAGGCTAGCAACTATGGAGGACAAGGTTTGCATGAAGCTGATTGTTTCTTTCTCCATCCCGACACAATTTGACAACACTTGTTCAGTAAGATTTTTGTCCTGGATTGGGGGGGTCACGGTAGCACAGTGTTAGCACAGGGACCTGGGTTCAATTCCCAGCTTGAGTCACTGTTTATGCAGAATTTCACATTCTCCCCGTGTCTGCGTGGGTTTCCTCCGGTTTCCTCCCACAGTCCAAAGATGCACGGGATAGGTGGATTGGCCAGGGTAAATTGCCCCTTATCATAGACTAGCTATGATAAATGTATGGGGTTATGGGGATAGGACCTGGATGGGCTCAATAGGCCAAATGGCCTCCTTCTGCACTGTAGGGTTCTGTGTCTTTATCTTTTTATGCCCCCTATTTAGGACCCTTAATAGTGTTGTCGAGCAGAGGGATCTTGGGGTACAAGTACATAGCTCTTTGAAAGTTGGCACCCAGGTTGATAAAGTTGATAAAGTTGATAAAGGCATATGGTGTGTTAGCTTTTATTGGTAGAGGGATTGAATTTAGGAGCCGTGAGGTTATGTTACAACTGTACAAAACTCTGGTGCGGCCGCACTTGGAGTATTGCGTACAGTTCTGGTCGCCGCATTATAAGAAAGATGTGGAAGCATTGGAAAGGGTGCAGAGGAGGTTTACCAGGATGTTGCCTGGTATGGTGGGAAGGCCTTATGAGGAAAGGCTGAGGGACCTGAGGTTATTTTCATTAGAGAGAAGAAGGTTACGCGGTGACCTAATTGAGGCGTATAAGATGATCAAGGGATTGGATAGGGTGGATAGTGAGAGCCTTTTTCCTCGGATGGTGATGACCAACACGAGGGGACATAACTTTAAATTAAGAGGTGGTAGTTATAGGACGGATGTCAGAGGCAGGTTCTTTACACAGAGGGTGGTGAGGGCGTGGAATGCCCTGCCTGCAGCAGTTGTGGACTCGCCTACTTTGGGGGCATTCAAATGTTCGGTGGATAGGCATATGGATGATATTGGAATAGTTTAGGTTAGAGGGTCCACTGGCCGGCGCAACATCGAGGGCCGAAGGGCCTGTACTGCGCTGTAATGTTCTATGTTCTATGTTCTAATTCAGGACTGAAAGATTCATAGAGTCATAGAACCCTACAGTGCAGAAAGAGGCTCTTTGGCCCATTAAGTCTGCACAGAACACAATCCCACCAAGGTTTTTCCTATCCCCATATCCCTACATATTATACCCACTAATCCCTCTAACCTACGCATCTTTGGACACTAAGGAGCAATTTCTTAGCATGGACAATCAACCTAACTGGCACATCTTTGGACTGTGGGAGAAAACTGGAGCACCTGGAGGAAACCCATGCAGACACGAGGAGAATGTGCAAACTCCGCACAGATGGTGACCTGAGCCAGGAATCGAAACCCAGGTCCCTGGAGCTGGGAAATAGCAGTGCTACCCACCGTGCTGTGGAATAACGGCAATAAGGATAATATTGTGGGAATGCTGGAAGGATGCTTCGATTGGAGCACTCCTGTACTGAACTTCTTCCTGAGGACTTTGGCAATGCCCTTCCTCCCCTTACTCCTCCAATTCCTGTATGTGCTGCTATCCAGGGAAAGAGCAGGTCCCTCGTGAGGAGAAAGTTCTGGAACCCCCACAGCAGACAAATCTGGATGTTCACTGAGGGCTGCACTGCAAAACACACACGGGGGGACATTCCAGAAAGTCACAACATTATTCTTCCACAGTGTGTCTGCAGGATTATACCTTTCATTACCCAACCACCCTGCTTGTAACTCGCTGGCCTGATGGTAATAAAGGAAGCGCCGAGGATTTGCAGGGTCATGAGAGTCACCAAGCTCTGACGCAGGGATCTGAACAGCGTGGTGAGGCCACAAACTGGCTGAACACTGAGATAATGGAATCCTGTACGATTGGTAAAGCTCAAAGAAATCCCACGACACCCATTTAAAGTTCAAGCAGGTTTATTTGCAGCAAACGCTGCAAGCTTTCGGGACAGCCTGTCCCTTCGTCAGGTGGCTGGGAGCAGACAAGATGTTTTGCCTCAGTCCAACAACGCCGGCACCTCCATACCATTGACACCGCAAAGTGTCGGATCCAAGTGGACAGGATCTCCAAAAAGATCGTGCACGTCGACACAGACGTCAAGATTCTACAAAAGAGCAGACAAGAGAGAACTCCCAGCCACCTGACGAAGGGACAGGCTGTCCCAAAAGCGTTTGCTACAAATAAACCTGGGATTTTCTTTGTGTTTTACCCCAGTCCAACGCCATATCATGATTGGTAAAGCTGGTGACATGCAAGACAATGCGGGCACCATCAACAGCACCTTGCACTGGAGGGGGAGTGTGTCCTGTGAACGATCCCTAACTCTGCTTTATCCTCCTTCTTTCTGTCCCATGGGAAAGGAGATGGAGTGTATCTGCTGGGTGCAATGATAGAGCACTCCACTGTGAACTGGAAACGTGTTGTTAACGTCACCAGCCCTGAAAGGAGATTAATGATTAAAAGTTCAGGATGGCGCTGACACACACACAGCGCTTGTGTGAGACTCCAGTTGTGGTGGGAGCAGGTTGGTGACAAACTCCTTGATGAAGTAAAGACATGTGAGATGTTCCTCTCCAGCAAGGTTAGCGGAGGAGGAACATAGGAATTAGGAGCAGAAATTGGCAAATTCAGCCCTTCACCCACTCAATCAGATTATGGCTGATCTCTCCATCGTCTCAAATCCACCATATCTCCTTACCGTTAGAAATATATCTATCTCCTTCTTGAAACCATTCAATGATTCAGGCTCCACCGCACTGCGGGGCAGTGAGTTCCATAAATTCACCACCTTTTGCGTGAAGTAATTCCTCCTCATCTTAGTTTTAAATCTACCGCTTCTCAACCTATACCTGTGACCTCTTGTTTTAGATTGCTACTTATTCTTGCTGCACATTGACTGAGCAATCAGTGTCCAATTACTGCTCTCCTCCTCCTTCCTTTGGCAATGTCTCCTGCACTCTGGGATCTTCAGTGCTGTTCCACCCCCACATCCTCCCACCCCGGAGACAACCATATTATGGAGGGTAATGTAGATAGTATTTATTGAGTCAGACGATTTATTGTGGAAGACGCAATTCATTCATGGACATTGACGTTGCTGTCTGGCCAACATTTGTTGCCCAGGCCTAGTTGAGAGTGAACCACATTGCTGTGGCTCTGGAGTCACATGTAGGCCAGACCGGGTAAGAATGGCAGATTTCCTTCCCTAAAGGACATTAATGAACCAGATGGATTTTCCCGACAATGGTTTCATGGTCGTCAGTACGTTCTTAATTCCAGATTTTATTTTAATTGAATTCAAATTCTACCATCTGCCTGGGCAGGATTCGAACCTGGATCCCCAGAATATGAGCAGAGTTTATGGATTAATAGTTTAGTAATAATACCACGAGGCCATCACCTCTCTGTGGAAATATATAGTCTGCATCATCAGTGATATAGGACCACATGACAACACAGAATGTAGAGAAATGTTTCCATATAGAGCTTCGTGTAGAGAGTGCACACGGCAAGTTTATTCTACATACAGCTCTGCAGAGATTTTAGAACTCCTTATGTTTTCCCCACCCAGCTGTATCCATTCATAATCTTTTGGATGTTGCCCAAAAACCAAGTCTTTAATAAGGCAATTAGTTTAACAATGTAATTGCTGATACCTCGACCAGTTTCTTCTCGTGTTCTGAGAGAGATTGAATAGGTTAGGGCTTTATTCCCTGGAGCGTAGAAGGATGAGAGGAGATTTGATAGAGGTGTATAAGATTTTGATGAGTATAGATAGAGTGAATGCAAGCAGGCTTTTTCGGCTGAGGCTAGAACATAGAACATTGAACATTACAGCGCAGAACAGGCCCTTCGGCCTTCGATGTTGCGCCGACCAATTAGGAAAAAGCCATGACCCTCCAAACTAAACCATTCCCTTTTCGCCCATAAATTTATCTACTAACCTCTTAAACGCCACCAAACTTGGCGCATCTACAACCGCAGCAGGCAGGGCATTCCATACCCTTACCACCCTCTGGGTAAAGAACCTACCTCTGACATCCGTCCTATAACTACCAGCCCTTAATTTAAAGCTATGTCCCCTCGTGCTAGCTTTCTCCATCCTAGGAGAAAGGCTATCATTGTCCACCCTATCTAAACCTCTAATCATCTTATATGTTTCAATAAGGTCTCCTCTTAGCCGCCTTCTTTCTAACGAAAACGCTAGGGAAGAAAAAAACCCAGAGGGCATGGGTTAAGGGTGAAGGGGGAAAAGTTTAAAGGTAATATTTAGGGAGGGCTTCTTCACACAGAGAGTGGTGGGAGTGTGGAATGAGCTGGTAAAGTGGAAAATGTGGTGTCACTTTTAACATTTAAGAAAAGTTTGGACAGGTTCATGGATGAGAGGGGTGTGGAGGGATATGGCTCAAGTGCAGGTCAGAAGGACTAGGCAAAAAATGGTTCAGTGCAGACAAGAAGGGCCAAGAGGCCTGTTTCTGAGCTGTAATGTTCTGTAGTTCTATGGTTCTGGTTTGAATAGTGTTTTGAGTTTTTTTCAATAGGTCCATTCTGCGAGGGCAAACAGGTTAAATATTTCATCTGTAAGATGGCACCTGCAATAGAACATAGAACACTACAGCACAAACAGGCCCTTCGGCCCACAAGTTGTGCCAATCATATCAGTACCTACCAGGCCATAGAACTACCTGTAACTCCCAATCCCATTAAATCCCATGTACTCATCCAGAAGTCTCTTAAAAGACCCCAGCGAGTTCGCCTCTACCACCACTGACAGCAACCGATTCCATTCACTCACCACCCTCTGAGTGAAAAACTTACCTCTAACATCTCCCCTGTACTTGCCCCCCAGCACCTTAAACCTGTGTCCTCTCGTATTAACCGTTTTAGCCCTGGGAAATAGCCTCCGAGAATCCACTCTATCTATTCCTCTCAACATCTTATAAACCTCTATCAGGTCACCTCTCAACCTTCATCTCTCTAGGGAGAAGAGACCTAGCTCCCTCAACCTATCTTCATAGGACATGCCCCCCAATCCAGGCAACATCCTTGTAAATCTCCTCTGCACCCCCTCAGTATGTATAGTGCAGCACTCCCTCTGTATGCTGAATTCTATACATCGGAACAACCTTGAGCTAGCTTACCAATGTTCTGGGCATGATTAAATGTATTGAGGCATCACATGCTTCACTGCAGACCTTAATAAAGTGCAGCGGGTTCTTCAATGCCATTTTAATAACGAAGCTGCCTGCTAAAATTTAACGTGAGCAGGTCACAGTGCAGACAAAGGCAGATTTGTTCCCCAGAGCAGACAATCTGATTGGGATTTCTGCACACATTGGCCTTACGGATGAGACCTTCAGCCAAAGGAGATTTTGAGATCACGCACAGGGCCTGTTAGAGTGCGCGGAATCACGCAGAGGGCCTGTTCTCAAATGTCGGAGCGTCCCACTGTTTGGAATTTTGCGCAGGATCGAAAGAGGTAAGGAACGATGGGGTTGAAGCGATGCCTTACCTGCAAGTTGCAGTCACTCTGAGGAAGGCCCCGCTTCAGAGGAATGGCAAGTGGCAATGGAAATGTGGCGGAGACAACATCAGCGCGAAAAAGCATCAGGGAAGAGGTTCGGGCTGTTGCTCCATCTGAAATCCAAGCTCACTGATGTCATAATATCCTGTGTCTTCAGTAAGAATCAGACTTATTGGTGACATCAGAGAATGATGCCATGACAACAGTGACTAGGAAATTCCAGAGTTCCAGAGATACAAACAGAGAGGGACCTCTCGCATTGAGACACACCCTCCCCCTCCACACACACACACACACACACACACCCACACAGACACATACATGTACGCACAGGCACATAGACGCAAGTACAGACACACACACACACACAGAAAGACACATACGTGCACATAGACATGTGTACACACACCCACACACACACAGACATATACACACACGCATATGTGCACACAAAGACACAGACATGCACGTACAGATACATACCCACACACATATCCAGACACACACACAAATATCCATACATAAACACACACATACCCACACACATAAACACACATGTACGTACACGCACACACACACAACAACGCATACAACATATTCATCCACTGCTACATGCGTGTAAGTAACATTTGCATGACAGAAGCACCAGGCAGCAATCATTTCCAACAACAAACCCACACGACGGGAATGTGCAAACATCACACAGACAGTGACCCAAGCCGGGGATCGAACAGTGAATGCTAGGGAACATTGTGACCTTGAAATTAGGCTCCTTTATGCGATGTGCAGCCATTTTACGCTGTCTAAGCGATGGGCAATGAATACTTCCAACTTCCAATAGTGGGATGATCCAATGAAAGTATTCTTTTCCGCAGGAATGAAGCAGGTATTGGGAATTTGTAAGTAAAGGGAGTGAGGTTCATTTCAGGTCTGCACTCCAACACTCATTTGCTTAACTCAGCATTCGCCAGCTCTGGAAAATTAGGCCGAGAGATTGGCCGCACGATCGTAATTGATCTGGAAGCAGGAATAATTATTCCATTCGCATATCACTGGCCCTGACCTGATCGCAGACACGTTCCCCAAGGGAATACTGCAATGGGATTAAGGGCTAGGCACAAATCTGTACAGGGTACCAAATGAAGCCAACACTGGACCATCGCATTCCAAAAAGTTAGGCCTCCATTCAGCCTGACAGGCTTCTCTTATCGGGATACTGTAGGCCTCAGCTAACAAGGCCAGGGTTCCATAAATAACTGTTCCATCTGATTTCACCCAACCCACCTTCTAACTGCAATCTTTATCCTCCTCAGTCCCAGTCACAATTCCTTCCCAGTCCCCCGGGCTCTCCCGATTACCAAGGTGATTATACATCACCTCATTCCTGCAGTAACAACACCTCCAAATTACATCAAGCACTTTGACACACCCTCTGATTGCGAAAGTTACAATATCAATGCACGCCTTTCGTCAACATTTCAACCCGCCTTTCTCTCTAAGGACTAACATCGAGGTGGTGGTGTGGGCTCGTTGGGCCGAAGGGCCTGTTTCCCATGCTGTTTTGTTCTTTGTTCTTTGTTCTTTGACTTCTCGGGGGATTGTCTGGAGGGGCATGGTTGGGGTGTCCATTAGCTCACCATTTCGACAATAATGAGACTCTTGGCCCCGGACACAAGGACTGCTCCTGTGAATCTGTTTAGGGATATGAAGGAATTTATGCCTCTTGATCTCTGTTGTCTTGGGATAAAATAAGTATTCTCTACTCCTTTAGTCTGTATGTCCCCACATTCTCCACATTTTATCAGAGCCTTAGCCCATCACCATCTCATCAGCCTATCCCTTTCTTTGTGTAAGTCCCTCAGCCTCTCATTTCCCTCTTGTTTCTGTAAAGCAACTTGAAATATTTTCCACTTTGAGGAGGCTACAGCAATGCAGGTTGTTGTTGATATACCCTACGTCTAAATTTGCATTAGACTCACACCAGCATTGAGGTGAGACAAGGGACCCTCCATCTCCTCTCCTCAGCACTGTTCCTCATTCCCTACAATCCCTCTGCCTCACTGTTTCTCTCCACACCCTCAAACTTCTTCGCAGAAACAAATTCTTAAAAGCTCACCCCATCGATGTTGAACGTTGCCTTATTTGGATCAATTTTCCTGGCAACTCCAAGCACCAAGCTAGATCAGTGAGGATGGGAGGTTGGGGAGAATGGAGAAGGGGTGGCACCAAGGCTCACAAACCTCTAGCAAGGCCATGGGGAGGCAAAGGTTTTCCAGCACCCTCACTCTCTAAGTGTAAATTTACACAGCCCACCTGCAGAGGGCGGTGAAAGCCAAGTTTCCAAAGGTGCGGAAATAGAGTTTGTGGGAATTATCCCAGAAAATCACATTGGGTCAATGCCACAGTTTGTGCTCCTTTCACTCTATCAAGATATCTTCCATTCCTTTCTTCTCCATCCGCTTATCCAGCTTCATCTTGCATGTGTTTCTATCACAGAATCCCTACAGCGCAGAAGAAGGCCATTTGGCCCATGGTGTCTGCACCAATTGTCTGCACCAATCCCACCCAGGTCCTGTCCTATCCGTGTACCTCAGTATATTTACCCTCCTACCTCTCCTGATGGCAAAGGACAATTTAGCATGGCCGAGGCACCTAACCTACACACCTTTGGTCTCCGGGAGGAAACCGGAGCACCGGAAGGAAACTCACGCAGACACGAAGAGAATGCGCAGACACCAGACAGACACAAGGTTAGAATTGAACCCAGTTCCCTGACACTGTGAGGCAACAGTGCTAACCACTGTGCCATTGTGCTGCCCCAAACTATATCATGCGCACACTGTCATGTTCTTACCATTCCTCTAGATATAGAGAATTTTCCTGAACCCATTATTGGATTTATGAGCGATTTCCTTTCATTTACGTTCCCTGTTTCTGGAATTTAATCCTGGAATGAATGCCTGGGTTCTGAAGCAGTTCAACTGTAGAACCTGTGTAGTGCGAGGCTGCAATTCAGTTATAGTACTGTGTTAAGATTCCCTCAGATGCACAGATCGATTAGGGTGAAACATTATTATCTCCATTATTGAACATCTTGGGGGGATAACTGCAGCTCGCTCAGTGGCTATTTCTCAATTGACACCATAACCCACCTTGACTATTCACTCCTCCCACCACTGGTGGCAGCAGTGAGAGCCATCTACAAGAATGAACTACAGGCATTCACCAAGGCTTCTTCAACATCGAACATTGGAATTGCTACAGTGCAGAAGGAGGCCATTTGGCCCTTCGAGTCTGCACTGACTCCCCCTCAGAGCATCCCTCCCAGATCCCACCCCACCCTATCCCCATAACCTCGTGCATTTAAAGAACAAAATAAAGTATACCAGAGGAACAGACCCTTTGTCCCTCCAATCCCATGCTGATCATGATATCCTAACTAAACTAAAAAATACTCTGATTTTACTCGGTCCAAATAATTCTATTCCCTCCCTGTTTGTGTATCCATCCACATGCTTGCTAAATGTTGCTAATGTGCCTGCTTCCACCACCTCCTCTGGCAGCGAGTCCCACTCTTTGCACGACAACATCCCCCAGCATATCTCCCTTAAACATTCCCCCTCTCACCTTGAACCTGTGCCCTCTTGTAACTGAACCTTCCACCCTGGGAAAAAGCCCCTGGCTACCCAGCCTATCAATGCTTCTCATAATTTTGTAGGTCTCTATCAGGTCTCCCTCTCAGCCTCCGTCTTTCCAGTGAAAACAATCCCAGTTTATTCAACCTCCCCTCATCACCAACACCCTCGATACCCGGCAACATCCTGGTGAACCTTCTTTGCACTCTCTCCAAAGCTTCCACGTCCTTTTGATAGCATGGTGACCAGAACCGCACACAATACTCCAAATGTGGCCTAACCAAGGTTTTATAGAGCTGCAACGTGATTTACCAACTCTTACACTCAATGCCCTCCCTGATGAAGGCAAGCACGCCATCTACCTTCTTAACCACCTTGGACATCTGTGTTGCCACTTCTAGAGAACTGTGGACTCACACAGACCCATCCAGAATCAACACAAAATGAACAAGCTCCACAAAAGTCCAATTCGGGCACTCCAGTTAGTGAGGAGGTAAGTGTGTCCGATGACTCTCTGCTTGAGATTAGTGGGGAAGGGAAGGGGGGTTCCTGCACGATAAAAAAGAATTTACTGCTTTGGTTCGGTTCTCTCTGTCAGATGAATTATTCACCCATATCTATCCCTATCAGAATGGGGCATTTATAATGAAGACATTGAATACAAAATCCAGATATACAAAGAACAAAACAGCACGGGAAACAGGCCCTTCAGTCCAATGAGCCTGTGCCACCACCCCGGTGTTCCCACCTCTACCCGTGATCCCTGTCCATGTTTATAGATCTATGGATTAAAAACCAAATTTGAGACAATTTAGGAAGAATTTGTTTTGCCAATTAGCCTAAGAGCACATCTTTGGGATGTGGGAGGAAACCGGAGCACCTGGAGAAAACCCACGCAAGCACGGGGAGAATGCGCAAACTCCCAAGACACAGGCCCAAATCCATGTATCTGCACAGCACAGCGATAGTCACGGAGCTGTCGTGTTGCCCATCAAATGGTCCAGGTCAAGCATACACTAATGACGTGAAGCACTAGGATACTCTCGAAAAAATCCAAGAGCAGCCCTCTCACGACCCATCGCGTGTATGCCCCTTGTTAGACAACAAGGTGGACCAAAGCACCTGTAGGATAAAAACAAGTACATCAATATCATCATCTATTTACACACTTCCCAGGGACTCCCAAGGCTCATGATCCCTATTTTAAATCAGTTTTTTATACCCCTCTATTCCCATTCTGTTCATGACCCCATCTAAGCATTTCTTAAATAACTCCAGAGTGCCTGCCTCCAACACTTGGCAGTGCATTCCATACCCCCACCACCCTCTGTGTGAGAAAACTTCTTCTAGCATCCAAATTATACCTTACCCCCCTCACCCTAAGCCCATGACCCCTCATGCTATTCGAGTCCATCCTAGGAAAAAGCTTAACCCTGTTTACTCTATCTATACCCCTCATAATCTTGTACACCTCTATTAGATCTCCTCTAAGTCCGTGTCTTTCTAAGGAAAACAGTCCCAATTTGCCTAATCTCTCCTCGTAACTCAGACCTTCCATACCAGGCAGCATCCTGGTAAACCTCCTCTGCACTCTCTCCAGAGTCTCCACGTCCTTTCGGTAGTTAGGCGACCAGAACTGGACACAGGCATTCCCATTTGCCTACATCATTGGATAACTCTGCACAATAGAATTACACTGTGTAAGACCTTTTTTCTCAATGCTTTTCTCAATATCTATTTGTTCACCAAGTATACTAACAGTATGGACGGGAGCTATTTGAGTGTCATAGGCAATGGCGTTTCATTCTTTCTTTTCATCAGTTTGGCTTTTAACAAAAACGTTACTGATGAATTGGGCGATTTGAATCTCACTAATTGCTCTAATAAAAGTTGCCAATGTTGCCCATTCTGCACTCTCTCATTGTGGAGTTTGCAGCTAGCACTATTGGCAGTCCTCACACACCAGGAGGTGTGGTTGGATCAAGCTGCTTCCTGTTCAGCTTCCTCTTTCCCGAGTTCCTGGACCAAAACCAATACTGGGCTTTTTCCTTCACCCCTGGAGAATGACAGAGTGGGGGAAAGTCTAAGGGATTTGTGGGGAATTGCGAGCGATTTTAACCTAACTTTACCGGGCGGGAATTCCAAGCGACTGGTCAGTTTCACACCCCATCTGATATTACAGTCTACCGACTTCAACAGGGCATTAAATCGGACAGGAAGTCAGCCAGTGTTACACCCAGCTCCTCGGCAGGAGACTGAGATTAACATTTTCCCCGGTGAGTTAGTGCAGGAGTTTTTCAGAGACCAATTTATTATGCATTTACTCTTTATTAGTTACAGCTCAGCAAATCAAAGAGCTCATGCAGACAGTAATTCTGATTGAAGATGTACTTTATTGTCACTTAGGCCTCGTCCACAGGCGTGGGAGAATGATTTAGAACAGCCGACATTATTCTAAATTATATTGCATTGCATTACAATTATACATTTTTCAGAAATTACTTGCCCACGTCCTCTGCTCATTGTAACCGGATGAGCTAATCATTTTAGTCTGAATCATTTACCACAGCCAATAACATTCTGGCAGCATGAAAATACAGAGGTCCATACAGCCTGGAGGTTCTTGCCCATTTTCACCTAGCAACCTCCAGTATGTGGAATTCAGAAGTTTCCTTTCTCATCATCTGCTGAGCAATTCCTTATCAGGAAAAATGTAATACTCTATTCAATTGGCTTTCTGGGATTGCTCGAACTATCTGAGCCCTACGCTGATATGAGAATCTTTTTCTATTTCACATAGTGGTTGTGTTGTTTTCAAAGAAAGTGGTTCATTTTACTTAGCTATGTCCCATCATGCAGTGTATAGTTGGTCATGGTCTACAGAATATTCAGAAATATATGTTTAAATTCTCTATCAGTGGTTATATGTGTTTCTATGCGGATAGCACTTTTGTAACTTCAGATACTTTGTACCTTTTCCATACTATTTTCACTCTAAATTAGTTTTATCTTTATCTATTAGTCTTTTCATCCCAAGTAATCCCAAATCCTTCAAACAGTCAGTGAGTCAGTAAATCCAGAATTCAAAATATGCAGTGCCTGACACTGTGCTGCTTGAAGTTGATACTGAGCATCAGAAATGGGAAGGAAACTGAAAAATGCTTCATTTTAAAACGCGCTGAATAGAATTTTCTAAACTCAGAGAATGATTGCAGAAAGCAAACATGAAAAATGAGAGAAGTAATAAAGTGAAACAAATGAATTCATTAACATGACAAGGCATTAAACAGAATGATGCATGTGGAAACTTCCTTCCATTTCGTAGTTGAACGCAAATTCAGGGAAAAATTAATTTCTTACATGGATCTATCTCATGTTAAGTTGATCTTTCGCTACACTCTAGCTATGACAGTAACACTACATTCTGCACTTTTTTCTTTCCTTCTCTATGAACAGTGTATTTTGTCTGTATAGCGCACAAGAAACAATACTTTTCGCTGAATCCCAACATATGTGACAATAATAAATCATAGTAAATCACAATAATAATCAATAAATAATAAAGACCAGTTTTGGACTGTACCTTGCAGATATGCCCACAACCAGGGACAGTGCAATTAAACTGCACCTCCAAGGGAAAAGTTGCCCCGGTAATGGTGGATTTGTTAGTACATGGCCACACGTTTAAAATGAAAGAGGATACAGGGGCTGTGTTCTCTGTTATCCGGGAGCAGACTTACAATAACCTCCGGCTGGCATTCAACCGCTGAACTTGGAGTAAGAAGTCTCACAACACCAAGTTAAAATCCAACAGATTTATTTGGTAGCAAATGCCACTAGCTTTCCGGGCTCTGTCCCTTCATCACCTGACTCCCTCCCATTCCGCCAATTGCATGGGTCTTCCAGGCATTCCTGTTCTGACTCTACTTTCTCCAATATGGAGTATGGAACTGGGACCTAGATAGTTAATGCCCATGCATTGAGACATCTACCGTTGCCCTAACGTCAGATTTCACCACTAACTTGATTTGGCAATCAAGTCGATAAGGTTGTTAGGAAGGCATACGGAGTCTTAGCTTTTATTGGTAGGGGGATTGAATTTCGGAGCCGCAACGTCATGTTGCAACCGTACAAAACTCTAGTGCGGCCGCACTTGGAGTATTGTGTGCAGTTCTGGTCCCCGCATTATAAGAAAGATGTGGAGGCATTGGAGAGGGTACAGAGGAGGTTTACCAGGATGTTGCCTGGTATGGAAGGCAGGTCTTATGAAGAGAGGCTGAGGGATTTGAGGTTGTTTTCATTGGAAAGAAGGCGACTAAGAGGAGACCTTATTGAAACATATAAGATAATTAGAGGTTAGATAGGGTGGACAGTGATAGCCTTTTTCCTAGGATGGAGAAAGCTAGCACGAGGGGACATAGCTTTAAATTAAAGGGTGGTGGTTATAGGACGGATGTCAGAGGTAGGTTCTTTACCCAGAGGGTGGTAAGGGTATGGAATGCCTTGCCTGCGTCAGTTGTAGATGCGCCAAGTTTGGTGGCGTTTAGGAGGTTAGTAGATAAGTTTATGGATGAAAAGGGAATGGTTTAGGTTAGAGGGTCATTGCTTTTTCCTAATTGGTCGGCGCAACATCGAAGGACGAAGGGCCTGTTCTGCGCTGTAATGTTCTATGTTCTATTAACTGCGGAAGAAGTTGCGATGACTTTCAATGTTTTGGACATCTTGCCAGTATCTGCAAGATAAACCAAAGGCAGGACGCAAAGCGAGCCAGTCCTGTCCCAGTGAAAAACATGATCCTGTATTCTATGGGGGATTCCGAAGAAAGCTCTCAGGTGAAATGAAATATGACTGGGCAAAGAAAGACAAGCTCATCTTCTGGGGTTCCCATGTCATTCCTCACCCACCGTGACATCCAACACTGATGGAATTACACCATTGTCACCCTGGGATTTCGAAGATGAAACTGCCAGCCAGGAGCTGTATAAGGCCTTGATGTGGACATCACTGAATTGGCACAACAGGAGAATCAAATACTCATCTCCTCAGCCTTTTTACATAGATGGGTTTGGCCTGGTAGACCTTGGATGCAAGTACATGTAGACTTCACCAGGTCTTTACTGGGCTCCATGTTTCTGATCATGGTTGACATGCATTCCAAATAGTTGGAGATACATTGCATTAGCTCCATCATTTTCCATGCTACCATTGAGAAACCGCGACAATGCTTCAGGATACCTGAATCCCTGCTTTCTGACACTGCCACTGCCTTTACTAGCACCAAGTCTCAGATCTTCATTCTTTCTAATGGAATCAAACACGTTAGGACAGCACCATATACTCGTCCTCCAATTGGCTGGCTGAAAGAGCGGTGCAGACTTTTAATCTCAGCATAAAGAAGCAACCGGCAATGCCCATTGAAATTAAACTGGCACGATTTTTATTCAGCTACAGGACCATCCTTCACAAGTGACAGCGATCGCGCCCAATGGAATTATTAATGGGACTGGGTCTTTGCACAAGATTAAACCGACTTTTCCCAAACTAGTGGGAGGATAGAGATCCGGAAGAAGAACCATGATTCTTTGAAGAGGGACAGAACATTCAAAGCCAGCATCCAGTCCAGAGGAAGAACTTTGGGGATGGCTTCAGTTGGGTCCCCGAGATTATAATGGAGAAAATGATAAAGAACAAAGAAAAATACAGGACAGGAACAGGGCTTTTGGCCCTCCTTCACCGACCATGATGTCCGACTGAACTAAAATCCCCTACCCTTCCGGGGACTATGTCCCTCCATTCCCATCCTATTCGTGTATTTAGAACATAGAACATAGAACAATACAGCACAGAACAGGCCCTTCGGCCTTCGATGTTGTGCCGACCAAAATAAAAAGCAATGCCCCTCCAAACTAAACCATTCCCTTCTCTTCCATATACTTATCAATAACCTCTTAAACGCCACCAAACTTGGCGCATCTACAACAGCTGCAGGCAGGGCATTCCACTCCCTAATCACTCTTTGAGTAAAGAACCTACCTCTGGTCCTATAACCTCATACCCCTTAATTTAAAGTGTCCCCGTGCAGCTTTTTCCCCCCGGCTATCACTGTCCACCCCCAAACCCCTCGTGCTAATCAAAAAGGCTATCACTGTCCACCCTATGTTTCAATAATCCCCCTTAGCCGCCTCCTTTCTAACGAAAACAACCTCAAATCCTTCAACCTCTCTTCATAGGACCTGCCCTCCATACCAGGCAACATCCTAGTAAACCTCCTCTGTACCCTCTCCAATGCCTCCACATCTTTCTTATAATGTGGCGACCAGAACTGCACACAATACTCCAAGTGCGGCCGCACTAGAGTTTTGTACAGCTGCAACATGATGCTGCGGCTCCTAAATTCAATCCCCCTACCAATAAAAGCTAAGACTCCATAAGCCTTCTTAACAACTTTATCCACTTGACTGCCTACTTTCAGGGATCTATTGACACATACACCAAGATCCTTCTGTTCCTCAACACTATTAAGAGCCCTACCATTAGCCCTATACTCTACACATTTATTGTTCCTGCCAAAGTGCATTACCTCACACTTTTCCACATTAAACTCCATTTGCCACCTCTCGGCCAGCTCTGCAACTTGTCCAAGTCACTCTGTAAACTAAAACACCCCTCTTCACTATCTACCACACCACCAACTTTAGTATCATCTGCAAATTTACTGATCCATCCCTCAATACCCTCATCCAGATCATTTATAAAAATTACAAACAGCAGGGGCCCCAAAACAGACCCCTGAGGCACACCACTCGTCACCGAACTCCACGATGAAATCTCCCATCAACCACCACCCTCTGTCTTCTATCTGCCAGCCAATTTCTAATCCAATTAGCTAAATCACCCTCTATTCCACACATCTGCATTTTCTGTAGAAGTCTTCCATGGGCCACCTTATCAAAAGCCTTACTAAAGTCCATATATACTACATCAACCGCCTTACCCCCATCCACCTCTTGGTCACTTTCTCAAAAAACTCAATGAGGTTAGTAAGGCATGACCTACCCTTCACGAAACCATGCTGACTATCCCCAATCAATTCATTTCTCTCTAAATAACTATAAATCCTATCCCTAATAATTCTCTCCAATACCTTGCCCACCACAGAAGTAAGACTCACTGGCCTATAATTCCCAGGAAGGTCTCTCTTCCCCTTCTTAAACAATGGGACCACATTCGCCATCCTCCAGTCCTCCGGAACCACACCCGTAACCAACGAGGACCTGAAGATCAGAGCCAGAGGCTCTGCAATCTCCTCTCTTGCCTCCCAGAGAATCCTAGGGTAAATCCCGTCCGGCCCAGGGGACTTATCCAACTTCAAACCCTCGAGAATTTCTAACACATCCTCCTATCTACTACAATACTCCCCAATTTGCAACCCTGTACCTCAGTGCTCTCCACAGCTACATTTGTCAAGATGCCCCTTAAAAGTCACTACTGTGTCCGCTTCCCTACCTCCCCCGGCAATGAGTTCCAGACACCTACTACTTTCTGTGTGAAGAATCTTCTTTAAACGTTGCCCTTGCACCTTGACTCTTCAATCCTGGGTCCAAGTGCAGGGCAAATTGTCAGAATACACCAGGACCATCTCCGGAGTAAGGAGCCCATGCCAGCGCAAGCCTTATTACCAGCAAACGGGTGACCACTGTCAGCATTGAGCCTCACACCAGTCTTCTCTAGAGATACAGACTCTGATAAGGAAGCAGAGAGACTGACTGAAGCAAAGTGGAGCCAGAGTTGGTGACTTTGTGGCATTCTCTTCAGAAACAAAGGTTCCTTCCGCCCCATCCGCTTCACGTCCCCTGATCCAATCCGGCCTCCATCCAAAGTGACACTGACCTCTAAGCATTGGGGAAAATCCCTTCTGTGGAAGGATGTGAGGGAAAACAGACTTACAGGGGGAGGGATGTTATGATGTCTAAGGGGGATCATTAGTAGATCCCTCCATGGGCCCTCGTAGAATATGAACAGCCCTCTTAGGCAAGTGGAGGCTTGTCCAATAGGAGTTAAAACTACTCGGATCAGCAGTCAATAGAGTCGGGGTCGATTCACACTCTGTAACCACCAGACTGGAACCAACCAGCACTGTAAATAAACAGGTAATTGGTAATGGAAAACTGGCCTCCGTAAGATTGTTACACCTCCAAATTGGAGGATCACATTCGTTCCAGGTACCCATTGTCATTGGTAGGTGTAAAAATCAATATCCAACCTGAATCAGGTGTTAGATCCTTTGCCCATTCAAAGAAAAGGCTTAACTCTGAAACCTTCAAGGTCCCCTGTGCAAGATTGATGTGAACGCAGATTACATGAACCCCAAACATTAGTCAAACTAACTACTCTAACTAACTAGCAAAGCCCATAGTCCTTAAAGACCCAGTAGGGTAGCACTGCTGCCTCCCAGTGCCAAGGGACCCCAGGTTCGACTCCTAGCTCACATCACTGTCTGTGCAGAGTTTGCATGTTGTCACTGTGTCTGCATGAGTTTCCTCCAGATGCTCTGATTTCCTCCCACACTGCAAAGATGTGCAGGTTAGGTGAATTGACCATGAGATTATGGGGATAGGGTGAGGTGAGTTGGTGGGATGCTCTTTCAGACAGTTGCTCAGACTCGATGGGTTGAATCACCTCCTTCTGCACTGTAGGAATTCTATGATTCCGGGTGCTCACAGCTCACGGGTCTCAGTTACCTAAGGCCCAAAGCCCAATATCAGGTGCATGTCCAGTCTGCCTAATCAGGCACCAGATTCATTCCCCTCCTCACACCCAGAACAAATTTCCTAGGCCGTTTTCTATAATGCCTGTGTTGTTTTGGCGTTATTGACGTTGTTCAGTGGAGTAATGGAAACACAGCATAGTCAAACTCATAGAATGAATACAGTGGTTACACTATTAGTTCCACAAGAATTTTTTCAGAAATCCTTGTCTAATATCTTCCGTTTAAAGTTCGGATTACGCACTAGTCTGAAGCATCTATTTGCCAGTGCTCCTTATCACTGAATGCTGGTCTTTCAGTCTGCGAACGCAGAAAGGGGTTGAAAACCTTTCTTTGTAAACACTTTAATAACACGCTGTAGAATTTCACACTGAGGAGTGTGTCTTTGTTCACTTTCCAGTAAAATATAAGTAGATGCGGATGTTGGCCCAAGCACATTCTCAGCCTTCTGCAGTGAAGATCAAAATTTGGATGTTGCAGAGGGTAAAAGAATAGGAACAGGAGTAGACCAATCAGCCCGTCAACTTATCCAATGGATAAGCTGCACATTCTGCCCGTGTCTGCGTGGGTTTCCTCCAGGTGTTCAGCTTTCCTTCCACAGTCCAAAGATGTGCAGGTTTGGTGGATTGGCCATGCCAAAATTGCCCCTCAGTGTTGGGACACTTGCTACGGTAAATGCATGCTGGTTTGAGGATAGAGCCTAGGCCGGATTGTTGCCAGTGAAGACTTGATGGGCTGAATGGTCTCCTCCTACACTATAGGCATTCTATGATTTTATGAACACTCTTCTGCCATTTAAGAAGATCATGACTAACCTAACCTCGGCTTTAACTCAATTTCTCTGCCTGTCCTCCATAATCCTTAACTCCCGACTTTAAATCATTAATCTGTCCAAATCAGCCTTGAAAATGTTCAATGATCCAGCCTCTCTATGGAGAAGAATTCTAAACACAGCTCTCTGAGAGAGTGAATTCCTCCTCATCTCTGTGTTAAATGGGAGGGCCCTTATTTTTAAGCTGTGTTTCACTAGTTCTGGATTAAATCCTCCACCTCCTCCTACTCCCCACCATCCTGCTGGAGGGGTACTCTCTCAGCATTCATCCTGTCAGGTCCCCTCAGAATCCTACCCATTTCAATGTGATCCCCTCTAAACTCCAATGGGAATAGACCCAACCTGCTCAACCTTTCCTCATAAGACAACCTCTTTACTCCAGGATATAACCCAGTGGACCTCCTCTGAAGTGCCACCTCCCTCCCATTTGCCACCTCCTTAATCCGCCCTCACCACTCATTGTTTCTCTCGCTCACTACTTCCCCTCGACCATCCCATTCTCAGCCTCGCCTACTCACAACCCCTCTCTCATTCATCTCTTCCCTCCCATTCGCACTCTCCTCCACACTCTATCTCTCTTCCACTCCCTGACTCATTCACCACTTCAGTTCTCCCCCCCCCCCGCCACTTGTTACTTTTCTCCCCACTATTGCTGACTACATGCCCTCCCACTCGCCAACTCTCTCCTTCTCCCGCTTGGACTGTTTTTTTGCCGTTGTTGGAACCATCCACCCTGGTTGCTCAATCCATCCATAACCTTATCATCATAATTCCTTGCGGTTTCCCATTCGGTGTCTGAACAAAGTTGTTGAAAATGGGTTGTGATTGACAAATGCTGTGCTTCTGAGCAAAAAAAATGGTCCGGTTTACCCACTCAAGGCACTTGCATATCTGAATGTCAGAATCAAAAGCCATGTCTTTCTCTGTTCCAAGCTCAGACACCCCAGTGTTGACACAGTCCGAGTTTAGCACTGGAAGGTGATGTTGCTGATATCAGTACTTGCTACTCCATCAGTTCATGGAGTGTAAGCAACAATAGCAAGGCATCATTTCTTGTCGATCCCTGATGTTCTCTCAGAGTTAACCATATGATGTGGGGCAGGAGTCAAATATAGACCAGACAGGTAAGGGTGACAGGTTCCTTACTCTGAAAGGCATCAGGGAACAAATGTGTTTTGTACGACAAAGATGCAACAGCTTCTATAGTCATTTATTTTCTAGTGAGAGTAGAATGAAAAATCCTTTACATATTTAAGAGGTTGCATGGTAGCTTTAAGAGCCAGTCACATGATTCGATGTCATTGGAGTGTTTCACAGGCTCCTGTTTAGTTTCAGTTCCCACTCTGTACAATCAACAAATAAACCTTGTTAAAAAGGTCATTTATTAATCACAAGTAGGCTTACAATGAAGTTACTGTGAAAATCCTCAAGTCACCACACTGTTTGGGTACATTGAGGGAGAATTTAGCATGGCCAATCCACTGAACCAACAAGTCTTTTGGACTGTGGGAAGAAACAGAGGAAACCCGTGCTGGCACGGGGAGAACATGCAGACTCCACACATACAGTGACCCAAACCGGGAATCAAACACGGATCCCTGGCACTGTGCTAACCACTGTGCCACCGTGACGAGCCCAATATTGTTGTCATTTTGAATCTACGTGTACATATCACATCTTTTTCTTTCTGGTTAAACCCTACAACCCCGAATATAGTTGGGATATTATAGGATGTCTGCATTGTCAGCCACACACTATAAGGGCAAGACTGCTACACTGGTGTGTTGTGGTCACTGGATTGAATCTGAATAACATATTGTCTCCAGATGCTGGACATAAGGGTTTTGCCAAGGGTATTAATTAAAATACTTCAGTGAGGAAACACTGTACAAGCCCACGCTAAAACATGACAAATCTTTCCAGCGGCGAGAGATTCCCGTAATTCCCACCACAGAACATTATAATCAACGCAATCCCCCAGCCTCTACCTGAATATAAAGACTCGGGACAAAGTTTACTCGAATGTGTTGGGTCAAGTGACAAATAGGGGTGACGATGAGGTAATTTGAGATAAGTTAAATACCTTGGGAGGAATTTTCCCATCCAGCCTGCCCACGGGAATCGTAGCAGGCGGGACATGAACCATGTAGAGGTTCGTTGACTTTGGGCGGGATTTTCCAGCCTTGGAGTGAGCACGGATGGATAATCCTGCCCATTGTTTAAAAAAAAGAATCTCCTTTATATGATAAAGTAATAAAGTTTAACAATAACAGTAATTCAACAGGACAGCAAGAACATTAGTTATTACAAAAACAGGAGCCCGGATAAAACAGGATGCTCTCTCACAGACTGAAAAGCCCTTAAAAACCCACATATGTACTTATTCGAGATCTAAAAATAATAAGACCTAAATGCTTCACTTCATTTTGATACAGGGAACAATGCTGGGGAAGGCCAATGGGAACCTCATTGGTGAAATTAGGGATTTATTAATATGTGATAGCAGGCAGGGATGGACATAGCAAATGGGGGTGCTGACCGACGATGGTTTTTTTGTCGGGTAGAGGGGGTGCAGACACTGAGTGCTGTTAGGGAGGGGGAATGGGGGCTCTGAGATTTTGGGGAAGGGGAGATATGGGTTGTTGGGGGGGGGGAGATTTAGTTGGGGTAGGGGAAGTGGTGAATACCAGCTCTGATCGGGGAGGGCGTGGAGGATGGGGGGATGAATCAGTTCACAGGATGGGGGGGTGGAACCTCCTGAGACCTCACTGGTGTGGTGAGGGAGGAGTTTAGTCTTTGCTTCGATCAGTACGTCCTTTGTACGTAGCGCCCGGATCTCGGTGCAGGCAGGCTTTGCCGATGTATTGAATGCCCCCGCAATGTGGCAGGATGGAACTCGCCCAGCTGTTTAGGTTAGAGGGTCATTAGATTGGTTCCACTGGTCGGCGCAACATTGAAGGCCAAAGGGCCTGTACTGTGCTTTAACGTTCTATGTTCTATTAAGGAGAACAGCATAGTTATAGGGGTTATAGGGGATAAAAACAGAGTGGGCTGGATAAACACAGCAAGTCTGGCAGCATCCAGATTCAATTCCAGCCTTGGGTGACTATGTGCAGAGTCTGCATGTTCTCCCCGTGTCTGCATGGGCTTCCTCCAGTTTCCTCTCAAAGATTAGCTGGATTGGCCATGTTAAATTGACCCTTAAAGGAAATATGTGAGATTACGGGGATAGGGCCCGGGTGGGTCAGTGAAGTCTTTAAGGGCTGAATAGCTGTTTTTTTTGTGACAGTGTGTGGTAAGATCTGGGGGAAAACATGCCCTTTTTTTCTCCCTGGAACCAATATTCTGCCATTTTACAGTACGATTTCCCCTGTTAACTTTGCTTCTCACTCCACAGAACATAGAACTATAGAATCCCTACGGTGCAAAAGGAGGCTATTCAGCCCTTAAAGACTTCACTGACCCACCCGGGCCCTATCCCCGTAATCTCACATATTTCCTTTAAGGGTCAATTTAACATGGCCAATCCAGCTAATCTTTGAGAGGAAACTGGAGGAAGCCCATGCAGACACGGGGAGAACATGCAGACTCTGCACATAGTCACCCAAGGCTGGAATTGAATCTGGATGCTGCCAGACTTGCTGTGTTTATCCAGCCCACTCTGTTTTTATCCCCTATAACCCCTATAACTATGCTGTTCTCCTTAATAGAACATAGAACGTTAAAGCACAGTACAGGCCCTTTGGCCTTCAATGTTGCGCCGACCAGTGGAACCAATCTAATGACCCTCTAACCTAAACTATTCCAATATTATCCATATGCCTATCCAATGACCATTTGAACGCCCTTAAAGTTGGCAAGTCCACAATTGCTGCAGGCAGGATATTCCACGCCCTTACTACCCTCTGAGTAAAGAACCTACCTCTCACGTCCGTCCTATAATTATTACCCCGCAGTTTAAAGCTGTGTCCCTTCGTGTTAGCCATCACCCATCCGAGGAAAAAGGCTCCCACTGTCCAACACAGGAAAAAGGTAGCAATGTTTGGGCTGGAAAATATTTGGAATTCTCTGCCCATTGAAGTGGTGGAGGCTACCCTCGCTGAATATATTTAAGTCACAGGTAGATAGATTTCTGATAGACAAGGGAATTAAGGGTTAGGGGAAGAAAGCGGGAAAGTGGAACTGATCTACTTCAGATCAGCCATGATCTTATTGAATGGCGGGGCAGGCTCGAGGGGCTGGATAGTCTACTCCTGCTCCAATTTCTTATGTTTTTACATGGCATGTAAGTAATCTTCTTGAACGAATCAATAACAAGATCGGCACTCCCCATCATATCATGGGGAGATTGAACCACTGCTGAGTGCAAATCCCCTCTGTAGGCTCGCAGTCCGACTGAGAAGCAAGCTGTCTCTGCTCAAGTTGACCAAGGCTGAGAACCAGGCTGTTTGTATTTCAGAAATCGAGAGAGAGCCTGCAGGTGCAAAAAATATATTTTCCCGGCACGAATTTTGTCGTGGGAAGTCACCCTGAAAATTTCACATTCTGCTTTCAACCAGCTGGTAACGGTCACTGTCTATACTTCCAACAGCTGCCTGGACTATAACAGCCTGTGTAAATCTCCTCGCTGTGCACTTACTGGGATCATGTTTGATGATTATGCTACGACATAAATCCTCTTGTGTTTTTCTCATTTCTTTTTCACTCATTTCTTTTTCCTCGGCAAATACGGAGAAGATTGATTAGCCACTTACTGACACTCTGTTGCTCCGACCCCCTTCTGGTTCCTGGTACGTGTGTTTATCTAATTCAGGCTACACAGTTCTGGCCCCTTTTCTCTTCATTCAGGGTCACTTCCACATGAAGTATCAGGCAGCTGCAATTCACTTCAGGCAAGAAGGACATCTTATTGTGTCCAGCATTAGCTCTGTGTGTGGTGAAACCTGCCCCAGCTTGGTGTGGTCGGTTAAAACAACGCCAAAACTCACTGCCTCTCTGCCTGGAGTATTTAACAAGGCTGATAAAGGAAAGAAAACTCCAGGAGCTGCGTTTAAAGGGCGATACGGTGATTAGCACTGTTGCTTCGCAGCTCTAGGGACCTGGGTTCGATTCCCGTCTTGGGTAACTGTCTGTGTGGAGTTTGCACATTCTCCCCGTGTCTGTGTGGGTTTCCTCCCACCGTCCAAAGATGTGCGAGTAACGTGGATTGGCCAAGCTAATAAATTCTTCCTTGGTGTCCCAGGATGCGTAGTTTAGAGGGATTAGCAGGTTAAGTGCAGGGATAGGGCCTGGGGTGGGATTGTTGTCAGTGCAGACTTGATGGGCCGAATGGCCTCTTTCTGCACATTAGGGTTTCTATGGTTAACTTTGGGAATTGCGATATACCTCATTGCAATCAGCTTCCTTCTTTGTGACAGCAGTATAGTCACACTTGTGCTAGAATTAATACTCTGTAAGATCAGCATAGGGACTTCGAAACCAACCATCACACTATACTGCACGGACATCATTAATTCATAAGATATTAGTGCATAATTAGACTATTCAGCCCATGGAATCTGCTCTGCTATTTGATCATGGTTGACATGCTCTTCATCCCCATTTTCCTGTCTTCTCTTCACAACCCTTCAACCCATTACCAATTAAAAATCTGTCTAATTCACCCTTAAATTCACTCACTGTCCCAACATCCACCCCACTTTGGGGTAGCGAATTCTACAGATTCACAGCCGTGTGGGAGAAGTAGTTTCTCCTCAACTCTGCTTTAAATTGGTTATTGGGAAAAAGGTACAAAAGTTTGAGATCATGCACCAATTGGCTCAAGAACAGCTTCTTCCCTGCTGCTGTCAGACTTTTGAATGGACTTACCTGGCATTAAGTTGAGATTTCTCTACACCCTAACTAAGATTGTAACACTACATTCTGCACTCTCTCCTTTCCTTCTCTGTGAATAGTATTTTTGTCTGTATAGTGTGCAAGAAGTAATACTTTTCACTGTATTTTAATACATGAGACAATAATAAATCAAATCGAATCAAATCAAGCAATTTCTCTTCATTACCATCCTAAATGATTGACCTTTGAGTAATTATTATTATACTATTGTGTTCCAATATTTCATGAGCCCTTATCTTGCTTATTAACCTCTTCGGCAACACTTTACATAAGAACATAAGAAATAGGAGCAGGAGCCTGCCCTACCATTCAATAAGATCATGGCTGATCTGTAGTGGTTCAGTACCACTTTCCTGCTTTCTCCCCATAACCCTTAATTCCCTTGTCAATCCACTCTTGACTTGAACGTATTCAGTGAGGAAGCCTTCACCACCTCATCAGGCAGAGATTTCCAAAGATTCAGCACTCTTTGCATGAAAAAACCCCTCTGCAACTCCAATCTGAACCCCCCACCCCACCCAATCTTGAGGCTGTGCCCTCTAGTCCTGCTATCTTTGTTAAGTGGTAAGAGTCTCTCAACCTCTACCCTATCCATCCCCTTCATTATCTTATACATCTCTATAAGATCCCCTCTCAGCCTTCTAAACTCCAAAGGGTACAAACCTCGCCTATTCAGTCCCTCCTTGTAATCCAACGCCCTCATCTCCGGTATCAGCCTAGTGAACCTTCTCTGCACCCCCTCCAAGGCCAATATATCCTTCCTCGAATGTGGAGACCAAAACTGCACACAATACTCCAGTTGCAGCCTCACCAGCACCCTATACGGCTGCAACAGAACCTCCCTACTTTTATATTCTACCCCCCTCACTATAAAGGCCAGCATTATGTGTTGTGAAGTTGTGAAGAAAGCATATAGTATGCTAGCCTTTATAGGAAGGGGTATAGAGTACAAGAGCTGGCCTTTAATGTTGCAGTTGTATAAAACGTTGGTTAGACCTCATTTGGAATACTGCGTCCAGTTCTGGTCGCCTTACTACCAGAAAGACGTGGAGACTCTGGAGAGAGTGCAGAGGAGGTTTACCAGGATGCTGCCTGGTATGGAAGGTCTGAGTTATGAGGAGAGGTTAGGCAATTTGGGACTGTTTTCCTTAGAAAGACGTAGACTTAGAGGAATCTGATAGAGATGTACAAGATTTTGAAGGGGATTGATAGAGTAAACAGGGTTAAGCTTTTTCCTAGGATGGACTCAAATAGCACGAGGGGTCACGGGCTTAGGGTGAGGGGGGTAAGGTATAATTTGGATGCTAGAGGGAGTTTTTTCACACAGAGGTTGGTGGGGTATGGAATGCGCTGCCAAGTAAAGTGGTGGAGGCAGGTACTCTGGAGTTATTTAAGAAATACTTAGATGGGCACATGAACAGAATGGGAATGGAGGGGTATAGAAAACTGATTTAAATAGGGATCATGAGCCTTGGGAGTCCCTGGGAAGTGTGTAAATAGATGATGATATTGATGTACTTGTTTTTTATCCTACAGGTGCTTTGGTCCACTTTGTTGTCTAACGAGGGGCATACACGCGATGGGTCGTGAGAGGACTGCTCTTGGACCTTTTTTGAGAGTATCCTACTGCTTCACATCGTTAGCGTATGCTTGACCTGGACCATCTGATGGGCAACATGACAGCGCAGTGACTATCGCTGTGCTGTGCAGATACATGGATTTGGGCCTGTGTCTGTGGGAGTTTGCGCATTCTCCCTGTGCTTGCATGGGTTTTCTCCGGGAGCTCCGGTTTCCCCCCACATCCCAAAGATCTGCTCTTAGGCTAATTGGCAAAACAAATTCTCCCTAAATTGTCTCAAATTTGGTTTTTAATCCATAGATCTATAAACATGGACAGGGATCGCGGGTAGAGGTGGGAACATGGAGGTGGCAGCGCGGGCTCGTTGGGCCGAAGGGCCTGTTTCCCGTGCTGTTTTGTTCTTTGTTCTTTGTTATTGTATTCGCCTTTTTAATCACCTGCTGCACCTGCAGACTGTGCTTTTGCGATTTGTGCACAAGGACCCCCAGATCCTTCTGCACCGTCGCATGCTGCAGCTTTTCTCCATTTAAATAGTAATCCTTCCTACCATTATTCTTACCAAAGTGGATAACCTCACACTTGCTAACATTATACTGCACCTGCCGGGTCCTCGTCCACTCGCTGATCCCATCCAGATCCCTCTGCAGATTTTCCACACCCTCCACGCAATTTGATTTTCCACTCATCTTCGTGTCATCAGCAAATTTCGTCACCCTGCGCTCAGCCCCTTCCTCCAGATCATCTACGTAAATGGTAAATAGTTGAGGCCCCAGCACCGAACCCTGGGACACTCCACTAGTCACCAGCTGCCAATCAGAATAGCACCCATTAATACCTACCTTTAACAAAAGCCTTTTGAAAATGCAGGTATATCTACTAATCCCCCTTTATCTAACCTGGTAGTTATATCATCAAAAAGCTCCGATAAAGTTATCAAACACAATTTCGTTTTCATAAACTATAATCCAAGGATGTGCGGGTTAGGTTGATTGGCCATGCTAAATTGACCCTAGTGTCAGGGGATTAGCAGGAGGTTACAGGAATGGGGCCTGGGTGGGAATGTGGTCGGTGCAGACTTGATGGGCTGAGTGGCCTCTATCTGCACTGTAGGGATTCTATGATTCTATATTGAATCTGATGATTTTCTAAGTGTAATGTTGAAACATCCTTAATAACAAACTCCAGTATTTTCCCAATCGCTCATGTTAGAACATAGAACATAGAACATAGAACAATACAGCACAGAACAGGCCCTTCGGCCTTCGATGTTGTGCCGACCAAAATAAAAAACAATGCCCCTCCAAACTAAACCATTCCCTTCTCTTCCATATACTTATCAATTAACCTCTTAAACGCCACCAAACTTGGCGCATCTCCAACAGCTGCAGGCAGGGCATTCCACTCCCTAATCACTCTTTCAGTAAAGAACCTACCTCTGATTACCGTCCTATAACTCATACCCCTTAATTTAAAGCTGTGTCCCCTCGTGCTAGCTTTCTCCATCCTAGGAAAAGGCTATCACTGTCCACCCTATCTAAACCTCTAATCATCTTATATGCTTCAATAAGATCCCCTCTTAGCCGCCTCCTTTCTAACGAAACAACCTCAAATCCTTCAACCTCTCTTCATAGGACCTGCCCTCCATACCAGGCAACATCCTGGTAAACCTCCTCTGTACCCTCTCCAATGCCTCCACATCCTTCTTATAATGTGGGGACCAGAACTGCACACAATACGCCAAGTGCGGCCGCACTAGAGTTTTGTACAGTTGCAACATGACGTTGCGACTCCGAAATTCAATCCCCCTACCAATAAAAGCTAAGACTCCATATGCCTTCTTAACAACTTTATCCACTTGACTGCCTACTTTCAGGGATCTATTGACACATACACCACGATCCTTCTGTTCCTCAACACTATTAAGAGCCCTACCATTAGCCCTATACTCTACACATTTATTGTTCCTGCCAAAGTGCATTACCTCACACTTTTCCACATTAACTCCATTTGCCACCTCTCGGCCCAGCTCTGCAACTTGTCCAAGTCACTCTGTAAACTATAACACCCCTCTTCACTATCCACCACTCCACCGACTTTAGTGTCATCTGCAAATTTACTGATCCATCCCTCAATAACCTCATCCAGATCATTTATAAAAATTACAAACAGCAGGGGCCCCAAAACAGACCCCTGAGGCACACCACTCGTCACCGAACTCCACGATGAATATCTCCCGTCAACCACCACCCTCTGTCTTCTATCTGCCAGCCAATTCCTAATCCAATTAGCTAAATCACCCTCTATTCCACACATCTGCATTTTCTGTAGAAGTCTTCCATGGGCCACCTTAGATTAACTACTCTGCAATATACTGTGTTCACTTTCTCTCCTCTCTTAAATAGTGGCATTACATTTGATAATTCCCAGTCCACTGCGACCATTCTAAAATCTGGAGAATTTTGAAAGATCGCAACCATTTGACCTGTGCCCTCTGCAGCTATCTCTATTCAGACCTGGGACATAGGCAGTTTTCTGATGAGTGGAGTTCTGTAGGGATCTGTGCCAGGACTTTAACTGTTCATAGTATATACTAATGATCTGGACGAGGAAAGTGAATGTATTATCTCTAAATTTGCAGTTGGATGAGGAGAATGCAGAGATGCTCCAGTGTGATTTGGACCCACTGAGTGTGTACGCCTTTGCATGGCAGATGCAATATAATGTGGATAAATATGATGTTATCCACTTTGGTAGCAGTAATAGGAATAACTTAAATGGTATAAATTGAGAGGTGGATACTCAGCGAGACCTCGGTGTCCTCAGTCGCTGAAAGTAAGCATGCAGGTACAGCAGGCAGTAAAGAAGGCAAATGGTCTGTTGGCCTCTGTAACGAGAGGATTTGAGTATAGGGACAAGGATGTTTCACTGCAATTGCATAGGGTGTTGGTGAGGCCACATTTGGAATGTACGGTTTTGGTGTCCTTATCTGAGGAAGGATGTCTTCCCTTGGACAGATTTCAGCGAAGGTTTATCAGTCTGATTCCTGGGATGGCAGGTCTGTCATATAATGAGAGATTAAGTCGGTTAGGATTATATTCCCTGGAGTTTAGAGGAGTGAGAGGGGCTCTCATAGAAGCTTATAAAATTTTAACAGGGTTAGACAGGATAGATTCAGAAAGAATGTTCCCAATGCTTGAGGGAGTCCAAAACCATAGGTCATAGTTTGAGGATAAGGGATAAACCTTTTAGAACTGAGGTGAGAAGAAATTTCTTTACCCAGTGAGCGGTGAATGTGTGGAATTCGCTATCACAGAATGTAGCTGAGGACAAAACATTGTCTGATTTCAAGAAGAAAATAAATATAGCTCTTGGTTCGAAAGAGATCAAGAGATCTAAAGGGAAGAGAGGGATCAGGATATTGAATTTGATAATCAGTCATGATCATAATGAATAGCAGAGTAGGATCGAATGACCTACTCCTGCTTCTAGTTCCTATGTTTTTATTAGGCATAGGGATTTTTTGGTTTCAGACCCATTATTTTCTTCATATTTTTCCCTTAATGTGGGAAATTACCACTTTGGAGTCAGACTAGGGGGTGCAACAATACAGTTTCATTTAACAAAGTTCCGTGGAGAAAAGGCACTGACATTCCACAGTACAGGGCAGCTACCTTCTCTCAATAATACAATGGGAGCAGTTTATTTTTATATCTTTCAGACAATGGATAGTTCAAACATTAGCCATTGAACACATTGTTATAGGATCGATAGTTTAACACATTGTTACAGCCAGACATATACAGACATTGGCATTTACTATTGCATTCTATTTCATAGAATGGATAAATTTCCTCTAACAGTGACTATCAATGACTTACTTTTGGTCTATACACACAGTAATTGGTTTTTCTGCATTCTATGTATTCCCATTCCCATTTATGGCTAATCTCCCTATTGTCCTAGGTTTATCCTTATCTTAAAAGTGTCTCAAGCTCTCTACTGGCTTTCCTGCAGTATCTGAATCCTGCATTTTTAACTTTAAATAACTGTCTGTCCTGCATGTTTTTAGTTTCACGTAACTGTCTGCACTAAAAGTTAGTGCCTGCTTAATGTCTCTCCCCCAGGTAACCTTGTTATGTATCAGGCAGCCATCTTTGTGATTTTTCCCACTACTGATATTAATTACTTTAGATTTTGTTCTGTCATTATCCCCTTGGTTCATAATATATATTTTTGTATGTTTCTCTGTCTTCCACTGTGTAGGTGAACGTAAAATATTTGTTTCATATCTCTGCCCTTTCCTGGTACCCGATTATAAGTTCTGTTGGTTCAGCCTCTAAGGGACCCAGGTTTACTTTCACCACTTTACTTTTTAAACACTTGTGCAAGTTCTTACAACCTCACAGTTGTTTGCTAATACAGAACTTGAGAGCCACTGATAAAGAAAAGACCAGCCGTCAAAGCTTTTTATTTGTACTCACCAGATTGTAAGTGGTGGAAACAACAACTTATACTACATGAGAAGAGAGTGCTGATTGGTTGGCAAGTGGACTCTGATTGGTAGAGATATTACAATGGGGAATACAGCAGGGAACAGTTAACTGCCAAGCTTTTGTTCAAATTCAAATCACGCAGGTCAACTCTGGTTGGTCAAAGTACTCCGTTATATTTCTTCTAATTTAGTCACTTATATTCTATATTTTCCCCTTTTTGTCAACTTGTCAACAGTAACTTATCACTTAACAGCCTTTTCCATTAATTTAACGATATTCATAGCTTCTTTAGTTAGGTATCAATGGGGTAGCATGGTGGCACAGCGGTTAGCACTGCTGCCTCACACTGCCGAGGCCCCGGGTTTGATTCCCAGCTTGGCTCAATTTCTGTGTGGAGTTTGCACATTCTCCCCATGTCAGCATGGGTTTCCTCTGGGTGCTTTGGTTTCCTTCCACAGTCCGAAAGACGTGCAGGTTAGAACATAGAACATAGAATATCGAACATTACAGCGCAGAACAGGCCCTTCGGCCTTCGATGTTGCGCCGACCAATTATGGAAAAAGCAATGACCCTCCAAACTAAACCATTCCCTTCTCTTCCATAAACTTATCAACTAACCTCTTAAACGCCACCAAACTTGGCGCACCTACAACTGCTGCAGGCAGGGCATTCCACTCCCTAACCACCCTCTGGGTAAAGAACCTACCTCTGATATCCGTCCTATAACTATCACCCCTTAATTTAAAGCTGTGTCCCCTCGGGCTAGCTTTCTCCATCCTAGGAAAAAGGCTATCACTGTCCACCCTATCTAAACCTCTAATCATCTTATATGTTTCGATAAGTCTCCTCTTAGCCGCCTTCTTTCTAACAAAAACAACCTCAAATTCCTCAGCCTCTCCTCATAAGACCTGCCCTCCATACCAGGCAACATCCTGGTAAACCTCCTCTGTACCCTCTCCAATGCCTCCACATCTTTCTTATAATGTGGGGGACCAGAACTGCACACAATACTCCAAGTGCGGCCGCACTAGAGTTTTGTACAGTTGCAACATGACGTTGCGGCTCCGAAATTCAATCCCCCTACCAATAAAGCTAAGACTCCGTATGCCTTCTTAACAACCTTATCGACTTGACTGCCTACTTTCAGGGATCTATGCACAAATACACAAGATCCCTCTGTTCATCAACACTATTAAGAATCCTACCATTAGCCCTATACTCTACACATTTATTATTCCTGCCAAAGTGAATTACCTCACATTTTTCCACATTAAACTCCATTTGCCACCTCTCAGCCCAGCTCTGCAACTTGTCAAGTCTCTCTGCAAACTATAACACCCCTCTTCACTATCTACCACTCCACCGACTTTAGTGCCATCCGCAAATTTACTAATCCATCCTTCAATACTCTCATCCAGATCATTTATAAAAATTACAAACAGCAGGGGCCCCAAAACAGCCCCCTGAGGTACACCACTTGTCACCGAACTCCAAGATGAATATCTCCCATCAACCACCACCCTCTGTCTTCTATCTGCTAGCCAATTCCTAATCCAATTAGCTAAATCACACTCTATCCCATACATCTCCATTTTCTGCAGAAGCCTTCCATGGGACACCTTATCGAACGCCTTACTAAAGTCCATATATACCACATCAACCGCCTTACCCCCATCCACCTCTTTGGTCACTTTTTCAAAAAACTCAATAAGGTTAGTAAGGCACGACCTACCCTTCACAAAGGTGAATTGGGGTGCATTGACCATGCTAAATTGACCCTCAGCGTATCCGAACAAGCACTGGATTGCAGTAACTGAGTGATTTTCACAGTAACTCCATTGCAGTATTAATGTAAATCTACTTGTGATACTAATAAATAAACATCAAACTAAAATTTTTTGTTACTTTTGTTTCTAGCTTTCTACAATTAAAAGCAAGGGAGAGACAATATACTGTAAATGTTTACCCAATTCATCAATATTTAATGTTCTTCAGGGCAGGAGGATTGTTGTTCTTTGCCAACCTGATTTCCATGTGACTCCAGTACCACACCAACGTGGATAACCATTAGCTACCTCTGACCTAACAAGCCATTCAATTGTAGCAACTAGTGTAACAAGGCAGCCCACCTTCCCAGGGAAACATCCAACTATATCAATCGCATCCTGAGAATTTAATAAATGGACAAGCGATTCTTCACACCCCCACCCCAACCCGATTCAACAACAGCTCACATTTATATAGCACCTTTGTACAGTGCCAAATATCCCAACACGCCTCAACACGGTGTGAGAAAGAACGAGGCAGGAGAGAGCTGGGGGGACGGGAGAGGGGGGGTGGTGGACACGTATTCAGTAAAGAGAGATGGAAGGATTTAGGGAGTTAATTCCAGAGATTGTGGATGAGGCAGCTGATGTGGTGGTGGCGGGGATGGGGGTGGGGGTGAAGAGAGACAGGTTAAACAAGAAGCTGGGGTCAGGGAAGTGGAGGGGTTGTTAGGCAGGTGAGGATGTGGTGGGGGGGCGATATGGGAGAGAGGAGTAAATCCATCCAGAGGTTAAAGGTTAATGAAAAAATGGCCTGAATTGGATGAGCCTCCTTGGCTGACGCAAGTGCCAATGAGCAGAAACTGCAGTCTCTCAAAATGAAGGCCATTTGATTTAATGGGATTGAGGGTTATAGATAGGCCTGGTAGGTATGGATATAATCGGTGCAACTTGTGGGCCGAAGGGCCTGATTGTGCTGTAGTGTTCTATGCTCTAAATGAGGAGTCAGAGAGCAATCTCGGAGTAACCAAGACATTCACTCTGCATTTCTTTTCCGCCCAATTTTAATTTCATCTTGATTAAAAGCTGCAAAATTCACAAGATTTCTCTTTCCTCAGCAAAACCTCATCAACAAAGCCATCTAACCATTCCACGCTGAGTAGCATTAAATAAACTGCTTCTTTAATAAATGCTGGCAAACAGCAGAGCCTTTCATGCGCTGATGCACAGTTCCCTATCAAAAAGAACATTAAGTTCTAAATCAATAATCCTGAAATGAACTCAAAGATGAGATAGCTTTATGCAAACAAACAAAGCACTGAATATGTCAAACAGGTTGAGCCAAAACGATGAGTGAAGCGTCGATTATTCGTTTTGACGTGATTACTCCAATGTTGCTACGGTTGATCACCCAATTTTCACCCTCTGCAAACGTGCCATCGTTGAGACACTGCTGCCTTCATCCCGCACTGAGTTCCAGTAAACCATTTGCTGACCTCCGTTGCCTCCAATTACCTTCCAAGATCTCGTAGTTCCTCCAACACCGACGTCTGTGCACCGTGGAATTTTCATCTCTTCGAACTTGACGGTAAAGCAGCCCAGGCCCTACATTCTGAAATTCCTCCCCTAAGGGTGGAATGAAACAAGTTCCCTCCATGGGGAGTTTGGTGGTGAGGGAGATACTTCATCAGATGGAAGTCCGTGGGCTCTTGCACACGCTTAAGTTCGTGGCGAGAGTTCAATCCATCAGGCAAACCAGCCTCCCATCTTTTGACTCTGTCTACACTTCCCACTGTCTCAGCAAAGCAGCTGACATAATTAAGGACCCTACACACCCTAGGCATTCTCTCTTCCACCTTCTTCCATTGGGAAAAGGATACATAAGTCTGAGTTCATGTACCAACCGATTCAAGAACAGTTTCTTCCCTGCTGCTGTCAGATTTTTGAATGGACTTACCTTGAATTAAGTTGATCTTTCTCTACACCCTAGCAATGACTGTAACGCTACATTCTGCACCTTTTCCTTTCCTTCTCTATGAACAGTATGCTTTATCCGTATAGTGCACAAGAAACAATACTTTTCATTTCATACTAGTGCATGTGACAATACTAAATCAAATCAAATCAAATCACAGACAGAGATGGAGAAGAATATGAAATTGGAGCAGGAGTAGACCATTCAGCCCATCGAGTCTGTGCCACTGTTCCGAGAGATCATGTATGATCACCTCCCAGGATGCCAGTTCTCCACTATCCCTATGTTTGTGGTTATTTTTCATATAAAGAAATCAATTGATTTCTGCCTTGCAAATCTGTGGTCAAACATTCACAGCCCTCTATGGTGGACAATCCCAATGACATATCACCCATAGAGGGAGTGAAGAGATTTCTCCTTACTCAGTTCCCACTCTGCTGCCAACTGAGACCATTAAAGCATTCTCCCGCCTCTCTCTGAACCCAGTGGTGTGTGCACGTGTGCGTCTGTGCATGTGTGAGTGTATGTCTGCATGTATGTATGTTTATATGTGTGTGTATGTGTGTGTATGCATGTGTGTGCATGTGTGTATGTGTGTGTGTATATTGTGCATGTGCGTGCATGTGTGTGTATATGTGTGTGAGTGCATGTGTGTGTGTGTATGTGTATGTGTGAGTGTGTGTGTGTGCCTGCTTGTGTGTATATGTGTGTGTGCGTGTGTGTGTGTGCATCGCATGTGTATATGTGTATGCATCATGTGTGTGTGTATACGTGTTTGTGTGTGTGTGCATGTATGTGTGTGTGTACGCACGTGTGTGTATATATGTGTGTTTGCATGCATGTGTGTGTGTATGTGTGTGTATATGTGCGTGTACGTGTGTGTGTGCGTGTGTGTGTGTGTGTGTGTGTGTGTAGGATAATATCAATACATAGAGAGTGGGGAAGGCCATCCTATCCTATCCCATCAGACTGGTTCACCATTCAATGGGACTGTGGCTAATCTCTAACCTAACTCCATGTCTCCTTTACATATAGATTGGCCTCATATCCCTTAGTATCATTCATAGAAATGAATTTAGCATCAACTAAAATTTGCCAAAGAGAGTTCCAAATTTGCACCACTCTTTGCATATAGATGTCTCAAATCTGTCTTTAGAGAATCATTGAATCCCCACAGTGCAGAACGAGGCAATTTGACCAATTAAATCTGTATTGGCTTGCCAAAAGAATACCCAACTCAGGCCCTACCTTCCTAACCCTGTCCAATCCATCTAACCTGCACATTTTCGGAATGTGGGAGGAACCCAGAGCACCCGGAGGAAACTCACACGGACGCAGGGAGAACGTTCAGGTTCCACACAGACAGTGACCCAAGGCTGGAATTGAACCCGGATTCCTGATTATTCTTCAAAAAGGTGGAAATGGCCTAATGAAGATATTCTGGATAAAAGCCTTTGATCCTGATTTTCCGATAGTCAGGTATTACCTGAACTGTGACTGTACACCAACTGTTTCTCTTTGTATCGATGAATGGCCTCATACCCATGTGCGTTCCATCGACAATGCCTTGCAAGCCAATGATTGTTCCACCTGTGAACATACTAAATACTGTCTGGTCAAATCTTTCCTTCCAAAATATGGAGGTGATGTTTCAAATGTCAGGTAGCTTTATATATCAGTGAACTACAGGCTGCCTAAGGTAACATGGTAGCACAGCGGTTAGCACTTCTGCCTCACAGGACCTGGGTTCAATTCCTGGCTTGGATGACTGTGCGGAGTCTGCACATTCTCCCCGTGTCTGCGTGGTTCCTCTGGGTGCTCTGATTTCCTCCTAGAATCCAAAGATGTGTGGATTAGAAGGATTGGCCATGCTAAATTGCTCCTTGGTGTCCTATTAGTCCTGGAAAATGTAGGATGGAGAAGAGGATCTGGATTACATATTCTATCAGAGTCGTGCAGACTCAATGGGCCAAATGGCCTCCTCTGCCCTATAGATTCTGTGATATCTTCCGTGTGAAAATGTGATGTTTCTCACTTCTCCATTAAGATACTTCCTTGGTCCAGAGGTTACCTGCAGACAATTGTGCGGTATACAAGTAAATGATTTGATCAACTATCTCTTTTTTGAGAGACCTTGCTGTGAGCAAATTGGCTCCTGTATTGACCAAGATGGTTATGTGGGTTACGTTGATTGGTCATGCTAAATTAACCCTAGTGTCAGGGGCATTAGCAGGGTAGATATTGGGGGGAGTGGGGGTAGTTTCCAGGAATAGGGCCTGGGTGGGATTGTGGTCAGTGCAGACTCAATGGACAGAAAGGCCTCCTTCTATACTGTAGAGCTTCTATGATTCTATGAATACAACAGTGATTGCACATCAGAATGTAGAAACATGGCAAGAAATATAAAAAAATAAAAAATAGAAGTTGGAGGAACTCATTTGGCCCTTTGAGCTTGCTTCAATGTGATCATAGCTGATTCCCTATCAGTGCCAAACTCACACACTCTCTTCATACCCCTTGAAACCTTAAGAATCAGAAATCTATCTATCCTTCTTAAATATATTCTTGACACGTACAGCCTTCTGTGATGGAGAATTCCATAAGTTTACCACCCTTCTCAGTCTGAACACTTTGGGATGGCATGGTGGCACAGTGGTTAGCACCACTACCTCACAGTGCCAGGGACCTGGGTTAGATTCCCATCTTGGATCTCTGTCTGTATGGAATGTGCATGTTCTCCCCGTGTCTGCGTGGATTTCCTCTGGGTGCTCCAGTTTCCTCCCACAATTCAAAAAACGTGCTGGTTAGGTGCATTGGCCATGCTAAATTTTCCCTCAGTGTACCAAAGGAGATGCCAGAGTGTGGCGACTTGGGGATTTTCACAGTAACTTGGTTGTGTTGTTAATTTAAGCTTACTTGTAACTCTAATAAATAAACTAAAATTCTAAGTGAATAAATTTCTCTTCATTTTAGTGCAAAATTATTAAATCATAGAATCTAACTGTGAAAAAGAAGGACATTTGGCCCATCGAGTCTGCACAAACCCAACTTTTTTTAAAAAATTTACCCGGGCTCTATTCTGTAACCCCACATATTTACCCCACTAATCCCCCTAACTCATACATCCTGAGACACTAAGAGTCAATTTAACATGGCCAACTCACCTAAACTGCACATCTTCGGACTGTGGGATGGAATTGGAGCACATGGAGGAAATCGCCACAGACATGAGAAGAATGTGCAAACTCCTCACTGGCAGTGATCCGAGATGGGAATTGAATCCGTGTCTGATCTGGTCTACTAAGTAAGAACATAAGAACATAAGAAATAGGAGCAGGAATAGGCCATCTAGCCCCTCAAGCCTGCCCTGCCATTCAACAGATCATGGCTGATCTGAAGTGGATCAGCTCCATTTTCCCACTTTCTCCTCATAACCCTTAATTCACTTGTCTATCAGAAACCTATCTACCCCTGAGTTAAATATATTCAGCGAGGTAGCCTCCAACACTTCAAAGGGCAGAGAATTCCAGAGACACACTACTCTTTGAGTGAAGAAATTCCTCCTAACTCTGATCTAAACTGCCCCCCTCCCCCACCTTATTTTGAGGCTGTGCCCTCTAGTTCTGGTTTCCTTTCTAAGCGGGAAAAATCTTTCTACCTCTATCCTATCTAGCCCCTTCATTATCTTGTAAGTTTCTATAAGATTCCCCCCTCAGCCTTCTAAACTCTAATGAGTACAGACCCAGTCTATTCAATCTCTCCTCATAGACTAACCCCCTCATCTCCGGTATCAGCCTGGTGAACCTTCTCTGCACTCCCTCCAAGGCCAATATATCCTTTTGCAAAAACGGCGACCAAAACTGCACACAGTACTCCAGCCTCACCAGTGCCTGTACAGTTGCAGGTTTATTCCATATCCTGAGATGGTAATGAGATGTTCTAGATCCCACAGCCAGAGGAAACAGAATCCCTAGGTGATGATTACCATTATTACCATTGAGCTATGAAGCACTCGAATATCTTGGATTTGTGAAAATTCTGTATAACTGCAAGTCCTTCCTCTTATTCCTTCTTGAAAGAGTAGAGGACTAGACATTCACACAGTTTGCCCGGTGCAGAAAAAAGTTCTGAAAGCACTTCAGAAACTTAATCAAAAATGGTCACCAAGCAGCAGTCTTGGGAGGTATGACCAAAAGTCAGGTCAAAGACATGATTGTAAAATGATCCATTGGAAATGTGCTTCGGGAAAGGTTGAGTGCTCCTGGTCTAAAGTTTTCTATCCCATCCATAGGCTGCGCAAGGGACTGGGATGAGACAGTTCATGGAATCTTGGCAAAGAGTCAGATCCACACAGCAAAGCTGCCTTTTTTTGTTGGAATCTTGTCCAGCACAATGGAAATTATTATAAAAAGATTTAAAGTAATAACATGGCAGACAGAATACAAAGGCTTGTGTCCCCTGTTCAGCCGACTTTTCAGCAAATGCTTCCACATCAGACAGCTCACATTCCTTCAGCTGTTCGATCCCCACTCCCATTGTCACAGGGTGAGAATGATTGCATGGTTCATCAGCTCTGAAGCTTAGAAAGTTCAAAAGGTCAGACGACAGACAACACTGATCCGTCCGCATCAGTTTATTACCCTGATCAAATTTTCTCCTTCGCAAACACTTTGGAGCTGAATAATGTTCGTATCTCGAAGTGGCACGGGTGGTTAGCACTGCTGCCTCACAGCGCCATGGACCCGGGTTCAATTCTGGCCTCGGGTTACTGTCTGTGTGGAGTTTGCACATCCTCCCCGCATTTCCTCCCACACTCCAAAGATGGTTAGGTGGATTGGCCATGCTAAATTGGCTTTAGTGTCATGGGATTAGCAATGTAAATACTTGGGGTTACAGGGAAAGGACCCAGCTGGCATTGCGGTCGGTGCAGGCTCGATGGGCCGAATGGCCTCCTTCTGCAATGTACAGATTCTATGATTCTGTCTAGATAGAGCACTATAAAGCACAGAAAGCCAGAGATTGCAATGTAAATATCAACCAGGACCAATTGTTCATCCAGTGTCTGTATGGGTTTCCTCTGGGTACTCCGGTTTCCTCCCACAGTCCGAAAGCTGTGGAGGTTAGGTTGATTTAGCTATGCTAAATTGTTCATCCTTCCTGCAGAGACAGGTATCAGCCAGTTTCGAACACAACTGACGTGGAGGAGAAAGCGATTGCTCAGTCCCTGAGGAAGCAGAAAGGATATTTTCCTGTTTGAGCCTCGCTAATTTATTCCTATAAATACCACTCAGCCTGGAATTGCTTTACAAGTTAAATAAACTGCTTCCATCAATTCAATCTGAAAATTCAAATAGCTGCAGCCTTTCCCCTTCCTCATAGGACAGCACGGTAGCGCAGTGGGTTAGCAGCTTCACAGCTCCAGGCTCCTTGGTTCGATTCTCGGCTCGGATCACTGTCTGTGTGGAGTTTGCACATTCTCCTCGTGTCTGCGTGGGTTTCCTTCAGACGCTCTGGTTTCCTCCCATAGTCCAAAGATGTGCGGGTTAGATTGATTGGCCATGCCTAGAAATTGCCCTTAGTGTTCTGAGATGCATAGGTTAGAGGGATTAGTGGGTAAAATATGTCGGGATATGGGACTAGGGCCTGGGTAGGATTGTGGTCGGTACAGACTCGATGGGCCAAATGGCCTCCTTCTGTACTGTAGGGATGCTATGATTGGTTCAGTGTAGGTACAATTTCTTCATTCCGATTGATAAAGCGCTCACCAATCAGAGGTTAAGAAATAAATCAATTATTCAAAGACAACCCAATCACATTCGAAAACCATCACAGAGCACGTTCTATTAAATAAAATCTGAGCTACAGAAATGGGATGAGGGCAGATGATTCAAGTCCAAAGACTGATTCCTGGAGAGCCCAATATCACTGTATATTCTGTATCATCTCCTTTCCTTCTCTATGAACTGTGTGCTCTGTCTCTATAGCACGCAAGAAATAATACTTTTCACTGTATACTAATACACGTGACGATAATAAATTCTGGAACAGAATAGGGAAAGAAGGCCGGAATTTTCTGGTCTCATATGCCCCACAAGGCCTAATGTTCATCCACTGCAGCCGGACTGGAAAATTCCAGCTGCGGGCGAGGTCGGAGAATTCCAGCCTAGTAAGGGAGTCATTGCAGGGGAGGGCACAGCTTCTTCTGGCACTGAAGAAATCGGGCTCCTATTTGAGTTCAATGTTTAAATGTGCTTGATTTTTAAGCTGTTTGGCTGTACTTGTAGAGATTCTAGTCATTAATTGTACAACTGGACAAAGAAATTACTACTCAGTGTTCTTTCCACCGTAGTCTGAGGTAGCGTTTCAAGCAGACAATAAATTTTAACCACCGCAGCTACTCCAAGATGCTGCTCATTGACAAATTTTAAGAATTCTTCATCTCAAAGATAACCATACTGTAGCATTTTTAACATTGTAAAGTTCCCGAAGCACTTCAGAGAAATGTGATCAGATAAAGTTTGATGCAGAATCAAAGATAGGGATATCGTGGCCAAAAGCTTGGCTATAAAAGTAGATCTTAAGAAGCATTTTAAAAGGAGAGAGAGGGGCAGAGAGATCATCAGCCACGTGACTGTGAAAATCTCATCTGTTTTTAAGTGCCAATGAGGGCTAAATGTTGGGCAACACTTCGCCCTGGGAGGGTAGGTGGGGCCTTGGATTATTTAAAGAACAGTACCTCCTACCATACAGCAATCCCTCAGTTATTGCACAGAACAGTCAGCCAGGTCTCAGTGCGTGCAGAGAAAACTCGAACCCACACCTTTCTGGAGTCAGATGCAAGAGGACCACCCATTCAACTGCTGCTAAGGTCTGTAGCAGCTGCATCGACAGCAGGATTGTGGAGGTAGTAAAAGTCGTTTTTTTGGCCAGTCGTTAAGACGTAACAGGAAGTTTACCAGTGAGATCTGAAGGTCTAAAAATGGGAGGAAAGTAAATAGACAGAAAGGAAAACTAGCCTGCGCTAAAAATGTCCACTAAGTTTGTTTCAAAATACTGTTTACCTGGCTCCCTGCCCACTCTACATGCTGCTCTTTGTAAGATAGAGGCTAGAACAGCTGTGTACACAAACTGTAGAACAATGTGAAATAATTCCCCAGGGGCCATTGTCTCTTCATCAGATTCTCTTTACAAGATTTTCCCCACTCCTAAGACTGTTTCAGGTATTAAGTCAGAATCAATGGCCCTGGTGAGACTCCCTGATTGGGCAGGCAGTCATTTCCTTAGTTAGCGAGCTCATACTCTAAGAGGTCAATCTCAGGTGCCCCATTGAGGTGTGACGTCAATGTACCTTTAAGAATTTTATTTTTAATCATGTTCTCTGCAGCTTTTCAGCTTTTTTCGTGGTTGTCTGGAGCTTTCCTTTCATTGCCACTCATTGATGGGGTTTTGTTTATTTTTATTCTGGGATCTTTTGCGGCCCAGCATTTCAGGGGATGGAAGAGAAATGAAAAGCCTCAGGCGTTTTCACTGTAATAAATTGGGACAAGCAAAGCTGCAGTGTTGGTGGTTTAAGAAGAGTAGTAGGAAAAATGACGTGCTAAAAAAGGATACAGCAGTGGAGTTTGTTAAAGGAGAGCCCAGTTGAAGCGAAAGATTTGCAGAAGAATTTACAACCTGATCAGGGGTTGATTGACAAAAGGTATAATCTTCTTCGGCCATCCATCGATTTCAATGTTGACTGTGTTGGAAGTTTAGATTCTGCAGGCATGTTGGTGTGTTATAAGGCCTGCATTGGATCAGCATTGTCTCCCACATTGGTGGCAATTGCGATTTGTCTGATTTGTAACAAAATGTCTGCGTTCATGGAATGCTTCATATTTTTCCTGCCTTTTTTTCTCGATGATTGGGGTTGTCTTCTTGACAATGCATTGCCAACTTCTTCTGTCCAAAGCATCCTTCTCCCAGGTGTTGACATCCACGTTAGTGTTCTTCATATGGCGCTTGAGCACATCTTTGTAACGCAGCTTCTGTCCACCATGTTTTCTATTTCCTTCATGTAGCTCGCCATAGAAGACGGCTTTGGGCAAACGATCGTCGCTCATTCTTATGACATGGCCAGTCCACCGCAACCGAGAGGCTGTGATGAGCGATTCTGCGCTGACCATTCCAGCTCGTTTGAATACGTCCACATCAGGAACCATCTCTTGCCAATTGATGTTTAATATTTGGTATACCAAAAGTATAATAAGAAGTTTCACAACACCAGATTGAGGTCTTACAGGTTTATTTCAGTAGCACAAGCTTTCGGGATATTGCTCCTTCTTCACCTGAAGGAGCGGCATTCCAAAAGCTTGTGCTACCAAATAAACCTGTTGGATTTTCACCTGATGCTGTGAAACCTCTTACTGCGCTTATCCCAGTCCAAAACCAGCATCTCCACATCATGATAAGGTGCTAGATCCCTTTAAAGAATTTACTTGTCTGGGTAAAATTTACTCATGTGTACCAGGAGGAGCAGGTAAAGAGGTTAAAATTTGAAGAGGTAAAGAGAAAAGTCAATTTTTGATGGTAAGAGTCGAGGAGTTGTGTAGTTTGGAAGATGCATTGCCAGAAAAGATAGTAATTTGTGGAACTTAGGGTGAGAAGCTTGATTATACAAGGTGAGATTGGAGAGTCCAGTGAAGATTGATGATGTGGTAATATGAGTAGTAGAGAAATTATCTTGTTAAGGAACACAGTTTATCTCGGGTAAGATACAGCTGGACCCCAGGTGGGAGTGATTCCTATTGTGGTTGAAAAGCCAGTGGAGAATCAAACAACTGAGTTATTGAAGGATACATATCTTGATTCTTTTCCTGATTGTATTGTAACAAGGTCACATAGTCACGGGTCAAAATGGGAAGAGCAATCAAAAGATAAGAAAGTTGAAGTTCAACTTCAGAAATAATTTTTGATCAGATGGTTGGAAAAGAACAAGAACAGCTGGAGGATGAGGTGGATACTTTTTAGTTCAGGAAAGTTGGCAGAGTTACAACAGAAGAATCTAGAAATAAGACAATTGTATCAGAAAGCGTACATGGAAGAGGAATCTGAGCGTATACCTGAATGTCATTACTTTAAAAATGATGTCTTAATGAGAAAATGGAGAGCTTTATATATTCAGGAGGATGAAAAATGGGCAGAAGTTCATCAACTGGTATTGCCAGGAGGGTATAGAAAGGAGGTGATGTGAATAGCACATGAAATACCAGTAGGAGGTTATTTAGGGGTAAGGAATCAGACTGTTTGCCAAAATTGTTCATGATTCCCTTGAGGTGAACATGCAGGCTCAGACGGAAGGCAAATGCAATGTTACCACTCATGTCGAGAGGGCTAGAAAACAAGAGCAGGGATGTACTTCTGAGGCTGTATAACATAGAACATAGAACATTACAGTGCAGAACAAGCCCTTCGGCCTTTGATGTTGCGCCGACCAATTAAGAAAAAGCAATGACCCTCTAACCTAAACCATTCCCTTTTCATCCATAAACTTATCTACTAACCTCTTAAACGCCACCAAACTTGGCGCATCTACAACTGCAGCAGGCAGGGCATTCCATACCCTTATCACCCTCTGGGTAAAGAACCTACCTCTGACATCCGTCCTATAACTACCACCCCTTAATTTAAAGCTATGTCCCCTCGTGCTAGCTTTCTCCATCCTAGGAAAAAGGCTATCACTGTCTACCCTATCTAAACCTCTAATCATCTTATATGTTTCAATAAGGCTCTGGCCAGACCCCATTTGGAATATTGTGAGCAATTTTGGCCTTGCATCAAAGAAAGAATGTGCTGGCCCTGGAAAGGGTCCAGAGGAGGTTCGCAAGAATGATCCCTAGAATGAAGAGCTTGTTGTATGAGAAATGGTTGAGTACTCTGGGTCTGTATCTTTTGGAGTTCAGAAGGATGGGTGTGGCGGGGGGAATCTTATTGAAACTTACAGGATACAGGGAGGCCCTGGAAAGAGTGGACATGCAGAGAATGTTTCCACCAGTAGGAAAATCTAGAACCAGAGGACACAGCCTCAGGCTAAAGGAACAATACTTTAAAACAGAGATGAGGAGGAATTTTTTCAGCCAGTGAGTGGTGGATCTACGGAACTCCTTGCCGCAGAAGGTAATTGAATGTCTTTAAAAAAGAGATAGATAAGTTCTTGATTAGTAAGGGAATCAGGGGTTATGGGGAATAGGCAGGAGAATGGGGATGAGTAAATTATTAATCATTCAATGATAGAGGACACTTGATGGGCCGAGTGGCCTAATTCTGCTCCTACATCTCATGGCCTTGTGGTGTGCAGGGATTGCATGAAAGGAATGTAGCGGGTTGAGAGGTGGGAGATCCTGCAGCAAAACCTGCTGAGTCCCCTTCATAATTTAAAAATATCTCAATTCAAAAGTTCAAGAAAAAGGTGGAAAATGGCTATTTCTGGTATGGAATTTCCGGTTGGTAGTTCTCTCTTTCCTGAGAGAGGGTTATTATAGCTCAGGTCCAATTTCATGGGCACCGTCATGTCTCGAGTGCTGCCCTTAACATGTTGGCCTAGATATAGGAGTAATCGAAAGGCAAGTCAATTGTGGGACATGTTACATCCAAGATTGATCCTCTTCTCAGTCTCAGGTCAGAGTTCAAACAGCAGTGTGGTCCTGGTCACAACATTGGGATTGAACAAGCTCTTGTAAAGAGAGAGCCCCCTAAGTCCGGGAAGGAGCCCTTGAAATCTGCTTGGAAGGTTAGGTTTAAACTCTGAATAGTGGCTTTCTGGCCACCATCACATGTTCACACATTCTAATCTGCAACCAGGAACAGTTGGGGTGGCACAGTGGTTAGTACTGCTGCCTCACTGCGGCAGGGACTCAGGTTCGATTCCCGGCTCGGGTCCCTGTCTGTGTGGAGACTGCACATTCTCCCCATGTCTGCGTGGGTTTCCTCTGGATGCTCCAGTTTCCTCCCACAGTCCAAAAGACGTGCTGGTTAGGATGCAATGGCCATGTTAAATTCTCCCTCAGTGTGCCCTCAGTGTGTACTTAACTACACTTCAGAAAGCCCACCAATGTTCCTACTTCCTAAGGAAATTTGGCATATCAGCTACGACTTTCACCTACTTTTACAGATGTACCATAAAAAGCATTCTTTCTGGTTGCATCTCAGTTTGGTATGAGCTTTTGCTCTGCCCAAGACCGCGAGAAACTACAAAAGATTCTGAATATAGCCCAATCCATCAGGCAAACCAGCCTCTCATCCATTGACTCTGTCTACACTTCCCGCTGCCTCAGCAAAGCAGCCAGCATAATTAAGGATACTATGCACTCCAGACATTCTCTCTTCCATCTTCTTCCTTCAGGCAAAAAACAAAAGTTTGAGGTTACACACCAACGGACTCAAGAACAATTTCTTCCTGCTGCCTTTAGACTTTTGAATGAACCAATCTTAAGTTGATCTTTCACTATGCCCTAGCTATACCTGTGACACTACATTCTGCACTGTCTCTCGTTTCCTTCTCTATGAACAGTATGCTTTGTCTGTGTAGCGCGAAAGAAACAATACTTTTCACTGTATACTAATACATGTGACAATAATAAATCAAATCGTATCAAATCAAACTGGTGTGGGAGGTGGCAACTCAGGGATTTTCACATTCACTTCATTGCAGCTTTAATGTAAGCCCACTTGTGACACTAATGAATAAACTTTACAGGGAAGAGAAACTTTGCTTGATTTATCCCTTACTAAACCAATTGTCACATCCCGCTCTAGCTGGATGAAGCCACTTGACCATCTTTTGATGGGCTCTGATACTATCGGTGCATAGTGAAACATAGCATTTGCCTGCTGGGAAGTCACTATCTAGGATTTAAGCTGAATCTTCTGAACAGATTTCAAGCGTTCTTTCCCAAAGCTGGAGGGATACTCTTCACTCGTACATGCTGGATCCCGAAGTTGCAAAAACCTGACTGCAGTTTTAACTCTGGCTTTTGGGGCTAAAATGCTGTGTGATTTCAAGAAAGAAAAAATATAGGTCTGGGGGCAAAATGGATCAACGGATAAGGGGGGGATCAGGATGTTGAATTTGATGATCAGCTATGATCAAAATGAATGGCTGAGCAGACTCAAAGGGCCAAATGGCTTAATTATAGAACCGTAGAAAATTTATAACTCAGAAACAGGTCTTTTGGCCCTTCTTGTCTGCGCTGAACCATTTTGTGCCTGGTCCCACTGACCTGCACTTGAACTATATTCCTCCACATCCCTTTCACCCATGAAGCCGTCCAAGGTTTTCTTAAATGTTAATCCTGTTCCTAGTTTCCATTTTTCCATGTTTCTATGGCAGGTGCAAAGAGTGGGAAAAGGACAGAACTGGCCCAAAAAGCTCTGTGTGGAACTAGGTGACTTCTCACCTGAGTCATATGTGCAAAGTATCCCTTTCACACAATCCATACAATAGTGCAGAAGAAGACCATTTGGCCCATCGAGTCTACACTGATCACAATCCCACCCAGGCCCTATAACTGTAACGCCACATTTTTACCCTGCTAGTCCTCCTGACACTCGGCTTAATTTAGCAAGGCCAATCAACCTAACTTGCACATTTTTGGACATCTTTCCAATTCTGACAATCCAGGGAGATGGTGCAAGAAGACGATTTAGTGATTTTTGTCTTGCTGCCATTGAATTCCCGCCCAGCTGGTGTGATTGAATGAGAACCAGGAAGACGAGGAATTGCTAGTTGGATTGAAGAGTCAACTTCAGTTGACGTACCTGTTGAAAACGGAACCAGAGTTGAAACTGGAACAGTGTTTGTGGATCAGTGAACAATGAAAGAGCCCAAGGTTATTTTGCTTCCTTAAAAATGTTTGGATTTTGTTGGCTAGTTTATCTTTTTGTAAAACAACAATTTATATTTACAAAAGAAAAGAAAGGTATATAAAAGGTTCAGAGAGCTAGGAGATGTTAGAGATCTACAGGAGTATAAGGCTTGTAGAAAGGAGCTTAAAAAGGAAATTAGGAGAGCCAGAAGGGGTTATGAGAAGGCCTTGGTGGGTAAGATTAAGGAGAATCCCAAGGCCTTCTACAAATATGTGAAAAGTAAAAGGATGAGAAGAGAAGGGATAGGGCCTATAAAAGGTGAAGGGGGAAAAGTCTGTGTGAATCCAGAAGAAATGGCAGAGATGCTTAATGAGTACTTTGCCTCAGTATTCACAGTGGAAAGTGATCTGGGAGGTTGTACTACAGGTTTGCGGCAGACTGAAAAGATTGAGTATGTGGATGTTAAGAAAGAGGATGTGTTTGAACTTTTAAATTCTATCAAGATAGGCAAGTCGCCAGAACCGGATGGGATGTACCCAGGTTATTGTGGGAGGTGAGGGAAGTGATTGCAGAGCCCCTGGCGATGATCTTTGCGTCGTCAATGGAGATGGGAGAGGTTCCGGAGGATTGGAGGATTGCGGATGTGGTTCCTATTTTCAAGAAAGGGAACAGGGATAGTCCTGGAAATTACCGACTGGCTGGTCTGACCTCAGTGGTTGGTAAGCTGATGGAGAGGCTTCTGAGGGACAAGATTTATGAGCATTTGGAGAAGTTTAGAATGATCAGAAATAGTCAGCATGGTTTTGTCAAGGGCAGGTCATGCCTTACGAGCCTACTTGAGTTCTTTGAAAATGTGACTGAACGCATTGACAAAGGAAGATCGGTGGACATGGTGTACATGGACTTCAGCAAGGCATTTGATAAGGTCCCCCATGTAAGACTTCTTGAGAAGTTGAGAGGGCATGGGATCCAAGGGGCTTTGGCCTTGTGGATCCAGAACTGGCTTGCCTACAGAAGGCAGAGATGGGTCTTTTTCTGCATGGAGGTCGGTCACCAGTGGAATGCCCCAGGGATCTGTTCTGGGACCCTTGCTGTTTGTCATTTTCATAAATGACCTGGATGAGGAAGTGGAGGGATGGGTTAGTAAGTTCGCCGACGATACGAAGGTCTATGGTGTTGTGAATGGTCTGGAGGGATGTCTGAAGTTGCAGCGGGACATAGACAAGATTGGGCGGAGAAGTGGCAGATGGACTTCAATGTGATAAATGTGTAGTGGTCCATTTTGGCAGGACCAATGGGACGAAAGAGTACACTATCAAGGGTAGGTGTCTTAGCTGTGTTGAAGAGCAGAAGGATCTTGGGGTCCGGGTCCATAGGACTCTTAAATCGGCCTCGTAGGTGGAGGATGTGGTCAAGAAGGCGTATGGTGTACTGGCCTTCATTAATCGAGGGATTGAGTTTAGGAGTCGGGAGGTAATGATGCAACTTTATAAGACCCTTTTCAGACCCCATTTGGAGTACTGTGTACAGTTCTGGTCGCCTCAGTATAGGAAGGATGTGGAAGCTATTGAGAGGGTGCAGAGGAGATTTACAAGGATGCTGCCTGGATAGGAGGCATGCCTTATGAAGATAGGTTGAGGGAGCTGGGACTCTTCTCCCTGGAGAGATGTAGGTTGAGAAGTGACCTGATAGAGGTTTATATGGTGTTGAGAGGAATAGATAGGGTAGATTCTCAGAGGCTATTTCCCAGGGCTGAAATGGTCGCTACGAGAGGACACAGGTTTAAGGTGCAGGGAAGGAAATACAGAGGAGATGTTAGGGGTAAGTTTTTCACTCAGAGGGTGGTGAGTGAATGGAATCGGCTGCCGTCGGTGGTGGTAGAGGCGAACTCACTGGGGTCTTTTAAAAGACTTCTGGATGAGTATATGGGATCTAATGGGATTGGGGGTTATAGATAGGTCTATGGCTGGGTAGGTTTTGATGTGTTCGGCGCAACTTGTGGGCCGAAGGGCCTGTTTGTGCTGTAGTGTTCTATGTTCTATTCCACCTTTACTGCAATAAAACATTATAATGATCACAGGAACATTATAAGTCAAAATATGACAAAGAAAAGAACAAAGAACAAAGAACAAAAAACTGCATGGGAAACAGGCTCTTCGGCCTAATGAGCCCGCACCGCCATCCTGATGTTCCCACCTCTACCCATGATCCTTGTCTATGTTTATAGATCTATGGATTAAAAACCAAATTTGAGACAATTTAGGGAGAATTTGTTTTGCCAATTAGCCTAAGAGCACATCTTTGGGATGTGGGAGGAAACCGGAGCACCCGGAGAAAACCCACGCAAGCACGGGGAGAATGCGCAAACTCCCACAGACACAGGCCCCAAATCTGTGTATCTGCACAGCACAGCGATAGTCACTGAGCTGTCGTGTTGCCCATCAAATGGTCCAGGTCAAGCGTACACTAACAACGCGAAGCACTAGGATACTCTCAAAAAATATCCAACAGCAGCCCTCTCACGACCCATCGCGTGTATGCCCCTCGTTAGACAACAAGGTGGACCAAAGCACCTGTAGGATAAAAACAAGTACATCAATATCATCATCTATTTACACACTTCCCAGGGACTCCCAAGGCTCATGATCCCTATTTTAAATCAGTTTTCTACACCCCTCCATTCCCATTCTGTTCATGTGCCCATCTAAGTATTTTTTAAATAACTCCAGAGTGCCTGCCCCCACCACTTCACTTGGCAGCGCATTCCGTACCCCCACCACCCTCTGTGAGAAAAAAACTCCCTTTAGCATCCAAATTATACCTTACCCCCCTCACCCTTAGCCTGTGACCCCTCGAGTCCATCTAGGAGAAAGCTTAACCCTGTTTACTCTATCTATACCCCTCATAATCTTGTACACCTCTATTAGATCTCCTCTAAGTCTATGTCTTTCTAAGGAAAACAGTCCCAATTTGCCTAACCTCTCCTCGTAACTCAGACCTTCCATACCAGGCAGCATCCTGGTAAACCTCCTCCGCACTCTCTCCACATCCTTCCGGCGCCGAGCTTTGAGAGATGGTAGATCAGATAAACAAAGAACAAAGAAAATTACAGCACGGGAACAGGCCATTTGGCCCTCCAAGCCTGACCAACCATGCTGCCTGACTAAACTAAAGCCCACCCATCCTTCCAGGGACTATAATCCCTCTATTCCCATCTTATTCAAGTATTTTGTCAAGACACCCCTTAAAAGCCACTACCATATCCGCCTCCACTACCTCCCCTGGCAGTGAGTTCCAGGCACCCATCACCCTCTGTGTAAAAAAAACTTGCCTTGTACATCTCCTTTAAACCTTGCCCCTCACACCTTAAACTTATGCCTCCTATTAATTAACTCTTCCACCCTGGGAAAAAGCTTCTGACTATCCACTCTCTCCAAGTCCCTCATGATTTTGTAGACTTCTATCAGGTTGCCCCCTCAACCTCTGTTGTTCCAACGAGAACAAACCAGGTTTCTTCAATCTCTCCTTAAATCTAATGCTCTCCATGCCAGACAACATCTTGGTAAATCTTTTCCGTACCCTCTCCAAACCCTCCACATCCTTATAGTAGTGCAATTTTAGGCAAAAAAAGTGGGTTTTAAGGAGTGTCTGAAAGGAGGAGAGGCAGAGAACTTTCGAGAGGGAATTCTGGAGTCCAATTAATTGAAAATGCTGTCACCAATGGAGCAATGGAATCCGGGATGCAGAAGAGTTCAAGGTTAGAATATCTCAGAGGTTATGTGGTGAAGGAAAGTATTGTGATAAGGAGAGGTGTGGCCATGTAACGATTTGAAAACAGGAACGAGCATTTTAAAATCAAGACATTGCTCGACAGAGGGACAGCGTAGGTCAGCGAGCACAGGCACGATAGCTGAATGGGAATCGATCCGAGTCCCAATATGGGCTGCAGAATTCTGGACGACCTCAAGTTTACAGAGGGTGGAATGTGGGAGAGCAGCCAGGAAAGCATTGGAATAGTTGAGTCTGGGGGGTAACGAAAAAATGATTGAAGGTTTCAGTGGCAGTTGAGGTGAGGCAGGGTCGAAATCAGTCAACATTACGGAAGTAGGAAAAAGGTGGAGGCGCTAATATGAGGACAAGAGATAATCGCAGGTTCAAATGTGATACCAAGTTTGCAAACAGACTGACTTAATCTCAGACTGTTGCCACTAGTCCATTTGATATTTAAAAAATTGCACTGATTGTGTGAGTTACTTTATGACAACTGTTTCTGGTATCTCTTCATGCCAAATCACCAATTTGTCTCTCGATGATAAGTCAAATTAAAATGAATGATATCTGAAGCTCTTACTACAAAAACATAGTTACAATTCTTCTTCTGAGTTGCAGTTTGTGGAATAGTGGCCGTTCATTTCAACTATAAGGTTTTCTATTTAAACAAAAGGCTGGCCCTTAATCTGTGACTCGTTTGTAATTCTCAGAATGGAAAGTCTATTAGCACCAAACTGACTTGGACCACTTTGGTAGCACGAAGTAAGACAGCAAGGAAGCTGTAAATCATAGTGATGATTTATTGAATGATAATCAAAGCTCAATGCAAACAAGCTCAGTTCAGATACAGGTCTAGTCCCACTGATTTCAGACTCATACTCATTCACTTACTGCTGCCTAACTTTGCAAAGGAACCAGATTTGATTCTATCCTTGGATGACAGTCTGTGTGGAGTTTGCATGTTCCCACCTTGTGAATTTCCTCCACTGCTCTGGTTTCCTCCCAAAGTCCAAAGATGTGTAGATTAGATGGATTAGCCCCACTCACCCCGGACATTCTCTCTTCTACCTTCTTCTGTTGGGAAAAAGAAACAAAAGTCTGAGATCATGGACTAACTGATTCAAGAACAGCTTCTTCCCTGCTGCCATCAGACATTTGAATGGGTCAACCTTATATTAAGTTGATCTTTCTCTACACCGTAGCTTTGTCTGTAACGCTACATTCTGCACTGTCTCCTTTTCTTCTCTCCTATGTACTCTATGAACAGTTTGCTTTGTCTGTGTAATGCAAGAAACAATACTTTTCACTGCATACTAATACATATGACAATAATAAATCAAATCAAAAAAACGGGATTTTGGTTTAAATTCTTATCTGAAAAGTCGGCGCCTGTGGCAGTGCAGCACCCCTTGGTGGATTAGGCACGTGAGTTTAATTGCCGTGTGGGACTTTGGCCGTGCTAAACTCTCCCTCAGTATACCCAAACAGGTGCCAGAATGTGGTGACTAGGGGATTTTCACAGCGACTTCATTGCAGTGTTAAACTAAGCCAACTCGTGACAGTAATAAATAAACTTTAAAATTTTAAACTTTGACGCTTCTCACTGAGACATTCCCACCCCACCCCTGCCCCCACCCCACAGGGCCACTCCAAAACAAAACAAGAAGGAACTGAAATCATAACATATTGGAAGTTGCTGGGGGAGCAGTGCGATTGCTGGAGTTTGGGCAGTGGGTGGGGAAGGGTGACATAGTAGTTAGCACTGCTGCCTCACAGCGCCAGGGACCCAGGATTCAATTCTGGCCTTGGGTCACTGCTAGTGTGGAGTTTGCACATTCTCCCCATGTCTGCATGGGTCTCTGTGTTCTCTGGTTTCCTTCCATAGTCCAAAAGATGTGCTGATTAGGCGGATTGGCTAAATATCCCCTTAATGTCAGAGGGGTTACTAGCTAGGGTAAATGCATGGGTACAGGGCTTGGGTGGGAATGTTGCCTGTGCAGGTTCAATGGGCCAAATGGCCTCCTTCTACACTGTAGGGATCCTATGATTGGTGCTGCATGGTGTTGCAGTGATTAGCACTGCTGCTTCACAGTGCCGGGGACCCGGTTTCAATTCCCGGCTTGGGTCAATGACTGTGTACAGTCTGCATGTTCTCCTTGTGTCTGCATGGGTTTTCTTCGGGTGCTCCAGAATCCTCCCACAGTCAGAAAGATGTGCTTGTTAGGTGGATTGGCTAAATTGCTCCTTAATATCGGGGGTACTAGCTCGGGTAAAAGCATGGGGGTAAGGCCTGGGAAGGATTGTTGTCAAAGAACAAAGAACAAACAACAGTACAGCATGGGAAACAGGCCCTTTGGCCCTCCAAGACTGTGCCGCTCATTGGTCCAACTGGACCATTCGTTTGTATCCCTCCATTCCCAGTCTGCTCATGTGACTATCCAGGTAATTCTTAAACGATCCCAGTATGTCTGCCTCCACCACTCTACTTGACAGCACATTCCAAGCCCCCACCACCCTCTGTATAAAATACATCCCTCTGATATCGGAGTTATACTTCTCCCCTTTCACCTTGAGCCTGTGACCCCTCGTGATTGTCGCCTCGACCTGGGAAAAAGCTTCCTACTCTTCACCTTATCTATACCCACTAGATTGGTTCCACTGGTTGGCGCAACATTGAGGGCCGAAGGGCATGTATTGCGCTGTAATGTTCTATGTTCTATACTCTTCATAATTTTATACACCTCTATTAGGTCTCCTCTCATTCTCCATCTTTCCAGGGAGAACAACCCCAAGTCTACCCAATCTCTCCTCATAGCTAAGACTCTGCATACCAGGCAACATCCTGGTAAACTTTCTCTGCACTCTCTCTGAAGCCACCACGTCCTTCTGGTAGTGTGGAGACCAGAACTGGACACAGTTCTCCAAATGTGGCCTAACCGGTGTTCTATACACTGCAACATCAGACTCCAGCTTTTATACTCAATACCCCATCCTATAAAGGCAAGCATGCCATGTACCTTCTTCACCACCAGTGCTGCCACCTTCAAGATTTGTGGATTTGCACACCCAGAGGTTCCTCTATGTTTCTATACTCTTGATGGTCCTGCCATTTATTGTATAGCTTCCCCCCCCCCCCACATTAGTTCTTCCAAAACGCTTCTGCACTGTAGGGAGGTTAGGCAAATTGGGGCTATTTTTCTTAGAAAGACATGGTCCTAGAGGAGATCTAATAGAGGTGTACAAGATTATGAGGGGTATAGATAGAGTAAACAGGGTTAAGCTTTTTCCTAGGATGAAGTGAAATAGCACGAGGGGTCACGGGCTTAGAGTGAGGGGGGGTAAGGTATAATTTGGATGCTAGAGGGAGTTTTTTCACACACAGGGTAGTGGAGGTATGGAACACACTGCCAATTAGAGTGGAGGCAGGCACTCTGGAGTTATTTAAGAGATACTTAGATGGGCACATGAACAGAATGGGAATGGAAGGATATGGAAAACTGATTTAAAATAGGGATCATGAGCCTTGGGAGTCCCTGGGAAGTGTGTCAATAGATGATGATATTGATGTACTTGTTTTTATCCTACAGGTGCTTTGGTCCACCTTGTTGTCTAACAAGGGGCATACACGCGATGGGTCGTGAGAGGGCTGCTCTTGGATTTTTTTCGAGAGTATCCTAGTGCTTCACGTCGTTAGTGTACGCTTGACCTGGACCATTTGATGGGCAACACGACAGCTCAGTGACTATCGCTGTGCTGTGCAGATATATGGATTTGGGCCTGTGTCTGTGGGAGTTTGCGCATTCTCCCCGTGCTTGCGTGGGTTTTCTCCGGGAGCTCCGGTTTCCTCCCACATCCCAAAGATGTGCTCTTAGGCTAATTGGCAAAACAAATTCTCCCTAAATTGTCTCAAATTTGGTTTTTAATCCATAGATCTATAAACATGGACAGGGATCGCGGGTAGAGGTGGGAACATCAGGGTGGCAGTGTGGGGGTCGTTGGGCCGAAGGGCCTGTTTCCCGTGCTTGTTTTGTTCTTTGTTCTTTGACTCTATGATGAGAAGTCCCAGCTCCTGAGGGAATCCAGTCCGGGTAGGCGGGGAGGCCGAGTTGATCTATTTCTGGGAAGTCCAGGCAGGGTTTTGTGTTTTTCCGTGGAGCTGGAGTTGGGAGGGAGAGGGAGAGCAGCGGCTGGTGAAGTGGTAGCGAAAGTTTACAGCAAGGAGCAGGAGACGGGACAAACTCCACTTTTCATTCACTTTTCTTCTCCCGGCGGCCGAGCAGCGGCAAGTTTCTGTCAGGAATTTGGGAGAGAGAAAGAGAGAGACAAGGCTGGAGAGAAATGGGCCAGAGAAAAGTTTCACTCCTTCACTGGCGTCTCCTCATCCAAATCCTGTTCCTCTCCTTCTGTGTGAGTACAACATCCCCACTCCCTTTCCCTTTAAGTTCTTCATTTCCCCCCTCGACTTTCCTCAGTTTTTTTTTCGGGGCGAGAGAAGGGCGAACTTTCCGAAAGTTTTAACCCCCACCCTCAAAAATCAAAAGTTGCCAAAAACTTTAAAACAAAAGTTGTGGAAAGTTTGCAGCCCGGGCCGTGTGTGTGTGTGTGTGTGGTGGGGGGGGGGGGGGGGGGTCATTGTAAAGGTGCGGAATGTTGAGTTTGCACCCATCCTTGGGTATTTATTTGTGTTAAAGTTGCTCCCAGTAAGCGGCTAAAGGCTAATTTTACCCAGCCTGGAACTCTTACTATGCTTCCAAATCTATTCATAGAATTTCTTCTAAATCAGTCCCAGCCCCTCACATTTTTGTTTTGCATAAACACAATGTTGGACGTCTTGTGTGTGAAGGTGATTGCATTTTTAGCTCAAACGCTGAACCAAAAGATAGTGAGTGGTGGGGGGGCGGGAGACTGTGGTAAAAAAGTAGTAAAAGTAACTGAATTGATTTCTCATTGGAGATGTTTGGAGATTGTGCTCAGTTGTTGCAAGATTTATTATGCTCATTCACTCAAGGGGGCCCTCTGACACCCTGAGTTACTGATGCTTCCTCAGCAGATTACAGACCAGGTATCACCTTTGCACCCCTCTTAGTTTATCTGTCCAGTTGGGTGCCTTTTGATATACCCCCACTTCTTTGGGAGATGGGGTCCCCCACGGCTCAAGAAAGGTTTTAAAGTTTGTTCGCGCTTAATTATTAGTGTCACAAATGAGGCTTACGTTTAACGCTGCGATGAAGTTGAAGATCCCGCCGTCGCCACGCTCTGGCGCCTGTTTGGAAAATTTAGCATAGTTGGTGCATCTAACCTGCACGCCTTTTGGGCTGTGGGAGGAAACTGGAGCACCTGGAGGAATCCCACGCAGACACTGGCAGGACGTGCTGACTCCGTGCAGACAGTGATCCAAGCCAGAAATCGAACCTGGGTCCCTGATGCTGTGAGGCAGCAATGCCAACCACTGTGCTGCCTCGATCTTAGTGGGAAGAAATGGACAGAAGCTTTGAGGCTCTTTCTGAATCTTTGTCACTTTTATCTGGTTTAGCTCTTTTGGCTCAGTTGTAATAGAACATTACAGCGCAATACATGCCCTTCGGCCCTCGATGGTTTCACTGCACGGTGCAACAATCTAATGACCCTCTAACCTAAACTATTCCAATGCTATCCGTACGCCTATCCACTGACCATTTGAACGCCTTTAAACTTGGTGAGTCCACAACTGCTGCAGGCAGGGCATTCCATGTCCTCTGAGTAAAGAACCCACCTCTAACATCCGTCCTATAACTACCACCCCTTAATTTAAGGCTGTGTCCCCTCGTGTTAGCCATCTCCATCCGAGGAAGAAGGCTTTCGCTGTCACAAAGTTTAATCATTTAAAGACAGAGTTTAATCATTTCTGCCACTCTCCCGGATGCATGGCTAGAGCAAATACAAGATTGTTCACAAGACCTGGGACCTGCTATCAGTCACACCTTAGAAAGGTGCAGGCAAATGGTCTTGTTACAGTTGTTCTGGCTGTCGTGAATCAAAGCTTTGTGGAAATGTATCTGAAACTCAAGCTGTATTGGTGTGAACCTTGATAAATCTGTATTTGGCAAAGCTGCAGCTCTGTCACACCATCTCTTTATTACACAACCAATGCTTTAAAGGCCCTTTAAAAGTGAATCGAAAGTAGAGTTTGAAACTAGTCTAAACGTTCCAGCTTAATTCTCCCGAGATAGCTGTGTCAGTAAGTGCAGTTAGCCCTCCAGCTCCAGAAGGGTTTGCAGGTTTGAACTCTGCTACTTGTTGTCGGTGGAGTGAGGGGATCTCTGTTTTGGTTTCTGTGTCCCTGGGACACGACTGGTGTTGGTGAGAGGGTGAGCAGTGATGATGGATCTGTGATCGTGGATGCGATCCTCCTGCTGGAAACTGGATGAGTCTTGATGGACTTGAGGCTGCTGTCACAGCCCAGTTTTGAAAGGGGGCCATGGCGGGGACAGGATATTAATAGCACTGCATGGCGATTACACATCCCTCCCCTCCCACCCGTTCCTCTCTAGATTGGCTTAGTCGAGAAGGAAGTTCAGGCTGTGATGAATGAGTGTCTGAAATGTGGCCAGTTTCCTGTTTTTGTTGATGTTGGTAGTGGCCCTCCTGGTGTCTATGTGTTCATGATTGTTCTCTGGCTGTGTTGGATTGGAAATGGTGTCTCTAGCATGACTCTGCCTTTAGTTTGGGAGGTTGCTAATGGTATGTATAGGCAAATAGTTCAAAAGTCACTATCTGTGTGAGCTTGCACGTTCTCCTGTGTCTGCATGGGTTTCCTCTGGGTGCTGTGGTTCTCTCCCACAGTCCAAAGATATGTGGGTTAGGCCATGCTACATTCTCCCTCAGCATATCCGAACAGTCGCCGGAGTATGGTGACAAGGGGGATGTTTCACAATAACGTCAATGCAGTGTTACTGTAAGCCTATTTGTGACTAATAAATAAACTTTAAGCTTTAACTCATTTCTCCTACTTGCTTGCTGTTCCCTAATGCATTTAAATTAAAATTCTTGTTCTCACCTAGAAATCTCCCCTCCTGTTGTAGTCTTCTGATTGTACCACTCCACTGTCTCTCTCTGTCCCTCTGTTTGACCATTATTTATGCAACCATTTTATTCTATGGTCCTCCCTTCTTAAACCTCTCCATTTGAAAGGAAACAGCAGTGTCCTGGGAGTTTGATCTTCAATTGCTGGGGACTCCAGGTCAGTCCTGGAGAGTTGGCAACCCTAACCATATGATACCTAGTAATCTAGTGATTTCTGTATCACCTACTCTATTCACGTGAGTGTAGTCTCTACCAGACAGACTTGCTTCATATGACGTTGTTCATGTGGGAAAACATGTCAAGGTGCTTCATAGGAGCAACGTTGACACCAAAGAACGACCATGAATGTTAGGTTCGGGTACCAAAAGCTTGATTAAACAGATTTTGTCACCAGCAGGTGGATAGAGAGGTGGCAAAGTATGGGGAGAGACTTTCAGCAGAAGGCACAACAATCAGTGGTAGAGTTATTAAAATCCAGGATGCCGAAGAGGCCAGGATTGGAGATAAGTTACAGAGAAAGGAGGGGATGGAAATGAGAAGGGATCTGCGAGCGAGGACGCAAACGTTAAAAAAGGACGCAGTCAGGCGGGAGGCACAGAGGTTAGTGAGTTCTGGGGTGATGGATAAACAGGACTTGGTGTGAGTTGTGGTACCGCTGGTCAGAGATCTGTAAGAATGTCCTCTCACTAAGATAGGGGACCGAACAGCTAATCGCAGTGACTGACAGAATATCAGTCTTTTGATGGTAATCCAAAGAGCAGACTGTCCTGATTTGAGACGATATGGTACTGAGAGACAAAGAGGGTATGGAAAAATAGCAAGAAAGATGAAAATTAGATTACAAAATAACTGCGACTCATGCCCGTGTAAATTCAGTCCAAGAATCACAGAAATGTCATTATCTTTAACTTGCATCATGGAGAATGCATTGTTCCTTTCAGAAACCAAGTGCCTGGGGTGCTGACCTGGTTTAATTGCTCTGCCTTGTCTGGTGTTCTGCTTTACAGAATGCACATGTTCAAGATTTGACTTTTTGGTCTGTACTATATCAGCTGGCTTCTGTTGTGCTGGCTTGTACCCTAGGCTGGTGGTGGTGGGGGGGAGTGGTGGTGTGCGGCAGGAGTTTGGCAGTGGCCAAAGCTATTGGAAAGAGAGCGCGCGGGGGTGCGAGGCAAGGAGAGCACTGACCCCACCCTTCTTGGGCTTCATGCCTCACTGTGACTCCCGTTTGGAATGGTTTCTATGGCAGAGACCAGAACCTCAGCACATCCATCTTCAGGAAAGATGGCGGCAGGTGTTAACCCAGCCGAGGACTTTGACACTGTGTTTACAGCAAGTTCTTTTGAAAATTACTGTAGCATTCCGTGGAAGCAGTATTTTAGAGAAGCTAATTTTCCAGCACAAAGCTGCCCTTGTAATGGTGGGCTCGTTAATTCACGTGCCTTTTGGAACTGGAGTGTGCCATTCAGCTTGAAGAGCCTGTTTCAGTTAAACTGTGGCTGACCTGCTCTCTCACTCGGGACTTCTGACTAGCTGGCGTGTACAGGGGCAAAAAGTTTTAATTATGGAGACTCAGGCTATCTCCAGATGTTTCTTTTATCTCCACGCTCAACAATAAAATCCACTGGCGTTGTCAAGCTTTGACTTCAATAGAACTGCATTTTGCCGAGAGTCTGGGAAAGCAGATTCTAGGGTGCTAAATGGGGATTATAGGATCACACTTGATTTCTTCCAAAAACCAAAATATGATTTCGGGTGAAAAGTCATTTGTTTGTATTGATTACAAAGAATCTGGATTAGCATCGTAGAACTCTACCGTGCAGAAGGAAGCCCTTCGGCCCATCAAGTCTGCACCAACCACAAACACATCCAGGCCCTATCCCCCATATCTCTTATATATTTTACCCGCTGATCCCTGTAACCTAAGCATCTCGGGACACTGAGGGGCAATTTTTTAGCATGGACAATCAACCTAACCCGCTTGTTTTTGGACTGTGGGAGGAAACCGGAGCACCTGCAGGAAACTCACACAGACATGAGGAGAATGTGCAAACTCCATGCAGACAGTGACCCAAGTCCCTGGAGCTATCATGGATCATAGAACCCAGAACTTCGGCCCATCTAGTCTGCACCAACCACAAACCCATCCAGGCCCTACCCCCACATCCCTATATATTTTACTCGCTAATCCCTCTAACCTATACTTCCTTGAATACTAAGGGGCAGCAATTTCTTAGCATGGCCATGTTTTTGGACTGTGGGAGAAAACCGGAGCACCTGCAGGAAAGCCATGCAGACACGAGGAGAATGTGCAAACTCCACACAGACAGTGACCCGAGCCGGGAATCAAACCTAGATCCCTGGAGCTGTGTAGCAGCAGTGCTAACCACTGTGCCTCCAAATTAATAGAACAGCCTGTAGAAATCCTCACAACATTGGTCATAGCTCCACATGTAAAGTATTTAATTTGGGAAAGGCTGCAATGTCTGTTCTTGCCTCCAATTCCGATAGAATTCAGACTGGAAATGAACTAGCCCACAGTCTGAAAAATTATTCATTCTGGATGGTGAAGTGAAAGTCTTTAGATGTTTACCTTGTTCAATGGAAAAGATTCACGAGCATGATTGCAGGGATGAGCAACTTCAAACAGCAAGTTTGCAGAAGCTGGGATTGTTTTCTTTGGAGAAAAGAAGGTTTTGAGTATGTTGGACAGAGATGTTCAAATTCTTGCGGGATCTGGACAGAGTGGATAGGGAGAAATTTTTCCCAGTGGAGGAAGGGTCGAGAATGAGATTTATTTATTTATTAGTGTTGCAAGTATGCTTACATTAATACTGCAGTGAAGTTATTGTGAAAATCCCTTTATGGTAATTGGCAAAAGAGCGTAAGACGTAGGAGAAAAATTAGGCCACTCAGCCCATGGAGTCTGCTCTGCCATTTAATCATGGCTGATATTTTTCTTATCCCCATTTTTTTGCCTTTTCTCCATAACCCCTGACCTCATTAATCAAGAACTTATCTATCTTTGTCTTAAATACACTCAGTGACCTGGCCTGTACAACCTTCTGTGGCAAAGAGTTCCACGGATTCACCACTCTTTGGCTGAAGAAATTTTCCCTCATCTCTGTTTTAAAGGATCGTCACTTTAGCCTGAGGTTGTGCCCTCTGGTTCTAGTTTTCCTACTAGTGGCAATGTCCTCTCCGCTCTATCCAGGCCTCGCAGTATCCTGTAAGTTTCAACAAGATTCCCACTCATCTTTCTAAACTCCAAGTACAGACCCAGAGTTCTCAACCGTTCCTCGTACGATAAGCCCTTTATTCCAGGGATCGTTCTTGTGAACTTCCTGCGGACTCTTTCCAAGCCAGCACGTCCTTCCTTAGATATGGGGCCCAAAACTCTTCACAGTACTCCACGTGGGGTGGGACCAGAGCCTTATACAGCCTCAGAAATACATCCCTGCTCTTGTACTTTAGCCCTCTTGATATGAATGCTAACGTTGCATTTGCCCTCTTCACTGCCGACTGAACCTGCACTTAACCGTAAGAGAATCTTGAAAAATGACTCCCAAGTCCCTTTGTGTTTCTGATTTCCTAAGCATTTCCCAATTTAGAAAATAGTCAATGCCTCCATTCCTCCTTCCAAAGTGCATAACCTCACACTATTTGACATTGTGCCACTTTTTTGCCCACTCTCCTAACTTGTCCAAGTCCTTCTGCAGCCCCCGCCCCACTTCCTCCATACAACTTGTCCCTCTAGAAGCAATGGGACGTGGGCTGGAATCTTCCAGCTGTTCCCACTGGTGGAATTTTCCCATCTCGCTGACGGCAAAGCCAGCGACTGGAGGTGTGCACAAGGGAAACCCTGTTGACGTAGGCAGGATGTAGAGATGCCGGCGTTGGCTTGGGGTAAACACAGTAAGAAGTCTGACAACACCAGGTTTAAATCCAACCAATTTATTTGATAGTAAACTCACAAGCTTTCGACCCTCTGGTCTTCGTCAAGTGAATAGTCAGGACCAGAAAATCCCACTGCGTAACAATGGTGGATCAGTGTGAAACATACAGTGGGTGGGGTGGGGGTGGTGAAGGGGGAGGGATGTGAAAAATCCCACCCATGAGAAAACTTTGTGTTCAGCCGGCGGTTAAAATCTAGAATGCACCATTTAGGAGTGGTGGGGCAGGTTCAGCGAAGACATTCAAAAGAATTGGATTAGTATCTTCTAAAGATGGATGTGCAGCAATGTAGGGAGAAAGCAGGACACAAGGTACATTGCTCATTCAGAGAACCAGCATGGATATGATGGGAGAATGGCCTCTTTCTGTGCTGCGCCGTTTCTGTGAATAGGTGCCAGCTGTGATGTGCCCAAGATTCTGATACTAACATTGGGGAAACATTAGTGAGTTTGGCAACTGTGTAGATGGTTGGCACAAGAGGGTTGATCAGTCTGTAAAATGGTTCCTTGCACAGTTGCCTCAAAGAGGGATTCAAATGTTGTTTGGCACGGGGCTTATTTTAGTCACATCTCGCAACCGGAGGTAAAATCTTCAAGTGTTGCTGTGAAGTTGTCATTGGGAAACTGTTGTGTTCCAGCAAGGATTCAGAGGCTAGGAAAGAGCTTGTGTCCTGGTTGCCTGAGTGTGGTCGATCTGGGCTTTTCATGAGGGAGTGAAAAGTGATGATTGCATCTTGACGTTTAACGAACTCAGCATTACTCAAAGCAGTCCGAGGCAGTTCAGATATTAGATTATCGGAAGTGAGTAAGCAGATTTAGTATCGCTATCAAGAGCGGACCAATAATTCGCCGCTTTGAGGGTGAGCTTTTGAAGAATTAACAGCTGGAATGTTTATATTGAAGGTAAACTACCCAAATGGCAAACAGCCTGCCAACACTTCAGAAACATTCTAGTTGGCACTACGATCTTTTGAGTGAGCTTCCTGTGGGATTGTGCCCTGCGCCACCTGCTGCTGTCAAGTCTCCGGGAGACAATGTTGTATTCCGAGTGCCTGATTGACTGGTTTGACAACAGAGATAGATCTTGTGTTAGTTCATGTAGGGGGTGGGGAGGGGGGTAGGTGAGGCCACAATCAAATCAACCGTGATCTTATTGAGAACAGGCTTGAGGGGCTAAATGGCCTGCTCCTAATTTATATGACACTACAGCCTTGCATTCAGTTGGGAATCGATGCCTGATTTGTGGAATCTGTGAAGCCATTCAGCCCATTATAGAGCCATAGAGGTTTACAGCATGGAAACGGGCCCTTTGGCCCAACTTGTCCTTGCCACTCTTTTTTAAAACCCCTACGCTAATCCCAATTGCCTGCATTTGGCCCATATCCATCTATACCCATCTTACCCATATAACTGTCTAAATGCTTTTTAAAAGACAAAATTGCACCCGCCTCTACTGCTGCCTCTGGCAGCTTGTTCCAAGCGCTCACCACCCTCTGTGTGGAAAAGAAATTGCCCCATGGACACTTTTGTATCTCTGTCCCCTCATCCTAAACTTAGCTTTAGACTCCCCTTTACCTTTGGGAAAAGATATTGACTACCTAGCTGATCTGTGCCCCTCGTTATTTTACGGACTGTGTTTCTTCACATCCCAGATTATAACAACTCTGTGCACACCCCCTGCACCCCCATCACATTGAATTCGATTCGCTTCCAGTGCACAAACCAGGTGATTTTAAATGTTTTCTTGTCTCCAGGGATGAAATGCTGGTAAATCTTGGTTTTAAATCTTCTAACTGCAGGTAAACGCTGAAAGCTAATTATAGCGCAGCCTTTACGAATGACTTTAAAGGTGATTATATTCTTAGGATTTGAGTTTACTCCAGATCTGCATTTAGCTAATTGTTCCTTGTTTGTAACTGTGCCTTTTTTTCCCCTGTGAACACTATTACTGTTTTCCTGTTTGATTAAAGTAAAATGATCGTAACGCTAAAAATAACACCAGTCAATTGCAATTACAATTTTTATTCCCCCCTCCTGAGTGAGTAAAACCACTCCACCCTTGAGTACAGACACACGCGCACCCCAGGCAGGCGTGCGCACACTCCTATCGGAATCCTTAAATTTTACCCTTTTTTGGGCATAAAAAATAGTTGAGTGTTTTGCTCCATGTTGCCATAGCATCACCCCCCCCCCGCCTCCCCCAACGCCTCCCCAACACTACGAGGGTACAAACAGCACTCTTGCCCTTGGCTCTGCTGTGCAAAGCCAGGCCGTGTGTCCCCTAGGCATTCCACAGCTCTGAGATCAGAGGAAGGATAGGGTTTGCCTGAAAGGAAAGCTGTAATGCCTAAAGAAACACGATAGGCCGGGGCTTGGGAAGCTGAATTCAAGAATTCTGTCACCTGGCCAGGCGTGTTCAAACTTCATTGAAGCTTGTGTGCCGTGATTATTGTCTGGGGTGGTGGGAGAACTTACAGACATCGTGTTACTCTGCCCTGTGGCTGCAGTGAAGTTGGAATGTAGAATTGTACGGAAGTTTTTCTTCCCCTTCCAATTAAAATTAGTCAGAGAGAATTGAACAGCAGACAGTTTATGTTGGATTTCAGACAAAGTTGACTAAAATTATGAATTAATGCTAAAATTTAGAGACAGGAAGAGCCAGTCTGTGGCATAGAATTCATTTAAATTGTTAGTGATTAGCACTGCTGCCTCTCAGCGTCAGGGATCTGGGTTCGATTTCCCAGCTTGGGTCACTGTCTGTGTGAAATCTGCACATTCTCCCCGTGTCTGCGTGGGTTTCCTTAGGGTGCTTTGGTTTCCTCCCACAGTTCAAAAGATGTGCTGGCATTGGTCATGCTAAATTATCTCTCTGTACCCGAACCAGCGCAGGTGTGTGGCAACTGGGGGATTTTCACAGTAACTTCATTAGTGTTAAGGTAAGCCTACTTGTGACGTAAATAAATAAACTTAAACTAATTGTCCTTGCAAAGATGATGGTGAGCCTTGAACCTCAAATCCATGAGGACAGCCCAGGGTGGTGTTAGGGAGGAAACTAAGGAACAATGATAAACCTCTATAACGAGATCAAGTGGGGAATGGTGGGAACCTGTCAGTGTCAGGAATAACATTCAAATCTGCCCCACACTCGCGACACTGCACTCATTCAACACAGTAATAAACTCCAACACTGTTACGCTCCCTCAACATTGTAATGAATTCCAGCACTGTAATCATAGAATAGAACCCTACAGTGCAGAAAGAGGTCCTTTGGACCATCGAGTCTGCATCGAGCACAATCCCACCCAGGCCCCACCCCATATTCCTGCACATTTACCCGCTAATCACTCTGACCTACACATCTCGGGACACTAAGGGGCAATTTTAGCACGGTCAATCAACCTAACCCACACATCTTTGGACTGTGGGAGGAAACTGGAGCACCCAGAGGAAACCCACGCAGACACAAGAAGAATGTGCAAACTCCACACAGACAGTGACTTGAGTTGGTCCCTGGAGCTGTGAAGCAGCAGTGCTAACCACTGTGCTACCGTGCTGTCCACTGTAATAAACTCCAGCACTAATCCTTGACGCTGTAATAAATTCCAACACCGCCCCTTGGCACTGTAATGATCTCCGGCACTGTAATGAACTGCGGCACTGCCCCTCAGCACGGTATTATGGTGCGGCACTGCCCCTCGGCATTGTAATGAACTCTGGTGCTGTCTCCATATCTTGACATTATGATGATGTCCAGCCTAAAACCTGACCATGAGTCTTTGATTCCCAAAGGAAGAGGGCTGCCATCTGGGACAAGCTGCCACTTGTAATGAGGAGGTCCCACTCAGTACTGTTTACAATACGGAGATTGCTGAGAGCAAGACTTTTTTTTACAGGGGCTTTTGTTTCCAGTTTGTGTCCTTGGGGACTCCAGCAACTTGTGCTTCACGTAGAGGACTTCAATATACACTTACATAGCAGCTAATCATAAGAGTTGTGTGCAGATTGGTGAAATATATAGAAACCTTGAACATAAATTCAATATTGGACATGGAAAAATAGTAATTTTTATGCAAATCTTAATGAAAGTTGCTGGGACCAACTTAATTCCTTCTGTAATCAATAACTCTTTTCAAGTGCAAGTTTGACATCCCTGGGCAAGCCGGTTTCAATGTATTAAGGATCCTTATTACGCAAAAAAAAATGATGGGTGACACAGTGGTTAGCACTGCTGTCTCACAGCGTCTTATTGTGTTTACCCCGGTCCGACGCTAATATTTCCACATTGTCTCACAGTGTCAGGGACCCAGGTTCCATATCCGGCTTGGATCACTGTATGTGTGGAGTCTGCATGTTCTCCCCATGTCAATGTGAGTTTCCTCTCACGGTCTGAAAGACATGCTGGTTAGGTGCATTGGCCATGCTAAATCCTCCCTCTGAGCAGGCACCAGAGTGTGGCTACTAGGGGATTTCACAGTAACTTCATTGCAATGTTAATGTAAGCCTACTTGTGACGCTAATAAATAAGCTTTTAAACTTTAAAAAAGAAAACTTTTTGACACAACTAATCTCTGTAGTAATGTGTTCTACATTCTCCTCAGTCACATGGAATAACATAACACAAAGGATATGGGACAAGTGCATGAAAATGGGATTAATGTGGTAGTGCAGTTCAATGGGCTGAATGGTCTTTTTTGTTGCATGCTCCTACGATTGTGTAAAGAAATGCCACATAAATTCTTGATTTGTTTGTGCTGGTGATCTGTTTATTTTTCTCAACTCTCCACTGACTGGGGCAGCACGGCGGCACAGTGGTTAGCGTTGCTATCTCAGACTGCCGGGGACCCCGGTTCACTTCCGGCCTTGGGTCACACTCTATATGGAGTTTGCACATTCTCCCCGTGTCTGTGTGGGTTTCCTCCGGATGCTTCGTGTTTCAGTTCAAAGATGTGCGGGTTAGCTGGATTGGCCATTATAAATTGAGCCTAGTATCGGGGCATTAGCAAGGTGGGGTTATGGGAATAAGGCCTGGGTCGGATTGTGGTCAGTGCAGACTCAAGGGGCTGAATGGCCTCCTTCTCCACTGTTGGGATTCTATGATTCTGACTGGAAATGGTTTTAGTATTTAAGTACGCTCTTGCCAGAATGGAGAGGTGTTAGTGTTCCCAGTTTCTCTGAACTAGGTTTTCCCATCTTTATTCCAATCAGTGGGCCAAATGGTCTCGTTCTGCATTGTGACAACTATGATTAGATTGTCTTCCCCACCTGAACTTTCTTTTTAACTCTTACACGGAACGTGGGTGTCGCTGGTTAGGCCAACATTTAATGGCCATGAAACCATGATGATTAGGTGCCACCATGAAACACCGCAATCCTTGTGGTGTAGGTACATCCACAGTTCTGTTGGGAAGGGAGTTCCAGGATTTTGACCCAGTGACACTAAAGGAACAGTGATATATTTCCAAGTCGGGATGGTGAGTGACCTGTGGAGGAACTCTCAGGTGGTGGTGCTCCAACGTGTCTGCAATCCTTCTAGGTGGTAGGGATGTGGAAACAGTTGTCTAATGAGCCTTGGCGAGTTGACTCTGCATCTCGAAGGTGGTCCATTCTCTGCCACTGATCATTGATGAAGCAGCCGAAGATGGTTGTGCCCCTGAGGAACTCCTAAAGTGATGTCCTGGGACTGAGATAATTGCCCTCCAACGATTACAGCAATCATCCTTTCTGCTAGGTATGTCTCCAATCACTGGAGAGTTTACCCCCGGATTCCCATTTTGCCACAGCTCATTGATGCCGTACTCAGTCAAGTGCCTTGATGTCAGGGGCAGTCACATTTATCTCCTGTCTCAAGTTCAGCACTTGTGCCCATGTTTGAACGAAGGATGTAATGAGGTCAGGAGCTGAGTGACTGGCCGATCCCAGATTACCAGCGAACAGGTTATTGCTGAATAAATGCCGCTTGATGGCATTGTTGATGAACTCTTCCATCACTTGACTGATGGTAGATTGACTTGGTGGTAAATGGCCTTGTTGGATTTGTTCTGCTTTTTGTGGACAGGTCACACCCTGGGCAGGTTTTCACATTGCTGGGTAGATGCCAGTGTTGTAACCGTACTGGAACAGTTTGGCTAAGGGCTGTGGCAAACTCTGGTGCACAAGTCCTTGGTTGTTGTCAGGATATTTTCAGGGACCACAGCTTTTGCAACATCCAGTGCCTTCACCCATTTTTCAATATCGTTTGTCATGAATTGAATTGGCTGAATATTGGAATCTGTGATACTGAGGACCTCCAGCTGAGGCTGAGGTAGATCATCCTCTTGACACTACTGGCTGAAGATGGTTGTGAATAATTCAGCCTTATGCCCAACAAGGGGCATACACGCAGTGGGTCGTGTGAAGGCTGCACTTGGATGTTGCTTTGAGGATTGCTTAGTGCTTCACGTGGCTAGTGTACGCTTAAACTGGGACCAGTTGACGGGCAACACGACAGCTCAGTGACTATTACTGTTTGCTGTGCAGATACATGGATTTGGGTCAATGTCTGTGGGAGCTTGCATGTTCTCCCTGTACTTGCGTGGGTTTTCTCCGGGTTTCCTCCTACACCCCAAAGATGAGCTCTTAGGACAACTGGTGTTAAGAAATTGTCCTTAAATTAGTTGTCTCTTAGTCTGGTTATGGTTCCTTTATTGTGGAGTCCAATAGGCGTAGACAAAGGTCATAGGTAGAAGAGGGCACTCACAATGTTAAAATGGCTGCGTGGGCTCGTTGGGCCGAAAGGTCTATTTCCTGTGCTGTGTCGTTCTTTGTTCTATATTTTGCACAGATGTGCTGTGCTCCTTCTTCATTGAGGATAGGGACATTTGTGAATCCTCCTTTGTCCATCGCTTTTCACAGCTGGATGTGGTAGGACAGCAGAGCTTAGATCTGACCTGTTGGTTTTGGAATAACTTAATTCTACTTAATGTTTGCAACTTTCTCTGTTTAACCTGCACATAGTCCTCTGTTTTAGTTTCACCAATTCTTATGTATGTCTGGTGTTGCTTCTAACATGCTCTCCTGGACTCTGATAAACATGAAGTGGAGATGCCGGCACTGGACTGGGGTAAATGCAGTAAGAAGTCTCAACACCAGGTTAAAGTCCAACAGGCTTATTTGATAGTAAACACCACAAGCTTTTACAACAGGCTGTTCCTTCGTCAGGTGAGTGGAGAATTCTCCATGTTCCAAAAGCTTGTGGTATTTGCTATCAAATAAACCTGTTGGACTTTAACCTGGTGTTGTGAGACCTCGTACTCTCTTTGATAAACCGGGTGTTAATTTCCTGGGTTGATGGTTAGGTGGAGTGTGGGATTTCTTGGATCATGAGATTTCAGCTTGTGGTTGAATACGATTCTTTTGTTGATGCCACAGTGCTTTGTAGATGTTTAGTTTTGAATTGCTCGATCTGTTTTAAGTCCATCTCATGTAACGTGGTGATAGTGCCACACAACGCGATGAAGGGTATCCTCATTGTGAAGATGGGACTTGTTCTCTGAATGTGATGATCATTTCTAACATGATTGTCATGGGCAGATGCATGTGTAGCAGGCAAATTGGTGAGGATGAGATCAAGTATGTTTTTCCCTCTTGTTGCTCCCCTCACCACCTGCCACAGTCCAGTAGCGACGTCCCTTAGGATTTGACCAGCTTGGTCTACAAAGGAACGGAAAACAACACAGCACAGGAAACAGGCCCTTCGGCCCAACGAGCCCACGCCGCCATTTTAATAGCGTGAGTTCCCACTTCCACCCATGACTCTTGTCTATGTTTATAAAAAATCCACATTAGAAACCAGATTGGGGAGACTGGTGGTGGTGCTAGCAAACTACTCTTGATGGTGGGTATTGAGGTCCTCACCTAGTATGCATTCTGTGCCTTTGCCACTCTCGGTGCTTCCTGCAAGTGGTGTTCAACCTTAGTGTTCCTCCTTCCTTTGAGATGGGTTTTTGTTGCGGTGGTTTCATGGTCACCATTTCCGAAGTTATCTACTTAATTCCACCAGCTGCCATTGTGGGATTTGAACCGTGGTCTCGGAGCAGAGCCTGGCTTGCTAGTGTGGTGATGTTACCACTGTGCAGCCACCACCAATATCGTTCCCAAACCCTGAGACAATTCACCGCACAGGGTGAACACCTGTGTGCTTTCAGCCAGACCAGCTGCGTTTCTGATCTCTGGCGCGAGTGAGTGTGCCGGAAACAGCGGCAGCAGCACAGACGCTGGTTTACATTTCTTTATTTTGCTGGTGGAATTAAAGTGTTCTCAGCTGCAGAACAATCATTCCTGAGCAATTTATTTGATTGTATAATGACAGTTTGTGGTTTCGCTGTTTATTGTGTTGCGAGGTTCATCTTGATGATTGAACTATGTTGCAATATGACTCGGCAGCACTGTCTGCTGATGTTGGAACCAATGGGGAGGGAGTACAGAGTGGAGGAGGAAATTTCCCTTTCCTTTGTCTGTGAGAATTTAGTCACGCTTTTAAATCTTGTAAGTTTCTTTTAAAGCTTGTAACTTTTTGAAACCATTTAAATGTAGAAACGAGATTGTCACCATAGCTTTAGTGGGACCATTAGCAATATCTTGCTTCTTTAGTTCTCTTCTGTTCTCCCTCCGTCCACATCGGGGTTATCCCCTCATCTGTTTTTTCTTCTTTTTCTGCTGTTTTAAGCCTCAATTTATCCTTCTGTTTTTGTCAGGGCAAGGTCTTTGTTTCCAATGTCCATACTTGGCTATCTCCCCCCCCCCCCCCCCCCCCCCCCCCCCTCTCTCTCTCTCTACTCAGCAACCCTTTGGATTCCAGAACTCTTGATCAAATCCACTCATTCGTCCTTCTGTCCACCCAGAAATGACATGGCACTGATTTATGCAGGATGTTTAAAATTTGAATCGTTCCTCCCGCCCAGGTGCTGTCTATAGATTGGATCCGACAATGATTTTCATTTCTACAGAGACTTTCACTTCCTCAGGACACCTCAAATCACTTCACAGCCAGGTGTCGTAGAACATAGAACACTACAGCACAAGCAGGCCCTTCGGCCCACAAGTTATGCCAATCATACCAGTACCTACCAGGCCAGAAACTCGCAATCCCATTTAATCCCATGTACTCATCCCGAAGTCTTTTAAAAGACCCCAGTGAGTTCACCTCTACCACCACTGATGGCAGCTGATTCCATTCACTCACCACCCTCTGAGGGAAAAACTTACCCCTAATGTCTCCTCTGTACTTACTGCCAGAACCTTAAACCTGTATCCTCTCGTAGCGACCGTTTCAGCCCTGGGAAATAGCCTCCGAGAATCCACCCTATCTATACCTCTCAACATCTTATAAACCTCTATCAGGTCACCTCTCAACCTTCAAATTGTGTGGGGAAGCACGGCAGCCAATTTGCACACAGCAAGCTCCTGTAAATGGTGATGAGATCATGAGCGGGTGATCTCTCTTTGTGACCTGGGTTGAGTGACAGGAGAGAAATCCTTTGCTCTTCTTCAGAGATGCCCTCTGATCTTCACTGGAGGGTAGGCAGAGCCTCAGCTTAACTTGCTCTCCGAAAAGCACTGCCTCGGCACCGCATTGGAGTGTCCATATAGGTGGCATACTCGCATCTCTGGAGTGGCATTTGAACTCATCACGTTCCAACATAGGCAACCGCTGAACTGCTGCTGCTATGTGTAGGATTGGCGGAGGATCGCTTGATGGCTGAAAGGGGCCACTCTCCTCCTTGTTTCCTTGAGTGAAATCTGCAGAGAGCACAGTTAGATATCAGCACTTCGCCAGTGTGTACCGCTCAGATCTGTTTTACTTGCTGAGTGAGCTTCCCACAAGGTTTATTTTTCGTTTGAAAACTGGGGTGGCGGGGAGAAGGAGGAGCTGAAGGTTGCAATAAGAAAATCATAGAATCCCAGCAGTACAGATGGAGGTCATGCGGCCCATTGAATCTGTACTGACAACGGTCCCACCCAGACCATATCCCCTTATCCCCATATATATTAAGCTGCAAATCCCCCTGACGTTAAGGGGCAATTTAGCATGGCCGACCAACACGTCTTTGGACTGCAGAAGGAAACCGGAACACCCGGAGGAAACCCACGCCGACACAGGGAGAGTGCGCAAACTCCGCCCAGACAGTGACTTGAGGTTGGAATCGAATCTGGATCTCAGGCGCTATGAGGTAGCAGTGCCAACTGCTGTGCCACCATGCCGCAGTCAGAGTTGGAGGAAGATGGATCCTTAATTTGATGTACTCTGGCTACCATTTGAGAAAACCATTTTGTAATGGATAGTTAGATATGTTTGGACAAGAGGCACCATCACAGACCAGTCAGAAATACAAAGAAACTGATGTGAACATTTGTTGTGAAGACATTTTCTAACTTCTTTAATTAGATTGACATGGAGCGTTGTGGATTGAGACGCATAGGTTGCGTGCCAACTGGTTGGTTTGTGCCAGGAAAGACAGAAATGATGATTTCAAAGAATTCAAAAGCAAAGCTTATAACATCTGCAGATTATGGATGAGAACATTGGGATTAAGAGACATTGATTTATAAAAATTACGACCAAAATATATTAAAAAACTGCCAGAAGAGATGTTTCAAAGTCCCACAGATGTAACGATTGAAGTTCCATCATTATATCTGTCTGTTGATTATGAGGTGGTTCTGGTAAATGTTGGAGTGAAACATTCTTAAATTAACTATGAAATTAAATCTTTGGATCAGCGGCAGAAAATGTGGTGAACATTGACTGCTGAGAGTTTGGAAGGGAACCGCAGATTTGGAAATGTAACATGTGGCTTGCTATGGATCAGTGATCACTTTCTCCCCTTGAGTCAGACTCTCGCTTAAGCATTTAATCTAGGCTGATGCATCAGCGCAGTGCTGATAGAAAGCTATGCTGTCGGAGGCTTGTCTGCTCAGATAGATGTAAAAGCCATGGTTTGAACGAGAGAGTTTTCCCCAGTATCCTGTCTGATAGTAAGTCCATCTCAGTTAACTGGACAGCCAGTCAGTGATGATTGGTGGACAGCTGGTTAGTGACACCAACAATACAGGTTCGATTCCCGTACCGACTGGCTGAAGATAGCCATAAAGACCTGCCTTCTCAACTTGGTCCCTAACCTGAGGTGTGGTAACGCTTGGGTTAAATCACCACCAGAGATCTTTCGCTCTTTCTCGTGCTCTCTCTCTCTCTCTCTCTTTCCCCCCCCCCCAATCCCCTTCAAAGGAAGAGCAGCCTATGGTGAACTGAGACTGTGATGACTTTACCTTTTACCTTATACGTGTTGGGTGGGATTTCAGCCCCCTCCACGAGGTCTGTATTGTGTTGGAGGCCGCCCACCATTGACCAGTGATGGTATCTTCCTTTCCGACTGCTGTCAATGGGGCTTTCCATTGTTTGCAGCATCCTTCGCTGGGGAATCCACAGCGAGGAGCTGTCATTGTCAGGACTGGAGGTTGGGGCGGAAAACTCTGCCCATGAGTTTGTTGTATCAGTTGTTTTTTAAAATGGTAGCACGAGGTAAGTACTTTATTGAGTGTGAAGTGCTTTGGGATGTCTTGAGGTTATGAAAGGTGCAATGTAAATGTCAGCTTTTTTGCTTTTTGTGATAACTCCCATAATCTGCATGGGGAATCACTAATTGACTTCCCATCTGGGCTTGTTGAATATGAGCTCTTTTTGGTAATTAGCCAACCAGATGGTGCTTCTACACCAAGCCCTGTATAAAGCCAGATCCTGAGTGCTATTCCATCCTTGGCACCAAAATAATAACTGCAGGAGTTGACTGTGATGGAACTGTGCTTTTATTGCACTAAAAGAAAATAAACAAGCCTGTGATGAACACTGATCCCAACTGGGACTAAAAGGATACGGGACACACTCAGGGGCTTGCTTTATACAGGGAACGGTATGCAAGCTTCACCAAGCTGGGTTTTTTAAAATTCTTTTGTGGGACATGGGTGTCACTGGCTGGCCAGCATTTATCGTCCACCCCTAGTTGTCCTTGAAGGTGGTGGCGAGAGTGCCTTCTTGAATCACTGCAGTCCTTGTGCTGTGAGTTGATTCTCAATGCCGATTGGGGAGGGAATTCCTGGATTTTGAACCAGCGACTGTGAAGGAACGGCAGTTTACTTCTAAGTCAGGGTGGTGAGGGACTTGGAGGGGATGCAGGTGGTGGTGTTCCCATGCATCTGCTGTTCTTGGCCTTCTAGATGGAAGTGGTTGTGGGTTTGGAAGGTGCTGTCCAAGGACCTTTGGCGAATTGCTGCAACGTTTCTTGTAGATAGTACACCCTGCTGCTACTGAGCGTTGGTGATGGAGGGATTGAACGTTTGTAGATGTGGTGCCAGTCAAGCAGGCTGCATTGTCCTGGTTGATAGATTACCAATTTGCAGGGAGTCTGCTTTTAATGAGTCCACGTGGGTGGTCAATCAGCAATTTCCCATGCAGATCATGGGGGTTATCACACTTTCATTTATTCTGTCATCCTGGCTAGGATAATGTTATAAGCTCGGGTTTCCTGGTATCCCTTTGTGCTCCTTCTCAAATCACTGAACTCTTCATATAACCGTTTATTTCACAGTTGAGAAAGCATAGGCTGTTGGCCCTGCTTCTGAGCAATCTACTAGAACAGGTGTAGACTTGCCCTGATTAACTGGTCTTCTTTTAATGTAAGATTTTTTTTCGGTAAATATTTATGTACAATCTATTTTCAGCGCAGAGGCTGGGAATTTTATCTCCTGTCAGTATCTACCTTTGGTGGTGGAGCTTGGGAAGATCCAAGGTTCAAGTTACAAGGTCTCCTGTTGCTCTCAAACATAAAAATGCCAACCCACGATACGTTAACCAATTGCACAGGGGGGTTGTGGTGACCGACGTGGTAAAATCATTCAGAGCACAAAGTTGGTAAACCACGAAAAACCCACTGTGGCCAAGCTGCAGGTTTTTGCAGTACTCCACGCTCAATAATGCCGTATGCATAAGATCAAGGATTTTATGCAACGGCTTGCTCGCTTTTGCTTGATCCTTGACTCTGCATTTGCCCAGTAACTCCACTGAGGTCAGTGTGTGACGTAACCTTGCTTTGCATGAGTGCCATGATTGCAGTGAGAACCTCGGTTTTGATTCGGAGCGTGGGATGATGCATTTCCATAAAAATCCACAACGACCTATACTCCTGGGTACAAGTGCTCTTGGTTCTTGAAAGCACAGTGGCTTTTTGTTTGTGTGAGGGGTGGCGTTGAGTTCACAGAACATTAAAGGCAGCACTTCAGGTTGATTAGGCTGTTTGAAAATTCCGATGGTTTGAATCATGAGATACAGGATACAAATGCTTAGAAGTATTGAGAAGTTGAAGAGTGGATAGCAGCAGACTTTGATCTTGAATTCCATATCAGGGATTTAGGACAGAAGAAAGAAAGGTTTTTTTTAATTGGGATGTGGATATTGTTGGTCAACATTTTTGCCCATTGCTGTAGAGAAGGTGATGGTGAGCTGCTCCCTTACCCTGTTGCAATCCACGTGTTGCAGAAACTCCATAAGAAGGACCTCACTGATGAAGGAGCAGCGCTCTGAAAGCTAGTATCATTAACTACCAAATAAATCTGTTGGACTTTAACCTGGTGTTGTGAGGCTTCTTACTGTGTTTACCCCAGTCCAACGCCGGCATCTCCACATTGTGACTATTATAGAAACAGTGCTGTTAGGGAGGGAGTTCCAGGATTTTGATCCAATGAAGGAATGTTGATATTGCTTCAAGTCAGGATGGTGATGCACTACGTGGATGCAATCTTGCATGTGGTGATATTCCCATCCATCTGCTGCCTTGTCCATCTAAATGGCGAAGGTTGTGGATTTGGAAGGCTTCTTTGAGGAGCCTTAGTAAGTTCAAAGTGGCAAATGGGGCATCAGTTACGCAGACTGATTTGCCCTGGATGGTGTTGAGCTTCTTGGATTGCACTCTTAAATGAACAAAAAGATCCCATTTCAAGGACAGCGTTACAAGAGTGACTACGCTTTGGAACTATTTCATTGGCCGTGAAGTGGTTTGGGATGTCCTGAGGTTGTGAGAGGTGCCACGCAACTGCAAATCTTTGTTTCCATCTGACTTCAGAACCAGGCTGACCTTACTAGTGCACGTATTAAGACGAGGTGATCCCTGAAATGCCAGCAATGGCTTCGCCATGGAAATAACTTCCTTCCATCAGTCAGTAACTGGTCTTTAAGCGACACAAAACCAGTCGGAACAAAATTAGCTGTGACAGCTGGTCTCAATGCTGACAGCCAGTTCTGAATAACTCAGCACTATAATACTTGACCCAGACAGACTAAACACACCAGCAGGAGGAAGGCAGAGCAGCCGTCTGTTTTACTATCAATAGTTTCAACTGGACAGTGAAGCACCTTCCACTTTTTTCCTTGGAGTTTTGTCATTTTATCAGTTTGTGAATATAGAATAGGACGTCATGAGTTTGTGCTGAGGCGTGGCTAAAAGACTTTTTTGGAAAATTCCAGATGCAAAAAGTGTCCAGTAGCACATCATGGTGGGGGGGTTGGTGAGGGGTGGGGGGAGATGGAGAATGAGGGGCAGGAGGTGAGGGTGGAGGGGAGTGAGGGGCTGGAGGGGAGTGAGAGGCAGGGGCGTACGGGTGGGGGATGAGGAGGCAGAGGGGTATGGGTGAGAGGGAAGAGATATAAGTGGGGGGGGGGGAGAGAGTGGAGGGACGGGAGGGTTGGGAAGGAGAGATGGGAGGGTATTGGTGGGAGAGAGGGTACGGATGAGTGGGGGGCGTGGGGGTGTATGTCTGAAGTACAATTGCCCAGAGGCCAGAAATTTGAGCCGGTATCATCTCTTGAGTACAAAAAAAAATTATTTATTGTCGCAAGTAAGCTTACATTAACACCGCAGTGAAATTATTGTGAAAATCCCCTTGTTGCCACACTTTGACACCTGTTTAGGTACTCAAACGCAGAACTTAACATGGCCGATGCACCTAACCCCCACGTCTTTCAGACTGTGGGAGGAAACTGGAGCACCTGCAGGGAGTCCACGCAGACATGGGGAGAATGTGCAAACTCCATGCAGACAGCGACCCAGAACAGAAATTGAACCCTTGTCCCTGACGCTGTGAGGCAGCAGTGTGAACCGTACTTAACTTGCCACGGGGGTTGACTCAGTGTTGGGCTGTAGTGTAGCAGAGGTGAGATTCATCTTTCAACCTTCTATTGGATGTGATGGTGGGGGGGTGGAGAGAGATGGGACTGACCACGTCCCCAAGAATCCAGCCCACCAGCGTTCCAGCTTGAGGCTGGAGTACAGACCATCCTCACAATCTTAGCTGATTTATCATGTGTGTCGGAATAAGAGGAGGCAAAGAGAATCTCGTTGAACAATAGCTTCTCCAGCACGGGGAATTTGATAGAGAATTTTACAGTTGACAGCCATAAAAAATGGGAACAGTATTGTCAGGGGGCTGTGGTTGAAATCTTGGGTGTGCCCTGTTTTTGTACTGTCACTGCTTGAACTGAAACGTCCTGAGAGCCCAGTTACTGGTTTGACTTTTCCAGGACACAGTTGTGTGTCTGCTGTGTGCTAAACACAATGCTTGTCCACTGTTCAGTTTCCTCATCTTCATTTATCAGCCACTGCTCCGTATCTCGTACCTAATACGGTGGATTTTTATTAGGCAAGGATATTAAGCATTACAAATCCAAGGTGAGTAATGGCTAAGATAGAGATCTATCTGATCGAGTGTCGTAGCGTGCTGGAGAGAATGAATGATCTAATTCGGCTCATGTTCTGTTCACGAGTGAGGCGATGGAGGATTGCCAGTGTCTGGACCACACACAGTAAGAGGCCGCACAATGCGAGTGGAATAACCAAACCTGCAAAGGAAAAATAATTGAAGTATTTACATATGAGAGGGAGAAGAATTATTTGAATAAAATTTGGAAAAGACTTAAGGAGAAAAGTGCAGATAAGGAGTTACCGGCGATGTACAACACATTGTAGTCTTTCACACTTAACATTGATCTCAACAACTTCAGGCTGTGAACTCTCTCTCTCTCATCTTCACCCCATCTTTTATTTTTATCATTTATTTTCATGCTACCATCCCCTTTCTTATCCCACTTTCCATTTGTTTTGTCCCTTACCACCATCTCCCCTCCTCCCCATCTGCTATCCGTTTCAGATTGTCCTTTGACATACTGCTCACTTCTGTTCTGCCATTGACACATTCTGATCTTAGGGCGGCATGGTGGCACAGTAGTTAGACTTACTGCCTCACCCTGCCAGGGATGTGGGTTTGATTCCCGGCTTGCGTCACTGACTGTGTGCAGTTTGCGGGTTCCACCCCGTGTCGGCTTGGATTTCCTCCGATTTTCTCCCTTGGTCCGAAGATGTGTGGATTATGTGGGTTGGCCATGCTGAAGGTATGGATTTGCAGGATGGGATGGGAGGTGACGGTGGCCTGAAGAAGACACTCTGTTGGAGTGTCGGTGCAGACTTGATGGGCCGAATGTCATCCTCCTGTACTATAGGGATTTCATGGATTGTCGTCAGTTCAATTTGAATTTGCTCCCTGTGCCCAAGCAAGAACAGGTAGTCAGTTCTGACCATGTCAGCCCTTAAGTTCTGAGTTTCCTCCATGAGTCTCTTTTGTTGGTGAGGTTTAGCTGGAGACCTTCACAAGATCTTAAAAGATGAAAAACCCAACCATTGCATCCGTCGCGGTCCACCCATTTCCCTGTGTCACTCTTCCTTGTAGTACAAAGAAGTAATTCTGTTAATTGATTTGATTTACCTGACATATTGTCCAGCTAGAGTTTATGTGGGTCATTAAGCATTAGTGCAGAATCTCACTGCCCCAAAGTGCATGTCCAGTTGAACTTCTATAAATTAAGAAAGATGCATTTGCTGCTTCCATGTAGTGCAGTTGAAGGGGTGCTTGTGCTTTTCTAGTTGTGAGCAGCTTTGCTGTTTAACATTTAATTTGTAAGCAAGTGAAGGATGCGTGTTCTGCCTGGATCCTTCAGCATCACGAGAGAATGTCCAGTGGGCAAGAAACACATTGTGACTTTCACAGAACTGTGGAAAAATACAGAGGTCCTTGAAGTTTCTCTCTCTGTATGTGATGGGCCAACAACAATAACTCCCTTGCTGTATTAATAATTGGCACGTCAGTCTTTTCCATTTAATGGGTCTGTCTTCACCTTGAAGCTTGCAGCTCATATTTCTTTTTGCGGATGCAGGAACAGGCTGTGCAAATAAATTCCCTGATAAAAAAGATGCATGCCTTTCCGCCACCGCAGATTGAGTGATGATTAATTTCGCAGTTGTTTTGTCTGGTTATTGTCTGGGTGGGGGGAGGTTAGCGGTACGCTTGCCTCGCGTAACTGACCTCTCTATTTCTCACTCTCCACTCTGATTTCCACAGGCCAGTTGGAATCACCAAAAAGACACACTGTCCCAGTCTAAATCACGGTGGGATTCCTGGGCTTTCTCTAAGTAGATTGGCAAACGTAAAAAGAAAAGACTTGCATTTGCGTAGTGCTTTTCACAATTCCGTCTCCCCCTCCCCAAACATCTCGATAGACTTTACAATCAATGAGTTGCTTTTTGAAGTGTAGTTGTCGTGTAGGAAACTATGTGCACAGCAAGCTCCCATAAACAGTAGTGTGATAATGACCAAGATAGTGTGTGTTTGTGACAGTGATTTGAGGGATAATTATTATTTCTTTCAATGTCTCCAGCTTGGATGCAGCTCCACAAACACTCGGGCAAAGCTGTTACTGAATTGACTTTGATGGACTGGATACTATGTTCAAATGACCAAAAAATATTCTTCCCCCCCCCCTCCCCAACCCCTATAACCAAGTCCTGTTTTCTCAACTCAAATGTCCAACGTTCAGGCAGAGAAGTTTTCAGAGACAGCTCTGTCAGGTGTGGCAGCATTGACGTTAATAACTGGGGGGAGTTTGCTATTAGTCATTCAAAATGTTGGCAACCTGTCCAACCAGCTGTTTTCAATCACAATGTCCTGCTGATGATGCACAGTGTTGGTAATGAAAGGAAGGTTCTGGATCCCTTCACCTCCTGAGACATGTTGTTCTATGTGCCCAAATATCTGAGAATCACGCGTTGACCCGTTTGGGCACATGACAACCCATGGCAGAAACTCACGACCATGAGCAGATGTCAAGGGATAGCTGCGGACACCGATAAAATATTGGCCACCACACCAGGGATGACTCCCCTGTTCCGCCCTAAAATAGCACCGTAGAATCCCTGCCTCCCGCCCGAGCAGGTGAGTGGGGGTCTTGGTTTAACATCTCATCTGAAAGCCAGCACCTCCAATGGTGCAGTCCTGCCTCAAAACTGGACTGGCGTGCCAGCTTTGATTTTTGTACTCAAACCCTGAAGTGGTTTGAACCAAGATCCTTGTGACTCGAGAGCAAGATGTCGGCAACTGACAGACATCTGATGCACTTGTGCCTCGGTTAATAAAGGCAAGAATCCTATGTGCCTCCTCGACCACCTTATCTACGTGTCCTGCTGCCTTCTTTGGACGTCCACTCTCCTTCCTAACATCCGACACTTCATTCGATACTTCCTTGCCTATTTAGCCTTGCCAAAATGCATCACCTCATACTGTTCAGGGTTAGATTCCATTTGCTGCTGCTCTGCCCCTCTGACCAGCCTGTCTGTATCATCCTGTAATTAGAGGCTTTCCTCGCTATTCACCACACCATCAATTTTCGAGTCATTTGCAAACTTACTAATCATACTTCCTACACAGCAAGCACCCATAAACAGCGGTGTGATAATGACCAATATAGTGTGTGTGTGTTTGTGATGGTGATTTGAGGGATAATTATTACTTTTTTTTGGAGTCTCCACCTTGAATGCAGCTCCACAAACACTCGGGCAAAGCTGTTACGGAATCAACTTCAATGGATTGGACGCTGTGTCCAGATGAACAAAAAAAAAAATTCTCCCCCTCCCAATCCCTACAACCAAGTCCTGTTTTCTCAACTCGTAGATGTCCAACATTCCAGGCAGACCAAAGAAAAGGTTTCAGACACTCTGTCAGGTGCGGCAGCGTTGACAATAATGACTGGGGGGAGAACATGAATGTACACTACAAACAGCACCAAACTTTGCGGTACATCACTGGACACTGGCTATTCACCATAGCTTCTGGATTATCAGTCCAGTAACATTGCAACTCTTAGAAGTTTCCAATTTTCCAATCGTAATGAAAGGTTTGCAATTATATGGAGCCTTTCATGACAGCAGGATGTTCTACAGGCAGTGAAATATTTTGGACGTATAATCTTTGTTGCAATGTAATAGGTGGACCAACCAATTTGCACACAGCAAATTGCCACAAACAGTAATGTGATGAAGACCAGTTAATTTGTGTCTTAGCAATGGTGGTTGAGTCATAAATGCTGGCCAGAATATGGGGGAGAATTGTCTTGTTCTTTGAAATAATACCATGGGATCTTTTACAGAGCAAACCGGATCGTGGTGTAACATCTCATTCTTAACATGCTGTCTTCCACTTTCTTCTGTTGGAGAAAGAAATACAAAAGTCTGACGTCACATACCAATCGATTCAAGGACAGCTTCTTCCCTGCTGCTGTGTCAGACTTTTGAATGGACCTACCTTGCACTAAATTGATCTTTCTCTACACCCTGGCTATGACTGCACCCTCTCCTTTCCTTCTCTATGAATGGTATGCTATGTCTGAATAGTACTCAACAAACAATACTTTTCACTGTATGCTAATACATGTGACAATAAATCAAATTAAAGGAGGAATATGCCCCAACACTAGGGATAAAAATCCGTATTTGTGCAGGTTTTATCCATCACAGGTTTTGCTGCCCAGCACTACCATCTGTCTAGATGTACTGTGCTAATTCATTCAGGATTTAATTTGATATATGAGGCTGTGCTTGACAAATCTGTCTACATATGTGTTTACAAGTATGCCCCATTCCCTTCCGTGAACCATCAAAGTTAGGTTTGTAAATGATTGAAACAAGTCGGCTGGAGTTTCTTTTGCATTTGTGCCGCTTTTGAACGTGAGAGTTAAACATCGATAGGAATAACACACAGGAATAGAAATTTTGCAAACTCATAATAATATCTTGTTTTTAAAACAAAGTTTGGTTAAAGTCATGAAGTTGCAACTTATTGGCTCCTTTATTTGTACACCAACAGTCACCTGGTATTACAGGACTCAAATATTGCTGAAAAGAGATATAACGTTGAAGTTTTTCAGTTTGCACTCATCAGGACCATCACAAGAATGCCAAATTTCAAGCAATCTCAACAAAACAAAAAGAACAAAGAACAACACCACACAGGAAACAGGCCCTTCGGCCCTTCAAGCCTGTGCTGCTCATTGGTCCAACTAGACGATTCGTTTGTAACGCTCCATTCCTAATCTGTTCGTGTGGCTATCCAAACAAGTCTTAAACAATCCCAGCGTGTCTGCCTCCACCACCCTGCTTGGCAGTGTGTTCCAGACCCCTATGTGTGAAATACATCCCTCTGATGTCTGAGTTAAACCTTGCCCCCTTCACCTTGAACCTGTGACCCCTCGTAATCGACTTGGGAGAAAGGGTGAAGAGTGGGATGCTATCTATGGCCTTCATAACTTTATACACCTCTATTAGGTCTGCCCTCATACTCCGTCTCTCCAGGGAGAACAAACTCAGTTTACCCAATTTCTCCTCAATTTATACTCGGTGGAAAAGGGTGCTGCTTAGCCAAGGTATTGCCATAGTGAGAGAAAAGGGGAATTTATCAACTTTGGCTAAATCCTTAATTTGTATTCTTCTTTGCACTCTGATTTACTTCCGTGTCTGTAGTATATCGGAGTGCACTTTCTTTGTAATGATAAAGACATAGACAAAGATTTGGGGAAGGTCATTTGGCTAGTTTTGGCTGTGCCACTTGTGAAAGGACACACCATTTTCTAGCTCTTTATCTATAGCCCTGTAGGTTCTAATAACAAATGTCCCTGTGAAGTGAATGTTCATGGAGGCTTTCAAAAGTATGGGAATTGTTACTATGTCTTGAGGGGCTCTTGGAAAATAAAACTGCCCTTAAAAGGGAGTCTGCAATTATGTCTTATAGTGATTGTTGAATTGTCGAAGCACCATCTGTTTACTGTCATCTGTAAAGACTCGTTACTCGGATTATACCATGTGGGATTGAGATTTTTAATGGGTGCGCTGCTTTATAAAGCCAAAACCTGATGCTGCATTAGATTTTGAGCTCTTAATAGCCTGGCAGTGGATCACATTGACATGCGATCAAACAGCAGTTTGCCCAAGAAAAATACCATCTGCCTACAGAAGACACAAGGGAGTTTTGAATTGCAGTTTCTTCCTTATCTTGAAGCATTTACGTTTTCTCTGACGTTCAGCCTGTGCTGATATGTGTGCTTTTGGAGACCAGAACACCTCATTCGCCTGACGAAGGCACAAACGCCGAAAGCTTGCAAGTTTACTGTCAAATAAATCGGTTGGATTTAAAATTGGTGTTGTCAGACTTCTTACTGAGCTTACCCCAGTCCAACGCCGGCATCTCTACATCGTGGTAAAGGTGTGCCAGCTTCCAACCCTCCGCAGGGTTTGTTACAGTTGCTTGTTTAATCCAGCTTTGTGTTTATGCCAAGAACATTAAAGCAATGTCTCTGAACTCTGGAGCAATGCAAAAAACTTGGTGCTGGCAAAATGTTGTGCGCTGCTTGTCTCATTGGCCTCTAATGCCCTTGTCTGGCAGCATCCCTTTTTGAAAACCATTGCTTGAACGCACAAGTTCAGATCTAAAGTTCATTGTCATTTGATTCATGGTTTTGGAGTGTGTGTTCAGTGTCTGTTCCTGCCTCAGGGGAGTTAATTCAAGCCTTTCTGTCCTCCTAGGAAACCTCACGGTCGTTTTTGTCTACATCCCTGGTTTGGGCTGGTGCTGGGATCCAACTCTAAGGGCAGTCTCTTGCTAGGGGTGTAAGCAGCTCGTGCGTTTTTTTTTTATAATTCCATTCCTAGAACATGGGTGTCACTGGCTGGCCATCCCTAGTTGCTCCTTGAGAAGGTGGTGGTGAGCTGCCTACTTGAATCACTGCAGTCCCTATCCTGTGGTTTGACCCACAGTGCCAATACGGAGGAAATTCTGGGATTTTGACCAACGATTGCGAAGGAATGGCGATTATATTTCCAAGTCAGGCTGCTGAGTGGCGTGGAGGGGAACTTGCGTGTGGTGGCGTTCCCATTTATTTGCTGCCCTTGTCCTACGTAGAAGTGGTTGTGGGCTTGCTGTCTAAGGATCTTTGGTGAATTGTAAGCCTAGAAAGGGGATATTGCGGAGCTAGGTGGCCATTTGACCCTACAAGACATCACGTTTGAACTGTTCACATCCAGTACACAAAACATATTTGTTCAAGGGAACTGTTTTCTTTCCCCACCCCTCTGTAACCCTCTTCACCCCATCCCCATTTATCTAGTTGTATCCTGTAATGTTTTCTCTGTAAAAACATAACATTCACCGTGACTTGCTCACCCTATTACCCTTTCCCGTGATCTTAAAACGCTTCCAAAAAAGCTACCAACTTGTAGTTACTCGTTACCTCTGGGACAGAGGCTGTTCCCACTTCCCCCATGGCTGTGCCAGTATTATTTGATTTGGTTCAGTGTTAAATTTGATAACATTCGCACCATGGGATGTTTTAGTGCGTTAAAAGTACTATGCAATCTTTTGCTTTCTGACACTTACATTGTCAGTTCAGATTTGCAGTTTTGTCGCTTGGCTACAGCGAGTGTCTATTCTTTCCTTTCTATAGGTAACTGTTATTTTAACTGTAGCGTTAAGGTTGAGGATACTAATTGACGACATTTCTTGCATACCCATAAAAAGAAACTGTTGGGACGCTGGGCTGTTGGTAGGTAGGAGACAGAGATATGTTTTGCTGCATTCTGCGAATAAACCAACTACCAAGGAAAAAAAAGTGTGTCTGATTTTGCCAGCTGGCTTGGATCTTTTTATGGTGATTTGTACAGTGTGCAGCAGTGTTCTGCCCAAGTAAAGCACGTAGCAAAAGAAAGGAGAGAGATTTTGTTTTTTTATATATTAATCACTTTCAACTTGGCCTTTTACAGAATTATGAAAAGCATTGACAAGATGGGCAGTCGGAGGCATTTTCCCAGGGTGCGATGTCAAATTCAGGTTCAGGGTGAAAGGGGGGAACGTTTGAGAGAGATGTGGGACAAGTTTTTCGTGCAGAGAGTGGTGGGTGCCTGGAACTCGCTTCCGGAGGAGATGGTGGAAGCAGGCACGTTAGCAACATTTAAGTGTATCTGTATGGGTACATGAATAGAAGGAGGAAGGGCAGAAGATTTTTTTAGTTTAGTTAGGGCATCGTGATTGGCACAGGCTAGAAGGGCCGAAGGACCTTGCTCTTTTGCTTTTTGTTCTTTTTTTGCATTGGCAGAGAATATCTCGACGAAAGAGAGAGAGGCTCTTCAAACAGCACTCTGAGCTTGCAAAAAGATCGGTTCAAATATTGGCACATTCCATGTAGATTCCATAATGCTTCCTGGGCCATAAATTCCATGAATTCTCCAAGCATTGATCCTCTTAAGAAGGCTTTCAGAAGGATTTTGATAGTGATGTTTACTTAGGACGTTGCAATGGGTAGATAAATACTGGCCTTCCTCTATAAAAGGCTGTGTGTTTGAGGGATTTACTTTGATCTCTGCTGATTGCAGAGAGGGTGGAGTTGCAAGTGTATGTGATTTAAAAGCAGGCTATTAGTGTGGGTCTGTGTGACCCTGTTAACTTTCATCAGTGGACTGTGTCAGGGTTTGGTTTCGGTAATGGGTGGGGGAGGAGGACAAACAGTTGGCCAAGAATTGAAGTTGACTGGTTAACGTTCTTGTATCCTTGCAATGTTGCACGTTAGTAAATCTCATGAGCTCTTAACGTAACTTGTTGCAGCCTGCAGCTCCGTTCAGAGGGTGTGAACAGCAGTAAGCAGCTTGCAAACCAAATAGACTGTGACAGTATGCTGAGAATTACTGTGCACGATCCAACATTCAAACAGATGTGGATAAAGGCTCGGAGCTGCCTCCTTTAATAACCTTTCCTTCCGACATCAGGGCAGTAATGAGAAATGATATAGATTTGACGGAGAAAAGCTTTAAATCCATTTAAGTGGAAATTAGAAATAGGTCCAATAGGACTATTCAAAAGCCTGATGGCAGCAGGGAAAAAGCTGTTCTTGAGTTGGTTGGTATGTGTTTTCAGACTTTTGTATCTTTTTCCCAACGGAAGAAGGTGAAAGGGAGAATGTCCAGGGTGCGTGGGGTCTTTAATTACGCTGGCCGCTTTGCCAAGGCAGCGGGAAGGGTGGGGTGATGGATTCACAACCTTTTGTGTTCCTTGTGGTCTTTGACAAAGCAGGAGCCACACCAAGCTGAGATACATCCCAAAACCAAAAATATCCAAACACTGAACCGCAATCAGCTCCAAGGGTTTTGGACAAAGCAGCTGTAAAACCAGAGCAAGTCAGCGGGATATTGATGTTACTCCATCATAGCAGTCGTGGGGGAAGAAAGTAAAGAGTCGTTAAATACCACAAAAGAACTGCAAGTCAGTGATTTGGTTCTTGAGGTAGTGTGGTCCAGAGCAGAACCATGGTAATTCGGCACATCCACTCCCAGTTCCAACTATTTCGACAGATGCATTATAGAAAGCATCCTATCCAGATGTATCACAGCTTGGTATCACTGCCGTTCTGCACAAGACTGCAAGAAATTGCAAAAAATTGTGAACGAACCTTGGAGATGTCAGGGGTAAGATTTTCACTCAGAGGGTGGTGAGTGAGTGCAATCGGTTGCCTTCAGAGGAGGCAAACTCAAAGAACAAAGAACAAAATAGCATGGGAAACAGGCCCTTCGGCCCAACGAGCCCGCGCCGCCACCCCGATGTTCCCACCTTTACCCGCGATCCCTGTCCATGTTTATAGATCTATGGATTAAAAACCAAATTTGAGACAATTTAGGGAGAATTTGTTTTGCCAATTAGCCTAAGAGCACATCTTTGGGATATGGAAGGAAACCGGAGCACCCGGAGAAAACCCACGCAAGCACGGGGAGAATGTGCAAACTCCCACAGACACAGGCCCAAATCCATGTATCTGCACAGCACAGCGATAGTCACTGAACTGTCGTGTTGCCCATCAAATGGTCCAAGTCAAGCGTACACTAACGATGTGAAGCACTAGGCTACTCTCAAAAAAAAATCCAAGAGCAGCCCTCTCACGACCCATCGCGTGTATGCCCCTTGTTAGACAACAAGGTGGACCAAAGCACCTGTGGGATAAAACAAGTACATCAATATCATCATCTATTTACACACATCCCAGGGAACTCCCAAGGCTCATGATCCCTATTTAAATCAGTCGGGATTTAACGAGTAACTCGTTAGAGTCTTTTAAGAGATTTCTGGATGAGTACATGGGATTGAGGGTTATAGGTAGGCCTAGTAGGTATGGATAGGATGAGTGCAATTTGTGGGCTGAAGGGCCTGTTTGTGCTGTGGTTTTCTATAAAGTCCAATCCATCATACAAACCGGCCTCCTATCCATCGACTCTGTCTACATTTCCACTGCCTTTGCAAAGCAGCCAGTATAATTAAGGACCTCGTGCACCCTGGACATTCTCTCTTCCACCTTCTTGAGTCAGGAAAAAGACACACAAGTCTCAAAATACATACCAACCGATTCAAGAGCAGCTTCTTCCCTGCTGCTGTCAGACTTTTGAATGGACCCGTCAGGTATTAAGTTGATCTTTCTCTTCATCTTACCTGTAACTGCAACAGTATATTCTGCACTCTTTTCTTCTCCCCTATTTACTTTGTGAATGATGTGTTTTGTCTGTACCAGCTCACAACAAGTGATACTTTTCTCTATATCCCATACATCTGACAATAATAAATCAATTCAATTCAATCACTCCAATGTTGATTTCCTGAGAGGTCTAGGAGTTTGAAGCCAGGTTTGAGAATGAATTCACGGCCACATATTTCCCACTGCTCACAAGGTAAAGTGTGGGGATGGGCTTTGAACAGTCACACAGAAGTCGTTTAAGTTAATTAGTAACTTGAAGTTCTGGCTAAAATACTCCTACTGTTTAAATCAGGAGCATTTAATGAGCAAAGGTCTCTTGGGGCAAGAGACCAGTGAATGGACTTTGAGCTGACTACACAGCAGCCAGCACTTGTTACCCCGTTAGACAGGAGCTATACTGCACCCTATTAAACTCAAACCCTGAGAGAGAGCCTCAAGCTGGTTTCTGTCAGAGTCGTAGAGATTTTCGGCCCAACTTGTTCTTGTCGCCCAGTTTTTAATCACTAAGTTGCCCACACTTGACCTTTTATACCCATCTCACCCATGTAAGTCAATTCCATAGTCACAAGTGGCGTACTAACTCTTCTGTTTCTGGTGCACCCCAAAACTCTTCGTATTGGTGTTTGTGTAGAATTATAACAGAGGTTCTCCTGGATGTAAAGTAAAAAGTAAAGTTTATTTATTAGTCACGAGTAAGGCTTACATTAACATTGCAGTGAAGTTACTGTGAAATTCCCCTAGTTGCCACAGTCTGGTGCTTGTTTGGATTAATGCACCTAGCCAGCATGTCTTTCAGAATGTGGGAGGAAACCAGAGCACTTGATTTCACGCAGACACGGGGAGAACGTGCAAGCACCACATAGACAGTGACCCAAGCCAGGAATCGAATCCGAGTCCCTGGTGCTGTGAAGCCAGTAAGAAGTCTCGCAACACCAGGTTAAAGTCCAACAGATTTATTTGGTAGTCAAAGCCAATAGCTTTTGAAGCGCTGCTCCTTCGTCAGGAAAGTAGGAGTTCTGTTCACAAACAGGGCACGTAAAGACTCAAACTCAATTTACAAAATAATGGTTGGATTGCGAGTCTTTACAGGTAATCAAGTCTTCAAGTTACAGACAATGTGAGTGGAGAGAGGGTTAAGCACGGGTTAAAGATGTGTATTGTCTGCAGCCGGGACAGTGAGTGAGATTTTGCAAGCTCAGGCAAGTCGTGGGGGTTACAGATAGTGTGACATGAATCCAATTGAGGCCGTCCTCATAAGTGCTGTGAAGCAGCAGTGCTAGCTACTGTGCCGCCCCGTACTCTGAGAGCTGGCAAGTAGAATTGTTTCTTACAAATGGTTCCCTCAGTCTGAAGCATTTCTTTGTCCGAGCAGATGGACTGCTTTAGCGTTACATGCCAAATGTGTGAATGTGGCCACTCAGATTCAGTTCTGATCTTTGTATGAAGTTTGGACCTGTAGCAATACTCACTTATGTGAACGTACGTGTCTGATCAAACGTGAGTTAGGATTATGAATTGTGGACCTGTCTTCTCTTTGAAAATCAATGTTGGCTGTTTTAACCTATCCGAAGGCAAAGCAGCATTCATTCATTCACCTAGAAAATAAACAATTGTTCAAATCATCATCGGGTGCCAGGTTCTGTTTGAAGGATTCTAAGCGATTGTGTAGAATTACTCATTTGAACTATTACCAAAATAGTTGAAATGTGCCAAATCTGTTCAGTTTTCAGTGCTCTCCGCAGTCGGCATGTTTGCCCTTAGTGAACAGCCAGTGAACGTGCTGTATATGAGACAGGCCAGAGTCAAGTAAGTCAAACTCCGTTCTGAAGATAACGGTGAGGTGTGAGAACCAGAAGTTCTACCATACGTCAATCATTAATTCATTTTCAGACCTGTATGGTGTTTTTTTTACAGTAAACAAAGCCATAGTGTTGGCAACAGATTTGTAGAACCTGCTGTTTTCCGAATGCAATACTTTGACCATGGTTACGTTAACTGAAAATCACATGATCTGTTGCCCAATGTTGTCTCCTAGAAGGTTTAGTTTCTGTCTTGCTTTACTCTTTGAAAATACAATAATGTGAAATTCCAGCGTAAAATAATTTGTTTTTTTTTTTTTGGAAGAAGAAGTGATTCCCTCGCTGTGGCCCCAGAGGGGTTCGGGCAGCGTAGTGGCACAGTTGTTAGCACTGCTGCCTTACAGTGCCAGAGACCTGCGTTTGATTCCTGGTTTGGGTCGATGGCTGCATGTTCTCCCTGTGTCTGCCTAGGTTTCCTCTAGGTGCTCCGGTTTCCTCCCACGCTCCAAAGATGTACTGGTTAGGCTGCATTGGCCGTGCTAAATTTTCCCTCGCTGTACCTAAACAGGCGCCGGAGTGTGGCAACTGGGGATTTTCACGGTAACTTCATTACAGTGTCAATGTAAGCCCATTTGTGACCCTAATTATTTTTAATAAAGCTACGCATCACGGCTGTATGCAAGAGGCAGTCAGCATTTTGTTTTCTTCCTTTGATCTTTCCCTTATCTGATCTAATTTCTTTATCACTGTACTTTCCCAGACTCGACCATCTCCACCTCTGTTTTACTTTGATTTGTTTTTTAAACAACTCTCTTCACCCACCTTCCCTATGACACCTTCCTTATAAATCTCTCCCTTTGACTCCTTATCAACCTATTTGGAGAATGTTAATAAATTGCCTGAGGTGAACATCTGTTGGCAGTGGTGCGAGGCTTTTGAACATATCAAATGTACTAGTTCCATTCACACATTCCCAGTTTAGAATATACGATTAGAACGTAACTCTCAAAAATTCCAATTTCTTGGATTTCCCTTGGTATTGTCATGACAGCTTCTAGCCTCCATTTATTTCATCCCGTTGTGTGCTCTCAACTAGTTAACCCTGCTCCTTCTTCCCTTTTTTCACGTCACTGTTCTCTCCTGGATTTATCCTGTTGAAGGGAAGCTGCTTTCCTGAATGTTTGCATGACTTAAGTACCTCTGCTTCACGGTGGAATCTGTACTCAGCACAGAGGAACGTCCTTTTAGTGTACTCAGTCTCTTACTGCTGATAAAGTCCATCCATTCAGACCAGCGCTCCCTCATCCCCCATCCCTTCCCTCCCTATCTGGTTTTAAATTCGGAACAGCGCAAGTTACACTTTAACCAGTCCTACTTGCACAGAGGCAGCAAACTACATTCCATTTGAGTGAAACGTGACAATCACCCATCCGGCAACAAAGACCTGCATTGACGTAGCATCTCAGAGCATCCCGCATTGGTTTGCAGCCAGTGAAATGCAGTTGCTTTTGTATCGTAATTGTCCAAATGCTGTGATTGTCGTTTAAAATCTTTTGAGACGATGGTGTGCTTTCAGGCGTGAGTGTACGAGCCAATTAATTCCTGCGCTCCCTGCCGTTTGTACACGGCTTTCCGAGCTGTACAATTGATGAAGCTGCCTATCACGCACGTTATCCATTATTCACATGCTCCTTGTGTTTTTTTTGGCACTTTCATTCGTGGAGACCTTTTATCACGTTTTAAGTCACAGCTCTCGTGTCTGGGGTCATTCTCGGCCTGTGCGAGGCGTGACCTAGCAACAGGAACGGGTTCTTGGCAACGACCATCCTGCTTCACGATTGTTCCGCAAGGGACAATCGCCAGTATTGTCCCATCATTTCATGATAAAATGGATTAAATCCTCACTCACTGTGCCACTGCCTAACATTCTGATTCTCTTCTGCTTTGAATAAGTACAGCAGGCGCCCCAAATCTGAAATAAATACGGAAAATGTGCTCGGCATGTCTTGTTGTCTGTCGACGGAGAAACAGAGTTTCGAGTCAATCACCTTTCCTCTGGTGATGGATTGCTAACCTGAAGGGTTGGATGGGACTTTTGGAGGTTTCCGCCCAACGTCAACAGATTTTTGGCTGCTAAAAATTCTCTAGTGCCACCCGTATTGGGAATGGAAAATCCCTCGTCATTAACTCTCTCTACCGATGCTGCCGGTCCTACCCAGTATTTTCAGCGTTTTCTGTTTTGATTATGGTAGCTGGGTAACAGTTATCAGGTACGACTTTGAGCTTCTCAGTGACTAAGGGATAACCCTAAGCAGGAACAGGCTGTTGAGTTGGACAGTCAGCCATGATCATGATGGATCACCATCAACAATTAATCTAGAACAAAGGTAGTGAAGTGCATAGGCAGTACCGAATGCATACAAGTACAAAGCTTTTGGACAGAGTATATTATTCTCCTTATAAATCTTCAAATACAACTAGTATAGGATGATGTCTGGAATCAAAGGGCCAAATGGCCTCATAACTCATAAAATCCCTACAGTGCAGAAGGAAGCCATTCGGCCTATTAAGGTTGAGGGAGCTTGGCCTCTTCTCCCTGGAGAGACGAAGGTTGAGAGGTGACCTGATAGAGGTTTATAAGATGTTGAGAGGAATAGATAGGGTGGATTCTCAGAGGCTATTTCCCAGGGCTGAAATGGTTGCTACGAGAGGGCACAGGTTTAAGGTGCTGGGCGGCAAGTACAGAGGAGATGTTAGGGGTAAGTTTTTCACTGAGGGTGATGAGTGAATGGAATCGGCTGCTGTCAGTGGTGGTAGAGGCGAACTCACTTAAGAGACTTCTGGATGAGTACATGGGATTTAATGGGATTGGGAGTTACAGATAGTTCTGTGGCCTGGTAGGTACGGATATGATCGGCACAACTTGTGGGCCGAAGGGCCTGTTTGTGCTGTAGTGTTCCATGTTCTATTAAGCCTGCACTGACCAGGAGATAGGGCCTGGATAATCCCATCCAGACCCTATCCCTGTAACCCCATTTATTTACCCTGCTAATCCCTCCAGTCACTAGGATCAACTTAGCATGGCCCATCCACCTAATCGGCACATCTTTGGACTGTGGGAGGAAACTGGAGCCCTGAAGGAAAACCTTGCAATGTTATCTTGTGCGCGATTTATCTTAAAGGCGCACCCATTGCTGTCTGCAAGCCCTTCCTTCATAAGTTAGTTTTGTTCCTCAGTTCCTGGCATGTTGGCATTGCCCTTGTATGATGACCCTGCTGTCCCAGCTTTCTTGGAGTCTTGTGTTGATGTTTCTCCCATGATGGTGTTGCGTGGGAGCTGACTCTGCTTTGACAGAGCCAGCTGCCCAATTGGGAGTGGACCGGAGCCGAACTTGGAGGTGATGTTTCAACGATGATGTCCTTCCAACTGGAAGAGGTTATGCAGTTGGATGACACTGTTACCCATGATTAGTGAGTTGCTGTTTTAACTCGCGATGGTTCCGTAACTCTAGAATAAATGTTTTGTTGGCGCTGCCACGGGATGGAATGTTAAACTGAGGCTTGTCTGTCCGTTTGTTGGGCCAGGACCATAGCTGAAGGTGAAACGGAAAATGATGGAAAATCTCAGCGGGTCTGACAGCACTTGTAGAGAGAGGATAGAGTCGTGCTTTTAGTCCACGTGACCTCACCCAGTGCCCAGCTTGACATTGTGATGTCAAGAGGAGATTACATTCGTTATGTGAACGCACCTTGGCTTATTTTGAGAAGCAGAAGATGGCAATAGGTTAACACAATCTGGCAGATGATGGTCCATCATTTCTGGCTCATTGCTTGGTTGAACATAACATCCAAAAGTAAGATTAGGCCATTTGGCCCCTCAAACCTGCTGTAAGATCATGGCCTCCGTTCCTCTTTCCTGCCTGCCTCCTAACCCTCGATTCCCTTGTAGAACAAAATCTGCCTAACTCAAGCCTGAAAAATGTTCAGTGACCCAGCCCCCGCTGCATTCTTGGGTAGAGAACTCCAAAGCTGAATGACCCTGAGGCAAAGGCTGCTGTTTATTTGAGGTGTTCCTTTTCAGGTCAGAAGTATGACTATAGAATGATAGAATCCCTACAGTACAGGAGAGGCCATTCGGCCCATTGAGCCTACACCAACAACAATCCCACCTTTATCCTGTCCCGGAAATCCCACATATACACCCTGCTAGTCCTGACACTAGGGAGCAATTTACCACTTAACCCATATTTCTTTGGAACGTGGGAGGAAACAGGAGGAAACCCATGCAGGCATGGGGAGCACATGCAAACCCCACATAGACAGTCACCCGAGACCAGCATTGAACACAGCCTCTGGCACTGTGCCATCATAGGTGAGAGTTTTAAGTTTTCAAGCTTATTTAATAGTGTCACAGGTAGGCTTACGTTAACACTGCAGTGGAGTTACTGCGAAAATCCCCCTACACTCTGGCACTTGTTCGGGTACACTGAGAGGGAATTTAGCACGGCCAATGCACCTAACTGTTAAGAGTTCATACAACGAGCACAAATTACATTCTCAGCTTCAGGCTTGATTGATGTTGCTACAGTTGTGTTTGTTTGGTTGTGGGAAGGGGCTGACTAGTGAGGCGGGGGTGAGTAAAGCACTAGGAATGTGAGCTGTCTGATGTGGAGGCATTTGCTGAAATGTCGGCTGGACAGACTGTACAGGTGTTTGTTTTCTTTCGGCTGTAAATCACAGGCACGTTATCACTCTCTCTAAATCTCCTTTTTGTAATCAGTTCCATTGTGCTGAACAGGAATTGATCAGATAACGCCCGCTTTGCTGTGTGCGTTTGACTGCTTGCCTGGGCGTTTGCCTCCCTGAGCCGTCTCATCCCAGTCCCTGGGTCCGTGCAGTGGGTGTACGCGCTGGGGCACGTTCCCTGGAGCGCAAGAGTAAAGGCCTTCAAGCAGATGTAATATACCTCTCGGAACGAGTGACTTTGGAGCGTTCAGGAAACCAAAAAACGGTTAGCAGCATTGGCTGAAGCAGCATCCAGTTCAATACTAGTGAACCAACTGTCCTCGCCCAGAGAGAAGTGGGACATGTCAAACACTGGAGCACCTTGGCAAATCTCCCTGCTGAGGTATTCAGTTATCAGGTACGCCTTGAGCTTTTTGATGACTAAGGGGTAACCCTAAGCAGGATCAGGCTGTTGAGTTGGACAATCAGCCATGATCATGATGGATCACCATCAACAATTAATCTAGAACAAAGGTAGTGAAGTGCATAGGCAGTACCGAATGCATACAAGTACAAAGCTTTTGGACAGAGTATATTATTCTCCTCATAAATCTTCAAATACAACTAGTATAGGATGATGTCTGGAATCAAAGGGCCAAATGGCCTCATAACTCATAAAATCCCTACAGTGCAGAAGGAACCCATTCGGCCTATTAAGCCTCCACAATCCCATCCAGGCCCTATCCCCGTAACCCTATTTATTTACCCTGCTAATCCCCCCCCGACACTATTATCAATTTAGCAATCCATCTAATCCTCACATCTTTGGACTGTGGGGGGGGAAACCAGAGTGCCTGGAGGAAAACCTTGCAGACATGGGGAGAATGTGCAGATCTGTCCAGACTGTTATCCGAGCTGGGAATCGAACCTGGGTCCCTGGCATTGTGAGGCAGCAGTGCTAACTTTCATGCTGTTCTCATCCCTGGTCCCATCTGTTTCCGCTCCAGTGGTTCTGGGATCTTTCCTAAAACGTGGTGCCCAGAATCAGACACGTTGCTGTAGCTGGGAATAACCAAGGATCAGCTTAAACTCCCTTGCTTGTCTCCTCATGCTGCTACCTTCTATGTTTCTGTTTCCAGTGGCTGGGTAACTCACTGACTGAAGCAGATTTGGAGGATAAATACGCCCAAGGAAACAATTTGCAGGAAATTAGGGAAGGAGCAAGAGTGCAGCAATAGTTGGTTAGCTCTTGATTAGAGAGCTAGCACAGGTACGTTGGGGGAAATGGCCTCTTTCAGTGCTGTGAGTGGGCTCGATAGACCCAACCCTGCTGAGTGCTGAAAACCTACTCAATATAACTCTCTCACGCAGGGCTTTCTCCTAATGGAGTGTTTCTGCAATTGGGGCTCGCTGCATGTTATCCTTCAGCTTATTGTTGGGAATTGCTGTTCGTTCTTGTTCAACAGCCTGTGTTTTGTGACCTTGCGATGCAAAGTCTTGATGATACTGGCAATCTGATTTGGTGTGTCAGAGCAGTTCTTGCATCTTGGAAGTTGAGAAGGCCTCGCTGACCAGAATGTGATCTCCTCACTATGTTTCCTGTGTATTGGGCCTTGTTTGCAGCTGCTTTACAATGGAGAAGAGGACTTGCTGTTCCTGTGCAAAGATGGCACAGTGGGTAGCACTGGTGCCGCACAGCACTGGCAACCCAGGTTCAATTTCTGGCTTGGGTCACTGTCTGTGCAGTGACTGCGTGTTCTCCCTGTGCCCGCATGGGTTTCCTCCCACAGTCTGAAAGACGTGCTGGTTCGATGCATTAATCGAGCTAAATTCACCCTCAATGTACCCGAACGGGCTCTGGCGTGTGGCGACTAGGGGATTTTCACAGTTATTTCATTGCAGTGACAAGTAAGCATTCTTGTGACTGATAAATAAACTTTACTGTAAGGTGGCGCCTTTGTTCTCATTCTTTGCCTACAAGTGCTGTGTGTCATACTGTTCCTTTGCTGGAAGGGAACTAAGCAGAAGCTTCTGCACTTAGTTGAAAGCTGTTTCTCTGCATTGCTCTAGTGCGATGCCCAGTGTCACTGGGTCCAGCAGCAGCAAAGAAAACTCAGCTGATTTGCCAAGACTGGCAGTCGGGTAAACTCAGCTGGAAGTGGATGCCAGCTGTGGAAAATCGTTGTGTTAGGAGTCAACAACACTAAGTGTAGCGTAACCACAACTAGGTAGCCACTCACGATCGAGCTTTCCACTAGATAGCCTGCGTTTTGCTTTGTACAACATTCCCTGTAGATGGGAATCTGGTATCGGAGATCATGATGTTGAGATTGCCAGTGTTGGACTGGAGTAAACAGAGTAAAAGGTCTGACAACAACAGGTTAGAGTCCATTCCACGTACCTACAGAGGAACACTGTTTCCAAAAGCTTGTGGGATTACTATCAAATAAACTGGTTGGACTCTAACCTGGTGCTGTGAGACTTCTATCGGAGACTGTAGCCACCTGTGTGACTAAACTCTCAGTGGGAGATTAATTAACCTGCTATTGAAGATGTTCCGGGTGCTGGCCTCTGGCTTAACGTCAGGACTGTTGCTTCCCGTCACAAAAGGTGTGGGTTCAAACTTCATTACAGAGTCTTGGATACCTAGCCCAGTCTGACATTCATAGTGCAGAACTAAGGGAGAGCCGCATTGATAGCTGGCGGGCTGGTTTTACTTCTGGCTCCAAAGCCATCTGCATAGAAAATAGGAGCAGGAGAAGGCTATTCGACCCTTCGTGCCTGCTCTGCTATTCATTACTCATCAGTGAGGCAGCACGGTGGATAACACTGCTGCCTTGCAGCTCCAGAGATCCGGGTTTGATTCCCGGCGTAGGTCTGTGCATGTTCTCACCGTGTCCTCCGGTTTCCTCCCACAATGTGTGTGTTAGGTTGGTTGGTCCTCTGTGTCCTGAGGTGTGTAGGTTAGAGACATTAGCGAGGTAAATATGTCGGGGTGTGGGGATAGGGTCTGTGTGTGATTTGTTGATGCAAACTCAGTTGGCTGAATGCATTCTTTCTGCACTGCAGGGATTCTTTTGATTACGACTACAGCTGATCTTTGAATTCAATATATATGGTCTTGCTATTTCCCCGCCACGTCCCTTGATCCCCAACACAATCACAAAACAAGGAGTCCTCACCCATCCTGAAGTCTGTGGATAATGAAATCCATTAGAGGGTGGTGGTTGAAGGGAGATAATCATCGTGGAGTTCGGTTACAAGTGGTGTACCTCAGGGATCTGTTTTGAGGCCCCTGCTGTTTGTAATTTTTATAAACGATCTGGATGAGAGTATTGAAGGATGGATTAGTAAATTTGCTGATGACACCAAAGTCGGTGGAGTGGAAGATAGTGAAGAGGGGTGTTATAGTTTGCAGAGAGACTTAGACAAGTCGCAGAGCTGGGCCGAGAGGTGGCAAATGGAGTTTAATGTGGAAAAGTGTGAGGTAATTCACTTTGGCAGAAATAATAAATGTGTAGAGTATAGGGCTAATGGTAGGATTCTTAATAGTGTTGATGAACAGAGGGATCTTGGTGTATATGGGCATAGATCCCTGAAAGTAGGCAGTCAAGTCGATAAGGTTGTTAAGAAGGCATATGGAGTCTTAGCTTTTATTGGTAGGGGGATTGAATTTCGGAGCCGCAACGTCATGTTGCAAATGTACAAAACTCTAGTGCGGCCGCACTTGGAGTATTGTGTACAGTTCTGGTCCCCGCATTATAAGAAAGATGTGGAGGCATTGGAGAGGGTACAGCGGAGGTTTACCAGGATGTTGCCTGGTATGGAGAGCAGGTCTTATGAAGAGAGGCTGAGGGATTTGAGGTTGTTTTCGTTAGAAAGGAGGCGGCTAAAAGGGGACCTTATTGAAACATATAAGATGATTAGAGGTTTAGATAGGGTGGACAGTGATAGCCTTTTTACTAGGATGGAAAAAGCTAGCACGAGGGGACACAGCTTTAAATTAAGGGGTGATAGTTATAGGACGGATATCAGAGGTAGGTTCTTTACCCAAAGGGTGGTTCGGGAGTGGAATTCCCTGCCTGCTGCAGTTGTAGATGCGCAAGTTTGGTGGCGTTTAAGAGGTTAGTTGATAAGTATATGGAAGAGAAGGGAATGGTTTAGTTTGGAGGGTCATTGCTTTTTTCATAATTGGTTGGCGCAACATCGAAGGCCGAAGGGCCTGTTCTGTGCTGTAATGTTCTATGTTCTATTAAGAAGGCCAGTGGAGGATGGAAGCAAGTAGTAAGTGTGCTGGCTTCAACCCCAGCTCAACCCTTTCCCTCTCTCCTTCACTGTCTGCCAAAATATACTAATGCAGCCATCAGTCACCTTTTAGCTATTTGCCTTGAACAGTTGAGATTCCAATTGTGGATTTTCATCTGGCAAGGTTTTGCACCTCTGGACGTGAAGCTCTGCAAGTTGCCTGTCTGCTGATGCTGGCTGTCTCGGGAGGAGGGAGTGGTGATTCTGAAGTTGCCAGCCTGCCGATGATTCACTTCTTTCAAAGCTCGAATTTATACTGCCCTTGTTTCCTTGGGGAAGCTGTGCAGCACTGCACGTAAAACTTGGCGAAAGTCTACCAGAATAGGCTGCTACTTTCGTGGTCACGTACGATGCGTGAGAATTTAATGGTTTCATTCCTCCCCACAAATTAAAAACACAATTCCCATGAATTTTTGCCATTTCCCTTTGAAAATTAAACAGAATGAGGTGGAAAGAAAGGAGTGTTACAGTTTGGCTGGTTGAATTGGCTCTTGCAGAAACTTTGGATAAATGGGCACATTATGCTTCCTTGTCCCTCTTTTTTACAAGTGAGTACCTGACTTAAAGCATGCAAATCTGTTCTAAAGCCAGGCATATGTGGCATCAGTTTCTGATGCATTGGGAAAGGGAGGAGAGAGGGAAGCTGTTTTTGGTACTGTTAAAACCCAGAAAGGGATTTTTTAAGAGCTCTGCAGCAGAAGAGCTGTGGCTCAGCAGTGAGCTGGATTCCAAAACCCGGTCCGGGTGATTTAAAATTAAAGAGCTGTAACTGGGAAAACGTACCCCGAGGAAGGGCTAGTGTGGACAACGTGCATAATAGTCTGCTTCCCTCTGAGATTGTAATGTCGAAAGGCAGCACAATGGTTTGTGCTGCTGCCTCACAGCATCAGGGACTCAGGTTCAATTCTGGCCTGGGCTGACCTCTGTGAGAAGTTTGCACATTCTCCCCATGTCTATGTGGGTTTCCTTGGGTGCTTCAGTTTTCTCCTACAGACAACAGATCTGCGGGGGAGGTGGATTGGCCATGCTAAATTACCCATTACCATCTCGAGATGTGTAGATTAGGGGGATTAGTGAGGGAAATGCTTGAGGTTATGGGAGTTTGATGGGGACGCTGTCGGAAAGTCAGTGCAAACTCAATAGGCGAAATGGCCTCTTTCTGCACTGTGGGGATTCTTTTGATTCTGTTATTTGGTGTGAAAAATTTAATAATTACTATTCAAGAAGCCAGAAACATGGAGTAGTATTTAATGCAGGAGACAGGGGACTTGCTAGTAAGAGCTCATGTCACCTCCTTTGGGGAAGAAACCAAGTGGCTAACGGTTGGGTGCTCCCCAGAATCAAGACCCCCATTCTGCCAATGGTATAAATTGTACAATCCAGAGCCAAAATTCTTTAAATACCCCACCCAACCCCATTTTTTCCCCAAAGGATTGAACTGCAAGCTTAACATCAGTGTGGTGCTGAGGGAGTGCTGCATTGCTGGGGGTACGTCTTTTTGATGAGACATTAAATCATCTGTCGCCTTGATTGGAACAGAAAGATTATACAGCACTGTGTCTGGAAGAAGAGCACATAGCAGTCATGACAATGAATTAAAGACACTTGTCAAATATAACTGTCCTACCATCGTTCCTGAAACAAGTAATCATACCTCCCACAAACTTTAGTTCCTCAACGGGGACGGCACGGTGGCACAGTGCTTAGCAATGCTGCCTCATAGCGTCAGGGACCCGGATTCAATTCCGGGCTTGGGTCACTGTCTGTGCGAAGTCTGCACGTTCTCCCCATCTCTGCGTGGGTTTCCTCTCCCGCAGCTCGGAAGATGTGCTGGTTAAGTGTATTGACCGGGCTAAATTCTCCCTCAACGTAGCTGAACCGGAGTGTGGCGACTAGGGGATTTTCACAGCAATTGATATCTTTAGTTAATTATCTGGTTATTATTACATTGCCGTTGATGGGAGATTTGAATATCTCTCAAGGTTCTATTCTTGGCCACCAGCTATTTCTCGTGGACATGCTGTCGCTTACTAACATCATCCAAAAGCAGTGTTAGTTTCACACAGACGCTGATGACACTTAGCTCTACTTCATTAACTCTTCTGTTGACTCCTGTGTTGTTGCTAAATTATCGGGCTGCTTATCTGAAGGAAAGTACTGGATGAGGAAGTGCCTGTTTTCAAGAAGGGGAACAGGGATAGCCCGAGCAATTACCGACTAGTGAGTCTGACCTCAGTGGTCAGTAAGTTGATGGAGAGGATTCTGATTTATGAGCATTCAGAGAAGTTCAATACGATCAGAAAGAGTCAACGCGGCTTTGTTAAGGGCAGATCATGCCTTACGAGCCTAGTTGAGTTCTTCGAAAATGTGACTGAACACATTGACGAAGGAAAAGCAGTGGATGTGGTTTACATGGATTTCAGCAAGGCGTTTGATAAGGTCCCCCATGCAAGGCTTTTGAGAAGGTGAGAGGGCATGGGATCCAAGGGGCTTTGGTCTTGTGGATCCAGAACTGGCTTGCCTGCAGAAGGCAGAGAGTAGTTGTGGATGGGTCTTTTTCTGCATGAAGTTCAGTCACCAGTGGAGTGCCCCAAGGGTTCAAGGACCCTTGCTGTTTGTTATTTTCATAAATAACCTGGCTGAGGAAGTGGAGGGATGGGTTAGTAAGTTCGCCAACGATACGAAGGTTGGTGGTGTTGTGGATAGTCTGGAGGGATGTCTGAAGTTGCAGCAAGACATAGATAGGATGCAAGACTGGGCGGAGAAGTGGCAGATGGACTTCAACACAGATAAATGTGTGGTGGTCCATTTTGGCAGGACCAATGGGATGAAGGAGTATAATATCAAGGGTAGGAGTCTTGGCAGTGTTGAGGAGCAGAAGGATCTTGCGGTCCAGGTCCTTAGGGCTCTTAAATCTGCCCCACAAGTGGAGGATGTAGTCAAGAAGGCATATGGAGTACTGACCTTCGTTAATAGAGGGATTGAGTTTAGGAGTCGGGAGGTAATGCTGCAACTTTATAAGACCCTTGTCAGACCCCACTTGGAGTACTGTGTTCAGTTCTGGTTGCCTCACTACAGGAAGGATGTGGAAGCTATTGAGAGGGTGCAGAGGAGATTTACAAGAATGTTGCCTGGATTGGGGGGGCATGCCTTATGAAATAGGTTGAGGGAGCTTGGTCTCTTCTCCCTGGAGAGACGAAGGTTGAGAGGCGACCTGATAGAGGTTTATAAGATGTTGAGAGGAATAGATAGAGTGGATTCTGGGAGGTTATTTCCCAGGGCTGAAATGGTTGCTACGAGAGGACACAGGTTTAAGGTGCTGGGGGGGCAAATACAGAGGAAATGTTAGGGATAAGTTTTTCACTGAGGGTGGTGAGTGAATGGAATCGGTTGCCGTCAGTGGTGGGAGAGGCAAACTCGCTGGGGTCTTTTAAGAGACTTCTGGATGAGTACATGGGATTTAATGGGATTGGGAGTTACAGATAATTCTATGGCCTGGTACTGATATGATCGGCACAACTTGTGGGCCAAAGGGCCTGTTTGTGCTGTAGTGTTCTATGTCCTATGAATAGACGTTTCTTGCAGTTAAATATTGGGAAATTTGCAGTTTTTGGTTCCCACTCCAACCTCCATTCCCATGCTGCTGACCCCATCACTGTCTCTGGCAACAGTCTTGGGAACAATCTAGACTGTTCGCATTCTGGGTGCTGTATCTAAATACCAGGGGAATTACTCTTGAGTTTATATTCATGGTGTCTCTAAGGCAGCCTATTGCCATCTCTATCGCACGCCATCCACTGGTATGACCCACGCCTTTGTTGCATGTAGTCTTGAAGATTCCAATATAACCCTGGCTGGTCTCCCACATTCTGCCTTCCTTAAACATGAGGTCATCCAGAACTTTGCTGCTCTGTCTTCCATCGCACAATCCTGCAAGCTTCTACTCTGATCCAATCTAGCAATTCCTTGAAATTAAAATTCTCATCCTTTGTTTTGAATCCCCACCATGACGGCGATCCTCCCGGTCTCTGTGATCTTCCCCAAACCTGCAGTGCCCTGCGATAGTAACATTCCTTTAAGTCTGGCCTCGTCACCAGTTTAAATCACCCCCACTATCAGTGGTGATGCCTTCTATAGCTCAGCCCTAACCTCCAGAAGACCCCCTCTCCATCTCTCTCTCTATCTGTGTACCTCACATTCTTCCCATGTCTACGTGGATTTCCTCCCACAGTCTGAAAGATGTGCTGGTTAAGTGTTTTGACCATGCTGAATTCTCCCTCAGTGTACCTGAACAGATGTCGGACTGTGGCGACTAGGGGATTTTCACAGTAATTAACATCTTTAATTGATTATCTGTTTGTTATTACATTTCTGTTGATGGGAGATTTGAATATTTCTCAAGGTTCTATTCTTGGCCACCAGCTATTTCTCATGGACATGCTGTCGCTTACTAACATCAGTGTTAGGTTCACATAGACGCTGATGATAGAACATAGAACAATACAGCACAAACAGGCCCTTCAGCCCACGAGTTGCGCTGATCACATCTACCAATCCACAGACCTATCTATAACCCCCTATCCTATTCTTTTCCATATACTCATCCAGAAGTCTCTTAAAAGACCCCAGTGAGTTTGCCTCAACAACCTCCGACGGCAGTCGGTTCCATTCACTCACCACCCTCTGAGTGAAAAACCTACCCCTGACATCTCCTTTGTATTTGCTTCCCTGCACCTTAAATCTGTGTCCCCTCGTAGTGACCATTTCAGCTCGGGGAAATAGTCTCTGAGAGTCCACCCTATCTATTCCTCTCAACATTTTATAAACCTCTATCAGGTCGCCTCTCAACCTACGTCTCTCCAGTGAGAAGAGTCCCAGCTCCCTCAACCTATCTTCATAAGGCCTGCCTCCCAATCCAGGCAGCATCCTTGTAAATCTCCTCTGAACTCTCTCAATAGCCTCTACATCCTTCCTATAATGGGGTGACCAGAACTGCGCACAATACTCTGACTGGGGTTGGATAGAACTCAGTAAGAATTTAGCAACACCAATTTATAATCCAACCGATTTATTTGATAGTAAAAAAGCGAGCTTTCAACACTCTGTGTCTTCCTCAGGCAAATGCAGTGTTCTGGTCTGTTCTGGGGTTGGATACTCAGCTCTACTTCATTATCTCTTCTATTAACTACTTGAAAAGACTCTTCACCACCTATCTCTTTTTATCAAGTTTCTGTTACCTGATATATTATTGCCTCTTGTGATTTGCACTCATGCTTTGTTTTATAACATGTCTTGGGATATTTTAACACATTAAAGTTGCTATTTCAATATTACATCGTTGTTGTCAATGGGGGGATGCAAAGGTGGCCTTAACTGATGTTATGAGCAATGGAGTTAAATAACTTTGTGTGTCTTTCCTTTCCTTACTGCTCACCTGAATGGTCTGATTAAAGTTTTTTTTAGTTCTTTGTCCTAAAGGTTTGTAACCACATGGGACCTCTTGGTCTATCTGTTAACATAGTCCTGGAACTGTTGACACACGCTGTCATTGAATCATTGGTGAACTTGGATAAGTGGAATGTTTATGTTTTCATGTTTATTTATTAGTGTCACAAGTGGTCTTACATTAACACGGCAATGAACGTTACTGTGAAAATCTCCAAGTTGCCACACTCCGGCACCTGTTTGGTTACACTGAAGAATAATTTAGCACGGTCAGTGCTACTAACCAGCTCGTCTAATGTTGACGGTTGACTGAAACTTTTAAGCACAATCGTTATGGTGCTGTCCTTTTCCAGACTCTTCATTCTTGTCCTCCTCGCTAACCCCACACAGTTCAAACAAAAAACAGGAGGTGCCAAATTGAAGGCATGAATGGGAATGTTAGCCAGCGCTGATCCATTGTTGTCTGGCCGTGGAACATTTGTCCAGCCTGACTGCGTTCAGCTTCATTGACCGTGCCTCTGCGTCCCTTCAGTTTCCTGCTGTGATTAAAATTAACTGCTGAGCTTACGAGGGGTAATGAGTGATTGTGACACAGCATTTTGAAAGTCAGGGTGTTTTAAATCAAGTTGAACGACCTGCCTGCTGCAGGTTGGTCTGTCTGAAAAGTGGAGGAAGTAATGTGTTCCAGCTTTGTTTTTAAGCTGGAGGAACTGACTTCCCTGACTCTTCCCACTCTGTCATGCCCCCTTCTTGGAGTCACCGAGTGATGCCTATCCATCTTTCTGCGGAGGTGTGCAAGGTTGCCATGAGCTGCAGCTGATTTTTTGTCTCTCTCTCTGGGTGGAGTCCCGTGTTTCTCCCTCAGTGCCTTATCCACCAGGGACAGTGGCTGAGTGAAGGCATTTTTAGCTTGAAGAATGGCCATTTGAGCCAGGATGCAATAAGAGTCAGTGGTTTCATATAAAGACCTGGAACAGATTGCCTGAAATAGCGTAGGAAGAAATGTAATTTCTGTGGAATTACTGTAGAAGCTGTGGAATTCCCCGTCTGAGTCTCTGTCTCTCTACCACTCTTTCCTTGTAATTTTCAAAAGAGGCTTAGATGAATGCATCAAAACCGGAGAAATTTGCAGGGAAAGAACGGATCACAAAGGGGAGCTCTTTCCAAGGACTGGTGTAGTCGTAATGGACTGATTGGATCAAATAAGGAGATCAGTGATTGACAGGGTTGGTTTTACTGATTTCATATATTTAAACAAGTGATCCAAGTTAGAAATTTAGAAGATGGCCCCAGTTTCAGTTTTGTATTTGTCACTGCCGCATATTAGCACAGAGCTTTGTCTACTGTTCAGATTAACCCGTGGTTGAATAGGGAGCTAACTGTCATTAAAATGTGATCAGAACACTTCTAAAGTGATGAGTGAAACTCCCCAACGGTCTGGAAGTACCTTGGAGTAAAAAACCCATTGGTTGTACCCTCCAGTACTCTCCACTCTGCACCACTTATGTATATGTTTTATGTATATGCCTTCAATTCCTGATTTGTGAAATCAAAACTTCTCTCGTCAAATCTTAAATCTTGTAGCTCATTCTCCCGTAAACCTGAGTTGACCTGCATTCTGCTGCCTTCCCCCAAACTTAAACCAGCCGCCACTGGACCTGATGTATCGACTGTAAAATTCTCTGGTGTAGCAACTTCTCCATGACCTCACCCTTCCTTATTTCTGTAACTTCTGAAAGCCTGACCAACTGTTTGATTTCTCTCTCCAGTTCTGGCCTCTTGAGCAATCCGGACTTAGTAAGAGTGACACAGTTGTTTGCACTGCTGCTTCACAGTGCCAGAGACCCGGCGCTCGATTCCCAGTTTGGGTCACTGTCTATGACGAATCTGCATGTTCCCCCTGTGTCTGCATGGGTTTCCTCCAGGTGCTCCAGTTTCCTCCCACAGTCTGAGCGATGTGCTGGTTAGGTGCATTGGCTGTGCTAAATTCTCTCTCGGTGTACCCGAATAGGGAGCAAAGTGTGGAGACTAGGGGACTTTTATAGTAACTTCATTGCAGTGTTGATGTAAGCCAATTGTGACACTAATAAATGCACTTAAAACTTAGTTGTCCCACCATTGGTGAGCCTGCCTACACCTGAAGCTGTGGCATTCCCTCTCTGAGGCTCTCTCTGCCACTCTTTCCTCCTTTAAGACGCTTCTTAAAGTCTACCTGACCTGTCGTCATGTTTCTTCATGGTTTGGTGTTAGATTTTGTGGGATAGTGCCCCTTTAACAACTTGTTTATTTACGCAGAAGGGATATTGTATTCTGCTGCCTATCAGTTTTGTCCTCATTGTACATTTTCTGTTCCTCATCGTTTATTTCCTAGCCTGGCTGCGCAGACACTAAGCGTGATGCATGTTTATGAATTAGTCCTGTTAAAGATTCTCCTTGCCGTTCTCTAACTAATTCCAATCCCCCCTCCCCTCCAACTCATTTATTGACCTTATTGTTGAGTGCCATTCTTTATTGACAGTATAAAGCATAGCTGAAGCAGGATGTTTCTTGTGGCTGAATGGATGCTGGAAATGCAGGTCTTGCAGAGAAATTGCAGTTTCTCATTGATGCGAAGAGTGAACCAACCGTCAGAAATTCAGAATAACCAAGTTGGGGGGAAAGTCAGAACCTTCTGCTACGCAACAGCCAGAATTCCTGGGTTATTTAGGTTATTATATCATAGAGGTTGTGACATCCCATTGTTCGTTTCAAGTGAGCAGAGGACAGAAATCCAAGTGATCTTCTGTAGGCATGTGCAAAGATTCATTCTGCTCTGAAATAGACTGAGATGCAAAAGGACCTTTATCTAAATCTGCACTAGCGCAAAGTTGCCTGATCTATTGCTTGGTGCCCATCTAGGCATCGTTTGCTTGTTCCAGAGGTGAACAAGGCTGCTCACCCTCTTTGAATGTGAGTGAACTCATGGAGGTGCATCCCAGGTTGGCAGAAAGGAGCCCTCCTCTCTGTCATCTCTTGATCTCAGCAAGCCTGCACTCTGTCAGTGTGAGCTGTGTTACCATGCTTAGTCAGTGTGGGTCATAGCATAAACAAACACACAAACTAGGAGCAGAAGTAGGCTGTGAAACCCTTCGAGCCTCTCCACTGACCCAGTCCAGTTAGGTTGATGTACCTAAAAATGTAAAAATAGAATTGGGTGATGGTTTCTGGCCTCTTGGCATGGCTGCATCTCAGTGAAACTCACTCCTATTGATAGCATCCCTTAAGCATGACATTCAACATCCAAGGATGTTGCCTGGATTGGGTGGCATGTCTTATGAGGATAGGTTGAGGGAGCTTGGCCTTTTCTCCTGGAGAGACGAAGGATGAGAGGTGACCTGATAAAGGTATGTAAGATAGGTATAGATAGGGTGGATTCTCAGAGGCTATTTCCCAGGGTTGAAATGATCGCTACGAGAGGACACAGGTCTAAGGAGCTGGGGAGCAGGTACAGAGGAGATGTTGGGGTAAGGTTTTCACTCAGGGTGGTGAGTGAGTGGAATTGGCTGCCATTGGTGGTGGCGGAAGCAAACTCGCTGGGGCCTTTTAAGAGACTTCTGGATGAGTACATGGGATTTAATATGATTGAGGGTTATAGGTAGGCCTGGTAGGGAGGGATATGATCAGTGCAACTTGTGGGCTGAAGGTCCTGTTTGTGCTGTAGTTTTGCTATGTTCTATCCAATCCTGAATTATATCACTGACTGCAGTTCTAGTAGTTTAGCTGTGGGGAAAAAATAGATTGTTAGTTTGTCTTGAAACACCTCTGTCAGAAGTGAGCTGGACGGATGTTTGTTGGTACGAGTGTAAAGGGGTATGGAACTAAGGTGGTTTGACACAATTGAGATATGGATCAGCCGTGACTTAATTGAACGCCCAGCAAGTCCAAGAGTTGAATGACTTCCCAGTTACGTTTAAGTTTGTTTGCTTAGTGTCACAAGTAAGCTTACATTAACACTGCAATGAAGTTACTGTGAAAATCCCCAGCACCTGTTTGTGTACACGGAGGGAGAATTTAGCATGGTCTGTGTACTTAATCAACATGTCTTTTGGATTGTGGGAGGAAACTGAAGCACCAGGAGGAAACCCATGCATGTGCAGGGAGGATGTTTAGACTTTGCACAGACAGTGCCCAAGATTGGGAATTGTACCAGGGTCCCTGTTGCCGTGAGGCAGCAGTGCTAACCACTGCGCCATTGTGCCACCACTAGCTTCCGAGCGATTCATATGTCCAGCTGTATTTCAGACTCCCCACCATTTATGGTGAACACTTTCGATGTACAGTGTACTCAAGACATAATGTAAAATAGTATGTTGTAACCAAACAATAAATGTAATTAAGGAATACATTTTTATGCTAATCAGAACCATATTGTGATTATTTCCCAGGCTTAGTTTGCAGTTCAGTTTCAATTATGCGAAATCATCATCTTTGAAGGACGTGAATGAGTCCTCACCCCCTGTTTGATGTCCCCTGCAATTGGCACCGTTCAATATGGAGGGTAGTTGTGCTCTTGACTACCTGGTGATAGCACAGTCCAGCTTACTGGAAAGCTGGTGCCTGCAGTGTCTAAGCTAGTTTCTTTCTCGATCCTGCTGTGCTGCAGAAGTGCAGATTCTCGATGCGTATCTGTCCGAGTGAAGCCCCAATCAGGATGGAAAACCCTGTGCACAGACCCCATTACAGATTCACGTCCTGCAGCTCCCTGTTCCAGTACATCAGTAGAGCATGCCAGCTGGCCTTGCTTAACAAAAACAGATTATTTATCATCGGGTAGTAATTACAGAGCTGCAACTGATACAGACTGGCCCATCTGTAACTCGTTTAAAACGAGAAGACCCTATTCTTGGGCAGGACGTGGCTTTGAACAACTGGAACTATTCTGAGTAAATTAATTGTACTTTTAAAAATCGTTCTGCAGGAGCCATTTAAGCAGCAAAGTAGTGTCCTTGGGAGTGAGATTTCTGTGTTGGTAGATGGGAAAAGAACAAAACAGCAAAAAAAAACAGCCCGGGAAACAGGCCCTTTGGCCCAACGAGCCCGTGCCACCACCCCAATGTTCCTACTTCTACCCGTGATCCCTGTCCATGTTTATAGATGTATGGATTAAAAACCAAATTTGAGACAATTTAGGGAGAATTTGTTCTGCCAATTAGCCTAAGAGCACATCTTTGGGATGTGGGAGGAAACCGGAGCACCCGGAAAAAACCCATGCAAGCACTGGGAGAATGCGCAAACTCCCACAGACACAGGCCCAAATCCATTTATCTGCATAGCACAGCGATAGTCACTGAGCTGTCATGTTGCCCATCAAATGGTCCAGGTCAAGGGTGCGCTAACGACGTGAAGCACTAGGATACTCTCGGGAAAAAAAATCCAAGAGTAGTCCTCTCACGACCCGTCACGTGTGTGCCCCTCGTTAGACAACAAGGCGGACCAAAGCACCTGTAGGATAAAAACAACAACTGAACAACGTAAATAAAATGTTCAGGCACACTTAGGGAGAATTTAGTACAGCCAGTGCATCTAACCAGCACGTCTTCCTCCCTGTGGGAGGAAACCGGAGCACTTGGAGGAAACCTACATGGAGTCAGGGTGAATGTGCAGACTCCACATCGACAGTGACCCAAGCTGAGAATCGAACCCGGATCCTTGGCACTCTGAGGCAACAGTGCTAACCACTGTGTCATCGTGCTGCCCCAAACAGCGACATCTTAATATTAAACAAATGTCCTTCACGTTGCTTGTGAGCAACTCATGGTAAATAGGCTAATGATTTTGAGGACAATGAAAGATGATTTATCTGAGTGTCAGGCTGCTTTGTGTCAGTGGCTGTAGTGTAGTTCACATGTCAACGTGTACCAGTCATGTAAACACCATTGTGCCACTAACCGTGCTGTACAGTGCAGAAGGTGGCATATCTCCTTTTGTTTCTGGCTACCAAAAGTTGTTGATATTGTGGATTTCCTGTTAAAGATAATAGTGTATTCCTGAATTGTTCTGTGGGCAACCAAACCAATGGCTGTGGTCCTGAGCTAGCAAACAAAAATAATCCCTAATTTTGTGAAGGGGGAAGAGGATCACAAAAGCAGCAACTCTTAACGAGATATGAATGTTGGGGAAAAAAAATAGCATTGGCCAACATTCATGGAGAGGCGATGGCCTAGTGATATTATCACTAGACCATTACATAGAAATTCCGCTCAGGTTCGAATCTCACCATGATAGATAATGGAATTTGAATTCAATAAGAATATCTGGAATTAAGAATCTACTGATGACCGTGAAACCATTGTTGATTGTCAGAAAAAAAACTATCTGGCTCAGTCACGTCCTTTAGAAAAAGAAATCTGCTGGCCTTGTCTGTTCTGACCAACATGATTTCAGAGCCGCAGCAATGTGGTTGACTCTCAACTGCCCTTGGGTAGCTAGCAATAAATGCTGGCCAGCCAGCAATGCCCCTGTCCCATGAATGAATAAAAAAAGATTCAACATTCTCAGCCGTGAGTATTGAATGGCAAATGCCGCTTGTGAACTTGCCCTTTGAGAGATTGCTGCTTTCAGTGAGCCGTAGAGAGAAGAGGGACTGCTTTTTAAGTTGAGTTATTCAAAGCATGTGATGTTTGAGGCATCTTTCAACTTGAATTACATTTGATTGTAGTTCACCCTCTTGGTCCAAGTTGTACTCGGGGAGATTGTGGACAACAATGTTATCCAAGCTCCATTTTGTTTAGATTCCACTTTTTCCGCCAGTGCAGATGTTGATGGCCCAGCTTATGAACGAGAAGTCCCTGATGAGTTTGTGTGTTGTGTTTTATGGCAATAATGCGAACTTTGATAGGTCATGCTGCTTCCATTAGCACAAGTCAGCCAGCTGCAGCGAGCAACAGATGTTTGTGCATTAGCGTCGGCCGGGTAAAGTTTGTGTTTGATTGTCTTCGGAACTTTGCCAATCCAGTTATTTCCTGCTAAGAGTTTGCAGGATTTCCATTGGACGTATTAACCCGGTGGGCAGCTCAAGAAGCAACAACTAAGTGAAGACTATGGGAATGTATCATTATACCATTCACACACCACCACCAGTACCACCATCACCTTATATTGCACAGTTAGGGGGAGTAGATTTAGGACTATGATGAGGAGGAACTTCTTCACCCAAAGGGTTGTGACTCTGAGGAATTCCTTGCCTAGTGAAGCAGTTGAGGCTACCTCATTGAATGTTTTTAAGGCAAGGATAGATAAAATTTTGAGCAGTAAAGGAATTAAGGGTTATGGTGAGTGGGCGGGGGTAAGTGGAACCGAGTCCATGAAAAGGTCAGCCATGATCTTGTTTATTGGCAGAGCAGGCTTGAGGGGCTAGGTGACTTGCTCCTGGTCCTAGTTCTTATGTTCTGAGTTAGCTTGCCTACTGTGTTTGTCATCCATGCAACAAAATCAAATACTTGAACTTCCACAGGCCCTTTTAGAAGAAGTAATTGCCCCAAGGTGCTTCAATGTGTTATGAAACAAAGTGAGATTCCAAAAAAAAATTACCAGAGCAGATAGCTAGAAGTTTGGCCACTGGGTATTGAGGAGCATCTTAAAGGAAGAAAACGAGGTAGGCACACGGGGAGGTTTAAGGAAGGAATTCTAGAGCTCGGGGACCTAGACAGATAACAACATGGAGGTCAGTCGGAAAGCAACTAAAATTGGAGATGTTTATCTGGCCAGAATTAGAGAGCATGGATTTCTCATAGAATCACAGAACCCCACAGTGCAGAAAGAGGCCCTTCGGCCCATCGAATCTGCACCAAACATAATCCCACCCAGGCCCTATCCCCCCTCCCTTCTTCCCCCCTCCCTCTCCATCTCCCTCCCCTCCCTCCCTTCTCCCTCCCCTCCCTTCTCCCCCTATTATACCCACTAATCCCTCTAACCTACATATCCCAGGACACTAAGGGGCAATTTCTTAGCATGGCCAATCAACCTAACCCGCACATCTTTGGACTGTGGGAGGAAACCGGAGGAAACCCACGCAGACACGAAGACAATGTGCAAACTCCACACAGACAGTAATCGAGCCAAGAATCAATTCCAAGTCCCTGGAACTGTGAAGCAACAGTGCTAACCACTGTGCTACTGTGCCGCTTATCCGAGTTGTAGTGCTAGAGAAGGTTGCAGAGTTTTCAGATTCTCCTCACGTGTACGTGGGTTTCCTTTAGGTGCTCCGGTTTCCTCCTACAGTCCAAAGATGTGCAGGTTAGGTGGATTGGTCTAATGATGAGTTGCCCCTCGGTGTCAGCGAGATTAGCAGAGCAAATATGTGGGGTTATGAGGATTGACTGGGTTCAATTGGCCAAGTAGTCTCTCTGCACTGCAGGGATTATAGTCTTCTTCAGTATTCTACTATGGAAAAAAGCAGAAATAAATACATGAAACATATCTTGGAAACGTTTGCAAACATCTTTTATTACCAGAACAGCAAGAGGTTAGATTGAACACATCTGAATGGATTGTACGCTGAGTTAAGTTGTAGCATTTATTCCTGGCAGTTCTGAAGCCTAGTTTAATCATTTTGGGCAATTATCATTTAAGTACATGGAAACTGAAACCAGATGCACAGCGTCCTATTGGAATTGAGCTTCTTTTAATTGTTGCCTTTCACTCCTGAATGACGACAGCTCTGAACATCATTATTAGGATCTGGCTGTATTGAGGAGATGCTGGAAGGCGGAACACTCCAATCGCTTTGAGTGAGAAAAATTCCACCTTCCAAGAAAGGCAGAATTATAGCCAGGCCCTGTGTCCCTCATTACAATATCATCTGTATATCATTTAAAGGTCTTGTCCGCTTGCTGTCCTCAAACCCCTCTCCTTTTCTCATGCTTTTTTTGGTCAGAATTCTTTCCTTCAACAATTCTCAATCCGTTTGATTTGTCAAGGTTTGTTGGTGAACCAGTTGGAAAACCCTTGGAGACCTGTCATTCTGAAACTGACGTCAAAGTGGGAATTTAAACATCACACCTTTGCAGTAAGGTGGTTAAATGCATCCATTGCCCTTTTCCTGTTTGTCATGTGCTTTTTTTTTTTATTTGCAGTGTCAATCTAGCCCACAAGTCTGGGCTTTCGTAGGATATTGCAAGGATGGTTGGGACCTGTGTCACACAAAGATTAAAAGTGAGGCCCCCAATTCTAAAGTTGCTGTGGTCGATAATGTGCCAGGTTCGCTGAACCGATTTAATGGCTGTAGCATGGAGCAGTTTGTGCTGTGGATAAGCGTCACTCCCGATGTGATGCTTTGTTAGATATAACGTGTATCGTTTGCGTACACTGACTGCACCAGGCACTCTGCTTCCTCCCGTGTGTTGGTTACAGTTTGGTCTAAATCGACCACCTTGCTGTGGGTCTGGATTTATGTGTAGACTGTACCAGGATCGGATGACAGATTTTTCTTCCCTGTGGCCTTTTAGTACGATTGACAGTAGTTCCAAGGTCATTATTAGACTTTTAATTCTGGATTTTTAATTGAATTCTAATTTCATCATCAGATCCCAAAGCATTACCCTGGATTATGAGTCCAGTGTGCTGCTGCTGTCCCTTGCACCAAAGTGTAAAGTACTGTCATGTGAATGCAAACATGCCTGCGTTACACACATATCTAGTTGCACAGTGAGAGAGGAACAGTAAGTAGTCGCACAACACCAGGTTAAAGTCCAAAAATTTATTTGGTAGCATGAGCTTTGAGAGCAGTGTTCTGAAAGCTTGTGCTACCAAATAAACTGTTGGACTTTAACCTGGTGTTGTAGAAATCATAGAAATCCCATAATACAGAGAGTGGCTATTCGGCCCATCGAGTCTGCACTGACCACAATCCCCCCCCAGGTCCTACACCCATACCCCTACATGTTTTACCCACTAATCCCTCTAACCTACACATTTCGGGACACTAAGGGGCAATTTAAGCATGGCTGTTTGACCTAACCAGCACATCTTTTGGACTGTTTGGTGTTGTGAGGCTATCTGCTGTGCCCAATCCAGTCCAATACCTGCAACTCTATATCAGTGAGAGAGGAACTAAGGCCTTTCATTGCTTTTTGAAAATAAACTGAAGTGTCAAATATGCCTGTCTGGGTAGGTAGGGTAGAGAGGATGTTACAACCACAGTGTGCATTTAGATCACATGGACAAAATTTGTCCATATTAAACCAGGGGGGACACTACCATGGCTTTGGCTAACTATACAGTAGGCATAAGGTGTGTGTGTGTGTTGTGAAAGTTTCAACTAAAATTGGAATCCAGTCCTTTTATTGAGGAGAGAATTTTTCCTTTGCTGTTCATTCTTCCATTTTTGGTATTTTCCATTTCTGTTCAGATTTTGGCTGAGCACTCAAATTGTTGGAAAATGAGTCTGCTCACAATTTTCTTCTTTTATTATTCTTTCCAAATCTGAATCTTTCTACCTACTGATTTGTCAGTCCACAATGGAACAGTTTTTGCTAGTGTTGACTGGATGCCAGTGGAATGTTTGAAATCTGCTGCCCGAGTGAGAGAAGCCCAGCATTTGCTGCATCATTGGGAAGTTTCCAATATAAATTGGAAGAAGTCTCACAACACCAGGTTAAAGTCCAACAGATTTACTTGGAATCACGAGCTTTTGGAGTGCTGCCCCTTCATTAGGTGAGTTGCCCATTGATGAAGGAGCAGTGCTGCAAAAGCCCGTGATTCCAAGTAAATCTGTTGGACTTTAACCAGAGTTGAGACTTCTTACTGTTTCACACCCTAGTCCCACTCCAGCATCTCCACATCAAATGTAAATTAAACCACAAAATTGTAAAATGTGATGTGAAAAGTTGCTGCTCGACTGGTACCTTCCTGACTTTAGAACTGATGTTCTACCAATATTGCAACTTCTTGTGTACTGGGTTTGGGGAACTGTTGTTGCCTGCATTCAGGTCCTTCACTGAGTGTTTGATGGAATCCAGGTTTCTCAAGTAAACTGGGTCCTCTTAGTACTTGTGCTGAACTATGCCTGACTTCCTCAGATCGCTGGATGTTTATTGCATTATGGACTTATTGCAAGAACCATGCAAGAGATGACACTGTGCCACAGTGGTTGGCACTGCTGATTCCCAGCGCCACAGACCCAGGTTTGATTCCAATCTCGGGTAGCTATCAGTAGAGTTTGTGTATTAGAATACAGAACGTAGAAAAATTACAGCACAAACAGGCCCTTCGGCCCACAAGTTGCACGAACATGTCCCTACCTACTAAGTTTACCTATAATCCTCAATCTTACTAAGTGCCATGTACTTATCCAAAAGTCTCTTAAAAGAATCAATTGAATCCACCTCCATCACTACCAACGGCAGCCGATTCCACGCACCCACCTCCCTCTGAGTGAAAAACTTACCCCTGACATCTCCTCTGTACCTACCCCCCAGCACCCTAAATCTGTGCCCTGGGGAAAAAACCTCTCAGAATCCACTTGATATTCTCCCCACGTCTATATGGGTTTCCTCCCACAGTACAAAGGTGTGCAAGTTAGGCGGATTGGTTGTGCAAAAGCGTGCCTCAGAATGCAGGAGGATTAAGAGGATAGATACATGGGGTTATGGGGATATTGTCTGGGTGTGATTATTGTTGGTGCAGGCTCGATGGGCTTTCCGCAGTGTAGCGATTTTACAATTCTATGATTCGGCTTTGCTGAATGCTAATATAGCTGAAAGAGTAGAAGGACGAATGGGTAAAATTGCCATTGGCCGTTTAGTCCTATACAATACCTGCATCTAACTGTGATCAGATTCTGTATCCCTGTTTGGAAAACCCAAATGGCCAAAATCAGGTTTGACGATGACTTTCTCTGGCCGAGCTTTCCCCATCCTATCAAACAGATGTAGATGTGCAGTGAGTCCTTTTCAAATGGTCAGGCTAATCAGAACTGCTGCCTTTCTACCCCAACACCTAATATCAGTGTGATTGCGTAGAGTGCTAGCATCAAAGTTGGAGATGGCTTTCTCTGGAGTTCTGTTACTAGGGCGATGAAGTTTAGAGCGTAGAACATAGAGCAGTACGGCACAGCACAGACCGTTCAGCCCTCGATGTTGTGCCAAGCTATGTCCGAACCCAAGATCAAGCTATCCCACTCTCTATCATTCTTTAAATACAGGCTTAGCCATTGCTTGGTGAAGTGTGACAACTGGGGAATTTTCACATTAACTCCATTGTGGTAATCATATAAACCTACTTAGGACACCAACAAATAAACTGTAAAATTAATCCTTGACTTACCTGTTGATCAAAAATCTATTTAACTTGAGTTTGAATATATTCAGTGACCCATCCTCCATGACAAAGAGAATACCAAATATTAATAACCTTTTGAGAGAGAAAAAACTTTTTCTTCTCCGTTTAAACTGGAAGACCCCTTATTTTTGAGCTAGTTCTAGATTATCCTGCAGGGGAAACATTCTCCCAGCTATTTATATGTCTTATAAAGTTTGAAGTTTATTTATTAGTCACAACTGGGTTTGCATTAACATTGTAATGAAGTTATTGTGAAAATCCTCTATCCGCTACACTCTGGCACCTGTTCAGGTACACTGAGGGAGAATTTAGCACAGCCAATGCCCTTAACCAGCACGTCTTTCAGACTGTCAGGTGAAACTATACTTGGGTACACTTGCACACTAACTTTTTGTGATTCACGTACCAGGGCACCCAGATGTGTACTGCAGAGTCCTCCTGTCTCTTTCCATTTAAATAATATTCTGCCTTTCTATTTTTGCTGCCAAAGTGAACAAGTCTAGTCAGGACCCTATGGTATAAATCTCTAAGACCGCTTCTACACTGTGCATCTTAAACATTTCCTTCCCCATGTTCAGAGTCATCAGAAAGGGTTCTGCCTGGGATTGAACACAAATCAGAAATGCTTAAAGTCCATGCTTCTTGCAATTATTTCCTATCAATCATTGAGGAAAACTGAATTAAATTCCTTCCATAGTCAGAATTAGGATCAAGTTGTGTGATTGTGTTCTCAAGATTGTTGGGAGCGGACTTTTGAGTTTTACAGGGCGGATACATAGCCTCATTAGCTACATTGCCACTCACCCTGAACATGGCTGGCACAATGGTTATCACTGTTGCCTCTCAGCACCAGGAATCCAGTTTCAATTCCAGCCCTGGCTCACTGTCTGTGTGGAGTTTGCACGTTCTCCCTTGTGTCTGCAATACTCTGGTTTCCTCCCACACTCCAGAGATGTGCAAGCTAGGTTGATTGGCCACACTAAATTGACCCTTGTGTCAGGAGAATTATCAGGATAAATATGAGGGAGAGGGGTTACGATTATGGCCTCAGTAGGATTGTTATTGGTGCAGACTTGATGGGTCAAATGGTCTCCTTCTGCATTATTGTTACGATGGAATATAAAATCAATACAAAGTAATGCGGTAGTGTGCTGTAAGTGTAAGAATAATAATGCTTATTCTTTCATTTCCGTTTACCTGGAGAATTCCAATTGCTTAATGAAAAGCTTGCATTTATATTGTACCTTGTTGACCTTGGGATGTCCCAACCTACTTTATAGTCAAATTAAAGGCTTTTGAAGTGCAGTTACTGTTGTAATATAGGAAATGAGGCAACTAATTTTGCGCACAGCTAGGTCTCATAACAATGTGATAATGATCAGACAATGTGCTTTACTGAAGTTTTCCCTTGAATAAATATTGCTAAGGAGACCAGGGAGGATCTCTTCCTCTTTGAAATAGAGCCATGGAATCTTTTATGTCCAGTGAAAGAGCGGTTTCAGTGGTCACACTTTCCAAAGTTGAGCCATCTGTTTGTGTCCAGGGAATGGGTGAGCACTGTTTAAAGGATTTGTCATTGTGACTGTGGGATGTTTTCTGGCAGGAGGCAGCGACTGTGGTTAATGAAGACGAGTTGAAGTTGAGAAGCAGCAGGATTGAGTCAATCCTGAACCAGCTGAATTGTGTAAAAGTGTAATTTTATTTCAAAAGGATGAGGAATGCCAAATTCCATGGTTGTGATCTCTGCACAGTTTACAGCTGTGACTCACCACCTTTTGAGTCTGGTGTAGACTTGGTTCAGTGTCCCTTCTGTCTGATCGGGCTATCTCCTCGTTCTCATGCTGTTGACAGGATCTTGCATAAACTTTGGAGTTTTAAGTTACTTTTCTATTCATCGATCTGTAGATGCTGAGAGCAACAGCTTACTGTCTGATTTGTTAACTGAGAAGTTTGTTTGCTCAAACCCATGTTTCATATGAACTGGACGACACGGTGGCACAGTGGTTAGCACTGCTGCCTCACAGCACCTGGAACCCCAGGTTCAATTCCTGGCTTGCGTCACTGTCTGTGTGGAGTCTACACATTCTCCCTGTGTCTGCGTGGGTTTCCCCTGTGTGCTTTGGTTTCCTCCCATGGTCTGAAAGACGTGCTGATTAGATGGATTGTCTGTACCAAATTCTCCCTCAGTGAACCCAAACAGATGCTGGAGTGTGGTGACTAGAGAATTTTCACAGTAACCTCATTGCAGTGTTAATGTAAGCCTACTTGTGACACTAATAAGTAAAATTACAAAACTAACAGCAATATTTTGATTGGGAGGAGAATATTAGCCCATTAGAAAACTTTCTATAAAACACACATCAACTCCTTACTGCGAAGCCCAAACATTCCTTTTTTCTTCACTGACATTTTTTCATTGCTTTTTGAAACCTAAAACAAAAGTTGTCAAAACTTATTAATTCTCCTAGCCTTTACTTCAGTGAGTGGCACAGTGGTTAGTGTTGCTGCCTCACAGTGTCAGGGACCCAGGTTTCACTTCGGTCTTGGGTCACCATCTTTGCTGAATTTGCACATTCTGCCCATATCTGCATGGATTTCCTCTGGGTGCTCCAGTTTCCTCCCACAGTCCAAAGATGTGCAGGTTAGGTTGATTGGCCATACTAAATTCACCCTCGTATCAGGGAAATTAGCAGAGTAAATCTCTGGGGTTACAGAATAGGGCCTGGGTGGGATTGTGGTCGGTGCAGATTTGATGGGCCAAATGGTCTCCTTGTGCACTGTAGGGGCTCTATGATTCAAACTATACCTCTTAGTAATTAAATCCTGACCCAGTTCTAGATCCATGTTCCATAGAGCAACGCAAGTTTTAATTACCTCAAAATCCACAGCATCCTCTTTTTCTTCAGAGAGTGGAGTTCCAAATAGCTTACCTATCCTTAAAATTCAACTGTCTTTTTAACATTCAGTAATCTGGTGCTCAAAGTGGCAAGCAACATTTTCACTACACAAGCGCCAGGCAATGACCACCTCCAACAAGAAAGAATCCAGTCATCTCCCCTTGACATTCAATGGCATTGCCATCACTAAATCCCGCACTGTCAACACGCTGAGGGCTATCATTGACCAGGAACTGAAGTGGACCAACCATTTAAATACTGTAGCTGCAAAAGTACATGAGAGGCTGGGAATCCTGAAGTGAGTAACTTACCTCCTGACTCCCCACAATCTGTTTACCATCCACAAGTCACAGGTAACAAATACTGTCCACTTGCTTGGATGAGTGTGGCTCCAACTATGTTGAAGAAGTTCAACATCATCCAGGACAAAGCAAACAATTTGATAGGCACCCCATCCACCAGCTTACACGTTCACTCCCTCCAGCACACAATGTGTACTATGTATACAAAATGCACAGCAGTATCCCACTAAGCTGCTTTCACCAGCCTTCCAAGCCTGTGGCCTTTACTACCTGGAAGGACAGGGGGCAGCGATGCATGGGAGTGCCACCACTGCAAGTTCCCCTCCAAGCCTCACGCCATTCCGACTTGGAATTACATCGGTAGTCCGTTACTGTCGTGGGATCGAAATCCTGGAACTCCCAGATAGCATTGTGGGTGTACCCACACCAGATGGACAGCAGGAGGTTTAGCAGGTGACCCACCATTCGCTCTTCATTGACAATTCGGGATGGGCAATAAACGCTGGCCTTGTCAGTGATTCCCACATGATAGGACAAAGATAACCAGTCCCTCCCTTGACTCAGTATAACAATTTCCCAGTTTTCCTGCGATTACAAAGACTGAAATTAAATATTGTATTCCAGTAGATATTGTACTCACCAAGGCTTGATTTAACCTTTAGCTATGCATCCTTTTCAGGTAGCATGGTCAGCGCTTGGGAAGTTATGGTCAATTCAGGCTTGGAGGGCCGAAGGGCCTGTTCCTGTACTATAATTGTTTTTGTTTTTTGTTCTTAATATTTTTTGCACAACTTGTAGGTTTGAACTGTTATTACCCCCCCAGTTACCCCTGCACACTCAGCTAGATCATAGAAAATCATAGACCCCTACAGTGCAAAAAGAGGCCCTTCAGCCCATCAAGACTGCACTGAACACAATCCCACCCAGGATCTATCCCCATATCCCTACATATTTTACTCACTAATCCCTCTAACCTATGCATCTCAGAACACTAAGGGACAACTTCTTAGTATGGCCAATCAACTTAACCCGCATATCTTTGGAATGTGGGAGGAAACGGAGCAGCCGGAGGAAACTCATGCAGACACAAGGAGAATGTGCAAACTCCACACAGACAGTGACCCGAGCCGGGAATCGAACTCAGGACCCTGGAGCTGTGAAGCAGCAGTGCTAATCACTCTGCTGCCATGCCCAAAGATACTACCGTAGTCTGTGTTCTCACTTATTCCTCTTCCACTTTCTAACTGCACATTTGCCTGTGTTGAACTGCAGCTTCCTTGTCCATTCGTCCAGGCATGGTTCAGTCCCTTGTGATATTGCCATGAGCAGCCATGATCTCTGTGTCCAGTTTCCCATCATCTCCAAAGGCATGATACCCTGGACAATGTTCTGCTTCCTTGCTTACCTTAAAAGAAATTATTGTGACACGTACTTCGCTTGACATTGGCAGCTAATTGGTTCCATGCATGTATTTATCCACTTAATATCTTGCTGTCTGTTCCACGGACCTGTACCATGTCAAATGCCTTCCTGAAATCCAGGTAAATATCTGCACCATCCCAATCTATTGGCTTGTTGTCATGTCAAAAAATAGCAGCAAGTTTTTAATTGTTTTATGGGAATGGGTATCGTTGACCAGGACAGCATTCAGTGTCCACCCCTAACTAATCTTGAACTAAATGGCTCGCTAGACCATTTCCGAAGGCAGTTAAAAGTCGGATTGCGACACTGGGGAGTTGCATGTAGGGCCAGAGGTTGGCAGATTTCCTTCTCCGAAAGGATGTAGAACATAGAACATAGAACAATACAGCACAGAACAGGCCCTTCGGCCTTCGATGTTGTGCCGACCAAAATAAAAAGCAATCCCCCTCCAAACTAAACCATTCCCTTCTCTTCCATATACTTATCAATTAACCTCTTAAACGCCACCAAACTTGGAGCATCTACAACAGCTGCAGGCAGGGCATTCCACTCCCTAATCACTCTTTGAGTAAAGAACCTACCTCTGATATCCGTCCTATAACTCATACCCTTAATTTAAAGCTGTATCCCCTCGTGCTAGCTTTCTCCATCCTAGGAAAAAGGCTATCACTGTCCACCCTATCTAAACCTCTAATCATCTTGTATGCTTCAATAAGGTCTCCTCTTAGCCGCCGCCTTTCTAACGAAAACAACCTCAAATCCCTCAGCCTCTCTTCATAAGACCTGCCCTCCATACCAGGCAACATCCTGGTAAACCTCCTCTGTACCCTCTCCAATGCCTCCACATCTTTCTTATAATGTGGGACCAGAACTGCACACAATACTCCAAGTGCGGCCGCACTAGAGTTTTGTACAGTTGCAACATGATGCTGCGGCTCCTAAATTCAATCCCCCCTACCAATAAAAGCTAAGACTCCATATGCCTTAACAACTTTATCCACTTGACTGCCTACTTTCAGGGATCTATTGACACATACACCAAGAGCCTTCTGTTCCTCAACACTATTAAGAGCCCTACCATTAGCCCTATACTCTACACATTTATTGTTCCTGCCAAAGTGCATTACCTCCCACTTTTCCACATTAAACTCCATTCGCCACCTCTCGGCCCAGCTCTGCAACTTGTCCAAGTCACTCTGTAAACTAAAACACCCCTCTTCACTATCTACCACACCACCAACTTTAGTATCATCTGCAAATTTACTGATCCATCCCTCAATACCCTCATCCAGATCATTTATAAAAATTACAAACAGCAGGGGCCCCAAAACAGCCCCCTGAGGCACACCACTCGTCACCGAACTCCACGATGAATATCTCACATCAACCACCACCCTCTGTCTTCTATCTGCCAGCCAATTTCTAATCCAATTAGCTAAATCACCCTCTATTCCACACATCTGCATTTTCTGTAGAAGTCTTCCATGGCCCACCTTATCAAAAGCCTTACTAAAGTCCATATATACTACATCAACCGCCTTACCCCCATCCACCTCTCTGGTCACTTTCTCAAAAAACTCAATGAGGTTAGTAAGGCATGACCTACCCTTCACGAAACCATGCTGACTATCCCCAATCAATTCATTTCTCTCTAATAACTATAAATCCTATCCCTAATAATTCTCTCCAATACTTTGCCCACAACAGAAGTAAGACTCACTGGCCTATAATTCCCTGGAAGGTCTCTCTTCCCCTTCTTAACAATGGGACCACATTCGCTATCCTCCAGTCCTCCGGAACCACACCCGTAACCAACGAGGACCTGAAGATCAGAGCCAGAGGCTCTGCAATCTCCTCTCTTGCCTCCCAGAGAATCCTAGGGTAAATCCCGTCCGGCCCAAGGGACTTATCCAACTTCAAACCCTCGAGAATTTCTAACACATCCTCCCTATCTACTACAATACTCCCCAATTTGCAACCCTGTACCTCAGTGCTCTCCACAGCTACATTTCCAGCACTCTGCGTGAATACCGAAGAGAAATATTTATTCAGTGCCTCACCAATCTCTTCAGGCTCCACGCACAACTTTCCACTGCTGTCTATGACTGGCCCTAATCTTGCCCTAACCAATCTTCTATTCTTAACATATCGAAAGAAAGCTTTAGGATTCTCCTTAATCCTATCAGCCAACATCTTCTCGTGTCCCCTCTTAGCTCTCCTCAATTCACTTTTTACCTCCTTCCTAGCTACTCTATAGCTATCCATTGCACTACCTGAGCCTTCAAGCCTCATCCTGACATAAGCCTCCTTTTTCTTCTTAACCAGCAAATCAACTCTTTTCGTACACCAAGGCTCTCTTACTCGTCCATTTCCTCCCTGCCTGACAGGGACATACTTATCACGGACTCGCAGCAGCTGCTCCTTGAATAAGCACCACATTCCAGATGTTCCCAGTCCCTGTAGTTCCCTAGTCCAATCTACGCACCCTAATTCTCTCCTGATGGCCTCATAATTACCCTTCCCCCAGCTATAACTACAGCCCCCAGCTTCATGCCTATCCCTGTCCATCACTAAGGTGAACGTAACCGAATTGTGGTCACTATCACCAAAATGTTCACTAACTGTTCGTGAAACAAATGAGATTTTATGGCAATCAATGATGGTGGTCACAATCGCCATTAACAAACGGGTTTTAATTCCAGATTTTTATCAATTAACATAGAACACAGAACATTACAGCTCAGAACAGGCCCTTCGGCCTTCGATGTTGCGCCGACCAATTAGGAAAAAGCAATGACCCTCTAACCTAAACCATTCCCTTTTCGTCCATAAACTTATCTACTAACCTCTTAAAACGCCACCAAACTTGGCGCATCTACAACTGCTGCAGGCAGGGCATTCCACTCCCGAACCACCCTTTGGGTAAAGAACCTGCCTCTGATATCCGTCCTATAACTATCACCCCTTAATTTAAAGCTGTGTCCCCTCATGCTAGCTTTTTCCATCCTAGGAAAAAGGCTATCGCTGTCCACCCTATCTAAACCTCTAATCATCTTATATGTTTCGATCAGGTCCCCTCTTAGCCTCCTCCTTTCTAACGAAAACAACCTCAAATCCTCAGCCTCTCCTCATAAGACCTGCCCTCCATACCAGGCAACATCCTGGTAAACCTCCTCTGTACCCTCTCCAATGCCTCCACCTCTTTCTTATAATGTGGGGACCAGAACTGCACACAATACTCCAAGCGCGGCCGCACTAGAGTTTTGTACAGTTGCAACATGACGTTGCGGCTCCGAAATTCAATCCCCCTACCAATAAAAGCTAAGACTCCGTATGTCTTCTTAACAACCTTATCGACTTGATTGCCAACTTTCAGGGATCTATGCACATGTACACCAAGATCCCTCTGTTCTTCAACACTATTAAGAGTCCCACCATTAGCCCTATACTCTACACATTTGTTATTCAAATTAAACAAATTCCACCAGCCTGTGTGGTGGGATTGGAGTCCATTTCCCCAGGACACTATCTGGTGACATTACCACTCCGCCACCACCTCCTCCAGTTAAACAAAGTCCTGCATCTTAACCCAGCTGTCTGTCCCTCGTCTGACCCTGTCCTTCCAGTGAATTTTGAGCTGTTCCTTGCTCCTTTCTGTATTTGCAGATGTGTCATTTGGAACGTAATTAAAATGTGCGGGATTTGAATGATTTTTTTTCACCATCTAATGGACTGGTTTCATTTCCATCTGCTGCTGTGTTGAGTGGGCTTTTAAACACAAATCCCAGAATGACTAATGTTAATGTTACACTGGAAAATAAGTTTGTTTTGTCATGCTATGTCAATGCAGATGTTTTCTCTCATTCAGTTGCTGTTGAGCCGCTGGCTGCTAGTATAAATATAATACTTAGCATTGTTTAGCATTCTGCTCCATTTCCTCTCATTCTCATGCAATTTCGATCAGCACCTTCAGTGAGGCAGAAAGCCAAGCTATTAGCCTCATGGCTAATACAGCACACCCTTGCCCCGACTCCATTATGCTTTGTTCAGCGTGACTCATAAGAGCATAAGAAATCGGAGCAGGAGTCGGCCATCCAGCCCCTCGAGCCTGCCCCGCCATTCAATAAGATCATGGCTGATCTGTAGTGGTTCAGTACCACTTTCCTGCTTTCTCCCCATAACCCTTAATTCCCTTGTCAGTCAAAAACCTATCCACTGTTGACTTAAGTATATTCAGCGAGGAAGCCTCCATCACTTCAACAGGCAGAGAATTCCAAAGATTGACCACCCTTTGCATGAAGAAATTCCTCCTCAACTCTGATCTGAACCACCCTCCCCACCCCCCAATTTTGAGGCTGTGCCCTCTAGTTCTGCTATCAAAGTGGGAAGAGTCTCTCGACCTCTACCCTATCCATCCCCTTCATTATCTTATATAAGATCCCCTCTCAGCCTTCTAAACTCCGAGCACAAACCTAGCCTATTTAGTCTCTAGTTGACATGCATTTGACTTCTAATGGAACTTTGGGTTTTTGTGGGTGTTTCAGCAAATATTGTTGCTGCTGTCAGGCCTCACTCAGGGACTGACCCCACGATGAGCGGTTGATAGCTGGTCGCAAGCGAGGGGAAAAGCATCTTCAGTGACTGCTGAGTGATGCTTGTTTCTTTTGAACCCTGCAGTGCTGTGCAGATGGGGAACAGCAAGTGCACCCTGGTAACCCTGGACATCAATTCTCTGTAAGAAGTCTCACAGCACCAGGTTAAAGTCCAACAGGTTTATTTGGTAGCACAAGCTACTAGCTTTCGGAGCACTGCTCCTTCGTCACTTCAGTCAGTGGAAGTTCTATTCACAGACATGGCATATAAAGAGACAAACTCAATTTACAAAATAGTGATTGGAATGTGAATCTTTACAGGTAATCGAGTCTTAAAGGTAACAAAGAACAACACAGCACGGGAAACAGGCCCTTCGGCCCAACGAGCCCGCGCCGCCGTCCTAACGTCTTAATGACATATAGAGACCAATATAGGGACAATTTGTTACCCAGTCAGCCTAAGAGCACATTTTTGGGATGTGGGAGGAAACTGGAGCACCCGGAGAAAACCCATGCAACCACGGGGAGAACGCGCAAACTCCCGCAGACACAGGCCCAAATCCATGTGTCTGCACAGCAACAGCGATAGTCTCTGAGCTGTCATGTTGCCCATCTGATGGTCCAGTTTAAGCGTACACTGACGATGTGAAGCACTAGGCCACTCCTGAAGTAACATCTAATGGTGGTGCAGACAATTTGAGTGAAGAGAGATCTTTTATATGCCCTGTTTGTGAATAGAGCTCTCTGATGAAGGGGCAGTGCTCTGAAAGCTGGTGGCTTTTGCTTCTAAATAAATCTTGGACTTAAACCTGGTGTTGTGAGACTTCTTACTGTGTTTATCCTGGTCCAAGGCTGGCATCTCCACATCGTCAATTCCGTTCAGAGTGAGCCCCTCCAGAAGTTGATCTGAAGAGTGCTTGTGGCACGATACACTTCAAACCAGTTAGTTCCGTGCTTTGAATGAACTGCTGAGACGCTGGGGTCAGTCAGACAAAGAGAGCACACGATGTCAAGTAATTCAGGCAAGAATAGAGCGCTTGGGCGTACATGGTTTCAATGGAGTGCCAGTGAATGCATGAAAAGCAACACTCCAGTAGCATTAGAATTAATTCAGAATTGCCTCAAAAGGTGTATTCTTTTACTGGTTAACTCTAGCAGGTTCAGCTTTCATTTGTGTCTGATTTAGAATCATAGAACCCCACAGTGCAGAAAGAGGCCCTTTGGCCCATCATGTCTGCACCGAACACAATCCCACCTTGGCCCTAACTCATTATCCCTACAGATTCACCCACTAATCCCTCTAACCTACGCGTCCCAGGACATGAAAGGGCAATTTTTTCAGCATGGCCAATCAATCTAACCCACACATCTTTGGACTGTGGGAGGAAATTGGAGTACCCGGAGGAAACCCATGCAGACACGAGGAGAATGTGCAAACTCCACACAGATAATGACCCGAGCCGGGAATTGAACCCAGGTCCCTGGAACTGTGAAGCAGCTGTGCTACCATGCTGCCGGTGTTGGTTCTTGAAGGAAGGATAATTTGCTGAGAGGTTGGTGAGAGGACGTGTCAGGGGAAATCTTATTGGAATAGATGTCTGAAGGCAAAAGGGCATGTTAGTAGAGAGGTGAAAAAGGCATACCTTATTGCCATTATCAATCGAGTCACAGATTACAAAAGCCAGGAAGTCATTGTTGGAGTTGTATAAAACTCTGGCGAGGTCATAGCTGGAGTACTGTGTGTGGTTCTGGTATTCAAGATTATGCGGAGCAAGGACAGAGTGGAAAGGAACAGCTGTTCCTCTTTGCTGAAGAGTCAGTCACAAGGGGCCATAAGTTCAGAGTGAGGGGCAGGAGGTTTGGGGGGGATATGAGGAAAAATCTTTTTACCTCGGGGGATGGTGACAGTTTGGAATGCGCTGCCTGAGAGGGTGGTGGAGACGGGATGCCTCACATCCTTTAAAAAGTACCTGGGTGAGTTCTTGGATGTCATAACGTTCAAGGCCATCGGCCAAGATCTGCTAAATGGGTTTGGGTGGGAGGTCAGGTGTTTCTCGAATGTTAGTGCGGACTGGATGAGCTGAGGAGCCTCTTCTGCGCGCACGTTTCTTTGAATAGAGTTACAAAGAGTTGAATCATGAGGGCAATACATATAGATGAGGCTGGTATTCTGAGTGTAGAAGATTGGGCTGTTTAAAGACGATTTGATGTGGTGGATACAGAAAAACTATTTCCTCTGTTAGAAAAGCCCAGAACTAGGGTTTTGGGGCAACATGTTAAAATGCGAGCTAGATTGTTCAAGGTAAATATCAGTAAATGTCCCTTCACAACTGGGTGGAATTATGAAATTCTGTCTTCCTAAAACCTGTTGAAAATGGGAGGTCAAAATTGAATGTTTCAAAACAGGGATTTATAAGACGTAAGGATGTTAAAGCATATGTTTCCAAGTTGGCACATGTAGTTGAGGTACAGATTAGCCAAGATAGGGAACAGACTCGGGATCAATGACTTCCTTCTATTCCTAGATTTTTATTTTTATCCTTGTTTTTTTTTTTCTTGCCTTTTCATCACAGTGGCTACTTCTGTGGCCACTTCTATACATGAATATTTCCCTCTGGTGCCAGTTCCAAATGGCTGCCATTACTGTGAGGGTTTTAAGAGGTAGGAACGGGAGGAAGGAAGAGGGGAACCAGTCTCTCTCCACGCGGCATTCATAGGGGTTGCTGAATACCAGCCAAGAATAGAATCCCTGGTACGCAGAAGAGCTGAGGACAATATAACTCCTCTCCAGCTAACCTGGCTGGTTCATCAGAGAGTGGGGGGTAGAACCTGGGACCCTTGTGGCCTGTCTGCCCCAGCATCTCATTGGGTGCTCCGGTTTCCTCCCACAGTCCAAAGATGTGCGGGTTAGGTTGATTGGCCATGCTAAAATTGGTCCTTAGTGCGCTGGGATGCTTAGATTAGAGGGATTAGTGGGTAAAATATGTAGGGACATGGGGGTAGAGCCTGGGTGGGATTGTGGTCAGTGCAGACTCAATGGGCCTCTTCCTGCACTGTAGGGTTTCTATGATTCATAAACACATTGGTGTGTCATTGTAGCGGTATTTGAATTCCTGGAAGGCAGTTTTCAAGGAAAAACCGTGTGCGTGCAAACCTAGTCGAGGAAATGTGGAGCTCAAGAAGATGGAATCACTTTCAAAGGCCCAATGGTGATTTAATTGTAACATTCCATGTTACAAAGTGAGGTTACAATATCCAGAGCAAGGATATCTGTTTGATGTGGAATCTCCAGATGTCTTGGTCAGACTGATTTTGTTTGAGCTTTTCAGGCACTCTTCAGTTTGTGCGCTAATGTTTTCAGCGCCTTCTATCTGCTTCTATTACATCTCTTCAGCATCGAAGGCCCTTTCCACTGCCTTGCTCATATTCATGCAGAATCGATTGTATACAGTGCCCACTCCCACTAATAGCCAAGCTAAGAATAACAAAGGGCAATATTGGGCACCTTCAAAGTTAGCTATTGGATACGGAAGCTCCCTTAACTGAGGCTGAAAGTTGGCTAGACAAAGGGAGCAAAGAACAAAGAAAATTACAGCGCAGGAACAGGCCCTTTCGCCCTCTGAGCCTGCACCAACCATGCTGCCCGACTTAACTAAAACCCCCTATCCTTCCGAGGGCCGTATCCCTCTATTCCCATCCTAATAATGAAGGAATAGACCTGGGCAAAGAAGATGTTAGTTTTGCATTGGAAATTGTAAAGTTTAAAACCTCTCAGCTGGGGCAGGGAGAAAGCTTGTTTTCAAAGTTGCAGGTTCATGAGGATCAGCAGAGAAGTTCTGGAGGCTGGCAGATGTTAAGTCCAATTAATGTCTGTGGATAAAATGTTCTTTGAACATTTGGGCTTTGTGAGGGGCCTTACTTTGAAAACAAATGGGCTTAGCTCACACTTATCAATTCCATGACCTGCTGATAGAAGCCAGCCTTGGAGATTTTTGTGTGTCCCATTTATAATTTTCCTGATATGAAAAGCTCCATCGCAAAATAGATAAACTCATGAAGTAGGCTTGTAGAAAATATGCACTGATATTTCTTGGATGCTGGGAAGTTGCCAAGAGACATGGAACTTCATTCAGTTTTGACCTTTTCAGGGCAGATGCTTGTATGATCTGAGCATGTTTATAAAACATTACCTGTAATTCTGAAACTGCTAAAGGTTCTCAGACTCAAAGTTGATCTCAACAGTGCTTTGACAGAAATTTCCACACGTTTTGGTATCTTCCCTGAGTGTCATTTTTAATATAATTCTGCTCATTTCCTGAGGAGATGTGCTGGATGACATGCCTTTGGTGTTTAGTTTGCATTCTGGGGGCCCAGGTTCAAAACTTGCCACAGCAGATGGTGCAATTTTAATTCAATAAATATATCCGGAATTAAATATCTACTAATGACTGTGAAAACATTGCCGACTGTCAGGAAATACCATGTGGTTCAATAATGTCTGACCTACATGTGACTCCAGAGCCACGGCAATGTCGTTGACTTTCTACTGCTCTTGGTAAGTAAGGATGGGCAATAAATGCTGGCCAGCCAGCAACTCATGTCCCACAACTGAATTTTTAAAAATCGACCTTTAAACTTCGCTCCCTCTTTCTTTCTTGGTCTGTGTGATCTTTTATTTTGTGCCTTTAGCTTTGTATCAACGTGGTCCCTTTGCTCTTTTAAGTGGTAGAAGCACATACCATGGCCAGAATTTCACCGGCTCGCGAGCCATGGGAATCTGGGCGGGCGAGGAGCGAGAAATGGGAGGAGCTGTTCACTTGGGATGAGATTTTACTGTTTCAGGATGAGCAAGGCAGTAAAATCCTGCCGCATATCAGTGTGTGTGATTTGATAGGAAAGCACAGGAGCTTCAGATGATGGTTCAGAGCAAAGTTCTCGAGTGCTGTAAGGTAGAGGGGACACCTGAACTAATAGGGAACTAAACTCTCTTAAAAGGCAAACTGTACCATATGCTCTTTCCCTGTTTGGATGGGAAATACATTCAGTTTGGTGCTGTGGACAACGAATAAGAGTATCCCTCTCTGGGAGAAGGCGATGGCATTTTTTTTGACCCTTTGTAACGTTGAAGTATGCTTGAACAGAAAATGGCCATCCCTTACATTCTGGCCATTTCCACAGTTCCCAGGATAAGTAGGGGAGGCAAAGGGCCAAGCTCTCAACAGTGGCTTCTGCTTCGTGGAGCTTACTCTGTACAGCTGTGAGGCTCAGCAGCTGAGTTTTAACGTTGTGCACTTCATATACGAACATCCTGCTTCATCTCACTGCTCTCAAATAACCAAATATGAAAGATGGCATCTTGCTTTGAAAGTAAAAAGTACCATATTGAATCATTTTTGACATTCCATAAAAAGCCTACTATACTAATGATTCGTCAAACATGTTTTCAAAAAAAAGCTGTAAAATTGCTGTGGTGTCACAACAAAGTGTGGAGAATACTTGGTATTATAATCCTGTCCAAGGTATGTTTATAATCCTGTTTGCACTAAGCACTGAGGCCACAAATTGATGGCATACTGCCTGGGCTGATTGTCACAGAAGAAGGGATGGATTCAACAACACAACAGAGTTAGCACCTAGTGACTTGGCATTTGAGAACCCTAAATCATGCACAGTTTCCCTTTCAGTGATGGTCTTTAAGGAAGGAAATCAGCCATCCATACCTGGTCTGGCCTACGAAGGAAGGACAGTAGGTGTAGCTGATATGGATTTCAGCAAAACATTTCATAAGCCACATCAATGTGGTTGACTTTCAGGCAATTGCAAGGCTTATTGAGAAAGTGAGGGGGCATGGGATCCAAGGGGACGTTACTTTGTGGATCCAGAACTGGCTTGCCCACAGATGGCAAAGAGTGGTTGTTGATGGGTCTTTTTCTGCATAGAGATCAGACACCAGTGGAGTGCCCCAGGAATCTGTTCTGGGACCCTTGCTCTTTGTGATTTATATAAATGACCTGGATGAGGAAGTGGACAGATGGGTTAGTAAGTTTGCCGATGACACAAAGGTTGGAGGTGTTGTGGATAGTGTGGAGGGATGTCAGAAGTTGCAGCGAGATATTGATAGGATGCAAGACTGGGCAGAGAAGTGGCACATAGACTTCAGTCCAGATAAGTGTGTGGTGATTCATTTCAGCAAGTCAAATAGGATGACCAAATATAAAATTAAGGGTAAGGCTCTTGGCAGTGTGGAAGATCAGAAGGATCTTATGGTCCGGGTTCATAGGATGCTCAAAGCAGCTTCGCAGGTAGATGTGGATAAGAAGGCGTGTGGTGTACTGGCCTCTATCAATTGAGGAATTGAGTTTAGGAATTGGGAGATAATGCTGCAGCTTTATAAGACCCTGGTCAGTCCCACTTGGAGTACTGTGCTCAGTTCTGGTTGGCTCACTATAGGAAGGATGTGGAAGCCATAGAAAGGATGCAGAAGAGATTTACAACGATGTTGCTTGGATTAGGTGACATGACTTATGAAGATAGGTTGAGAGAGCTTGATCTTTTCTCCTTGGAGAGATGAAGGATGAGGGGTGACCTGATAGGGGTGTATCAGATGATGAGAGGTATTGATTGAATGGATTCTCAGAGGCTTTTTCCCAGGGCTGTAATGGTTGCCACAAGAGGACAGAGGTTTAAGGTGCTGGGGAGCAGGTACAGAGGAGACGTCAGGGATAAGTTTTCCACTCAGAGGGTGGGGGGGTGCGTGGAATTGGCTGCCGGCAGTGGTGGTGGAGGTGGATTTGACTGGGTCTTTTAAGAGACTTTTGGATAAGTACATGGAACTTAGTAAGATAGAGGGTTATAGGTAAGCGTAGTAAATAGGGACACGTTCAGTCCAACTTGTGGGCCAAAGGGCTTATTTGTGCTGTAGTTTTTCTATGTTTCTATGACCCCAGAGCCACATCAATGTGGTTGACTTTCAGGCAATTGGGATGGACAGTAAACGCTGACCAGCCAGTGATGCCCATGTCCCATGAACAGATAATAAAAAGTTGTGACTATGGTGTTGGTATTGATAGGTGCATCTCTGTGAGCATTTTTTTAATTCATTTGTGGGACTTGGGCGTCATTGGCTGGCCAGCATTTATTGCCCATCCGTTGTCACTCTTGGAGAGCAGCTGAGAGTGAACCGCATTGCTGGTGGCTCCGAGCCACACGTGGGCCAGACAGGGTAAGGGCAGCAGATTTCCTTCCCTAAAGTGAACCAGATGGGTTTTTGCGACAGTGGTTTCATGGCCATCAGCAGGGTTCTTAATTTCATATTTTTTTTTATTGAAATTCAAATTCCATCATCTTGTGGTGAGATTTGAATGCAGCTGAGTTTCTGGATTAATGGTCTAGTGATGATACCGCAAGGCCGTTGCCTTCCCTTGATCGGGAAGGTGGGGTCTGGGCTGGTGAAAATAATTTACTCAAACAGAGGGGGAGGACTTCCAGTCTCCCCTTATCCTTGCTCTACCTGAGCTAAAGGTTCCTGATATTGAGTGAAAGATATAAAATTATATTCCATTGCTAGTATTGAGATCATGTCTTGAATGCAGAACTGAAACAGTTGTGCTTGAAAGCATGATTTAATGTGGGATTAGGTGCATCGAATTGCAGCACTAATCTCATTTTAAAATCTAACTCTAATGTAATCCTGGCAGTACGATATTTTAAATGCTTAACAGAGCTGTAATGGAGCAGGAGCCTGGAGGTCCAAGTCTGTGTGCAATCTTTGTCACTCCAAATCATGATTTACACCATACGCTTGCTGTGCACAGAACCAGGTTCATTATGGGATGGAGGTTTATTAAAGCACAGTTTTGGCTGTTTCTAATTCATGATTTCAAAAGGGGGGAAAGTAATTTCAATAAAAGGTACTTGAACTACTTCAATCTCACCAGGCGCTAATTGAAGCATTTCTCATTTTGTGCCAGAAATCCGCAGCATGAGATACAGGACTGTTTGTAGGCGTGGGTTAAGCAAGAATAATATAACATGCATTTATCCATTGACAACTCCACATGCACAGATTCAGTCCGGGGACCTGGCACTCACTGCAATGAGGAAGACTTTCCTTTGTATAATCTCATTCATGAGTTCAGGACAGCCCAAGTTGTCTTAGAGCCAATAACATACTTTTGAAGTGATGGTCTTGTTGCAATGAGGTTAAATGCAGCGGGCCGTGTGTACACAACAAGCTCTTAAAAGCAGTAATGATCCGTCTTTTTTTAATTGATGTTGATTCAAAGATGTGTAAATTGGGTGGATTAGCCATGATAAATGCACGGGGTTACAGGTGTAGGGCAGGTTGGGTAAGATGCTGTTCCGGGAATTCAGTGCACACACTCTGGGCAGCTTGGTGACGCAGTGGTTAGCACTGCTGTCTCTCTGTGCTTGGGATTCAGGTTCAATCCCAGCCCTAGGTGACTGGCCGTGTAGAGTTTGCACACTCTTACCCTGCCTGCGTGGATTTCCTCCAGGTATTCCAGTTTCCTTCCACGCTTCAAACGACATGCTGGTGATATGCTGATTCATAGATTCACTACTGTGTGAGAAGGAGGGCATTTGGCCCGCTGAGTCTGCACCAACTACAATCCCACCCAAACCCTGTTCCTGTAACCCCACATAATTATCCAGCTAATCCTAGACATTAAGGTCAATTCAGCATGGCCCGTCAACCTAACCTGCACACCTTTGGAGTGTGGTGAGATGGGATGGCCATGATAAATCTAGTGCCTCAAGATGTGTAGGTTAGGGGGATTATCCACCTGAGAGGGCCTGGGTATGATGCTCGTCCGAAAGATGGTGCAGACTCAATGACTGAATGGCCTCCTTCTGCACTGTAAGGATTTAGTAGTTGGTTGATAAATATTGACCACGACACCAGAGAGAATATGGTTGCCCACAGTGTGCCATTGCGCATTTCAGTTCATATCAGAAGGTAGTTGGGATGTTGGCAAATCTTGGCAACAAAGACTGTGGGAGTTGGCTGCAAAAAGGAGGGAAACTCTTTGATTCGTTATTGGATGCAGACACCATTTGTAATATCATATGCCTTGTCCTCAGAGCTGGAGGGTACGAGAAGAAAAATGGACACTGTTCTCCACGTTAAACATTTAGACAATTTGAAATTGGTGGAAAAGAGCCATCTGACTCAAAACATCAGCTCTTCTCTCTCCTTGCCGTTGCTGCCAGACCTGCTGAGATTTTCCGGCATTTTCTCTTTTGGTTAAAATTGGTGGGCATGAGTCCATGTCCCAATGATGGCTGGGCACTGTGCCAATCTGCTTAATGATCCACAGATTCCAATTCTAACCTGGGACTGATCTAGCATACCTCAGCAGTGTGTGTGTGTGTCCGTGGTCATGGACTCCATTAGTCATCTTGCTGACTAAATGGAGGTCATTTTTCTTCCTGTGTACACCTCGGAAAATTTCTGTTCCTTCGTGAGGCACAACATATTTTTGTTCTCCATGGCAACGGCAAATCGTGTCAAATACTGAGTTCAAAACTGATTCTTTTTTTAAGAAACTAAGTACCCGAAACTCGACACAACTTCAGAGGTCTTGGAATAAGAATGGTTGTCCAGTTTTGGAGTAATATTTGATGGTTTTTGAAAGGCTAACAGCAATCAGTGAATCAATGTGATGTTAAGCCGTGGGAGTTTTTACAGTTCTCCAATCTCTCTCCCCCCGCCCCCCCCCCCCCCCCCACCCACCCACCCACCTACCTCACAGGGTCTCACTGACTGAACTAATTCAATAAGCCAAATGGCACAGAAAAAGGCTATTCGATCCACCCGGCCCCTGCTGGTGCTTATGCTCCATTCCAGCTTCTTCCCATTTTTTCTCACCTAAATCTACCATCGTAATCCTCGATTCCATTCTTCCTTGTATTCTTGTCCAGTTTCCCTCTAGATCTATAATATTCACTACAACCATTATATGGAAGCAAGTTCCACATTGTCACCAATCTGGATAAAGGGGTTTCTTCTGAATTCCCTATTGAATTTCTTGATGACAGTCTTTATATTAATAGTTTCTGGTTCTACTGTTCCCCACAAGATGAAAATTCTCTCTGTATCTGCTCTGTCAAAACCTTGCATCATTTTAAAGGTTTTGATTAGGTCTCTCCATGTTTGTCTCTTTTTCAGCCTGTCTTTCCTGCCATATGTTTTTGGTACTAACCTTCTCTGCACCTTTTCCAGTTTCACTATTTATTTTATATAAGTATATTTTAATTAAAGCTCGATGCACATTCAGCGTAACTTCCGTGATTTTCACCTTTTATCCCTCAGCTTGACCACCATCTTCTGTGATCTTGCCAACTTGTGGCATAACATTTTAGTGATTGTTACATTTGTAATCCGAAATCCCTTTGTTCCTCGACATTACATTGACTTGCACCTTCCAACTAATAAGTGATCTCCTCCTACTCGACATCACAGTTATCTGTATTGAAGTTCATTTGTCAATTGTTTGTCCCTTGGTTCTGGATGAACAAAAGCAAAGAACAGTACAGCATGAGAACAGAGCCTTTGCCCCACCAAAGTGTGTCGATTACGTTGTCCTATCTAGACCAACTGCCTGTATCCCTCTATTGCCTGTCTGTCCATTTGTCTATCCGGATAAGTTTTAGAACATTACAGCACAGAACAGGCCCTTCGGCCTTCGATGTTGTGCCGACCAAAATAAAAAGCAATGCCCCTCCAAACTAAACCATTCCCTTCTCTTCCATATACTTATCAATTAACCTCTTAAACGCCACCAAACTTGGCGCATCTACAACAGCTGCAGGCAGGGCATTCCACTCCCTAATCACTCTTTGAGTAAAGAACCTACCTCTGATATCCGTCCTATAACTCATACCCCTTAATTTAAAGCTGTGTCCCCTCGTGCTAGCTTTCTCCATCCTAGGAAAAAGGCTATCACTGTCCACCCTATCTAAACCTCTAATCATCTTATATGCTTCAATAAGATCCCCTCTTAGCCGCCTCCTTTCTAACGAAAACAACCTCAAATCCCTCAGCCTCTCTTCATAAGACCTGCCCTCCATACCAGGCAACATCCTGGTAAACCTCCTCTGTACCCTCTCCAATGCCTCCACATCTTTCTTATAATGTGGCGACCAGAACTGCACACAATACTCCAAGTGCGGCCGCACTAGAGTTTTGTACAGTTGCAACATGATGCTGCGGCTCCTAAATTCAATCCCCCTACCAATAAAAGCTAAGACTCCATATGCCTTCTTAACAACTTTATCCACTTGACTGCCTACTTTCAGGGATCTATTGACACATACACCAAGATCCTTCTGTTCCTCAACACTATTAAGAGCCCTACCATTAGCCCTATACTCTACACATTTATTGTTCCTGCCAAAGTGCATTACCTCACACTTTTCCACATTAAACTCCATTTGCCACCTCTCGGCCCAGCTCTGCAACTTGTCCAAGTCACTCTGTAAACTATAACACCCCTCTTCACTATCTACCACTCCACCGACTTTAGTGTCATCTGCAAATTTACTAATCCATCCCTCAATACCCTCATCCAGATCATTTATAAAAATTACAAACAGCAGGGGCCCCAAAACAGACCCCTGAGGCACACCACTTGTCACCGAACTCCACGATGAATATCTCCCATCAACCACCACCCTCTGTCTTCTATCTGCCAGCCAATTCCTAATCCAATTAGCTAAATCACCCTCTATTCCACACATCTGCATTTTCTGTAGAAGTCTTCCATGGGCCACCTTATCAAACGCCTTACTAAAGTCCATATATACTACATCAACCGCCTTACCCCCATCCACCTCTCTGGTCACTTTCTCAAAAAACTCAATGAGGTTAGTAAGGCATGACCTACCCTTCACGAAACCATGCTGACTATCCCCAATCAATTCATTTCTCTCTAAATAACTATAAATCCTATCCCTAATAATTCTCTCCAATACTTTGCCCACAACAGAAGTAAGACTCACTGGCCTATAATTCCCTGGAAGGTCTCTCTTCCCCTTCTTAAACAATGTTGTTAACGTGTCTGCTTCAAGTACCTCGCTTGGTAGTGCATTTCCAGGCTCCCACCACACTCTGTGTAAACAAAAAACTTCCCTTGCACATTTCTACTTTGCCTTTCCTCCCCTTGAACTTGTGCCCTCTTGTGATTGCCATTTCTGCCCTGGGAAAAGCTTCCAACTGTTCTCCCTATCTATACTCCCCATAATTTTATAAACTATCAGGTCACCACCTGATTCCATCTTTCCACAGAAAACAATCCCAGTTTATTCATCTCTTCTCATAGCTAGACCCCCCCCCCCCCCCCCCCCCCCCCCCCCCCCCCCCCCCACCCCCCCCACCAGCAACATCCTGGTTAACCTTTTCTGTACTCCTTCCAAAGTCCTCACATCCTCATTGTAGTGCGATAACCAGAATTTGACACAGTATTCCAATTATGGCCTAACCAATGTTTTATATAACCTTAATATGATTTGCTAACTTTTATACTCTGTCCTGTCCAATGAAGGCAAATATGCCATATTCTTTCTTCAACACCTTTTCCATTTTTAAGGATGTGTGAACCTGTACTTTCAGATCTATGTCTCTGTGCTCCTGCATTTATTTTAGCTCATGCCTGAATTACATTCTACCAAAATGCAGGGAGTTCTGCAGCAGAGGGTCTTAGGAGTAATAGCGTTGGGCACAATTGAGTTACATCTTGGGATGATCACTCCATTTTACAGTGCCATGGAACTCAAGTTCAGAGAGGTTTGCCATCCCTACTCTGAAATGTTAGCCTTGCTCCAGAAATATGCTCCTTATTTTGGAAGAAGCCCTTTCCTCTTGTATCTCCCAGTCATCCATGCAACCCAAGCAATCTGATAAACAAGCTATTGAAGATCGCAGTCAGCAAGCAAAGGTGCTGAATTTAAAACTGCTTATACACCTGAGGATGATTCACAGGTATCTGAACTTGTACTACATGCAAAATAAAGACCACTAGTGGTCATCTGTCTTGACTAATCTCAAATGACCATCACGGTCCTCAATTTTATAAAATGAAAAAGAAAGATTTACATTTTAACTTGCGCATTTTATTATATCAGGTGTCACAGAATCCTTTAAGTCAATGAAATAATTGGAACTGTAGCTTCTGTTGTTATACTGCAGGAATTGTGGCAGCCAATTTATAAACTGCAAGGTCCCATAAACACTCTTCTGGTAACGATCATTCTTTTTTAGTGATTTTGTTTCATTGACTAATATTTGTCTGGCTACTGAGATGAGTTCCTCTGCTATTGTTCAAATAATCCCACAAGATTGTTCATGTCTGCGTGAGTTCCTGAGTTTAATGTCTCATATCCTAAAGGCAACATTTCAAATAGCGTAGTGCTCCATTGGTACTGCAGTGTTCCCTCGGTGTAGGGCTCTCTCTCTCTCTCTCTCACACACACACTCACACACACACACACACACACACACACACACACAACACACACACACACACACACACACACACACACCCCTCCTCACCGGAAGAATCGGACTAGATCATGTGCTCTAGTCTCCAGAGTAGTGCATAAACCCAGGGTCTTTGACTTTGAGATGAGTGTGTTAACATCTGAACCGTGGCTAACCTCACTTGGAGCTCAGCTTTATTCATATAAAAGCCTACAGAAAAGGCTTCTAGCTTGAATTATGAGGAGAGGTCGGAAAAAACCCTGGAATTATTCAACTTCGCAAAGAAGCGGATGATGAGGGAGGCTATGAAGTTACAAAATACACCAAGTAAAATAAGAAATGTTAACTCTGAGCACAGTCTCAAATTACAACAGTTACTACATGTCAAAAATACTTCACGGGCTGCCTAGCGTTCTGAAAGAGATCTCTATAAGTGTAATTCTTTAATTTATAATGCTAATGTTTGAAGCTCAGGATATAAAACATTCCAAAGTATAAGCCATTTTGTTTTGCTTTGGATTGTGGGCCCCCAGTGTCCATGATGTACCAGTGCTGTTCATTGTTCCTTTCAGACAGGCTAATCTGAGAATTATGGCGTGACTCTTGCTGAAGTTTGTCATGATTCCAGTGACTAAGCCAGGTCCCTCTTGCCACGTACTCCCTCCCACCCTGCCAGTTCCTCACACCTGGGTTGGAACGAGAGTTAAAATCACTTGGCCTGTTCAAAGAATTTGTTGCTGTTTAACATATCCTAGCGCACCCTTCCCAAGCACATGTTGGGCAATTGCAAGAGTAACTTGGAGGTTTTCCACTTGGCAAAACACTGCAGTCAGCAAGAAAATAATACTTAGCATACCTGTTACACCATTGCCCGCAATCTTTACAGTGAGAAAGATTGTTGTGGAATACCCTGGGGCTGCTTGATACCTGATGGGAGCGCATCTTTCCAATCCCACAACTGGCTTCTGGAATCGCTCAAAAAAAATAGTTGTCTTCTTTGGGAATTTGCAGTTGAACATCGGCCAGTCGGATGAGAACAGTTTCATTCCCCCAAATAACTTGCTGACCCTGTACATCTGCATAAGCTGAACGAGCTCCACAAGGCAGTAACCCACGGGGAACCAGAGCTCTGCCTCTCTCATCTCTCTCAAGATAGACACCAAAAAGAAGTTGAGCTGTTTGATGTCTTGTGCCTGAAATGGATACAGCTCATTGTCAATTTTTAAGGAACAGCAGAGTTAACAGGCAAAACCTTCTGAAATCTCATGACAGTGAAGGTTTTGTGTTGCTGGGTTACATCTGGCATCTGTATAACTTTGCCCGCAGTTCAAGGATTAGCAATCAACAGATTGAAATGCAGCGGACTATTTAATAAAAGGGGCTGTTGGAGACTGAGGCCATCATCTTGTGTGACCATGAAGAGACTTGCCATAAAATCAAAAGGCCACGCCAACCATGTGGCTCCCTGGCCGATGTGTTATTCATTCTTCATTGGGAATGAATGGGTCAAGACATCCTCCCACCCAGGAGGTTAGTGGGTAAAACAGGAATTTCTTCTACCCTGAAATGTAAAGAGAGCAGAAGGCAAAGTCTCTCTTGCAGCATAAATGTAACCGGTCAGCCAAAGAGTTAAGCGCTGAGGATACAATGTGCGCCATTCTCAGCTGAATTCCCAATTGTTAGGGTCCCAAGGAACACACAACTGCCCCCACAATTCTCAGCACATACAAATCCATGTTACTTCTATCGCCACAATTCCCAGATGTTTCCAGCTGCTGTGGTCAGCTGTTAACCTATAGAACATATCTTTCTGGATTTTGGACTGCTGTTTTTGTACATTTGAGTAGGACTGTTCCATTCCAGCGACGGATTAGTTTTTCTCAGTGATGACCAGATCTTTGGCTATTGTTTTGCTCTGAAAAGCAAGTCTTTGCTATTTCCTCTCTGGCAAGGTTCGATAAGGTTGTTAATGTTGACCTTGAGGCATTCAAATTCCTGCCCAGGACTAATTGCTCGGTCGTTACTTTCTAGCAGTGTCAGTGAATGTGCAGTCAGATTTAACATTAATTGAGCATTGAGTCTAAGCTGCTTGGATTTCCTAGGTATTTTTGAGTAATAGCTGAGCGTGTAGATATCTGTACGCATTTGAAGATCTGTAATGCACTCAGAAAAATATCCAAGCAATGTTAACCCTTCCTAAACGAAACTTGTCTTTTAATCTTTAGAAGGTGTGCAAAGTACAGCAATTTGCTGCTTACAATGTATGATAGAATGTTTATACATTGACTGCTTTGTACATGTTTTTTCTTCTCTATCTTTCATTTATACAGTGATTTCAAACCATCCCTAGATGCTTCACTGAGATGCAATTGGATAAAGCAGAAACATTAGGAGAAGTGAGCAAAATACTTGCTCAAAGAATTAAATTTAAAGAAAGATTTTTCTGGAATTTGGAATTTATATGGCTGAAGGTGCATCATACCAGTTATTGAGTAAGCATGAAGAGATATAAATCACAAAGACCCAAGTTGGATGAATGGAAATTTGGGAGTGTAGGGGTTTTAATAAAGCAGGAGAAGATTACAGAGCGTGGGCATGTCTGAAAGTGAATTTTACACCTCTTCCAGATTATGGATCTAATAAGTAAACCTGCCTGATTGAGCCTCTTTTAGTAACAAATTGGCAAGGTACTTTATATAGTATCTAATTTTCTCTCTCATTTGTTTGCCCTTGTGAAGAAATTTACCCACTTGGAACCCTAGAATGTTTCTAAGTAGAATCACAAAACCTAAACATCATCCTGTCAGAGATCCCTCTCCTCCCAGGAGGTACTTGGGAGTAGGATTGGCAGACTCCAATCTATTCTGAAAGCATAACATCTACTCTATCTGGATTAATGTTACGGTATCGAGCTTGCCACCTGCAAATTTACTGCATCTGGTGTCTGTTAAAAAGCAAAACTGAAATTGTAGTGCACCACTCACCAGTACGTGGTGTGGTGCGATGGTTCGAACCATCGCACAAGTTGCTGCACCCAAATGCACTTGTCTGAGGCTATGGATACTGATGGTCTTGATGTAAAGATGCCCGCGTTGGACTGGGATAAACATGGTAAGAAGTCTGACAACACAGTAAGAAGTCTGTGCTGTTATGTGTGCTGTTTGAAGCCAGAACACCTCATTCACCTGACAAAGACCAGAGGGTCGAAAGCTTGTGAGTTTACTATCAAATAAATTGGTTGGATTTAAACCTGGTGCTGTCAGACTTCTTACTGATGGTCTGCCATTGGTATATGTTGGAAGGACTTGCAAGTTAAAATTCAACCTGTTTAGCCACGTACGTTCTTTGGTATCATGTGTTGTGCTGGGCTGGGACTTGAGCCCAGATCTGCTCGTGGCGAGGTGCTACCCACTAGACCACAAGACCTCCTGTGTAGAACACACCTGGAGTTAATCTTGATGTATTCTCCAAATATTCACTTTAACGTTTGGGAGAGGATCTCTATGCATACTTGCTAACATCCGATTATCAGGGATCGTTATCAGGGTTTGACTTTAATACTTTGTTTACCTGTAGTGTACTGTTTTAGACCATAGGCATGGAATAGAGACCATGATAAGATTTGATTCTGTTGGAGTACACGTTGAGACTCAAATGAGGGTCGACATTGATGAGTGCAGCATTTTGCTCTGAAGCAGTTAGTTTATAGGATAGAGGATTTAATACCTGCGCAAATTAATCAGAAAAATGCAAAAACCTGCATGAGAACATTCCATACCCTTGAATCATTAGCTGTTTTTGTTATGACAGCCCTGTTGTTTTCGAATGATGTGTGAGTTCATCTTGAAACCTTTCACGGGCAATCTGACCGTTTACAAAGAATTTCCACTTCCCAGCTTTGATATTTAAAACATCGTACATGATCAAGGCACCTCTTGGCACTGAGGTTGTTTTGTATTCTGGTCCCAGGGCAGTATTCATATGACTGCTTTATTCTATGATGTTCCTGTAGCATTGCCTCCTTCCTTGCACGATGCTCATTCAGAGCCACTTTTGGCAAAGGGTTATTTTTCATCTTTCCACCTTTCCGTCACTTTCTAGAGAGAAAACAAGAACAATTCATGGGTCGTAGGGTCGTGAAGATCCCTGAAAAATGAGGTGTAATATTTTCAGTGAGGAGAGGTGATGGCTTTGTGGTATTATCGCTAGATTATTAATCCAGAAACTCAGCTGATGCCCTGGGGACCCGGGTTCGAATCCCACCACAGCAGATGGTGGAATTTGAATTCAATAAAAAAATGGCTGGTATTAAGAATCTGCTGATGTTCATGAAACTATTGTCAATTGTCAAAATTCCATCTGATTCACTAATGTCTTTTAGGGGCGGAAATCTGCCATCCTTAATTGGTCTGACCTATGTGTAACTCAAGAGCCACAGTAATGTAGTTGATTCTCAGCTGCCCTCCAAGGACAACAAGGGTGGGCAATGAATGCTGACCAGCCAGCGAGAGACACCCTTGTTCCACGAGTGAGCAAAAAAAAATAAAACCTTGGCCTTGGGATTCTCCTTAATCTTACCTGCCAAGGCCTTCTCATGACCCCTTCTGGCTCTCCTAATTTCCTTTTTAAGCTCCTTTCTACATGCTTTAGATATAGATATAGATATCTGTTGTAGATGCGCCAAGTTTGGTGGCGTTTAAGAGGTTAATTGATAAGTATATGGAAGAGAAGGGAATGGTTTAGTTTGGAGGGGCATTGCTTTTTATTTTGGTCGGCACAACATCGAAGGTCGAAGGGCCTGTTCTGTGCTGTAATGTTCTATATCTATATCTAAAACCAATGCCACTGTGCAATTTTAGACATGCTTCTTTATCAAACCTGTTTTGCTTTGCAGCTATAAAGTCTTAGAAAGCGACACAGGTTTGATATAGCGGCGTGTGTATGAAGTGTTCTTCCTTCCAACCTTAATTTAGTAAGTTGAGCAGATCTTTAGGTTCTTGTACTAGAGTGCAGTTCCTTTCTTTAAATTCTATTTTCGATTCCCCTTTTCACAACAAAACTTCAGTATGAGAAGGAACTTTTAAATTGCACCTGTGTTCCCAGCTCTTCTTGCTACTGGTTGCTAATCAAGTGCAAGACTCCTGGAACTTGTCGAAGTCAGTAAATGGAAAAACTGTCATACAGCAGACAAACTTATCAAATACGTACAGATAAATCTCTTGTCGAGTGTCACGTGTTGGAACCTTGGCAGTTAAGAACGCTCCACTTGCCTGGCTGAGTATGACTCCAACAATACTCAAAAAAGTTCAAAATTGTAAAGGATATAACAACCCGTTTGGCACTCGTCCACCCACTTATATGTTCACTCTATTTGCTGCCGATGTGCAGTGTGTACCATCTATAAGATGCACTGCAGCAGCTTGCCAAGGCTCCTGTGACAGCACCTTCCAAACCTGTGACAATTAACACCTTGAAGGATAAGAACAGCAAACTCATGGGAATGTCACCACCTTTGACCACCCCCTTCCTCCCTCCATTCCCCCTTCCTCCCCCTCTCCTGCATTCCACCTCTCCCCACTCTCCCATCTTCCCACTCCCCCTCCCCACACTCCCAGTCCTCTGTCCTCCTGTCCCCACGACACCACCATCCCCACCTTCCCCTTCCCATCCCCCTGTCCCTCCCTCCCACCTCCCTGAACCATACAGCAATGGTTGTATGGCACAGCTGTAAACCATCACTACAAGCAGCTACAGCACTTTATAAAGCAACTCTGGATGATTCTGTACTTTCTCTGACTGTAACACAGTTCAGAAGGTGAAGTTGCCGTTAAGAACTGCTGTGGTCAGTGCTGAGTCAAGACTGTGCTCATGGTGTTGATGATGTGGAGATGCCGGCATTGTACTGCGGTAAAAACAGTAAAAAGTCTCCTAAAAGTCTCAAGCAGCTTTTGCTACCAAATAAACCTTTTGAACTTTAACCTGGTATTGCGAGACTTCTTACTTTGGTGCTGATGCCAGGCATGGCTCAGTGGGTAACTCTGCCACCTCTGAGTCAGTGGCTTGCCTTTTAGCTTTGACAAAGGGTCATCTGGATTCAAAATGCCAGCTCTCTCTTCTCTCTGTACAGATGCTGCCAGACCTGCTGAGATTTTCCAGCATTTTCTCTTTTGCTTATAGGTTTAAGTCCCATTCCAGAGATACGAACACTGAGCCAAGCTAACATTCTGTTGCACACTGACTGAGTGTCGCACTGATGAGGTGTTATCTTTCAGGTGAGAGACTGAACTGAGGCACATTCTGTCATCTTGTAAACATTCCTGTTTTGAAAGAAGGGCACAGAAGTTCTCATGGTGTCCTGGCCAGTATTTATTCCCCAAACATCTTTCCCAATTTTCTAATGGGCCATTGATCCCACTGCTGTTATTGGAGCCTCAATGTTTGCAAAGTCGCTGCTATTTTTGCTTACGTGCTAACAGTAATAAGAATTCATAAGAACTTTGTATATTTTAAGTTATTCTGAGGGATGTGAGAGACATGTCTTTTTTCATGTTGCTGAGATCCATCACTTGTCCCCTTAGCCATGGACGCAGTTAACTTTTCAGTTGATTTTTTTTTTGCTTACAATTTTGACTCGTCCAAAATTTTAAATGAAGCAAGTTAAGTAATGAAATGTGAATTAATCGTTTAAAAATGCTGAATGATCAGATGCTTTGAACTTTGAGAAAGATGGAAGATGCATCGAACCTTAATGGAGGCATTCAAGAGGGAATTGGATTCTTATCTGAAAAGAATGTGGAATGTTATGAGTTTAAGTTTATTTATTTGTGTCACAAGTAGGTTTACATTAACACTGCAATGACGTTACTGTGAAAATCCCGTAGTCGCCACGCTCCAGCATCTGATAGGGTACATGGAGGGAGAATTTAGTATGGCCAATGCACCTAACCTGCACATCTTTTGGACAGTAGGAGGAAAAGGAGCACTGGGAGGAAATCCATGCAGACACGGGGAGAATGTGCAGACTCCACACAGACAGTGATCCAAGCCAAGAATTGAATCTGGGTCACTGGCACTGTGAGGCAGCAGTGCTAACCACTGTGCTGGGGAAAAGGGACGAAAATGGGAGCTTTTGGGGAGCTGTCGTGTGATTCTGAATTATGAGTAGTTTAAATTGGCTTCAGTCTGTTCTGTGAGAGGCTGTAGATTTTGGGAATGTTGTGAGACTACGATTTTTCTTACCAAACGCTCAGTCTAATACCTGGTTTAATCAGTAAATCTCGTACACTGGTTTCCCTTGTTTCTGTCTGTCATCACTACACAGATCTGTGTTCCTGTTGTACGCTGGCTCACATCTTCTAAGACAATAACTTGAAACAGCCACCATTCTCTCTCACACCCACCCCTGGAGTGATGGAAATTGAAACTTGATGCTTTTGGGAATATTTGCTTTCTTAATCTGTTACCACGTCTGAGGTTATGCATTTTTTTCCAGTTATGTGTCATAGTGTGGGAGCAGTAATGCAATTGGAAGCGAGTACAATCTCAGGTTTAGAATTATTTGCACACTGCACTGCGATTATTAATTTTAGACTCCCCGTTGGGTGTTTAAATTTTTATCATTGCCCTCATGAAATTTTGTCACAGTACTGGACATGTTGTTCAAGAATGTCCAAGCCTATATTGGTACAAGGACCTCAAAACACAGAAAGTTTGACCAATCTGATCTTGTGACCTCCAAATTTAGCTTTTCATAACATAGCATGTCCATTTCATAGAGGCAGCTTTGTGATTTGACTGATATTCCAATATAAAACTTACTACTTGAATTTAATTGCTGGATGTCTATTATGTGCACATGAATTGACATTATTTTGTCTTGTTCCAAGTCATGCCAGGTTGTAGGGAAAACTTCTTATCATGGTTGGCAAGTGTTAGTTGTTGAGTCAAAATAGAACATAGAACGTTACAGCGCAGTACAGGCCCTTTGGCCCTCGATGTTGCGCCGACCAATAGAACCAATTTTATGACACTCTAACCTAAACTATTCCAATGCTATCCATGTGCCTATCCACTGACCATTTGAATGCCCTTAAATATGTGAGAAGAATGCTTAATATTGGTTATTGAGTGCCTTTCATGGCCCCCAGGTGACCCTGCCACTTTGTATCATAAGATAGTGGATTCGTGTGATCTTGATTGACATTCCCGTGCAGTACTGGGGGAGTGCTGCACTGTTAGAAGTCGCCTCGTTTGGATTAAATGTTTAACTGAAAGCCTGCCCATGGTAAAGAATCATGATAATTCTTCCAAGATCACGTTATCACGATCAATAAGGCTGAAAACAGATAATGTAGCCGTTTATTTCGTATCTGTGTGTGGGAGCTATCTGTGGGCAAATTGGTGAATGATTTCCAGTAACTTTGTAAATTATTCATTGGTTGTTGAGTGTGGTACTTTGAGTCTGAGAAGAGCTCGTGACATAAATCCTTAATTGAGACTCACTAATACAAATTTAACGTAAAAGCCTGGGTGTTTTCTTCTCCCAGAATCCAAAGATGTGCGGGTTAGGTTGATTGGCCATGCTAAGAAATTGCCCCTTACTGTCCAGGGATGTGTAAATTAGAAGGATTAGTGGATATAATATGGATATGGCAGTAGGGCCAGGGTGGGATTGTGTTTGGTGCAGACTCGATGGGCCGAAGGGCCTCTTTCTGCACTGTAGGGTTCTATGATTCTCTGCAGTGCAGAAGGAGACAGTTCAGCCCATCTAGCCTGCGCCAACAGAATCCCACCCAAGCCCTAAACTCAACCCCGCATATTTATCCTGCTAATCCCTCCGATGAGGGCAATTTACCATGTCCAGTTAACCTAACCATTATGTCTTTTGGACTGTGCGAGGAAACAGGAGCAATCCGGAGGAAACCCATGCAGACACAGGAGAATGTGCAGACTCCACACATTCACCCAAGGCTGGAATTGAACCCAGGTCCCTTGCACTGTCAGGCAGCAGTTCTAACCAGTGTTCTGCCCTAAAAGTGTCTGAGCTTTCCATGTTCCCTGGGATAAATCCTGCCATTGGTTTAGTGAGCAGTGGAACATCTGCCTGGTTCTGTGCAGTGCTCTCTCATATCTGGATGCGAGCTGTTATGAGTTAGTTTCTGCCTCAAGCGTGTGAAGCTCCCGGACCACATCAAAACCGTTACTGAAATAAAGCCCAGAGACTTGGCACTGGGAAGCAGTGTCTTTGGTGATGAGAGGGTGACGCCATTCATTTTACATTCTCTCATTACCAACAGAAGTGGCAATTCAATGGCTTAGTGGACTGCTCTGTGGTTGCTTTGAGTGAGATTGTTCTCCTGCAGCAGTCTGTTTTTAAAAAAATATGCTTATTTGAAGGAGGAGAAGGTGCTCAAGGAGTGAAGGTGGCCACTGGTGAAATTATTCAGTTGAGTTTCTGGGGCAGCGTGGTGGCTCAGTGGTTAGCACTGGACCTGGCTAAATTGACCCTTAGTGTCAGGGGCACTGGCAGGGATGGGGTTATGAGAATAGGGGCCTGAGTGGAATTGATGGTGTAGGCTCGATGGGCTGAATGGTCTATTCCTGCACTCAGTAAAATCTGGCAACACCAATTTTAAATCCAACCGATTTATTTGATAGTAAATCCATGAGCTTTCAGCCTTTGTGGCCTTCGTCAGGTGAATGAGGTGTTCTGGTCTCCAAAAGCACACATATCAGCACAGACAGTTTACAGATTGCAGATTAGAATGCGAATCCTTACACCTAACCTGCCATTCAAGTCTTAAAGTGGCTAACAACAGAGGTTAGAGAGATGTGTATTGTCTCCAGACAGCACAGTAAGTGAGGTCTTTTGCTAACCCAGGCAAGTCATGGGGGTTACAGATAGTGTGACATGAAGCAAAGATTCCTGTTAAGACCGTCCTCATGTGTGCGGAACTTGGCTATCAGTCTCTGCTCAGCGACTCTGCGCTGTCGTGTGTCGTGAAGGCCCTCTTGAAGAACATTTACCCGAAGGTCGGAGGCCGAATGCCCATGAATGCTGAAGTGTTCGCCCACAGGAAGGGAACAGTTTTGCCTGGTAATTATTGAGCGATGTTCATTCATCCACTGTCGTAGTGTCTGCATGGTCTCCCCAGTGTACCACGCTTCGGGACATCCTTTCTTGCAACGTATTAGGTAGACGACGTTGGCCGAGTTGCAAGAGTATGGTGAATGGTATTCTCACGTTTGACGATGTCGTCTATGTCAATGATCCGGCATGTCTTGCAGAGGTTGCTGTGGCAGGGTTGTGTAGTATTGTGGTCACTGTTCTCCTGAAGGTTGGGTAGTTTGCTGCGAACAATGATCTGTTTGAGGTTGTGTGGTTGTCTGAAAGCAAGAAGTGGGGTGGGGGGGAGGTGGTGTGGGGATGGCTCTAGCTATTCCTGCACTGCAGGAATTCTGTGATACACTTGAGAGATACTTCATCAGAAGGCTAGGTGGTTTAGTTTTGTGATGTTGATTGAATGGTAAATATTGGCCTGGGGACACTGGAGAGAACTCCCTTGCTGTCCTTGGCAACACTGCCATGAGTTTCCGTATCATCACCCGAGGCATGACTCTGGTTGAATGTCTGATCTGAAAGACGGCATCTTTGGCAGCATTGCAGCCCACTTTCAGCTTGGCTTTGGGAGCATCAGCCTTAGATTTTGTGTTGAAGTCTGTGGAGTGGGACTTGAGCCTTCTGGCTCAGTCTCTGAGCATGTCTTCATGCATGTACAATTATAGAACTCTACTCGGCCCATCGAGTCTGCACTAAACACAATCTCACCCAGGCCCTACTCCCATATCCTCTAACCTATGCATTTCTGGACAGCAAGGGACAATTTCTTAGCATGGCCAATCAACCTAAACCGCACATTTTTGTTCTTGGAATGTATTTCTTCCCTCTTTGAGGAATAGTAGGGAGATAGTGGAATGATTATGCTGGGGTAATTATCAAGGGCCAAATTGTAGCTCGGAATTGATTCCAGTTTGGAATCACTGTGCAGTAATGTGGGATTGTCTGAGGCTTAAAGATTGGACTCTGTCTCTTGGTAGCTGAGTAAGAAGCGGCATTAATTTTACTGAAAATTGGTTGGAGTTGAACAGCCTGAGTTTTAGTGTGACTGAGTTGAACTTTTATTCTGAATGACTCCACATGAGCCCTCCTAATCAGGACTGTAATAAGTGTACAGCTAATGACCAGCACAGTGTGCACTTTTAATAGCATTTTGTAGTTAGCTCTTGTTTTGGCAACTTCTGTTGCCATCTGATGAGAGTTGAGTCAGAGGGGCAGCTCATAAAAAGGTGATGTGACTCCGGCGTGGCCAGAATTAGCCCACAGTAATGTTGTCCTTTTCTAATTCCCCTCCAATGTGTCCTGCGCTGCTGCTACTGACCATTCAGAACCCCAGGATTCAAGTTCAGCTTCCATTATGGAATGAGACCTCTCAGGCCTTTGACCTCACCAGTTGGCTGCTCCTGAAGATAAATGGAATCGGGTGTCAGAAATGAGACCATCAATTGGGTTTATCTAAATATGTCAGCGTGATGACAATCCAATGTACGAAAGTCACAGTGTGCATCTGAGATCCAGATATAAATATTACAAAGAAGGGACGGGAATGAGACTGTCACCACCAGTATTCCAGTATTTGATCTGATTTATTATTGTCACATGTATTAACGTACAGTGAAAGTATTGTTGCGCTATACAGGCAAAGAATACTGTTCATAGAGGAGGAAAGGAGAGGGTGCAGAATATAGTGTTACAGCCTTAGCAAGGGTGCAGAGAAAGATCAGCTTACTGTGCGGTAGACCCATTCAAAAGCCTGATGGCAGCAGGGAACAAACTGTTCTCGGTTGGTACACAGCCTCAGATTTTTGTATCTTTTTCCTGACGGAAGAAGATGGAAGAGACAATGTCCAGGATGCATGTGGTCCTTGATTATACTGGCTGCTTTTCTGAGGCAGTGGGAAGTGTAGACAGAACCCACATCGGATGGGAGGCTGGTTTGGCTACATTCACGACCTTTAGTTTCTTGCAGTTTTGGGCAGAGCAGGAGCCCATACCAAGCTGTGATACAACCGGAAAGAATGCTTTCTATCTGTGATGCATCTATAAAAGTTGGTGAGAGTTGTAGCTGACGTGCCAAATCTCCTTTGCCTCCTGATTAAAAAGTATTCTCCCTGACTTTGATGTAAAAATAATTCTCCGACAGCTAGAGTTCAAATAGCAATGTCTTGATTAGGAGTCCTTCATTTTAACTTGTATGAGGAACGTAAAAACAACATTGACCATTCAGTCCCTCGAATATGTTCCGTCATTTGCTGTGCTGCTAACTCAGTTTCCTTGCTTAAACCTTGTTTTCCTCGGAGCTCTGAAGAAGAGTCATGGATTTGAAGCCTCAACTCTGTTTCTCACTCTCCATGGATAAAGCTAGAGTTTTCCCAACATTTTCCATTACTTGAGATTGCCGGCATCTGCAGTATTTTGCAATTATTTACATTAACCTTGTTACCCTGGCCCAACAAGAATCTTCATCTATCTGTTTTGAAATGTTTATCAATAGCCAGCTTCAGGATCTTGTTGGGGGAGGGTGCCAGGTGACCAACGATAGTACCAGTTATTACCAGTAATACCAATATCACCATCCTGTGATGGGACAGTTAATAACATCCCTGCTGAATGTTCAGCAGTGATTTTAAACTTTTGCTTTGTCGTTCTGCTTTCTTTTTTGACCTCATCAAACTCTTCATACCCATGGCATTCTAATGACCAATTAATTTGGTATCTACCCATTATCTTTTAGTGATTTCAATATCTGAGGTCACTCTCATACACTGGTTTCTCTCTGGCATTTTAGAAAGCATTCTGATTTAGCCTTCTTGGGTCCAGTGTGGAAGAGAAAAAGGATGTTGCCTGGGCTGGAGCGTTTCAGCTATGAAGAGAACTCTCCGTTCACCTGACGAAGGGGCAAAGCTTGTGAGTTTACTATCAAATAAATTGGTTGGACTTAAACCTGGTGTTGTCAGCCTTCTTATGTTGCTTTCCTTTGAGCAGAGAAGGCTGAGGGAGCGGGGGGTGGGGCGGGGTGGAATCTCATCAAGGTGTACAAAATTATGAGGACATAAACAGAAACCTTTCTCCTTTATAGACAGGTCAATAACCAGGGGGCATAGATTTAAGGCACTTTGCAGAAGATTTAGAGAGGATTTGAGGAAAATGTGTTTCACCCAGATGGTGCTGGAAATCATAACTCTCTGATAATAGAGGCAAGAACTCTCTCAAAATTTAAAAAGCATTTGAAATGCCACATCATATCAAAGTATGAACCAAGTGCTGTAAAATGAAATTAGAATATATAGCTGTTTGGTGGGTATTGAAGGATGGATTAGTAAATTTGCAGATGACACTAAAGTCGGTGGAGTGGTAGATAGTGAAGAGGGGTGTTATAGTTTGCAGAGAGACTTGGACAAGTTGCAGAGCTGGGCCGAGAGGTGGCAAATGGAGTTTAATGTGGAAAAGTGTGAGGTAATGCACTATGGCAGAAATAATAAATGTGTAGAGTATAGGGCAATGGTAGGATTCTTAGTAGTCTTGATGAACAGAGGGATCTTGGTGTGTATGTGCATAGATCCCTGAAAGTAGGCAGTCAAGTCGAGAAGGTTGTTAAGAAGGCATATGGAGTCTTGCTTTTATTGGTAGGGGGATTGAATTTCGGAGCCGCAACGTCATGTTGCAACTGTACAAAACTCTAGTGCGGCCGCACTTGGAGTATTGTGTGCAGTTCTGGTCCCCACATTATAAGAAAGATGTGGAGGCATTGGAGAGGGTACAGAGGAGGTTTACCAGGATGTTGCCTGGTATGGAGGGCAGGTCTTATGAAGAGAGGCTGAGGGATTTGAGGTTGTTTTCGTTAGAAAGGAGGCGGCTAAGAGGGGACCTAATCGAAACATATAAGATGATTAGAGGTTTAGATAGGGTGGACAGTGATAGCCTTTTTCCTAGGATGGAAAAGCTAGCACGAGGGGACACAGCTTTAAATTAAGGGGTGATAGTTATAGGACGGATATCAGAGGTAGGTTCTTTACCCAAAGGGTGGTTCGGGAGTGGAATGCCCTGCCTGCAGCAGTTGTAGATGCGCCAAGTTTGGTGGCGTTTAAGAGGTTAGTTGATAAGTATATGGAAGAGAAGGGAATGGTTTAGTTTGGAGGAGCATTGCTTTTTATATTGGTCGGCGCGACATCGAAGGCCGAAGGGCCTGTACTGTGCTGTAATGTTCTATGTTCTATTGTTGATTCAGTCAAGTTCCGTTCTTGTTGGTTAGTTAACTATTTTGGGGACTGAGTGCGTTGCAAAAAATTTTTCTACATCCATCAAACACACGGCTCCCAGGGTTAAGAGAGTCTGTCCTCAAAATAGCTTCCAGGTTTTGCTCACTATACTTGTTACCAAACTCAGACAGTGGATACAATGCTTAAAGACTCTTGATTCACTGAATGGGTGGAGATACTTCAGAGTTTAACTGTGCTCCACTGGATAGCTGAATGTGGTGATGCTGAATCTTTTACATGTAGTGTAACGTGAGCCCAGGACCTCGGTTGGAGCCATCCTCGTGCGTGCGGAGTTAGTTTCTACTTGGCGATTCTGCACTATAATATGTCTTGACGGCTGCCTGGCAATCGTGTCTCTGTCTATATATACCGTGTTTGTGAACCCACCTCTCCGCTCACCTGATGAAGGAGCAGTGCTCCGAAAGCTCGTGATTCCAAATAAACCTGTTGGAATTAAACCTGGTGTTGTGAGACTTCTTACTGTGCCCACCCCAGTCCAACGCCAGCATCTCCACACCATGTCTGTCAGTGTTACAGCTTTCTCTGTCTCTCCAGTGCAAAGTGTATCAATAATTCATGCAATTGGCAATGTTGCACTGACCGACATCAAAGGCATCCACCGTGGAATCTCTGATTTTAATTTTCTATTCTTTCCTATTGTCTTCTGTTTATTTCCTATTTCCCCTTTACTATCAAATGTTTATTTAACAGCTTTTTCTTTAATATAACCAGACTTATGAAATGTGACTTTTTCCAGAGTCCGTGCATGTGTGCGTTTTCGTTGTGATTCTGCACCTGAACTCATCAAAATATTTCTGCTGTTGCTGTTTCATTAATTCTTCTCCTTAACCATAAACAAGTAACTCCAGTAATGAGGTGTACAGAGATACTAAAGTTGTTGGTGTAGCAAACTAATGTTGCTTAATCCAAGTGTTGCTATTTCTTTGAGTCCTCAGTTTGCCAGGATGTGTTCGATGCAGTGTCCTGCTCTGCTGTATACTGTGTAAAACGCTTTACTCTGAGATTTTGAATGGATGTTGCACAGATTGTGGTTGCTGTGGCAACGTGTGTTTGTGCTGAAATCTAACACTGGAATTATAACGCTTGTCCGTAGGCATCTCTTGTCCATATCAGGTGTTCTATGTGGGTTATATAGCGCCAGATCAGAGTTTGAAACACAACTTTCACACCGTGTGGGGTCTGTGAAGGTGGCCCATCACCACTAGCGCTCTCTGAAGGCGCTGATTGTCTGCTGCCTTTTATATGAAGCCCACGTCCTCAGTGAATATGAAGACAAACTACTGTTTGTGCTTCCAATTTAACCACGTTAAATGTCAAAGATGAAAACCTAAATGCCTCGCACAAATTCCTAATTGTTCTTCTTTTAGCTATCCGTATTTGAAACCAATCTTCTTGGTGTCCTCTTGTGTTTTTCCTCTGAAGTTTTGCTAATTTCTGAGATGGCGTGGCCAAGACAACCCAATCTCAGCATTCTTTGGACAGTTCCTGAGACACATTTTGGAATGTGGTGTCCGGTTTCTGGATCCCCAGATGCTGAATTAATTTGGAAAGCCGTAACTGACAGAGCCAGCTGTGAATTCCTGATGAAAATAATGGAAATTTCAGACTATCCTGTGAGAAAGATTTGCAGCTGAGCGTTACACTTCTGAGGAAGTTGCTGGTTACCCTCCAACTAATTTTGCAACGGGATTATCTCTCGCACTTTGTATTAGCACACTCGTTTACCAGTTACCGTTGGCTGTTCACAACGGAGTTGGCCTCTCGGTGATAAGACCTGGTTGGGAAACTTTGTTCCATTTTGCAGAATGTTAGCTGGAAGGACTCGGAGGTTTTGAACCTCTGCATACTGGCTTCATAACCTGAGGAATGTTGCTGTCAAGAGTGCCGTAGCAAATGGCAGGTGCTGCTCCGTAGACAAGGGAAGGTCTTTGTGAGCTGTTCTTGTATGTCTCAGGGCAAACAATAGATGAATGGTAAATTGGTGGAGTCTTTTAATTTGCTCTTGAGCATCGCTGGCAAGCCAGTCATTTATTACCCATCCCCTAAGTACCCTTGAGAAGGTGGCCTTTTTGAACTGCTACAAATCATGTGGTATAGGTACACTCAATGTTGTATCTGGTATAATGCACTTTCTTGCCTGGGCAATTCGGGGGTAGCAGCTAAGAGCAAATCATAGAATCTCTGCAGTAAAAGAGGAGGCTATTTGGCCTATGGGGTCTGCATCAACTGCAATCCCATCCAGGTCTTATCCTCGTAACCCCACGTATTTACCCTACTAATCCTCTGACACTTGGGGCAATTTAGTATGACCAGTCCACGTATCCTTGGAGTGAAGCAGGAAACTGAAACTTCCTGGAGACACGAGGAGAATGTGCAAACTCCAAACTTGGCAGTGATCCAAAGGCGGAATTGAACCTAGTTCCCTGGCACTGAGAGGCAGCAGTGCTACCCACTGTGCAGCCAAGAGCCAATCATCTTGCTGTAGATCTGGAGTCACATGTGGGCCAGTCCAAGTAAGGACAGCGGATTTCCTTCCCTGAAGGACATTACTGAACTAGATGGGTTTGTAATGACAGTCTGGTCCTATTTACTTGAGATTAGCTTTTTTCTCCTCAGTTCAGATTTATTAATTAATTGAAATTGAATTCAATTGGACGTGTGTCTCTGGATCATTAGTCCCACCCTGCTGGTTGCTGATTCAGGAACATTGCCACCTTGCTACCGTTCCTGTGAACTGCTGCTGAGGGGATAGAATGGAAGTTTGAGGCATATAATTCGTGAGTAGTCCATTTGGCCATTTTGATAGGACTTTGGTCCACCCCCTGCTCCTTTCAGCCCTTTCAAGTCTCTTCTACAATTTGGTGAGGCCGTAGAACACTACAGCATAAACAGGCCCTTCGGCCCACAAGTTGCACTGATCATATCCATACCTACGAGGCCTATCTATAACTCTCAATCCCATTAAATCCCATGTACTCATCCAGAAGTCTCTTAAAAGAGTTCACCTCCACCACTACTGATGGCAGCTGATTCCACTCACCCACCACCCTCTGAGTAAAAAACTTACTTGTAACATCTCCTTTGTTCCTGCTCCCCAGCATCTTAAAGCTGTGTCCTCTCATAGCGAGCATTTCAGCCCTGGGAAATAGCCTCCGAGAATCCACCCTATCTATTCCTGTCAACATTTTATAAACCTCTATCATGTTGCCTCTCAATCTTTGTCTCTCCAGGTAGAAGAGACCGAGCTCCCTCAACCTATTTTCGTAAGACTGCCTGGATTGGGGGGCATATGTCCTTGTAAATCTCCTCTGCACCCTCTCAATAGCTTCCACATCCTTCTTGTAGTGAGGAGACCAGAACTCAATACTCCAAGTGGGCTGATTTGATGGTGGCTTCCAGTTTTTTTTCCTGCCTGTTCCCCCTTAATCTTTGACTCTCTTGTTATGTTATGCTGCCCTGTCCTCAAAAAAAAAAGATGTCAATTGCTAATTGAAAACCTAATGGTTAGTTTCTGCCCCGGAAGGGAAGCTAAGCAGATAATTCCGAGATGCTAATTACCTGTGAGTTAAATACTAACTGGGGAAGTGAGAAGAGAACCATTTTGTTCTTTTTTACTGTTGGCTGACCTCAGCTTTGAGGTCCATATTTAGTTTTACTCATGGGTGAAACTTGTTTTGATGAAGTGGTTATGAATTAACCACCTTAGAAGGACATCAGCTGAAGCAGAGCAGTGAAACTTGGCTATAAAACATGACTACATGCCAGTTTTTGAAATATAAATTACTTCTCTGACTCATGCAGAACATGATCCAAAAAAGGGGTATTTTTCATTTCTTTGTTTTAACAACAGCATAAAAAAAACCCCTATGATTTCTTTCTGTGGCTTTCTGCTTGTAGCAGTGAGGGTTGAGTGTCAGAATTTGTGCACGAGTGCAAGAAGAATTGATACATTTTTCACTTTGAACAAGTCATGTTGATGCTACCTTGTACAGCCACTGCGCAACAGGGGATCATGTTCTTGATGTTAATTCTTCCTGCCCCCCACCCTCCCCCACAAGAGACTGGGCCCACACATGGAAAAAGCAACGTGTGGGTCCCTAATAGCCACAAGGCTCCATTTCGTGGTGTGTGAGTATTCTGTGGTTGCCACCCATGTTTTCCCGGACTGGGGAGAGCTGGCAGGGAAAGGGATGTGGGAATTGCTGGTACAGGAAGTGGAGCGCTCTTTCCAGCACAGCTTGTGGGTCAGGTGTAGCAGTTCCTCGAAGAAGGTATCAGCCTTCGCTCGATGGTCTACTGCCACTCTCTTGCGATTGCCAATCTCTTCCCTCTTTGTGCCAAACAGCCCACAGAATATGCAGCAGTGGACACTGAGCTTTGCAAGAAGTGGAGGCTACCTGGCATCAAGTAGGTGTCATTAGTGTGTCAGACAGCTCACACTTCACTTGTGCCAACCAGATGACTGCAATAAAAACTTGGATTAATTTGCGTCAGCTTTATGTAAATCACCAACATGAAATCGTAAATGCGTACTAGTATCAGCTAACTAAATTTTTTAACCGTGTGCGCAGCTGGAGACTTGACGGCGTCAGTGAACCTGCTGTCTTTGTCTTCTACGAAGCTCTGATTGCATCTCATTTTAGAAGTTTGTATTATGCAATCAGGAAAAGTGAAGGGACAACAATGATGCTGTGGTGGGAGGTGGGGAGACTGGAGGAAAGCAGGAAATCCCACCGGTGTGAATGTTGACAAGATCTCGGCCTCTGTGTTTAGGAACTAGATTGTTAGGTTAAACTGGAAGTTTAACTTTTACGGTATTTCTTATCTGAATGGTTTTAGTTTCTCCTCATTTCCCTCGCCTATGTCAATGTTGAATTCTTTGAACTTGTCATTGCTCTGCATTGCAGGATTCATAGAATCTCTGCAGTGCAGAGAGAGGCCATTGAGCCTGAACAATAATCCCACACAGACCCTATCCCCGTAACCCTGTGCATTTACAATAGCTAGCCCCCTTGCCATTAATTTAGCATGAGCAGTGCACCTAACCTGCACATCTTTGGACTGTGGGAGGAAACAGGAAGAAACTTGCACAGATACAGGAGAATGTGCAAACTCCACACAGGCAGTGACCCAAGCTGGGAATTGTACCTGGGTCCCTAGCGCTGTGCTAGCCATGTGCTGCACAAGATGTGTTTTACTCTCAGTTTGATGGTTAGCTGAGGGGATTGTGAATTTTCAAGGAGACCGGCTGACTCATTCGCCTGTTCAGGAGCTCCTGCTAATTTCCAGAAGCTGAAGTGATCCATTGAGCCTATCCCACAAGTTAATTAGATCACATTTCACTTTTGACCTCAGCTCCACGTATCCACCTCCTTTCCATATTCCTTACCTAGCAAACATCTGGCGATCTTGAAGATTCCAATTGGCCACCCCACCCCCTATTGTCATCTGGGGCAATAGTGGGCTGGGCGTTGCGGGGGTGGGGAGGCACTGGACAAAGCAGTGGAGTGTGCTGGCCAGGAGGTGTGCTAGAAGAAGGGTGGTGAGTTTGGGAAGGTTCACTGGGGGTGGTGCTTCCTACAGAAGGCACGAATTTAAACTTGAGCTCATTGAGAGAGCTCTGCACGTCTGCAGACCAATTATTCAATAGTTTTGTCTTCAACAAGACCGGGCCCACCTCCACAATGATGTCAACACGTTAACGCTGGTCTCTGTTGAAGGTGTCAATTTCATTGTGAAATCCATTCAGTGTCCGTGTGTGAAATTGTTATTTCAATGATATTGCAGTAATGTGCCAAATTTTTTTGCGCATCAAAGAACGGACAGCATCCTGCATTACTCAGAATGAGAAGCCCCGGAAGAAAGAACAAACCGGTATTATGTTGCCCCCGTTCACAAGTAATTTGCAACTAACGGACTACTTCTGAATGGACGTCATTTTTGTAATGTAGGAAACAGGGCAGTCAATTTTCATATTGGTAGGCACTTGATCGTATGGTTCAGTGATGTTGATTGAGGGATGAATGTTGGCCAGGACACTGGAAAGAACCCTCAAGATTTTTGTTTCTCAAGGGGCATACCGAACCTCAATTTAACATCTAATCTGAAAGATGGAGCCACTAAAACTGTTGGCCTCACTCACTGCATTGGAGGGTCCATTTGGATTAGGTTCTGAAGCCCCTGAAGTGGACCCTGACGCCAAAACCTTCTGACTCTGAACCAAGAGTGCTACTCCTTGAATCACGGCAAACATTGAGGTGACAATGGGGAGAGAGAGAGAGAGAACAGAGTTAACTTTTCAAGTCTGGATGACTGTTTGTCAGAGCTAGTGAAAGATCATCCAGACTTGAAACATTGGCTCTGTTCTCTCTTCCACAGATGCTGTCAGACCTGCTGAGATTTTTGTTTTAGACTCCAGCATCCATGGTATTTTGCCTGAGTTTTGTGTTGAAGTTGCAATCTGGTGCAGTCATTACTCAATAGTATTGATTGCTATTGAGACCACACAGTGCCAGCAGAGCTCAGACAACAATAATTTGCAGTCAGGGCATGAAACTGGATGGCCTGGGGTCTAGGCAGAGATCCCCTTAACAGGTTCAGGTGCTGAGAGTCCAGAGTAAGTGCCACAATTCACACCAAGGCACCAACTCGAGCTGAGTTCAACGTAAACATAGATAAATCATTTCGAGATCTGGAGAATTTAATTTCTTTAAAGGATGGCCCTTAGTAGTTGCTGGCTTGCACTGAATGTTTGTTCAGGTCACCTCCCTCCACCACTGGTGGACAGACAGACTTAACTAACCCCACCCCCGTGGGTGATATCGACTGGTCACTGGATGTGTATGTGCCGTTGTCTTTATTGAGCCATTTTGATATATTGGTGGTGTTTATCAAGCCCAGTGAGTTCACTGCTCTCTCCCTGCTATGATGTGGAGATGCTGGTGTTGGACTGGGATAAGCACAGTAAGAAGTCTCTCAACACCAGGTTTAAGTCCAACCAGTTTATTTGATAGTAAACCCACAAGCTTTCGGAAACGGTGTTCCTTCATCAGATGTATGACAAACACACATATAGAACGTAGAACATTACAGCCCTTCAGCCCTCGATGTTGCACTGACTTGTGAAACCAATCTAAAGCCCATCTAACCTACACTATTCCAATATCATCCATATGGACAGCTCTTGGATGTTGATTCATGGGTTGCCTGGTGCTTCATGTCGTAAATGAGTGCTTTATCTGGACCATCTGAAGGGCACCATGACAGCTCAGTGCCTATCACTGTAGCTCTGCAGACACTTGGAATTGGGCCGGTGTCTGCGGGAGTTTGCGCGTTCTCCCCGTGGTTGCATGGGTTTTCTCCGGGCGCTCCGGTTTCCTCCCACATCCCAAAAATTCGCTCTTAGGCTGATTGGGAAACAAATTGTCCCTACATTGAGACTCTTCCATATTAGGAATAACATAAAATTAGAATAGGATAATGGAATTGTTACTATATAGTTATGACGGCGGCGCGGGCTCGTTGGGCCGAAGGGCCTGTTTCCCGTGCTGTGTTGCTCTAAAAAAAATGTTTATCCAATGACCATTTGAACGCCCTTAAAGTTGGTGACTCCACTACTGTTGCAGGCAAGGCATTCCACGCCCTTACTACTCTCTGAATAAAAAACCTACCTCTGACATTTGTCTTATATTTATCACCCTTCAATTTAAAGCCATGTCCCCTCGTGCTAGCCATCTTCATCTGAGGAAAAAGGCTCTCACTGTCCACCTTATCTAATCCTCTGATCATCTTAAATGTCTCCATTAAGTCACTTCTTAACCTTCTTCTCTCTAACAAAAATAGCGTCAAGTCCCTCAGCCTTTCCTCATAAGACCTTCCCATCAAACCAAGAACACCGTTTTTGAAAGCTTGTGGGATTACTATCAAAAACTGGTTGGACTTAAACCAGACCTCTTATTGTGCTCTTCCTGGTAGCCAGCGGAATCTCATAGAATTCTGCTGACTTGTATCACATTCTGGTTTGGCTCATTTTAGTTGAACGAACAATGGCTGCAGACTGGCACTGATTCTGTGAATGAAATGGAGAAGAAATTGATGGGACTTTAACCTAACGATTTTTTTTATTATTTGTGTTTGAACAACTGTGGATACCAGTAAGGGCTTGTGACCCTCACTGGAATATAAAGAACCTGCACTTGACTTCAGAGGGTTAAACACAAGACACAAGCGTGTAAGGAGACAAGTGGAATCTTCATACAGAGTGGAACACTGAATCAGAGCAGAACATAAACTACGAGGGGGGGCGCGGTGGTGGTCAAGGACTTTATTCAATTACACACACAAGGAATTCAGAGCATTTTTGTGGCACGTGCTTGCAGGAGCAAGTGGTTTCTATGGTAACAGGGTTTCTGAGGGCCCCTTACACCAGCTCACGTTGAGAATGCCACTGTGGCTTGGAGATCTGCCAGATGTGTTCTAATCAATGTCCATACAACTTCAGGACTCACCAGGTTCTGAAAAGAATTTAGTAATTGCAACTGGTCAACCCATGTACTAGGGGGAAATGTTGCTGTAACCTTTTTTTAAAACTGGAGAGTTTTGATGTAGTTAAGTTGGAATTCAGTGTAGATTCGAATCCGAGTACATGCTCTCTACGTTGTCTATTTAATGTAAGCGGTCCCAAATAACTTTGGGCAGGGCCAGGATTCCTGTCCTAGAGTTCCCATCCCAGCGTAATGTCACACTTTTCTTTGGAATTCCTGAAAGGAAGGAGCACTGAAATACGACATTGCGAATTATCTTGAGGATTACAGCAGGCTATAGGAATGATGCGCAAATCAAACAATGAGTTAGGCTGATGCATAGGAATGGCACGGTGGCACAGTGGTTAGCATAGCACCAGGGTCCCAGTTTGATTCCAACTTTGGGTCACTGTCTATGTGGAGTCTTCATCCCCCCCTCCTCCCCCGCCCCGCCCTGTGTCTGTGTGGGTTTCCTCCTACGCTCCAAGGTTAGTTGAATTGGCCATGCTGAATTGCCCCTTACTGTCCAAAGATGTGTAGACTGGGGGAAATTAGCAGGGTAACTGTATAGGATTATGGGAGGGGTGTGGGACTGGCCTGGGTGTGATGGGTGAGATTCTGTCAGAGAGTTGTTGCAAACTTGATGGGCCAAATGGCTGCCTCCTGCGCTGTAAGGATTCTATGATTCTGTACGTGGTTAGAGCTAGTAGCCTGGTTTCCACATCCCTCCATGGCCTCACTACTCCCCTTCTCTGTAATCTCCTCTAACCCATCTACTGTGTACCAATTCTGACCTCATGAGCATCCCCAGCACTGGTGGTGGTATGTCCAACCCTGGGCTCTTGAATTCCCAGCACATCACGCTCCAACACACTTTCCTGCTTTTCAGCGCTCCCTGTTACCTATCTCTCTCTTCAAGAGGCCGGAGTTGGAGGATGGGTAAATATATCACAGGGCTGCAGGAGCTGACAGAGATGGGGAGGGGCCATGTCCGCAGAGGGAATTGGAAACACAGTAGAGAATTTAAAAGTTCAGTCATTGCTAGTCATGAATCCGTGTAGGTCACTGGGCACAGGAGTGACAAGGAATTGGAACTTGGGTTGTATAATATGGATCACCTCATTTGATGGAGGATAGAACGTGTGAAGCTGGGCAGGAGTAACCTGGAACAGTTTGAGCCTGGAGACTTTGTCCTAAACAGTTGCTTGCCAGATCACATTGACACATTACGGGCACTAAATCCATTGAAAATTACTTAATCTCTCGTAAATCTATATTTTGCAGCTGCATAAAACCAATTATAGTCTGGTGAACAAGCGAGCAAGTTTCCCTATCATGGGTTGAGGGTGTTCGGTGTCTTCAAACTAGCAGTCTCCCTTTCGCTTGTGCTGAGTGCCAGGATTTCGGAATGAATGATCAATCTGCATTCCTGCTTCATGACGCTCACTTGGAATTGCTGCAGTGAGAGAGACCATAGCTCTATCCTTATCTCCTTTGATTTAAGTGAAACGTTAATCATTGCACAAACCACTGCTTAACTTGCTGTCTGTGCTGTGTGATACTAGAGCCTTCGCACTCTTGTTATTATAACCCATGCCATGGTTATCCCTTTGGACTTTCACTGTGTTAAAGGTGACACAGAAATGTCAGGTCCCTGTGATATCCCACCACCAGTGGCAATCTGGTGGTTTGGTTAATTTGCTGTTTGTGGGATCTTGCTGTGACGTTTGCTTGCAGTGTCCAACAAATGCCTATAAGATGATCAGCTGGTGTGCATTCTTTTTAAAAAAAAGCATACAACCGTTGTTTTGTAATTTTGATTTGATTTGATCTATTATTCTCACGTGCATTAGCATACAGTGAAAAGTATTGTTTCTTGCACGCTTTATAGACAAGGCATATCATTCATAGAGAAGGAAATAAGAGGGTGCAAAATGTAGTGTTACTTAGGGTGTAATTTGTGTTAATTTATTTCATTTTCCAGGGGTTTTGACTGCCATTTGGTAATGATTTTATTGCTAATTTATTTACTTTCTATTGCTTTAAAAGGTATAATAGTGCCATGAGTTATTTTGGGCTGTAGAAAAGGGTTGTAAAAATGTGAGGTAACATGGACTATGAACAAAACTGTCTCCAGGGATCCTGATTTAATATTCACAGACTCACCTGAAAAGCCTATTAGTAACTTAAGATCCTTAGAAAAGATAAACCTCTGGATTTGAGGTGGTGATTCTTGGTTAATGCACTTACAACGGAAGAATAAAACCGATGACAATTTTATAACGAGGTAGCTTTTCTATTTTTTCGTGGAATTTCTCTCTCTCCCTTTCTGAAGGAGCATTTGACGTCTATACTGCCCTACTTTGTGTTCGACCTTAAGTCTAACAATCTTGCAACAGCTTGATGGTGCTGCAGTGTCCCAAGTCGCCTTAGTTAGTTGAAAGCACAGTGGTTAGCACTGATGCCTCACAGCGCCAGGAACACGGTTTGATTCCAACCTTGAGTGACAGTCTGTATGGAGCCTGCACATTCTCCTTGTGTCTGCATGGGTTTCCTCCGGGTGCTCCAGTTTCGTCCTACAGGTTAGGAGGATTGGCCATGCTAAATTGCCCCTTAGTGTCAATTAATGAATAGGTTGGGGCAATAAATCGTGGTAAATGTGCAGGATTAGAGGATAGGGCAGGGGTCTGGGCCAGATGCTCTTTCAAAGAGTTGGCGTCGACTTGATGGGCTGAATGGCCTCCTGCAGAATTAAAGAAATGAATAGGAACAAAGATTAGGAGCTTTACTCACTGCTAACGCTGCTTTTAAACAAGAAAATCCACTCTCATTAAATATCAGTCGCTCCTCTGTAACCTGATGTGATTGCCGCAGTTACTGAACCAGTTCATCTTTAAGTGATCAATCTGATCTTGACTGTGAACGGTTCCTGGGATCGGGGTGTGTGGGGGAGATGGCTGAAGATGGACTGCTGGTGGGAGAAAGTGAGGGAAGACAAAGATGAGAAGTTACACCCGCTGTCATTTTTGGAAAGAAAAAGCCAAAAATATGCTGTCACTGTTTGTACGGAGTGAATGTTTAATCTCCTGTTTACTAAAGTATTAATTATCTGCTTGCTTCAGGATGTACTGAGACACATTAACTGTGTTCCTCGTCTGTTTGCCCAGAATCCTGCTGAGATAGGGTGTTGGGGGACTCGAGAATTTTGCTTGTTAATTTCTTCTGTAAATAAGCCCTTTGTTTGAAAACAGCACCGAGCATGCCTGTTGTATTCTGTCATCCCAGCTAATGTGCTTCAGGCTTCAGTTTCTTTTAACAAGCCTTGAGATAACTAGGTAAGCTCTGTAAGTCTGCTGCCGACTGCCTTACATCAAGTGATCATGTTATTGAGCGCTCTCTTTTTTACGAGCACCTATTTAAATAGCTTATGAAGTGCGGAGCCTATGCCGGGAACGTCATATATTTAGATGTAATACTAGAAACGAGGATTGTGTGTTGCCTTTATGGACAGATCTTGTCATGAAGCTCAGTACACTGGAATGTATTTTGGGGCCTGTCCTATGCTGGTTCCTCTCTCACCTTTGGGTGGTGGAGTATGTCTGATAAACGTGTTTCATTGTAGTACATACCATTGACATGCAGATTATGTGTGCACTTCACACACACATGCATGCTTTTTCTGACTCACTTAGACACGCATGTTAAACTGTTCTATTTCCAGCCTGTTAGGATGATTTAATTTTCAGGCAAAGGTCATGTGTTTGGTACAAGTGGAGACCACTAACTTCTGAAAAGAGATTTGAACTTCCACTGACAGACTGAAATGATCACACGAAATTTATTAAAGTGTGAAGACTCTTACTATAACAACAAACCAAGAGTCATATTAACTAAACACTTACATTAAGCAACCATTATTCTGAACTATAGGAAAGATCTCCTGTTTAACTTTTAAAATTGACAAGTGAGCGTGCGCATGTGTGAGCAGCCTGCACCTTCCTCCAGAATGACAAATCTTTAATGAAGGTCTGAGTTACGAGAAGAGGTTAGGCAAATTGGGACTGTTTTCCTTAGAAAGAAGTAGACTTAGAGGAGATCTAATAGAGGTGTACAAGATTATGAGGGGTACAGATAGAGTAAACAGGGTTAAGTTTTTTCCTAGGATGGACTCGAATAGCACGAGGGGTCACGGGCTTAGGGTGAGGGGGGTAAGGTATAATTTGGATGCTGGAGGGAGTTTTTTCTCACAGAGGGTGGTGGGGGTATGGAATGCGCTGCCAAGTAAAGTGGTGGAGGCAGGTACTCTGGAGTTATTTAAGAAATACTTAGATGGGCACATGAACAGAATGGGAATGGAGGGTATAGAAAACTGATTTAAAATAGGGATCATGAGCCTTGGGAGTCCCTGGGAAGTGTGTAAATAGATGATGATATTGTTGTACTTGATTTTATCCTACAGGTGCTTTGGTCCACCTTGTTGTCTAACGAGGGGCATACACGCGATGGGTCGTGAGAGGGCTGCTCTTGGATTTTTTTTTTGAGAGTATCCTAGTGCTTCACGTCGTTAGTGTACGCTTGACCTGGACCATTTGATGGGTAACACGACAGCTCAGTGACTATCACTGTGCTGTGCAGATACATGGATTTGGGCCTGTGTCTGTGGGAGTTTGCGCATTCTCCCCGTGCTTGCGTAGGTTTTCTCCGGGTGCTCTGGTTTCTTCCCACATCCCAAAGATGTGCTCTTATGTTAATTGGCAAAACAAATTCTCCCTAAATTGTCTCAAATTTGGTTTTTAATCCATAGATCTATAAACATGGACAGGGATTGCGGGTAGAAGTGGGAACATCGGGGTGGTGGCACGGGCTCATTGGGCCGAAGGGCCTGTTTCCTGTGCTGTTTTGTTCTTTGTTAACAACCAAGCAGACTGTTGAGCAGAATTCACGATCATTCACATCAGTTAGTTTGTACATTTTACCCAAAACTGAGTGAAGGTGGGAGGCGGGGTGGGTAACGTGCACGCATGCACTCACTCACACCCTTTTGGAAGTTTTGAGAGTCCCAGATTGTAGCAATTTGACAAACTTCATACTTGTAACTGTGTTCATAAAGGCACTGGATGTTGTTACTTGGAGAAAACTGTGTGCAGTTCTGGTCACCTCACTATAGGAAGGATGTGGAAGCTATTGAGAGGGTGCAGAGGAGATTTACAAGGATGTTGCCTGGATTGGGGGGCATGCCTTATGCCTTCATGTTGCAACTGTACAAAACTCTAGTGCGGCCACACTTGGAGTATTGTGTGCAGTTCTGGTCGCCACATTATAAGAAAGATGTGGAGGCATTGGAGAGGGTACAGAGGAGGTTTACTAGGATGTTGCCTGGTATGGAGGGCAGGTCCTATGAAGAGAGGTTGAAGGATTTGAGGTTGTTTTCGTTAGAAAGGAGGCGGCTAAGAGGGGATCTTATTGAAGCATATAAGATGATTAGAGGTTTAGATAGGGTGGACAGTGATAGCCTTTTTCCTAGGATGGAGAAAGCTAGCACGAGGGGACACAACTTTAAATTAAGGGGTATGAGTTATAGGACGGATATCAGAGGTAGGTTCTTTACTCAAAGAGTGATTAGGGAGTGGAATGCCCTGCCTGCAGCTGTTGTAGATGCGCCAAGTTTGGTGGCGTTTAAGAGGTTAATTGATAAGTATATGGAAGAGAAGGGAATGGTTTAGTTTGGAGGGGCATTGCTTTTTATTTTGGTCGGCACAACATCGAAGGCCGAAGGGCCTGTTCTGTGCTGTATTGTTCTATGTTCTATGTTCTAAGATAGGTTGAGGGAGCTAGATCTCCTCTCCCTGGAGAGACGAAGGTTGAGAGGCGACCTGATAGAGATTTATAAGATGTTGAGAGGAATAGAATGGATTCTCAGAGGCTATTTCCCAGGGCTGAAATGGTCACTACGAGAGGACACAGGTTTAAGGTGCTGGGGAGCAAGTACAGAAGAGATGTTAGGGGTAAGTTTTTTCACTCAGAGGGTGGTGAGCGAATGGAATTGGTTGCCATCAGTGGTGGTAGAGGCGAACTCGCTGGGGTCTTTTAAGAGACTTCTGGACGAGTATATGGGATTTAACAGGATTGGGAGTTACAGATAGTTCTATAGCCTGGTAGGTACTGATGTGATCGGCACAACTTGTGGGCCGAAGGGCCTGTTTATGCTGTAGTGTTCTATGTTCTAAAATGGCTAACGTAACGTGGTTTGAAGTGGTGCAGCACAGAGTATATTTGTCAGCCGTTTTTATATTATACATCATCCTTCAAGGTTGATGTTTTCCTGGCATGTGGTGGCGATATTATCCCAACCACATCCTATTGTAGATCACTGCTTGTCAGACCTTTCCTATTGTGACCCAGTTTTTATGGCTCTGATTACTTCGTGTGACCACAGGTTATTGAGCACAGTGGGAAGGGTGGTTTGCAGAATTGTCAAAGAGGGGAAGAAGGACTGGGTTCAAACTGTTGGGTTTTCTCTGAGAAGGGCAGATCACCCTCTTTTTTTTCTTCTTACATGCTACGGTTGCAGCAGCAATTGGACTTTAGGGAACAGACTGATTGAGGGGGAAAATGGGAACAAAGCGTCCAGTAACTTTAAAATATGGGCCAGGTTCTCTGGCCGCCACTGCTGTTTTGGAATTCGTGTCCAAAAAATCTTGTCTTGGGAATCGCAAAGTCACATTTTGGGAATTCCAGTTGTAGACACTTTGGTTTAAACAGTGTTGCATCTTTAATCTTTAAGCTGGTTCTGACGGCTGATTGCAAACGAGTTATTTATTGGAACAACCATGTTTAGAGAAAGGACAGTCGGGTGGGACGCACAATAGTTGGCACTGCTGCCTCAATGCCAAGGATCCGAGTTCGATTACAGTCCCAGGTGACTGTGTGGAGCCTACGCATTCTCTCTGTGTCTGCGTGGGTTTCCTCCCACACTCCAAAGATGTGCTGCTTAGGTGGATTGGCCAAGCTGAATTGCCTCTTAAGCGTCACAAGAAATCAAGGTTAGGTGGATTGGACATGGTGGATATGATACAATGACTCTCTGTGTTTTACCCAGCCCCTACCCCCCCGCCCACGCCACCGAGGGTTGTGGGGGGTGGTGGTGGTAGGGTCTGGGTAAAACGCAGAGAGTCAGTGCAGATTCAGTAGGCCAAATGGCCTCTTCTGCATGTAGGGATTCAATGACATTCACAAATATCCACGGTTAAACTCTCGTCCTCAAACCAAGTTGTTAAGAATTATTTTTATCAGCTATTTCTGTGTCAGTTGATGGAATTCTACTGGATTAATTGGGAATATAAAGGTATCCTTGGTAATGGGGACTGTGACAACTATCTTTGATTGTTGGAAATCCCCATCTGGTTCACTAATGACCCTTTAAGGAAGGAAATCCATCATCCTTACCTAGCCTGGCCTACGTGTGACTCTAGATCCACAGCAATTGTAGTTGTCTACTAAATGCCCTCTGAAATTGCCTCCTCGGTTCAAGGGCAAGTAGGATTAGCAACAAATGCTGGTCTTGCCAATGATGTCCAATTAACAGAGGCATTTAAGACTATCAGAGAATTCGATATGGTGGACAGCGAGACCCTTTTTCCTTGGATGGAGATGGCTAGCATGAGGGGACATAGTTTTAAATTGAGGGGTGATAATTATAGGACAGATGTCAGAGGTAGGTCCCTTACTCAGACAATAGTAAGGGGGTGGAATGCCTTGCCTGCAACAAAAGTGGACTTGCCAATTTTAAGGGCATTTAAATGGTCATTGGATAAACATATGGATGATATTGGAATAGTGTAGGTTAGATGGGCTTTAGATTGGTTTCACAGGTCAGCGCAACATCGAGGGCCGAAGGGCCTGTACTGCGTTGTAACGTTCTATGTTCTATATATAAAGAAAACTTGGTTTTGTTGTGCAGTCCGTATTTAAATAGTTTCCCAAAACTCTGCCGAGAAGAGCATTGCCAAGGTGCAACACTTAGTTTCTGTGATGTGACGGGATTCCTGCCAGGTTGTCCAGTAGACACTTCCTGCTCCCTTTCTCTCACGCACGCTGCCCGGGAACTCATGTGAGGTAAAGGAAATAATGACATGCTATCTTGCTTTGAGCCAATGATGATGTGGATCCACAAACCAGACTCAAATCCCCTCTTCAAAAATCACAAATGGAAATGAGCGAGACTAAAATAGAACCCACAGCTGAAAACTCATTGTCTGAAGGATGAGGTTCACTCGACTTTCCCATGAGCTGCAGACAGCACAAACCAAACAAAGTTCACAGCTGTGGACAGCACAGTGGTCTGCTTCCTGTTACGGAGCTCTGCCCCTTCCTCTTCCTGCCCACTTCCCATTTTAGCCAACTGCATGTTGTCTTCACTGTGGTAATTTTTAACCCTTGAAGCCACGCTGTTAAGTGTAATACACTAACTCTTAAGTTTTTGTGTGCAGTCTGCTATTTAATTCAGGGATTAAAATTATGTAACAAATGGATTGGCTCCTACGTTAGGGTAGCGTATTGTCTTGATCACTATAAAATGATCAAATTAATTGCATTGATAATGAGGAAACAAGAAATAGGAGTAGGTCATTTGACCTTTCGAGTCTGCTCCTCCATTCTTGCTAAGGATGGTTGGGTGATTTTGCCTTAGATTCCTCCAGAAACAAATTTATTTTAAATTGTAACCGATACTCCGAGAACCATGCTCCAATGGTGTGGTGGGAGTGTAGAATGAGCTGTCGGATTAAGTGGTAAATGCGGGGTCACTTTTAACATTTAAGAAAAGTTTGGACAGGTTCATGGATGAGAGGGGTGTGGAGGGATATGGTCCAAGTGCAGGTCAGTGGGACTAAGCAAAAGGTTCGGCACAGACAAGAAAGGCCAAAAAGGCCAGTTTCTGAGCTGTAATTTTCTATGGTTCTATGTGCGGGTTAAGTGGATTGGGCCATGCTAAATTGACGCTAGTTTCAGGGGGATTAGCAGGTTAAACATGTGGAGTTACAGAAATAGGGCCTGGGTGGTTTGTGGTTGGTGCAGACTCAATGGGCCAAATGGCCTCTTTCTGCACCATAGGGATTCTATGAAACCATTTGGGAATCCAACTTAAAGTCAGGAAAAATTGTATTCTCACACAGTACCGCAACCCAGTTAGCTTACAGTTCGTCAGAAGATGTTCTTTAATGCAGAAGAGAGTTTTAAGCATTGTTTGGATGGGGATTGGGGCTGACTCTTCGGTTAATTTTGGGCTCGTGTTTAGCTGAAATTCAGTTGAATAGAAGAACGTTTTCACTCCAGCCTTTAGCATTACCTGGCTGTTCGTTAGAATTATCTATTGATGAACAAAGCACAAGTTGGACAAGCTTCAATGTGGTATATACGGTACTGACCATGACATTTAAATAGCTTAATCCTGTGAGAAAGACTTTCTGAGAAAGTATTGAAGAAATGACAGAGTAATGCTGACTGCACACTCAAGTTTATTTGCAAATCTTATTTTTCAATAAAGAAGTCAAACTGCATTTGTACAGACCAGTGTTTTTGAGACGATGTTTTGAAAATGATGTGGAGATGCCTGCGTTGGACTGGGGTGGACACAATGAGAAGTCTCACCCTACCAGATTAAAGTCCAACAGATTTGTTTGGAATTGTGAGCTTTTGGAGCACAGCTCCTCCAGTCCAGTCTCTCACCTGATGAAGGAGCAGTGCCCTGAAAGCTCGTGATACCAAATAGACCTGTTGGACGACTTACTTGCTGGCATGGAAACTCAAATTTAACAGGACTTCCAGCTCATTCTCAGAAGTGCATGTGTGTGAGCATACGCAAAAGCATCTATGTGTAAACTTGCTGTTTACATTCTAAAAGCCAATCAACCCCTGCAGAGGATGTGCCTTAGATAGCAAATAAAATAAATATTTCTTTAAAGAAAAGTGAGGTGGTCTGATTTTTGCTCACAGCCCAATAACAACAGAAATTTGATACCCTAAATGACATCAGGCCATGATTGATCCACCAAAAATGTTGGGACTCATCATTGGGTGAATGAAGCTCTTCTAGGTCACTTCTGGAAGCTTTTTATTTGTAGATTAGTTAGAACACTGGGGGACCAAGTTCCAGTGCAGAAAATCCCGACAGCCTTTGTGCTTGGTGCAGTGATTAGCACTGCTGCCCCACAGCACCAAGGGACCCAGGTTCAATTCCAGCTTTGTGGTCTGCACATTCTCCCCGTGTCTGCATGGGTTTCATCGGGGTGCTCTGGTATCCTCCCACAGTAAGAAGTCTGACAACACCAGGTTAAAGTCCAACCGATTTATTTGACAGTAAACTCTCACAAGCTTTCGAGGCTGTGATCTTCGTCAGGTGAATGAGGTGTTCTGGTCTCAAACGGCACTCACAACAGCACAGACAGTTTACAGATTACTGATTACGATCAAATAAATTGGTTGGACTTAAACCTGGTGTTGTCACTCTTCTTACTGTGTTCACCCCAGTCCAACGCTGGCATCTCTACATCGTCCTCCACAGCCCAGAGATGTGCGGGTTAGTTTGACTGGCCATGCTACATTGACACTAGTGTCAGGGGAATTAGCAGAGTAAATAGATGGAGTTACTGGAATAGACCTCGGTGAGGTTGCATTTGATGCAGACTCGATGGGCTGAATGGCCACCTCCTGCAAAGTAGGGATTCTACGATTCTGCTTTATGACACTGTAGTACAGTACCTCGGGAGTGCTGCACTGTTGAAAGTGCTGTCTTTCAGGTGGGACACAAAACCTAGACCCTGTCTGTCCTCAATGTCAAGTGGACATTAAAGGTCTTGTACCAATGTGTTGAATTGGGGGAGGAATCCTTTCTTTCTAGCCAATAGTTACAACTGAACCAATATGATTGTTCGTGGGAGCTTTTGCTGTCTGAAAATAGGCTGCCACATTTCCCACGTCACAACCATGACAACACTTCAATGATACTGCATTGGCTGTAAAGTACTTTGAGATATCCAGTGGAGGTGAAAGGCATTAGATAAATGAAACCTGTTTGTAGGCTTCATTTGAGATCGGCTTTCAAAGGAATATTACTAATGGAGCTTTCCTCATTGAAAATAAAGTGTTATGTTAATAAAGGAGCCATATGTCTATTGTTCCATGTAAGGTGAAGAGAGGACAAAAGCTTTCATTGTGGCACGGTGTCACAATGGTTAGCACTGTGGCCTCACAGCTCCAGGGACCCAGGTTCAGTTGCAGCCTTGAGTCACTGTCTGTGTGGAGTTTGCACATTCTCCCCGTGTCTGTCTGGGATTCCTCTCGGTGCTCCTGTTTTCTCCTGCACTCCAAAGATGTGCAGGTTATGTGGATTGGCCATGCTAAATTGCCCCTTGTCCAAAGATGTGTAAGTTGGATGGATTGGCCATGTTAAGTTGCCCCTTCTTGTAAAAAGATATATAGGTTGGGTGGATTGGCCATGCTAAATTGCCCCTTCTTGTCCAAAGATGTATAGGTTGCGTGGATTGGCCATGCAGAATTGCCCCTTCTTGTCCAAAGATGTATAGGTTGCGTGGATTGGCCATGCAGAATTGCCCCTTCTTGTCCAAAGATGTATAGGTTGGGTAGATTGACCATGCTAAATTGCTGCCTCTTGTCCAAAGATGTGTAGTTGGGTGGATTGGTCATGCTAAATTGCTCAGGGCATTCCCAATCTTTTGTTTGACAGACTGACAGAGAATGGCAGGATTATATATTCCTACAAGGGCATTATTCTTTCTCAGAAGGGGGACTTTGATTTCTTCAGATTGTCTGGTTTAGCTCTGAGCCATGTTGATTAGTGTGTAATCTGATCTTGTGTGTGCCCATACTGGTCATAAGGGACAGTTTTAATTTACCCTGCCCATTGTGAAGTTGATTTGGATACAAAGCTGCTCCCACATCCTGTTTAATTTTGCTACTCATTAAAACTAGTGGGCACTAATATTAGGTGAGGTTTAAAATGAATATTTCACCACGCAGTGAGTTAACATTACCCTATTTCAATGCTGAGCAGCTGAGGAATAGAGAGGAAATGTTAAAATTACCTGATATTTATGCTTTTTCTTTCTGATCTGCTGTACCTCTTGTCATCAGGAGTTTTGAAATGGTGTCTGAATGTCTGCTTTATGTTGTGTGAAGCTTGACCAGACCCCAACTTTTTTTATTTTGACATTAGTGTGTGAGGATAGGTGTTCCACCCCAGATATGATTCTGACACACGAGGAAGCTTTTAGCAACATATTTATTTTAGCAACACATATAATCATTGAAATATTTAATTATGATATTCTTAACTATCTCTATTAGTTCCAATTTAAGCAATATTTCTCTTATTGACTTAAACTCCTCTTCAGTTCAGCTAGCAAAAGTGCACAGACTTACCTGGGCTGCCAGTCCTCAAGTCTCCTTCACCTCTGGAGAGAGAGAGAGAGAGAGACCTATTTTCTAACAAATCCCAATAGCCTAGACTCCAGAGAGAGAAAGACCTCCAGCTCCCTGCTAACCCAAATAGAATCTAAAATCTGTTTTCCCCATAAGCTTAGTTTCATCCACTATCATGACTGTCTCTTGTCAATTAACCTAATTAAACCCTACTCTGAAACCGCAGGGAGAAATCCAAATAATAAACTAAACTGCATTAGCTCAGATTATAACAAACTCCCCAGTATCTTGATTTTTATTTGGTTTCTAGACAGATAGGTGCAGAGTTTAATGTACCCTTCACAAGAAACATGATACAAAGTTAGACTCAATCTCCAAGAAGATAGAGCCTAACCATCTCCTTGACATTTCAATATCATTGCATTGCAAAAAGTCACAATCAGCCAAAAATCCAACTGGATCAACCGCGTAAAAATCTTGGTGGCTAGGGTGGCTCAGAGACTGGTTATTATCCAGCATTTACTGAAGATATGCATAGAAACCAAACTAAAAATCAAAGAGTTAGTTTCTTCCCAGTGAAGAAGATGAAGGATACAACTTGGTCTATCCTCAATAAGTGGTAGAAGAGAGTTGGATTCTAAGGCGCTTGGTGCAAAATAGCATTGTGGTTATCCCACAGCACACGGACAGTAGTGATTGAAGAAGTTGGTTCACCATCACCTTCTCAAGAGCAACTAGGGATGGGCAATAAATGCTGACCCAGCCAGTGATACCCATGTCCCACAAATACAAAAGAAAAACCACCCAGCCTCTGAGCTGCCCTAATCACCGAAACAAGTACTTAATCATCTGTGAAGGGCTCTGAGATGGCCCAAGGTCATGAAGTACATTGTGTAAAAGCAAGTCCGTCTTTTTTTTTAATGCATTCAGCTGAACCACCTCCAACGTGTTTAGACTCGCCTTGCTCAGGAAGAGCTTGCAAGCAGGGTCTGGGAGGGAGACTGGTGCCCATGCAATGTTACCTCATCAATGCCTGAATCAGGAGGGTGTAGACTGAATATTGAATGGTAAGGAAGAGGCCAACCTGTTTGTTAATTGTGATTTTGGTTAACTGTGGTTTGTAACAAGGGTAATATTGTTGAATGTTGAGAGACGGTGATTAGACTCCATGTAGATGTGTGTTGCCATCACATGAGGAAACATGGTCACATTTCACAAGTCAGCAACTCTGTGATGACAACTCTCTCACTTGGCCCTAGTTCAGGATGAACATCACATCCATTGATTGTCACTCCTTCCTCATCCTGAAATTCTGTGTCTTTAACAGCAGTGGAGGTGGGGGAGCAGGGGAGGATGATCTAAAATTGAAATAACAAACAGGTTGGCCTCTTTCTTACCATTCAATATTCATTCTCCATCCTCCTGATCCAGGCATTGACCCATTACTGATGTGATATTGCATGGGCAGCTGTCTTCCTCCCTGCTTGCAAGCTCCTCCTGAGCAAGGCAAGTCTGAACACATTGGAGGCGGTTCAGCTGAAGGCATTTTAAAAAAAAAAAGACAGACTTACTTTTACACAATGTACTTCATGATCTTGGGCCATCTCAGAGCACTTTACAGACGATTAACAAAGAACAACACAGCACGGGAAACAGGCCCTTCGGCCCAACGAGCCCGCGCCGCCGTCCTAACGTCTTAATGACATATAGAGACCAATATAGGGACAATTTGTTACCCAATCAGCCTAAGAGCACATTTTTGGGATGTGGGAGGAAACCGGAGCACCCGGAGAAAACCCACGCAACCACGGGGAGAACGCACAAACTCCCGCAGACACAGGCCCAAATCCATGTGTCTGCACAGCAACAGCGATAGTCTCTGAGCTGTCATGTTGCCCATCTGATGGTCCAGTTTAAGCATACACTAACGACCTGAAGCACTAGGCCACTCCTGAAGGAACATCCAAGAGCAGCCCTCGCACGACCTGCCGAATGCATGCACCTTGTTGGTCAACAAGGTGGACCGAATAGCCTGTGGAAACAAATAAAGTATTTAAACAGTCCTGCTATATCCCTCTATCTGCAGACCGCTCATGTGGCTGTCCAAGAGACCCTTAAACAACCCTAGCGTGCCTGCTCCCACCACCCCACTCGGTAGCGCATTCCACACCCCCACTACCCTTTGTGTGAAAAAATGCCCTCTAATATTCGTCTTATACATTGCCCCCCTCACCCTAAGGCCGTGACCCCTCGTTCTATCCGATTCTGATGGTGGAAAAAGCTTACCACCATTTACTCTATCTATACCCCTCATAATCTTATATACCTCTAATAGATCCCCTCTCAGCCGACGTCTTTCAAGTGAAAACAACCCCAGTGCGTTCAATCTTTCCTCGTAAGACAGCCCTTCCATACCAGGCAGCATCCTGGTAAATCTCCTCTGCACTCTCTCCAGGGACTCCACATCCTTCTGGTAGTACGGCGACCAGAACTGGACGCAGTACTCCAAGTGAGGCCTAACCAACATTCTATACACTTGCAACATCAAACTCCTACTCTTGTATTCTATTCCTCATCCTATGAAGGCTAACATACCATACGCTTTCTTTATCACTTTTTCTACCTGTACTGACACCTTCAGAGACTTGTGAACCTGCACCCCCAGGTCTCTCTGCGTCTCTATACTCCGGATAGTTTTACTTTTTATCCTATAACTCCCCTCTACATTATTCCGGCCAAAATGCATCACCTTGCATTTATCCGGATTAAATTCCATTTGCCATCTATCTGCCCAATCTACCAGCCTATTGATGTCCTGTTGTATTGCCTGGCACTGCTCCTCAGTCCCCGCCAATCCAAGCATCTTAGTGTCATCAGCAAATTTGCTGATCGCACCACCTACCCCTCTTCCAAGTCATTTATATAAATCACAAATAGAAGAGGTCCTAGTACTGAGCCCTGTGGCACACCACTAGTGACTGACCTCCAGTTGGATTAAGTACTTGAAGTGTGATCACAGTTTCTTGTGTGGTGCTGGACAAGTCTATCAGCATTGGGTTGGCAAACCAAGTTCAGTTCACTGAATTTGTTTGTTTCCATTGAAGTTATAACTTGGCCTGTCTTCAAAAGCAGCGCACATTTTGAATCCAGAAATTAAAATTTCCCATTGACTTGTGTGCTAATAACTACAATTAGGCAATTGTGATAGTGGCTCTCCATCTCTAGCCCCTAGTCTTTGAAAACTAAGGCTGCCCTCATTGACCAAAGCTAGATCACAACTGACCGGTTGTTACAAGACTGGGAACAAGTGCAGTCGCCGTGATATGTCCCAGTTGACCTCACTGAACTTGGAAAATTCTTTCAAGGCTGCCTGCTCGGTCGAGGCTGGTGACTGCTACTCATTGTTCTTGTTCTGTTAGAACATTCCTCAGCTTGGGCCTCCACTTGTAGATTATGTCATCGATTATTAGTGTAGACTTGCCACTTTATCTCTCGTTTTTGAATGCTGAAAGTGAAGATTGTTTGCATGAGGCTGGGTTAATATTCCCACGGTGGAGTCCTGTCAGATGGTCGGTCAGACTGTGCTGTGGAGAGGAAGGAGGCTATTGAGTCACTCGGAAAGTTGGACGAGACGTCCAGGAAAACTCAACTGGCACGTGCAAATGGAGCCATTGTTTAATTGGATGGAGTGGGAAGTAGTTAGTAGTCTGTGCTCAGAGATTAAAAATATTGCAAATTTCATAGAATCCCTATCATTCAGAAGGAGGCCATTTGGCCCACAGAGTTGGCCCCAACTCTCCGACGTAGCATCTTACCCAGGCCCATCCATGTAACCCCAAGTATTTATTCTGCTAATTTCCCTAACCTGCATATTGTAGGGCACTAAGGGATAATTTAGCATGGCCAAGCCATCTAACCTGCACACCTTTGGCGTAGGGAAGAAATTGGGGCATCCGTAGGAAACCCATGCAGATAAGGGAGAACATGCAAATTCCATGCACTCACCCCAAGACTGGGGTCTTGGACATTGCCTGGTATGGTGAAAAGGTCTTATGAGAAAAGGCTGAGGGACTTGAGATTATTTTCGTTAGAAAGAAGAAGGTTAAGAGGTGACTTAATAGAAACATACAGGATGATCAGAGGGTTAGGTAGAATGGACAGTGTGAACTTTTTTCCTTGAATGGAGATGGCTAGCACGAGGGGACAAAGCTTTAAGTTAAAGGGCGATAGATATAGGATAAATGTCAGAGGTAGGTTCTTTACTCAGAGGGTAGTAAGAGCATGGAATGCCTTGCCTGCAACAGAAGTGGATTCGCCAACATTAAGGGCATTGAAATTGTCATTGGATAAATATATGCATGATATTGGAATAGTGTAGGTTAGATGGACTTTAGGTTAGTTTCACAAGTTGGTGCAACATCGAGGGCCGGAGGACCTCCACTGTGCTGTAATCTTCTATGTAATTCTATTGCAGAGACTATTTCCTCGGGTGGATGTAGCTGCTACTAGGGGGCATAACTATAAGGTTTGTGATGGGAGATATTGGAGGGATGTCCGAGGTAGATTCTTTACTCAGAGAACTGTTGGGTGTGGAATGGACTGCGAGATGTGATAGTGGAGTTGGACACTTCAGGAACTTTTATTGCTTAGGTACGTGGAGCACACCAGAATGATAGGGAGTGGAATGCCTTGATCTTGGGTTTGGACGTAGCTCAGCACAATGAGTGCCAAAGGTCCTGTACTGTACTGTGCTGTACTATTCTGTGTAATTCTAAATTCTCTCTGAAATTGAACCCAGGTTCCTGGTGTTGAGACAGCAGTGCTAACCACTGTGCTACCAGGCCACCCCCAATTGTGATGTATAATTCTGTAAATGGGCCTTAATACCTCAAATCTGGCAATCTCTGGACCCTGGAATCTGCTGGTTTTCGGGAGGTGGGGAGGGAGGATGAGACCTGACAGATTGAGTTGACTGGAGCATGACGATCGTTGGGCGCGCAAAGCCAATCAATATTCAACACCTCCCCAAACTTTTCCAAGCTAGGTTGGGTAGGGTCAAGGTTCGCTGGAGCAGCAGAGGAAAAAGAAAATGTCCAAAAAAGTTTTGAGTAGCTGGATTTGAGGTACTTGACCCACACTGATTTTGGTCCAGCAAATGAGCCTTGCTTTTGTTAAAGAATTTGTTTAGGCTGGAGTATGAAGGTTAGACCCAATAATTTCTGTACATTTTGCCCTTCTGGATTACCAAATCAAATCATGTTGAAGTTCAGTTCATAGGAATATATCCTGCCCTCTGCAAAGTTTTGGCAGCTTGTATGCAATTTTCAGCAGGATATTATTTCTAAATATTCATCATCATCTTCCTGTTCCAGAGGCAGTTGAGGGGTTTTTTTAATGCCAAAGGCATGTTTTTTCTTGGCAAGCTTGTTAACTTGTTTTTGTCAGAGCTGTTGATTTTGAATCCCACACCAAGATGCAATTACATGATTTAATTTGACTCCACAAATGCTGTTTTTACATTAAATTGAAAAGTGATCCATTTGTCCACTAGTTTAGGGTAATTGAAAACGAACATAGTGGCACTGTGGCAAGCAGTGCTGCCTCACAGTGCCAGGTATCTGGGTTAGGCTCCCGACTTGGGTCGTCTGTCTGGGGTTTGTATGTTCTCCCCGTGTCTCTGTGGTATTTCTCTGGGTGCTCTGGTTTCCTCCTGCTGGTCAGGTGCATTGGTCATGCTAAATTCCCCCTCAGTATCTCCGAACAGGCATCAGAGTGAGGTGACAAGGGGATTTTCACAGTAACTTATTGAGTGTTAATGTGAGCCTCTTTGTAACTTTATCTTTGTGCTATGACTTTGTCTGTGTTGGGGGTATGATGTAGTGCAGGGTTACTGTGCTGGTGTATTGGTGTGGTGCAGGGTTACTGTGCTGGTGTATTGGTGTGGGGCAGGGTTACTGTGCTGGTGTATTGGTGTGGGGCAGGGTTACTGTGCTGGTGTATTGGTGTGGGGCAGGGTTACTGTGCTGGTGTATTGGTGTGGTGCAGGGTTACTGTGCTGGTGTATTGGTGTGGTGCAGGGTTACTGTGCTGGTGTATTGGTGTGGTGCAGGGTTACTGTGCTGGTGTATTGGTGTGGGGCAGGGTTATTGGGCTGGCGTATTGGTATACGGTGTGTACTATTTTCAGTTGTTGAATTTTATTCGAGTTCTTCGCATATAAAATTTGCCAATCAAATGGTATCCTTTAAAGAGAGGTTCTAATAACAGTTAAAATCTGTGTCCTGAAAATCAGACACTCCGTTTCCATTTACTGGATCTCCCGCGGACAGCAAGATCTGATTTCCGTGCAGATGCATATTTTTTCGCAGCATGTTGTCCTTCTTCCATTCGAATGTGTCTTTGATATCCATCTTTGTGCTGTGTTTTTCAAAGCCAAGTTTCTGCCTGCTGAATCATTTGCTCAAATCAATGTTTATTCACCTGTTAAAATCCCTCCTCTCTTTTGATCTGTCCAAATCTTATTCCTGTCGATTTCCTTTTGTTATTGCTGTCTGCTCACTTCAGCCGTGCTTGTTTGTTTCCTCATCCTTAATACCTGTGCGTCGCTGGATGTTTCTCTTTGGTGAGCACTCCACATTGAAGTGAACAGACCTCCCAGAGGATTGAAACTATTGACATAGGGAATCATGGAATGTGGAAGAAAACCAGTTGTCCTTTGTAAAAGTGTTAGCTTTGAAAGAGCGCACTCGATTGTTCTACATCTCTCCACACTTTCCCCACCACCTTGTAATTGTAACCAACATATTATAGGACGCTGTCCCACTAACTTGTAGAGTCCCAGAGAACTGTATCCCCTGATTTCCACTTTGCATAATCTTGAGCAATGGGCATGAAATTTGGGTGTATCTCACTGTTGTGCCTCAACAATGGATTGGCAGAAAACTCATCTTTTGTGTGCTAATGGTCTTCAGTGTCTGCATTGTCCACAGGACAATGGTGTCCTGTAAACGTCCGTGAGTGGGTGCCCTCCTCCCCCCCTCCCTTGCCACCCAAGAAACGCCTTCAGTGACATCGAGTCCACTTTTTGATGGAGGATGTAAACATGTTTGGGGATGTGCGTCCAACGATTTCTGTACTCAGTGAACCTCGACTGCCAGGCCATCTGGATTTTTTTTTCTTTCCCCCTCAGCCTCCCCAAAAACCGGCAAGTTCCAGAATCCGGCATGGTATCAGTCCCAAAGTTGAGGTACTTTGCCCATTTAGGGAATGAGAGAATTGTATACTAATTTGGAGAGGGGGGGGGGAGGCGCACGGTGGCACAGTTATGAACACGACTGCTTCAGTGCCGAGAACCCGGGTTCAATTCCACCCTCAGGTATCTGTCTATATGGAGTCTGTATATACTCCCCTTGTCTGTGTAGGTTTTCCCCCCACGGTCTAAAGATGTGTGGGTTAGGTAGATTGACCATGCTAAATTAGTCCTTGGTGCCCTAAAGTGCGCAGGAATATTGCTAGAATGCCAAACCTGGGCAAAACCTGCACAAAAACAGCTGTCAGTGTGTTCCGCCTCGCGAACAGAAATGCTGAATGCACTCTGGAAGTGATTTTCCCTGGCAGTACTTTGCGACGTGTCTCCACTTTGTTCCTCCATGACCACCTCAAGAGGAGAGCCACCAAAATGAAAATGAGTACCAAATTATCCCTGAAACTGCAAATGCAAACCAAGAGGCTTGAGTACCTTGGCTATCAGTGTGTGTGTGGCTGGTGTGTCTGTATTGGTGATAGGACATGGTGCATGGTCACTTTGTCCTGGTGTATCGGTGCACCAATCCTAATGTGCTCCGTAGCTATGTGTGGTGAACCAGAAGTAGTCGTGTTTATCTGACTGATCCTGAAGCAGACAAACCCAGGTTGGAAATCACAAATCAATGCCCTAGTGGACTGTGCTATCGCACATCACTCTCCTGTTTATTTGCCACAATCGCGCAAATCTTTTTCCATCCACCATGTCCTCAACAGTATCCTCCAGCTGCTTGTAGTGTGTCCTTTAGGAGTCATGATGTGGAAATGCCAGCGTTGGACTGGGATAAACACAGTAAGAAGTCTGACAACAGGTTTAAATCCAACCAATTTATATGCTCTGTCTGAGGCCAGAACACTCTATTCACTCGATGAAGGGGCAAACCCTGGAAGCTTGCGAGTTTACTATCAAATGAATTGGTTGGGCTTAAACCTGGTGTTGTCAGACTTCTTACTGCCCTTTTGGACCCAAGGTGACTTCAATCTTAAAGGAAACTGGAAATCCACAGGGGGTTCACAAGACACCACAAACAAGCGCCTTGTGCAAGACTTGATTGGCTTTTATTTTCATTATAGTTAACCCTAAACAAGCACAAACTGTGGGGGATTTTATATACTTCATGTAGAAGATTGAAAACTCTCCAGTGTGTGTAACAGACCATGAAACATGGTAACCACTTAATGCCAGATTCAACAATGTGTAGGATCATTCAAAGCCTTACTCTTTGCTGCTCCTGACACAGGTATCAAGCTGAACTACCTGAATGTAATTGTTGCCTAGCATCGATATAAGCCATAAGACAAGAAAATATAATGCCAGTAGCGTTTCTCTCCCACTCTCAGCCTTGCTTATTTTCAATGCTGAACAATTTCTCGCTCAATTCCTGCTCCTCTTGTGTTTTATTTGATCTCTATCTGCATTTCTCCCTATCTGAGTCAATCCCATACATGCTCTGCGTCGAACCATGGCAGATTGCTGTTCTAGCATGATATAGAGCAGGCAGCTGATTACGCCGTCATTGCAGAGTTCTCCCAGCTTGCAAATCCTCCGTTCTCTGTTGACTAAACAGCCTGTAATAATAATCCCATTGTTCTGTTCTTCGAAAAGTGCTGCGTCTCTAAATTCTTTCAAGTGAAGTTGGCAGCACGCACTGATTGGCAGAGTAATTGAGCTGTCTGATTGTACGGCACGATAAATTCAGGAATATTCGCTCTCTTATCACATCTCACTGCTTCCCCTTTCACTTGTTAAATAAATTGTATTGTCAGGATGTCAGGCCAAGTTATAAACTATCCGCTGAGATACTCCCCGGTTAGTTCAGTGAATGTGTCCAAATTGTTTCCCATTTTCAGTATTTGTCACTGTGGAATTGCATTTATCTATATTATAGTGTATCTGGGCAGCAGCGTGACACAGTGGTTAACACTGCAGCCTATAGCGCCAGGGACCAGGTTCGATTCTTGCCCTGGGTCACTCTCTGTGCTGAGTCTCCACGTTCTCCCCATGTCCGCCTGGGTTTCCTCCAGATGCTCCGATTTCCTCCCATATTCGGAAAGACGTGCTAGTTAGGTTGACTAGTGCTAAATTCTCCATCAGTGGACCCAAACAGGCATCGGTGTGTGGCGACTAGAGGATTTTCACAGTAACTTCATTGCGGTGTTAATGTAAGCTGAAAGTCACATGCCCTTCATGTTAAAATGCGCACATAACTTCCTGTGACCGTGCTTACAATGGAAGTTCCCTGTGTAAACTTGCACTAGTGTTGGTTGGAGTGACTACCCACTCCAATGTCTGCTGTTCGCATTGAGAACTCACTTCATTGTGTTCCACGTGGCATCACCGTGGGGCTAAATGGAATCAATTCAAAACAGATCAAGTAGCTCAAATTGGGACATCCACGAGGTGCTTTGGGCTATCAGCAGCAGCAGCAGAGTTGTACAGAAACCTGTAACCTCGTGTTTTGGCTCCACCATCAGGGGCAGCACAGTGGCACGGTAGTTAGCACTGCTGGCTCACAGCACCAGTGACCCAGGTTTGATTCCTGGCTTGGATGACAGTGCAGACTCCGCACTTTCTCCTCTGGGTACTCCAGTTTCCCCCCTCGCCTCAGTGTGGAAGACGTATTTGTTAGGTGGATTGGCCAAGCTAAATTCTCTCTTGGTGTATCCGAACAGGTGCCGGAGTGTGGAAATTTGGGGATTTTCACAGTAACTTCATTGTGCTGTTAATGTAAGCATATTTGTGACACTAATAAATAAATAAATTTTAAACTTAAAAAAATTTACCACCAAGGTGGAGGAAAGGTTTGATGAGGATTGCAGGAGCCAGGAACAGCACCACAGACACCTAAAAGCAAGAAGAAGCTGCCATTACATGTGTGCTAAACAATGTGTAATAGAAAGAACGTGATCCCAAAATCAACAGATCAGATCAAAGCTCTGAAGTCCTGCCACATCCAGTCATGAATGGTAGTGAAAAATTACATAATGTGCCAGAGGAAGAGGTTCCATAAATATCCCAATCCTCAGGGATGGCAAAGTTCAGCCCAGCAATAGACTAGGCTGGAACATTTGCAGCTATTTTCAGTCAGAGGTGCAGAGTAGGTATCACCTCTGGAGTTTGGGCCCAGTAGTATTATCATAAGATTATTATTCCAGAAACTCGGCTAATGTTCTAGGGACTTGTGTTCGAATCCTGCCATGGCAGATGTGGAATTTGAATTCAATTCAAAAAAATATCTAGAAATAAGAATCTACGAATGACGATGAAACCATTGCCAATTATTGGAAAAACGCACCTGGTTCACTAATGTCCTTCAGGGAAGGAAATCTGCCATCCTTACCTGGTCAGGCCTACATGTGACTCGAGAGCCACATCAGTGGGGTTGACTTCCAGCTGCCCTTGGGCAACTAGAGATGGGCAATAAATGCTGGCCAGCCAGTGATGCTCATGTCCCACAAATGAATAAAAAAACAGTGAAAGGCCCTGGATGGGATTATTGTCAGTACAGGCTACATGGGCTTGGAGACGTGGAACTTTTTTTTAAAAGAAAATGAGATTTATGACAGTAACATGGTGACTGAATTTCTTCAATGCTTCAGTTATTCCCAATCCTTTAGTCCCACTTTATCTGAAAACTGTGCTGTGTTCTTGGTTTGTACTGGTCATTTTCACAGCAATAAAACCAGCCAGAAGCAGAATCTTCTCTGAAATGAAAGCAATGCCTTGTCCCTATTATGATAACATAAACAAGGAAAATGCCCAATTAAAATCCCCCTCTATCACAGATGTGTTGCCTTAGCTCAAGTGCGCAAACAGTTACATACACAGGTCTTCATTGCTACATGGAAAAAGTCTTAGAATCCCTACAGTACAGATGGACGCCACTCAACCTATTATGTCTGTACTGACTCTCCTTATTTAGGCCCATTCCCCGCCCAGTCCCTGTAATCCCACGCATTTACCCTGCTAATTCCCCTTAACCACACATCTTTGGAGCCTAAGGGGTAATTTAGCATGGCCAATGCTCCCTAACCTTCACGTCTTTGGGACGAAACGAAAGCATCCGGAGGATGCCCTTTCTCCTGCTTGACATTAATGTTCCAATTACGTTTACCCTATACACTTATAATCATGTGAAATATAGAGTAGGAATTGCCCACGTCTTTGTTTGTCTTTCTCTCACTTTGACCTGGAGTTGATGCAGGCTCCAGTTGCACTGCCATTAACCATCTTCCTTCCTTTGATGAACTGGCTATTGAAAACAAAGGACAAAACAGCACGGGAAACAGGCCCAACGAGCCCGCGCTGCCACCCCGATGTTCCCACCTCTACCTGCGATCCCTGTCTATGTTTATAGATCTATGGATTAAAAACCAAATTTGAGACAATTTAGGGAGAATTTGTTTTGCCAATTAGCCTAAAGCACGTCCCTAGGCAATAGGGGCAGCCGTCTATTTCAGTGGGTGAAAGGAATAGAGAAATCACAACCAAGTGAGCTTTCTCGCTTTGCCATCCTTTCTGCCACTCTCGCTTTACCCTGGGCTCCTTCTCTCTCATGGAATCCTTACAGTGCAGGAGGAGGTCATTCGGCCCATTGAGTTTACACTGACACAAACTCACCCAAACTCTATTCCCGTAACCCCACATATTTACCCTGTTAATCCCGCTGGCACTAGAGTCAATTTAGCATGGCCAATCAAACTAACCCGCACACTTTTGGACTATGGGAGGAAACTCAAGCAGATACGGAGAGAAAGTGCAAACTCTATACAGGCGGTGACCCGAATTGAACCCGGGTGCCTGGTGTTGTGGGGCACTGTGCCATCAGGCTGCGAGCCATGGATACTGAATTTAGAGTTGCCAGTGTCCTTGCTGGCACTTCTGCAGCGATTATTCATACAAATTTAATAATTTTTGACAAGCTGGCGATGGAATTGCGAGGATTATTAAGATGCAAACGTGTCTGTGTAATTTAATTCAGTCTTGATGTGGGATCCACAATTGATAACAAAGGCCTCTGTTTGTTAACAATATCCCGGAAGGACTACCCAGGTCTGTGAGCGGAGGTGTAGCGTGCAGCTCGATGACTTCTTTGTGTTGGAAATGCCGCCTAGCCACAAGACGACTTTTGTTTGGTAATTCTTGAGATGAGAAGAAAACAAAAAGAGAGCTTCAGACAAGTTTGTGAGGTGACAGGTGGAAATTATTCTTTGGCAGGGATTTGTTCTGACAGGCGGGCTGATTTTTTGAGCGAGGTTTCACATCATCTGGATTAATCTGTTTATCCACAAGGTAAAAACAATAGATGCAGTTTCTCTTCACTTTCTTCATCATATTCTGAATTCTTGATGTCCTCTTTGACTTTAATCTTCTATCAGTATTCAAGAACCCAGGAGAAAGCTGAGTGGAAATTGTTATTCTGAGTTAAAGTTTATTTATTAGAGTAGGCTTACATTAACACTGCAATGTAATTACTGTGCAAACCTCCCAATCACCACACACTGGCAGCTGTTTGGGTGTACTGAGGGAGAATTTAGCATGGCCAATGCACCTAAACAATGAAATATAGGAGGAAACCCATGCAGACATGGGGAGAATGTTCAGACTCTGCATGAACCGTCACCCGAGCCGGGAATCGAACCCAGGTCCCTGATGCTGTGAGGCAGCAGTGCTAACCAGTGTACCACCATAGTTGCTGTTGCCTCAACATCTGCACACTGCGGTCAGAACCTTGAATCCAGTTTGAGATAGGGACCATATAGACAATATCAAGGCTGAACTACATGAACAATACCAACTGCATTTTATCCACGTTGATTGAAGAGATGCTAGTCCATTTACTATTCTCTCACTCACACGCTAAAAATCTTTAATACTGACTGTTGCTGAAGTATAAAATTACAGCCCCTGTTTAAGTTGTGAACACTGGCCTAGACATGGGCATGTGCCTTGAATTCCAAACTATTGTCTAAGTGCAATGCTGCCCTCATTTACAGATCTGCAGTGAGGAGCAGGCCAAACCAAGGTCAATGTTCCCTTAAACTTGTAGGACACATCCTTGGTATACCTAATATTTTTTATTCATTTATGGGACATGGACACTGGCCAGCATTTATTGTTCATCCCTAATTGCCCTTGGAGGGCAGTTAAGAGTTAGCCAAATTGCTGTGACACTCGAGTCACATGTACATAGAACATAGAACATTACAGCACAGAACAGGCCCTTCGGCCTTCGATGTTGCGCCGACCAATATAAAAAGCAATGCCCCTCCAAACTAAACCATTCCCTTCTCTTCCATATACTTATCAACTAACCTCTTAAACGCCACCAAACTTGGCGCATCTACAACTGCTGCAGGCAGGGCATTCCACTCCCGAACCACCCTTTGGGTAAAGAACCTACCTCTGATATCCGTCCTATAACTATCACCCCTTAATTTAAAGCTGTGTCCCCTCGTGCTAGCTTTCTCCATCCTAGGAAAAGGCTATCACTGTCCACCCTATCTAAACCTCTAATCATCTTATATGTTTCGATTAGGTCCCCTCTTAGCCGCCTCCTTTCTAACGAAAACAACCTCAAATCCCTCAGCCTCTCTTCATAAGACCTGCCCTCCATACCAGGCAACATCCTGGTAACCTCCTCTGTACCCTCTCCAATGCCTCCACATCTTTCTTATAATGCGGGGACCAGAACTGCACACAATACTCCAAGTGCGGCCGCACTAGAGTTTTGTACAGTTGCAACATGTAGGCCAGACTGGGTAAGGATGGCAGATTTCCTTCCCTAAAGGACATTAGTGAACGAGATGGGATTTTAGGACAATTGGCAATGATTTCATGGCCATCAGTAGATTCTCAATTCCAGATTTATTTTATTGAATTCAGATTCCGCCATCTGCATTGATAGTGTTCGAATCCGAGGTCCTGAAATCTTAGGGTCTAAAACTGTAGAATTTGCTCATATCCATGATACAATGCTTCATCTGGTCATTGTTGTTATTACTTCACCTACTTGTTTACTGTTTTCAACTTTGGTGGTGTATTCTACTTAATTTAAGAAAAACAACTATCAAGGCTGATTGTAGCTTCTCTTGAGTTTCAGTTTTACATAAAATAAGAATTTAGATTCCCCTGCCTCATTCTGACGACAGTATTTTATGCTAAATCAGCTCGTTCCCTTGATTCTGGTAGAACGTTCCACCTTCCAAGTTTTCTTTCTCGAGAATTTGCTCTCTTTCAGCCCTACATTCCACACTGGCCGTGTGATGTAACTTCCAGCGTGAGCTTTCTGCACCTCTGACCAGGGTTAACAAAACTGCACATTGGCTCTGGACAGAGGCGGAAGAATAACAGACTATACCGTGCAGAAGAAGCCCTTCGGCCCATCAAATCTGCATCAATGCATGAAAGGCCCTGACTGCCCACCCTAATCCCACTTGCCAGCGCTTGGCCCATAGCCTTGAATGTTATGGCTTGCCAGATGATCATCCAGATACTTCTTAAAGGATGTGAGACACTCTATCTCCACCATACTCCCAGACAATGCATTCCAGATTGTCACCACCCTCTGGGTAAAAAGGTTTTTCCTCAGAACCCCTTAAACCTCCTCGCTTTTAACTTGCATCCCCTTGTAACTGACCCTTCAACTAAGGTGAACAGCTGCTCCCCATCGTGTCCATGCCCCTCATAACCTTCAACACCTCAATCAAGATGCCCCTTAGTCTTCCTGTGCTCCAGTAGAAAGCAACCCAAGCCTATCTAACTTGCCTTTATAACTTAAATATTCCATCCCAGGCAGCATCCTGGTGAAACTCCTCTGCCCTCCTTCCAATGCAATTGAATCCTTCTGCTAATGTGATGACTAGAACTGCACACAGTACTCCAGCCTCACTAAAGTTCTATATAACTCCATCATGACTTCTCCACTTTTATAATCAATACCCCGATTGATAAAGACAAGTGTGCTACATATCCTTTTCACCGCCCTATTAACCTGCTTTTCTGCCTTCAGAGGTCTATGGACAAGCATGCCAGATTCCGTCGGACCTTCTCAGTGTCAGACCTTTCATTAGTGTACTTCCTTGTCAAATTGCTCCTTCCAAAGCATTATCACCACACACTGTTCAGGGTTAAATTCCATCTGTCACTTATCTGCCCGTTGTTTGTGTCTTCCTGTAACCCAAGACACTCAAACTGTTAGCCGCACAGCTAAGCTTTGTGTCATTGGTAAACTTACTCATTCTGCCCCCCTCACATAATCATTAATGTCATTTATATAAATGATGAATAATGGAGGCCCAGCACAGATCCCTCCTGGTCACTGGCCTCCAGTCACTACAATAAGAAGTCTGACAACACCAGGTTTAAGTCCAGTCGATTTGTTGTTGTCAATGTTGGTGGTGTCGCTGGTGTTGTCAGAGTTCTTACTGTGTTTACCCCAGTCCAACGCCGGCATCTCTACATCAATGACTCCAGTCACTAAAGCAGTGAAGGAAGAATGATGCCACAAGGCATGCCCCCTGCACTACCATCCCTGCCCTATAGACCAATAGAATCCCTATGGTGTAGAAAGGGGCCACCTCACCCATCGTGTCTGCAATGACTCTCTGAAAGAGCATTCCACCCAGGCCCTCCCCCCCCATCACAAAATACCACACATTTACCATGGCTGATTCCCCCCAACCCTCATCCTAGGGCAATAAGGGACAATTTAGCATGGCTGCTGCAAATTTCCGGTCAAGGATTGAAGAGGAAGTTGCTGTCTCTTCCCTGTTGCCATTCTGTCTGACTTTAGGGTGCCCTTCACTTCACTGATCCTTGCTCGGACACCGCGTTTAGTTGCTGCAATGCGTTAGTTGCAATGAAGAAATCCTGCATTGGCTTTCACATCCGTTGAAATAGTATCAGTGGACAGCACGGTGCCACAGTGGTTAGTACTGCTGCTTCAAAGTGCCAGGGACCCAGGTTCGATTCCTGGCTTTGTTCGCTGCTTATGTGGATTTTGCACATTCTCCCTGTGTCTGCATGGGATTCCTTCGGGTGCTCTGGTTTCCTCCCACAGACTGAAAGATGTGCTGGTTAGGTACATTGGCCCGAAGAGCGGCAACTAGGAGAATTTCACAGTAACTTCATTGCAGTGTTAATGTAAGCCTTACTTGTAACTAGTAAACAAACTTTGAACTGCCTCAGTTGCAGTGGATTCCTTTGCAGTGGCTGTAATTATGTGGGTTAAAGTAGAAACAGTGAAATCCAGAATGATGATAACAGTGCAGTGATTGTAATGCAGTACTGGAGTCGCAATCTGGAGAGGTTACAATCCACAACATGCAGTGACGCTGAATGACCTTGGCGGTGCTTCTTTATTTGTTGGTGAGGCCAGCATTTGGTGCCGATTCCCTAATCGCAGGCGCAAAGGTGGTGGCGGGCTGCTGTCCGTGTGTTAAACCAGGATTTTGACCCAGTGACTGACAAAATGGTGATTTATTTCCACGGATGATGGGGAAAGGTGGAGGGGAATTTGTAGGTGGTGGTGTTCCTGGTCTGCTGCCCCGTCCTTATAGGTATTAAAAGCTATGGATTTGGAAGGTGCTGTCGAAATTCCTAGCTTGTTGCGAAGACCAATTTGATTCTTGGTCTGGCCGACATGTGATTCTAGTCCCTTTTGAAGTGAGGTAGCAAACCAAGCATTACAGCCATCTTCTCAAGCTGATGGACAATAGTTGCTGCCTTATCAATAGCGCTCACATCCTGAGGATACTTTTTAACAAAGTAAACCAACTCTAAAGCTGCTGATTGAGGGGAGAAATTTTCTCATCTGTAAATTTGAATACAGGTGATGCAATTAAATCACCTCCCATATGCGCTGGCTTGAAAATAGAATGTAACAAGCTGTTGCAAGTTATAAATAAATTGGAACTATGAGCTGGAGTCTAGTTTGGTGGGTGACACTTGGCTTAAGAATTTAATAGGGAACAAGCAATATGTCTGAAGCTCTGGGTTATAGATCTAAATTAATTCCATGCCGTAATTACCCTTATGATCTCGGTGAAGTCACATATTGACTTCTCAGTTTTGAGTCCATTTCGATGCACAGAACCATTGCTACAGTGAGGAAGCCTGTAGCTTTCTTTAAATGTTGTGAAACACTTTGCTACAAATTCCCCTGCAGGTTCCCTATCATCCGTGGAAATAAATCACCATTTCGTCAGTCACTGGGTCAAAATCCTGGTTCGACACCCGGACTGCAGCCTACGCCATCTTTGCGCCTGCGGTTAGAGAATCGGCAACAAATGCTGGCCTCGCCAACAAATAAAAAAGCACTGCCAGGGTCATTCAATGTCACTGTATGTTGTGGAATCTAACCGCGACTCCAGTACTGCATTCCAATCACTGCACTGTTGTTACCAAATTTGCCATGCGAATTCTTCACCCATTCTCTGACTTTATTTTCATTTGTGTTTATCGTCCATGGTTTTTGAAGGGAGTGGGGGAGAAAGGAGGGTGTTGAGGAAGTTGTAAACAGTATGTTTTTAATCTGAAGGATGGAATGGCTTGGTTCTGTCCTCTCACATTCAGATGGCACGCTGGCGCAGTGGTTACGCTGCTACCTCTCGTCGCCAGGGATTCAGGTTCGATTCCCTGCCTGTGCGAAGACCACACGGTCTCCCTGTGTCTGCATGAGTTTCTGCCAGGTGCTCCAGTTTTCTCCCATGACGTACAGGTTAGGTGCATTGGCCATGTTAAATTCTCCCTTAGTGTAGCTTATGAGGAGAGATTAAGTAGACTGGGCCTGTACTTCAGAAAGCTGAGGAGGGCGATCTTATAGAAAATTACAAGATAATGAAGGGGCTAGATAGGATAGAGGTGAAGGGATTCTTTCCGCTTAGAAAGGATAGCAGAACTAGAGGGCACAGCCTCAAAATGAGGGAGGGAGGGGCAGTTTAGAATGGAGTTGAGGAGGAACTTCTTCACTCAAAGAGTGGTGAATCTTTGGCATTCTCTGCCCGTTGAAGTGGTGGAGGCTACGTCACTGAATATATTTAAGTCACAGGTAGATAGGTTTCTGATAGACAAGGGAATTAAGGGTTATGGGGAGAAAGCAGGAAAGTGGAATTGATCCACTACAGATCAGCCTTGATCTTATTGAATGGTGGGGCAGGCTCAAGGGGCTGGAAGGCCGACTCCTGCTCCTATTTCTTGTGTTCGTACAGGTGCCAGACTGTGGCTACTAGGGAATTTTCACAGCAACTTCATTGCAGTGTTACTGTTAGCCTACTTGAGACACTTTTTTAAAGAAATAAATAAATAAGCAATAAGGCAGCTAACCAACTTGGCATCTGTTAACTTTATTGGTGTTGCTCCGTAGAACTGAAATCACAAACTGATCATTATTGATAATGAAGGCAGCGTGTATCAGTTAGACTATTGGAGCAGTGCCACGGAGAGTGGTATTGAGGCAAGAAGCATTCCCAGTGCCTTAGCTGAGGTCTTTTGGCATGTGAAATAGAGCAGCGCTCGTGGAAATTCCCACTGGATGCAGATAGGTGGGATAACCATGGACAAACCTTCTTCAAAACAGAAGTCTGCGTTTATCTGTGAAATCCCTTTCAAATTGGATCAGATGTGTGTATTTTAAGGATGACTGAGCTTTAGATTGGAGAAACCTTAACCGTGACTTTGATTGAATATAGCTGTCTGTAACTTTAGATAAACGTCTCGGAGTAAAACCTCTTCATACAAAGTGGTGAGGATGTGGTGCTCCTTTAGCACAAGAATTATTCAAAGGGAAGTTGGAAAAATAAATAAAAGGCTTTGTTGATCATGGCAACGGCAACCTTTTATTTACCTAGCACACTTTTAACGTAACAGAACAGCCCAAAATGTTTCACTAGAGCATTGTAAAACAAAGTACAACACCGAGCCAGATTGCGGTGTCGGGCAGGATGTAAATGTATAACAAAGAACAAAACAGGCCCTTCGGCCCAACGAGCCCGCACCGCCACCCCAACATTCCCACCTCCACCCGTGATCCCTGAGTGTCCTGTGTCTTTTGCTGTGAAGTTCTATATCATTTTAGACCTATAATCATCAGGATTTACTCAAATTCCACAGCTTTGTCTTCACATAAACACTGAATTGTTCGGGTGCTGAAGGAACCCAGCATTGTTCCCTCCCTGTCCCAACTCACATTTTTCTGTTATATCTTCAAATAAACTCCAATAAGTTGGTTCAATGTGATTTTTCCCTTAAAAAATTGTTGGTATTCCTTAATCAACCTGTGACTGTTCATTTTGCCTTGTCTCTAGAGGTTTCCCCACCACTGAAGACAAGCTTACTGACCTGTAGATACTGGACCTATCTTTACACCCTTTTTTTTCTGTTTATCCCATCTTGTTTACTTTCCTTGGGCTAAGTTGCTATCTGTACTAGTTTACAAAACCTGTTGGAAGGCATTTAATCAACTGCCTTTTTACAGTTTCTGTATATATTTTCATGTCAATTTTTCCTCTTCTGGAAATGTTAACTCTGAATTCCAGTCAGCCTCTCCTGATTAACACTTGCTGAAGTATAGCTACAAAACTCTGACAACTAACTCACTTAAGTATGTCCTATTCATAGAAAGCAGGGTAAGTGCTATCGAGCAGCTCTTTACACAGCAATAACCTGCTCGGTGTCACTCAGATTGCGTTCTCCCTGGGGCCAGTGAGCTCCTGAACTCAGTACAGCCTTGATCCAAACCTGAACAAAAGAGCTGAACTTGAGGGGAGTGTGAGTGACTGACCTTGACATCAGGGTGCATTTGATATGGTGTGATATCGAGGTCTACCAAAACTGACATCAATGGAAACTGGGCTGGGGTGGGGTGAAATTCTCCACTGGTTGGAGTCAAAAGCTAGCATAAAGGAAGATGGTTGAACCCCAGAACGTTGCTTATGGTAATTTCCAAGATCCAACCACCTTCAACTACTTCATCAGTGGCAATCCGTCCATTAGGGTCGGAATTTTCTGCAGAAAATGCAGATGTGTGGAATAGAGGGTGATTTAGCTAATTGGATTAGGAATTGGCTAGCAGATAGAAGACAGAGGGTGGTGGTTGATGGGAGATATTCATCGTGGAGTTCGGTTACAAGTGGTGTACCTCAGGGGTCTGTTTTGGGGCCCCTGCTGTTTGTAATTTTTATAAATGATCTGGATGAGGGTATTGAAGGATGGATTAGTAAATTTGCAGATGACACTAAAGTCGGTGGAATGGTAGATAGTGAAGAGGGGTGTTATAGTTTGCAGAGAGACTTGGACAAGTTGCAGAGCTGGGCCGAGAGGTGGCAAATGGAGTTTAATGTGGAAAAGTGTGAGGTAATGCACTTTGGCAGGAACAATAAATGTGTAGAGTATAGGGCTAATGGTAGGGCTCTTAATAGTGTTGAGAACAGAAGGATCTTGGTGTATGTGTCAATAGATCCCTGAAAGTAGGCAGTCAAGTCGATAAAGTTGTTAAGAAGGCATATGGAGTCTTAGCTTTTATTGGTAGGGGGATTGAATTTAGGAGCCGCAGCATCATGTTGCAACTGTACAAAACTCTAGTGCGGCCGCACTTGGAGTATTGTGTGCAGTTCTGGTCCCCACATTATAAGAAAGATGTGGAGGCATTGGAGAGGGTACAGAGGAGGTTTACCAGGATGTTGCCTGGTATGGAGGGCAGGTCCTATGAAGAGAGGTTGAAGGATTTGAGGTTGTTTTCGTTAGAAAGGAGGCGGCTAAGAGGGGATCTTATTGAAGCATATAAGATGATTAGAGGTTTAGATAGGGTGGACAGTGATAGCCTTTTTCCTAGGATGGAGAAAGCTAGCACGAGGGGACACGGCTTTAAATTAAGGGGTATGAGTTATAGGACGGATATCAGAGGTAGGTTCTTTACTCAAAGAGTGATTAGGGAGTGGAATGCCCTGCCTGCAGCTGTCGTAGATGCGCCAAGTTTGGTGGCGTTTAAGAGGTTAATTGATAAGTATATGGAAGAGAAGGGAATGGTTTAGTTTGGAGGGGCATTGCTTTTTATTTTGGTCGGCACAACATCGAAGGCCGAAGGGCCTGTTCTGTGCTGTAATGTTCTATGTTCTATGTTCTAAGTAGGGATGTTCACTGATGATTGTACAACATTCAGTACCATTTGCAGCCCCTCAGGTACTGAAGCAATCATATCCATATGAGACATGACTAGGACAACATTCAGGCTTGGGCTAAGTGAACAAAGAACAAAACAGCACGGGAAACAGGCCCTTCGGCCCAATGAGCCTGCGCCACCACCTCGATGTTCCCACTTCTACCCATGATCCCTGTCTATGTTTATAGATCTAGGCATTAGAACCAAATTTGAGACAATCTAGGGAGCATTTTTTCTGCCAATTAGCTTAAGAGCACATCTTTGGGATGTGGGAGGAAACCGGAGCACCCGGAGAAAACCCATGCAAGCACAGGGAGAATGCGCAAACTCCCGCAGACACAGGCCCAAATCCATGTATCTGCACAGCACAGCGATAGTCACTGAGCTGTTGTGTTGTCCATCAAATGGTCCAGATCAAGCGTACACTGACGACGTGAAGCACTAGGATACTCTCAAAAAAATCCAAGAGCGGCCTTGTCACGATCCATCACGTATATGCCCCTTGTTAGACAAGGCAGACTGAAGTACTGTAAGTGGCAAGAAATATGTGTCCACACAGGTACCAAGCAATAACCATCTCCAACAAAGAAATCTAAGCATTTCCCCATGATATTCAATGTCATTACCATTGCTGAATCCTCCACTGTCAACATGCTGGGTTACTGATGACCAAAAACTGGACCCGCCACGTAAACACAATGGTTATAAGAGCAGGTTAGATGCTCGGAATACTGAGGTGAATAATTCACCTCCTGACTTCCAAAGGCACAAATCAGGAGTGTTTGAAATGTACTGCATGAGTCTGGATAAGTGCAGCTCCAACAACACTCAAGAAGCTCAAAAATACCTATTGCAAAGCACCCCACTCATCAACTTAAACATTCACTCCCTCAACGTACAAAGGCAGCAGTTTGTGTTATGTGGAAAGTGGACTGTGGCACCTCACCAAACCTCTGGACAGCACCTTCCAAACCTGTACCCGTTATCATCTAAAAGAACAAGAGCAGCACATGCAATGGGAACACCACTAATTGCAAGTTATCTTTCAAGCGTACACCATCCTGACGTGGTATAAAACTCTTCCTTCATTGTCAGTAGGACAACATTTTGGGACTCACTCCCTAACAGCACTGTGGGTGTACTTGCACCACGTGGACTGCAGCGGTTCAAGGAAGACAGTTCCTTCTCAAGGACATTTAGGGATGGCATTGAGTGCAGCTTTAGCCAGTAAAGCCCACATCCCACGAAAGGATATGAACCATCAGTTATCTGTCCATGATACCCGTGCAATGCCTTTTATTACGGCTGATCCAGCTAACCAGATTCTTCACAAAACCAGTTGTAACTCATCTTGGTCTTCACCCAAGGACGATTTTCAGCATGGAGCTGAATGGGAGCCTTGGCTGACTTCCCACCATCTTTCACATTGGGCCCTGTGCTACATGCTTAATCCCTACGTCTACAATGGTAAGCACTGGTCTCTGTAGAAGCTGAATGCATCTCTTCACTGTTTGTGAGATGCACTCATCTGCTCACTAGTCACTCATTCAGGCTTATTTTCTGCATACGTGTAGCCGGCCTTCCTTCCTGGTCCGCATGTGTGGAAGAATCATGGATGGAGCTCCTATGAGTTTCCTGTAGCTCTGGATTCGGTTCCTCAGGGAAATCCTTCCCTGGGAATCTCATTTGATTAATGTCTCATTAGCGCAGTATGTGGTGAAGACAGCATATCTGTTTGGAGTAAGGTGCATTGCAGCGGTGAAGATCTGATGCAAGTTATTTGACTGTTTTTTCGCTTGGGATCTTCGTTCGTCTGTAGAAGATTCAGGGAAAGGAATTCTGCAGTTTGATGAATAATAAAACTTTTGACCTCATGACGATTTGTTTTTACAACTTTGGCTTTTGCTTTTTTACGCACGTGTTGAAGCTTTGTGTTGGATCATTTGGCAACAAAGCCTGGACCGGCTGTTAGACTACATCAGTGAAGAGCAGCCAGTGAAGATAAGATATTGGATCAATTTAGTTTGAAAAGACAAGGCCAAACTGTTCTGCCAGTAAGTTGAAGTTACCCACCTGTGGTTTCACTGAGTTTAATTGAGCCATATCATGGAATATTGTGCTTTGGATAGTCTTCAGGGGGGAATAGTTGGATCACTTTGTAACAGAAGTAACTCGGCCTCCGTTTCCAGTCATCTGTTCTGACCTTACTTGCATAAAATTCAGCCACTTAATATTAATTCTAGTTGGGTAGCAAAACTCAGAATGGCAGAGTTGATGAGGATCGTTCAGAATGGGCAGGCAGGATAAGAGCAGCTAACCCATCAATCTTGGTCTATTTCCATGATTGTTTAACACAGTAGCTACCACTTGCCAAGTCCATGATTTGATGCTCATGATGGCCAATGTCTGTGGAAACTTCTGAAAATTCGCCCCATTGTTTTGCTTTCGCTCCCGCAGTTGCCCCGTCCAACTTATAGTGGCAAACCCTTCAGATAAAGAAACAAATGTGCATTTAGCTGGCACCTTTTGTGACTTAAGGATGTCCCACAGCATGTTATAGGTATCTGGGGAGATGGCACTGAGCCCCATTGATTTGCAGGTAGTTAATTCCCTAGAATACAGCCATTCAGCTAAAGTGTGGAATGCGCAGGGATTAGGCCCACTGAACTCATTCTCTAATTATTGGCTCTTTCAAACCTCTGAGCCTGTAATGCAGTGTTCAATGTCTATGTACCAAGTAACTGTACCTCCACATGTGTTGAATATGACTTCAGACCGTTCTGCATTTTGAACATGCATTTTCCGGTTTAATTAAGTATATTTTCATTTGACTCCGCTCCTTCTCAAGCGTGTTGGTGTGAAAAACCTTATTGACCTCGTTGTCCACTCTGGACTTCATTCTTCCAACGTCTCCCTTCCCAGGTATCTGAACTTTCCCCATCAAAACCTCCCAACTCAATCAGCACTCACTCATCGACATCCCCTCCTATCTGGGCTGCCAACTCTCTGAAATTAGTCTGGACTCTCTCCAGGGATTGGAGATCAATCTCCAGGTGACTGCCATATGCAACTCTGGAGAAAAACCACTGGGATGTTAGAAGTTTTGTTATTTTCTTTGATCTTTTCCCTCTATCAGACATAAAAACATCGAAACTATTAGTGATGCAGGGATGGGGAGGTGTGAGGGAGGAGGTTGGTTGACAGTCGGACGTCATCCAATTGGATGATGAGTCTTTTTGCTTTCCAGTAGTGTAGCTGGAAAGACAGTGTCTCATAAGAGTGGGTGCCTTGGCTGGCTGATGGCTGGAGCATGGGGACATGTCAAGTGATGAATCCTCCAGGAATTTAATCACATCTGACATCCTGCACCTGAGGACTGTCCACCCCTCAATCTGGAGAGGTGTTGATCTAAATAAACCCGGATGCATTTCTCAGTGCAATAAATTGGAACCAGATCATCTACTGTTGCTTCTGAGATTCTCATCACTGAATCCCTCCTACTTTCCGAAAAGGGGACTGTGCAGAAAATCTTGGAGATGATTCTCTCTCAGATCTCCAGCATCCACAGTATTTTGGCGTCTAACTTTCTACTTGGTGGTATTATGTGATTAGCACTACTGCTTCACAGCTTAAATTCTGGTCATGTGTGACTAACTGTGGAGTTTGTATGTTGTCCCTGTGTCTGTGTGGGTTTCCTCCAGGTGCTCCAGCTTCCTCCCATTGTCCAAAGATGAGAGGGTTAGGTCAATTGGCCATGGTACATACACTGGGTTATTGTGATAGGGCAGGGAGAGGGCCTGGGTAGGGTGCTCTTTCGGAAAGTCGGTGCGTACTTAATGGGCTAAATTGCCTCACACACTGGAGGGGATTCTATGGTTCCTGTTGCGTTTGAAGCCATTCTTGTAACACAGTCTCAAAATGGATATAAATCAGTTTCCTCGTTAAATGTCACAGGGCACTTTGTTCACATTAAAGTGACTGATTTAAGGGTGAGCTGTGTTTGACCGTTACCCCAGCTGGTGACTGGATCTGGCAGCAACTGCTCCACTCATACTTCAAAGGCAGTAGGAGATGAAACGCTGAATTTTAAACTCTGTCTGGAATAGAAAAGCACTCGGCAAATACAATTAATTTAAAGGTCCAGTCGTTATTCACCATCACTGAGCACAGACACTTTAGACATTTGCACCATCGGTTCAGTTAGTTGTCATTGCGCACCGTAGATGTTTAGCAAGAATCAGAGAGACTTTCAATGACGGTGATGATTTTGAACTGCAGAGAAACCCGTACGCAGTTTGTGAGTCTGCTACCATCAGACTTTTGAATGGACCTGTCTTGCATTAAGTTGATCTTTCTCTACATCCTGGCTATGACTGTAACGCTACATTTTGCACACTGTCCTTTCCTTCTCCCCTATGTACCCAGGTACGGAATGCTTTGACTATATAGTGTGCAAGAAACAATACTTTTTACTGTATCCCAATACATGTGACAATAATAAATCAAATCAAATATTAAGTTGATCTCTGTCTATACCCTAGCTATAACTGTAACACTGTATTCTGCTTCCCCTCCTTTCTTCTCTATGCACAGTATGCTTTATCTATATAGTGCGCAAGAAACAATACTTTTCACTTTATCCCATTACATGTGACAATAATAAAATTAGTTTGCAATGCCTGATTTTAAACAGCACATTTTAGAAACTATTTTTTGTGTTGAAGCATTTTGTGAAAAGTACTAATGAAACAGGACCCTATACTGGGAAGACATTGGTGGTTAGATTTGCAGCAGAAATTGCTTTGTTTGTGCTGTAGATTTTTAAAATATTTGTTTGTATTAATTACCGATAGTTCTGTAATGACGTGATTCAAAAAAATGGCTGCATGCATGGATGATTAGGGTCTGGAATGCAGGGTGAATCGAAGCATTCACAAGGAAATTGGACAGTATCGGAAAGGGAAGAATTGTGCAGAGTTATGTTGAGAACGTGGGGGAACGATACTTGGGTGGTGAGGGAATAGAAGTGCTCATTCAGAAAGCGGGTGCAGACAAGGGGCAGCATGGTGGCACAGTGGTTAGCACTGCTGCTGCACAGCACCAGGAACCCAAGTTCAATTCTTGGCTTGGGTCACTGTCTGTGTGGAGTTTGCCCATTCTCCCTCTGTCTGTGTGGGTTTCCTCCGGGTGCTCCGGTTTCCTCCCACAGTCCAAAGATGTGCTGGTTAGGTGCGTTGGCTATGCTAAATTCTCCCTCAGTGTACCCTAATAGATGCTAGAGTGTGGCGACTAGAGGATTTTCACAATAACTTTATTACAGTTTGAATGTAAGCTTACTTGTGACTAATAAATAAAATAAATATGTAAACATGATGGGCTGAATGGCCTTCTTCTGTTGTTGCAACAATTCTGTGAAAAGCAGATTGTATTGAAGTTTTAAAGTTATAAAATACCCTAAAGAGCATTACATCACAAATTATGCCACCCAGCTGCATGTGGTATTAAATGGCCAGATGCTTGGTCAAGGTGGTGGTTTTTAAGGAGTGTTTCAAAAGAGGAAAGATGGGCAGAGAGGTTCAGGAAGGGTAGTCCAGAGCTTGAAGCCCAGGCAGTTGGAAGCGCAGTGGCGAAGTGATTAACATTTGGGATGCTCAAAGGGCCAGAATTAATGGGGCAAAATATCTCAAAAAAGTTTAGTAGGGTTGGAAAATCTGAAGGATGTCGGCAGAAATTATGTCATGGAAACCCAATGTGTGGGTTCCAGGGGAGTTTGAGAGAGGAACCATGTTGAAGTTAGTCCTCGTCACTCCCATAAGGGGGAACATCGTTTTAGTACCCACCCTCTCAAGCCCCCTCAGAATCTTGTACATTTCAGTAAGATTACCTCTCATTCTTCTAAAGTCAGATGGGTATGGGTCCATTCCTGTTCAACTTTTCCTCATCAGATAACCCCTTCATCCCAGTGAAGCTTCTCCAACAGCTTCTAATGCGTTTACATCCTTCCTTCAGTAAGGAGACTGTATGTAGTACTCCAGATGTGGTCTCACCGAGCCTTGAACTGCTGCAGTAAAACCTCCCTACCTTCTTAATAGGAAATTAAGGCTTTTGGGGAGAAAGTGGGATTGATCCACTTCAGATCAGCCATGATCTTGTTGAATGGCAGGGCAGACTTGAAGGACTACTCCCGCTCCTGGTTCTTACGTTGTTATGTTCTTATTCCAATCCTCTTGCAATCAACACCAACATTCCATTTGCCTTCCTCCTCACTTGCTGAACTTGTGCGCAACTTTGGGTGATTCATGAGCTACACCTATCGTTCAGCCACCAACTAAATGGTTTAGTTGTCACAAATTGCATTGAGTCTCGCGTGTACTGATTGGGTCCATGTACGTTAAAATAACTGAAATAGTGATGAGTGCCTTGAGCCAACTCTTTCCAGTTGAAAGCTTTATCACCCGACACCTCAGTCACCACACTCTAGCATCTGTTAGGGTGCACTGAGGGAGAATTTAACATGGCCAACACACCAAACCGGCACATCTTTGGACTGTGAGAGGAAACCGGAGCACCCGGAGGAAACCCACACAGACATGGGGAGAATGTGCAAACTCCACACAGACAGTGACCTGACCTGGGAATTGAATCTGAGTTCCTGGTGCTGTGCAGCAGCAGTGCTAACCACTGTGCCACCATGCTGCTCTTTCTCTGCGCCCGCTTTCTGGACAAACAGAATGTGAATTCCCTGCTTTGTCGTTGGAAAATAAAAGTATTTTGCTCTCTCTTCTCTGTTCAGGTTGTAAATGCGTCGCGGGTTTTGGATGAAGTCCCAGTCGCAGAGGATTCGGAGCTGGTTCAGAGTTACCTTCGCCGGCGGAGAGTTCCCCTTGAGTCCGATGACGAGGACTTTGCAGCGTCCGCTGGTGAGAGGCTGAAGGAGTCTGACAGAAAGATGGGTGTTAGCATTAGGTTGGCTGACTCTGTTTCCAGTATGCAAAGAGAGAGAGAGAGAGAGAAATTGTTCCTTTCCCTGACACTCTCTGGTAATAGTTACTGTTTTACTGGGCAGAGGTTTCACTGGCAACCCCCAGGGTCTGCTCAGCTGGTTAGTATTGAGGTCCAACCCGACACCAAAGAGTGCCTTTTTTTTTACCATTGGGGCTTTCAGTAAATCTTAATGGTGTTCTCACCCAGTGGTCACTTTGTGCCTTGCTGAGGGGGAAGGAGTGGTGGGGGGTGATGGTTGGGGAGGGCAATGGTGGTTGGGGAGGGACGGGAGCGAGTGGTAGGTGAGTGCTGCTGGCCAGTGTCATAGTAGGGTGAGTAGGGAATGGGCATGGGGTGTAGTTGTGGTATAGGGTGTTGGGGGTGGGTGGGGAATCACAGTAATGGGAGATGGGTGGGTAGTGGTGAGAATTGGGTGGCGGATGGTAATTGGGAGGTGGATGGGGAGTGATGGGAACTGGGTGGGTGGGGGGGGGGTGTAATGGGGAGTGGTGGGAATGGGGGTTGGGTGAGGGAGGATGGTGGGAATGGGGAAAGGGGGTGGGGGATGGTAGGATTGGGGGGGCGGATGGGAGGATGGTGGGAATGGGGGAGGCGGGGGGGAAGATGGTGGGAATGGGGGAGGCGGGGGGGAGAAGATGGTGGGAAGGGGGGAGGCGGGTGGAGATGTGGTGATCATTGGGGTTGGTGTGTTGAAGGATGGGATGCAGTTGTCTTGTAATCAGGAGCTGGAGCTCTGTCGCTTCTTCTCTCCTTCCTCTGTAGTTTTTGGGGTTAATGTTGATGTCTGCTCTGGCTGAAGGTGGCTAGCCAAACACAGCACAGGCAATAACCTGAAGGCCTTCGTTATCTCTATCAGCCAACCATTGAAAAGCCCCAACTTCCTGAGTCATTGTGGAACTGTCCTTTATTGACAAAGCAGTTTACAGCTTATAAACTGCTGCACTGAGCTAAGAGTCAGCAACTGACTTCAAGTCGGCTAATTTTGTGAAAAAAAGTGGATTAATGCCATACATCTGAATTGGGGAAAAATGTGGATCCCTCCAGAATTAGCTTGGACCAAACCTAAGTAGTTTGTTGAAGCAAGTGTTCTGAGCCCTTGAGAGAACAGATTCATGTTTGGGACAGGAGTGTTGTGATGCTTGATCTGCAGCAGTTTGTTGGAGTTTGCACATTCTCCCCGTGTCTGCGTGGGTTTCCTCCACGTACTCTGGTTTCCTCCCATAGTTCAAAGATGTGCGGGTTAGGTTGATTGGCCATGCTAAGAAATTGCCCCTTAGTGTCCTGGATGCATAGGTTAGAAGGATTAGTGAGTATAATATGTAGGGATATGGGGGTAGGGCATATGTGGGATTGTAGCCTGTGCAGATTCGATGGGCCAAAGGGCCTCTCTCTGCACTGTAGGGTTCTATGAATATATGAACATAGCCTCACTTTAATCCTACAATGCAGAAGGAAGCCATTTGGCCCATCAAGTCTGCACCCTGCACGAACCCATCCAGGTCTTGTCCCATCACCCCATCATTTACCCTCGCCAGCCCCCCTGACACTAAGGAACAGTTTGGCATAGCCAAACTACCTATCCCGCACACATCTTTGGACTGTGGGAGGAAACCAGAGCACCCGGAGGAAGACACGGGGAGCATGTTCAAACTCCACACAGACTGTGACCCAAGCCGGGAATCGAACATGTGTCTCTGGTTGTGAGAGAGCAGTGCTAGTTGCTGTGTCATCCCCAATCTTGTCACTTATCATTTGCTTCCTTTCAGTCATCTGCTCCACGTGGCTTGGGTTGGAGCAGGCCCCACACAGCTACTCACGGGCCTACAGCATAACAGTGCCTTAACCCCTCCTCCTCCTTCTCCTCCTCCCTCAAATTTGTGTGCAAATTGAAATTCAACTTGTTGGATAATGCACTTTGAATTACCAGGAGTATACTGTCCACCCTAAACTCAACGTAAAGTTCTGAGAATGTTCTGGAATAATTTTGATTGTTGACGGGGATTTTGTGGTTCTTTCTCCAGAGGGAAGTGCTGAAGACTTAGAAGAGGGCAGCACACCCAGCACAATTGAAGTTGAACACACTGTCCCAACATTATCGGTGATTCCAAAGCAAAAAACAGGTAAGAAAACCTCACTGTGTTATTTCAATCTCTCTTGACTATTCTGGTGTCTGAGCTGTAAATGTGGGACTACTTTAGCGAGACAGAGAGCCTTTGTTTGCTACCAACACTTGTTCCTGCAGTTGTACCCCCCGAGTTAAAGACTGCCATCGTTTATAAGGGGCAGTGTGCAGCAGGATTCATTCAATGTCATCACTCTCCTGGCAGCAGGAGGAGAGAATGTTGTATATTGCTATCCTGGGCTGGCAATGATGGATTTTGGAAACTCCTTTGACAGGGGGTTAGAAGTAAAGGTGTGCAGGTAGGGAAGTGAAATCTGTTCCTTTTAGGATATTTTACTGCATTGATTTGATTTATTATTGTCAGACGTATAAATATATGGGGTAAAGTATTGTTTCTTGCGTGCTGTGCAGACAAAGCATACCGTTCATAGAGAAGGAAATGAGAGACTGCAGGGTGTAGTGTTACTGCCATAGCTAGGATGTGGAGAAAGATCATCTCAATGCAAGGTAAGTCCATTCAGAAGTCTGCCAGCAGCAGGGAAGAAACCGTTCTTGAGTCTGTTGGTACGTGACCTCAGGCTATTGTACCTTTTTCCTGATGGAAGAAGGTGGAAGAGGGAATGTCTGGGGTGTGTGGGGGCCTTTAATTATTCAGTCATGTTGGTGAGTGTTTCTAAACTCTGTACGTGGATTGTAAGTTGCATTAAACCTATATTTTGTGCCCTTCTGCCGCTCTTGAATTCCAGGCTTCAGCCTCCGGCAGGCAGGTCAGTGGATTTTGGCACCTGCTTGGAGCAGTCTGCACGTGCAGGCGGGATATTGTTGACCATCTTGTATGGCCCTATTGTGTTGGCGGGAGACACAGAGGGCCAGAATTTTCCAATCCTGTTTCTATCACAATGTGAACTGAAGATAGTTAATCCAGTATTTATTAGCAAGCTTCACCTGGGCTGGATTCTGACAGATACCTCGAGAGCATTTTCTGGATGAATTGAAGATTAATACGTTAGCGATCGCTTTTTGAAGCGGTCTGTGTTGGTTTGTTTCAGAGATACAGCAAGTCTTGGAGTAAAGATTCGGATCTATGTTTAAGATCAAAATCCACACTTGGTATCAGATGGTTCATTTTGCGTAACAGAAATGCAGAATGTGTTTCTAATCGTACTGCAAAGGGGTTCAGATGACGTTATAAACCGAGCTTCAGCCGCATAGTTTGTATTTGTCGAATACCTTGCCGAGATGTTTGACGACAAGTGCGCCCACTTTCCTTGGTCAACATTTATTCCCCAACCAAAAAAATCAAAAGTGCCAAATGTTGTCCATTGCTGTTTGTGAGGCATTGCGGTGCACAAGTTAGCTGTGTAAGAATAATGATGGCTATATGCCAGAATTTGTTTAAGGTTGTGGGGTACTTGAGGTATCTCCAGAGTACGGACTGGGCTCTGTGAATGTGACTGCTCGTACTTTATTGAGCCGGAGATGTACTGGAGTCGAATCACGATGAGATAGCTTGTGATAGTGCGGCAAGAAAGCATTCACAGTACAGGAGGAGGCCATTCATAGAACATAGAACATTACAGTGTGGAACAGGCCCTTCGGCTCGCGATGTTGCGCCGACCAATTAGGAAAAAGCAATGACCCTCCAACCTAAACCATTCCCTTTTTGTCCATAAACTTATCTATTAACCTCTTAAACGCCACCAAACTTGGCGCATCTACAACTGCAGCAGGCAGAGCATTCCATACCCTAACCACCCTCTGGGTAAAGAACCTACCTCTGATATCCGTCCTATAACTAACACCCCTTAATTTAAAGCTATGTCCCCTCGTGCTAGCCTTCTCCATCCTAGGAAAAAGGCTATCACTGTCCACCCTATCTAAACCTCTAATTATCTTATATGTTTCAATAAGGTCTCCTCTTAGCTGCCGCCTTTCCAACGAAAACAACCTCAAATCCCTCAGCTTTCTTCATAAGACCTGCCTTCCATACCAGGCAACATCCTGGTAAACCTCCTCTGTACCCTATCGAATCCCTCTGGCAGAATGTCTTTCCCAATTCCTCTTCCCCTGCCATTTACCATGGCCAAACCATCTAATCTACACATCTTCGGACACTAAGGGGCAACTTAGCAATGGCCAGTCAACCTAACTGGAGATCAGTGAGCGGGGAGGTGGAGGAGAGGATCTTTCCCAAGGTGGGGGTGGGGAGGAGATCGCTGGGATGAGAGATGCGGGGAGTTGCTCCTGGGCTGTGGGCAAGAGTTGTAGGGGACGAGGCTCCCTGGGTGGGAGAATTGGGGGGGTTGTGGGGGGATGAGGACGCCCATGGGGGAGGGGGTGTGGGAGGCTTCCAGGGTGGGAGAGGGGAGGAGGAGTCTCCCGGGATGGTGGTGGGTTGGGGGAGAGCGCGTGGAAGAGGCAGTCCCTGGTTTGGGGGGGCGGTTGAGGTAGGGTAAGGGGAAGGCCTCCAGGATGAGATGCCCACGGGGCGGGAGTGGGAGAAATATCTGGGGTGGGAAAGGGGGAGGCCCCCAGTCGGAATGGTGGGTGGGGTGGGGCAGGAGGTCCCCGGGGCGGGAGGGGTGAGGTCTCCATGCCCCCCGTTGTAAGCAAAATAAGAACTAATGACAGACAGCGTCAAGAAAATGTTCCAGATATAAATCTGCGAGTTATATCTCTGGGAACGGTTTACTAATATTTAGAAACGAACATAAGAGCAACTAACTCTGATCCAAATACTGAGCCGTGTGATGGAGCTAAGAGGACAGCATATATGGCTGTAATATTTAAAGTAAGAATGCTGGCAAGCAAAGTAGACCACAAACACATTGTAACTGCGTTGAAATGAATGTGCTCCTTGTAATCGAGGAATGCCAAGACTGCGCTGATTTGCCTCTGTACAATTTTTAAAGGTATTTTGTGATACTCATCACCCTGTTTCTGCCCTTTGTCCGCTTTTAGACTTGACAAAAGATTGCAGTCTTGTTTCTAAGTCAGCTGGCTGATTGTTGCGATATATTTGAACTGCTTGTCAGAGCTGCGTTGAGAATAGCGAGTTTTGCTCAAAGGCATATCAGTTTCTCCCACAGGGCGGCATGGTGACACCGTGGTTAGCACTGCTGTCCTCTCAGTGCCAATGACCGGAGTACCATTCCTGGCCTGGGGTCACTGCCTGCGTGGAGTCTGCACATTCTCCCCGTGTCTGCGTGGGTTTCCTCCGGGTGTTCCGGTTTCCTCCCACAGTATGAAAGACGTGCTGGTTAGGGTGCATTAGCCATGCTAAATTCTCCCTCGGTTTACCTGAACAGGCACTGCCAGAGTGTGGTGACAACAGTAACTTAATTGCAATGTTAATGTAGGCCTCTTGTGACACTGTAATTTAACTTTTAAACTGACTGTTAGAGGAGGATTGTGCATTTGAGCCTAGATTTTGTTTCTGAAGGGTATTTTGGGATTATTGCAATGCGGTTCACAGGGTGGCAGCTGTTTGAAATGGGACCCTTATTTATTACACTATATTGTTCACAGCCCTCCCAAAATAGCGAATAATTTCACAGTATGGAGCGGCTCTGCAATTAGCAGACTAACTCATTTCACATGGGCTTAATATAGTCATCTGTATGCCTGGACTGTTGCACTCTCGTTTTAAGCTAGGTTTGGATCAGTATTTCTCAGCTCATTGGCCTCAACAGTGAGTGAGACTAATGCGTTTTTCAAGCATTTTGTGGCAGTTGCCGTGCGGCATGATGGCACAGCGGTTAGCGCTGCTGCCTCACAGTGCCAGGGACCCAGGTTCAGTTCCCAGCTCAGTTAACAGTCTGCGTGGAGTTTGCACATTCTCCCCGTGTCTGCACAAGTTTCATTTGGGTGCTCTGATTTCCTCCCACAGCCCAATGATATGTGGGTCAGGTGGATTGGCCATGCTAAATTGCCCCTTAGATTTGATTTATTAGTGTCACATGTATTAGTATACAGTGAAAAGTATTGTTTCTTGCATGCCATACAAACATACCATTCATAGAAAAGGAAAGGAGAGAGTGCAAAATGTACAGTCATAGCTGGGGTGTAGAGAAAGAATAATTTAATACAAGATAGGTCCATTTAAAAATCTGATGACAGCAGGAAAGAAACTGTTCTTAAGTCAGTTGATACATGACCTCAGACTTTTGTATTTTTCTCCTGACAGAAGAAAGTGGAAGAGAGAATTTCTGGAGTGCATGGGGTCTTTAATTATGTTGGCTGCTTTGCCGGGGCAGTGGGAAGTGTAGAGAGAGTCAGTGGATGGGAGGCTGGTTTATGTGATGGGCAGTGGGCTTCATTCAAGACCCTTTGTAATTTCTTGCGGTCTTTGGGCAGTAGCCATACCAAGCTGTGACACAACCGGAAAGAATGATGCATCTATAAAAGTTAACAGACGTGCCAAATTTCCTTAGAAATCTTTCCCTGAAAAGATAGTGGAAGCAGATTCTTTGAATATTTTTAAGGCAGAGGTGAATATATTCATGGTAAGCAAGGGTATGTTAGGTTACCAGGTGTAGATGGGATGCGAGCTGAGGTTATAATCAGATTAGCTTTGATCTTATTAAATGGTGGAGAGGCTTCAGGGCGTTGAATGGCCTACTCCTGCTCCTTGGTCACACGTAGTTTGTACCATCAAGGGCAGTCCAACTCATTTGCTGAACTTCTGTTTAATTTATTGATTTTTGTTTTTTGCTCCAAAAGAGCATATAAGGAGACATTGGACAGTTGAGGTGGGTCATGAACCAACTGCTTGCCTGTCTTTTGTGGTTACACCCATGTCTGGGTGCTCTTGGAGAAGGAACACATGATATTCACTTGGACATTTGAGACCTTTCGCAATGGCTGGATTGCATTATCACACTCAGTAATATTTTAATGCATGTTTCTTTTAATTTCTTTCTTCCTTTTAGCATCCCTTCAAGAGGTTAATTATTTATTTTTATTTATTGATTCTCAAGAGAATGTGAAGAGACACTGTTCCTTTCAAATGAGGCACTTAGTTGATTACGTGTTGTCCAGAAACTGTGTAAAGAGGCACTTATTGAAACTGGTGATAGGCTATTGCATTAGAAGGCATGTGCTTGTAATATTTTATTTGTGAATAAATCCAAAACCAGAGATAAAGATTAAATTCTGGTTTCCCTCACCAACTGACAATCAGAGATTTAACTACCTCGTTGGTCTCTTAGATGGACAGTTCAATTATTCACGGAGAGGCAGCTCTGACTGCCCTGACCAAAGCTAACACCACCAAAGTGATCAGTTCATCATCTAACTCATTCGAAGCTTGTTCAGTGTTGCTGATGCAAATTGGCTGTCGCGTTTGTCCATTAACAGAAATTCCTCAGCCAAGAGTGGGGCATTGGATGTGCGTCACCTAAGGAGACTCTGAGAGGTGCTACGTAAATGCAAGTTTGCCCTTATCCAATGAAAGAAGTGGAGATTCCTTCTCAACTACCCATTAAGAAATTTTAAAAAAATGTGTTAATACAACTTGATATAGTCGGAATCAGTGGGATCACTTGTAATGTGGAAATTAGTAAATACAACAGAATGTGAGCCTTTGTGTATTTTAATATTACACCTGAAATGTCCACACAATGGGTGAGTCTGTAGCCAGGACTGTACACTGTTTCCTGTCCCTAATTAATTCATGAGCTTGTCTGGAGTGTTTACTTCGAAAGGCTCCAGAAATCTGCAGGTGGGCTTTTGGAACCTTAGCTAATCTGTACCAAAAATAGAAGTGGAAATATGTCTCAAAATAATCGCGGCAGAAGTAATTTTCGCAAAATGTTTGCGTACAGGACAGGATACTGGCATAAATTTATTTGCCTTCTGACATTGTACGTGTTCTATACCGGTTGTACACACGTTCTGCACAAGCCTTTTTGGACCTTAAATATTGTCCTAGCCAGCCTCCAAAAACCTGGCTGACCCAAAACATTGCTGTCTTTATCCTCATTGCACCAAGTCCCATTCACTCATCTTCTCCTCAACTCACTGCTTTCTGATCCAGTAATGCCCCAATTTATTTATAATGTCACATCTACACCTTCAAATCCCCCTCATCTTGCTGCTCAGAGCGGCACAGTGGTTAGCACTGCTGCCTCACAGCGCCAGAGACCCGAGTTTGATTCCCAGCTTGGGTTACTGATTTGATTTGATTTTATTATTGTCACATGTATTGGTATTCAGTGGAAAGTATTGTTACTTGCATACTATCATGGACAAAGCATACCATTCATAGAGAAGGAAAGGAGAGAGTGCAGAAACGTAGTGTTATAGTCATAGAGTGTAGAAAAAGATCAACTTTATTGTAGAATCATAGAACTACATTGCAGAAAGAGGCCCTTCAGCCCATCGAGTCTGCACTGAATACAATCCCACCCAGGCCCTATCCCCATATCCCTACATATTATACCCACTAATCCCTCTAACCTACACATCCCTGAACACTAAGGGACAATTTCTTTGCATGGCCAATCAACCTAACCCACACATCTTTGGACTGTGGAAAGAAACCCACGCAGGCACTAGGAGAATGTGCAAACTCCACACAGACAGTGATCCGAGCCGGGAATTGGACCCAGGACCTTGGAACTGTGAAGTAGTAGTGCTAACCACTGTGCTACCATGCTGCCCACTAATGTGAAATAGGTCCATTCAAAAGTCTGATAGCAGCAGGGAAGAAGCTGTTTTTGTTCTGAATCTGCACCCCTAACCCATGTCTGCGTGGGTTTCTTCCAGGAAGCTTCAGTTTCCTCCCACAGTCTGAAAGACATGTTAGTTAGATGCGTTGGCCGTGCTAAATTCTCCCTAATGTACCCGAGCATGCACCAAGTGTGGCGACCAGAAGTTTTTCACAATAACTTCTTTGCAGTGTTGATGTAAGCTACTTGTGACACAATAAATAAACTTTAAACTCTCTAATCCTGAAACTAACTCCAGTTGTACAGCCCTCTACAACTCAGTGTTCTTCAAGTCAGACCTCTTCTGAATCCTCCTCTTCCTTCACTATTTGTTGTGATATCTTCATCCAACTAAAGCCATTTTCTGTATGCTATTTGAATTGAAACAATGTACAGGGAAGGGTTATGGGGAAAAAGTAGGAGAACATAATGTAAGAACTTGGAGGAGGAGTAAGCTATCTCGCCTCTCGAGCCTGCTCTGCCACTCAATAAGATCATGGCTGATCTTTTCATGGACTCACTACCCAGCTGCTCACCATAACCCTGGAATGGCACAAAGTCATGATGCTCGTTTGGGGAGCTGGTGCCAACATGATCAACCAAATGGCTGCTTGCTGCACTGTAACAGTTCCGTGATGCTGTGAAGCTCTAGAATTCCTACCCTTGGAGGAGACAGCGGTGTAGCGGTAATGTCACTGGACCAAAGCCCAGGTTACTGCTCTGGGGACACTGGTCCAAATCCCACCATGGCAGCTGGTGGAATTTAAATTCATTTAATAAGTCTTTCCAATCCTTTTTGCATTCCTTCATGGGACGTGACCATCGGTAGATGGGCCAACATTTATTGCCCATTCCTGGAACCCTTGAGAAGCTGGTGACGAGTTGCCACCTTAAGCAGGTACAGTCCTTATGGTGTAGGAACACTCAACACTGCTGCCGGGAAGGGAATCCCCAGACTTTGACCCAGTAACAGTGAAGGAGCTGTGATTTGTAAGGTGAATGGAGGCAGTAGTTTGTGACACAGTGGGTCTTCCCTTTAGTACCTTTGATTCTGCTTGCTTGAAATTTTATTAAAATTGTATATTCCAAAGCTTTATGGTCCAATTGCAAGAGCTGTGTGATCTGAGGGAAATATTGGAAGAGGCTTTGCAGATTGGAAATGAGTCAAAGTTCTCACACGGGCGTTAATTTCAACACAATTTTTTCAGCCCCACTCTTCCAGTCCAAGTTTTGTTCCCACATGACTTGCATCAATTTAAAGTTTCAATGTTAGCCCATGTCGAGTGCAAGAAAGCCGTGCCTGTGTCAGCAAGTCTGTTGCAGATTGTCAGAAGGAGTAATTAAAGGGAAAGAAGATTGGGTAATTAAATTAATCACTTTAACATTTAGGTTTAACAATCCTTAAATAAATATATAATTTGGGCCTTCCCAGGTCACGATGGGTTTATGACTGCTTCTCGGTGATGTAGCCTTGAGGCATATTAAGTGGAGCAATAAATGTACTTAATTTGAACTGGCAATGAGATTGTCATTATCCTGCATAAATGGAAGTTATTTTTGTCTCTGGAGATAAGATAATAATTCCTGAATAATCATCACTTTATTCTCGAATTCCTATTTGCAAGATAAAATCAAGGTGATGACTATGCAGGGGGAGTGGGGCTTGCCTTTCTGTATGATTCTCACACAGCTCTGTGCAGTCGCATTGTAATGTGATCTGAGCTTTTAATGTTCGTTCCTCCTGCAGTCACGCGATGTGAAGCATTGTGGCGGAAGCACCACAACGTTGGGGCAACATTGTCCAAACTGAAGGATTGTGTGTAATATAGAGGACTACTTCTGTCTCTACACTCTGAAACACTAACACAAAGACTATTAAATCTGGTCATGTTAAAATGCCTCTCATAACTTGTAATGCATATTTCATCTTGGGGCTGAATTGTTCAGGGGATCCCAAACTTGAGTTCTGACGAAGAGTCATCCAGACTCAAAACGTTGGTTCTATTCTGTCTCTTCAGACCCACTGAGATTTTCCAGCATTTTCTGTTCTTGTTTCCAATTTCACAATAATTTATCTTTATCTTAATTGGTTGTCTACTCTTATTTAGATCTAACATTTTACATACCTACACAGTTATTTCCTTCTTTTAAATATCCTACTGATGACCACACATTTCCTAAGTCATTACGATTTACAAATTACAGGTGACACATGCCATTAATAATAATTGTTTCGTAATCATTAATGTGACAGAAGATTTGTTTGTTGGAACCTCCTCCAGCATGCAACTTTCCATTTCCCACCCTGCCCTCTTCCTCTCTCTTTCTGCCCCACCCCACTCGCCACATCTAAGTGCTCATGAGAAGGGCAGCAAGCAGGAGGTGACAAGGATTTGAGGGAGGGAAGGAGCATGCAGGAAGATTGTGGGTGAGAAGGAAGAGGGTGCTGGTAAGCAGCAAGTGGGGGACGTATGGTGCTGTTAAGTGGCAAGCAGGAGGGTTTGGGGAGGTGGAAATGGTGAAAGGAAGTGTCGGTGGAGCGGTGGTGGCAAAATGGGGGGTTGTGGGAGGGAAGATGTTGAAGAGAGTGGACAAGGAGGGGGATGGCCCAGGAGAATGTCAGGATAGGGTGAAGCAGTGAGTGGGAGATTCAAGGAGGGGCGATGTTGAGCAGAGGGTTGGGGAGGGGAAACTACCTCAAAAGATGCCTATATCCCATTTTTGGAAACCATTGTAAAAATTCAATCAACATGATGCTGGAAGGACTTGAGTTCAAATACATCACAAGTCAGTTGGATCTCGCTGCAAGATATATTGTCTGTATCACTTTGGTGACTGTGAAACGCTTTAGGCTAGGGAAAGATACTATAAAAAGTAGATTTGTTTATAATGTATTAGGTGATAGTGGAACACTCTGGTGGATACGTGGGCAAGAGACAGAATAATTGCATTTTAATTTGTCACTATCAAAGTATGAATTGGATGTAGTGATTCCCAGCCCAATTCTTATGGACTTCATCACGGGTCTTTAAAGAGGTGGTTAATGACATAGTAGATGCTTTGGTGTTGATTTCCCAATATTCTTTAGATTCTGGAGAAGTTCCCTCAGACTGGAAAGCGGCAAATATAACTCCTCTATTCAAGGGCAGGAGGCAGAAAACAGGAATGTGCAGGCTAGACATTTGTTGTTTAGGAACTCAGAAGGTGGAGGAAGTGAGTTCATTGAATGTTTTTAAGACATGAGTAGATACGTTATTGTTGGACAAGGGACTCACAGGTTATTGGAGATGGATAGAAATGTGGAACTCCATGTAGAACCATCAGTCATGATCTTATTCAATGGGCAAAGCAGGCTCCAGAGGCCATTGAAAAGTAAAAGTTCATTTATTGTCACAAGTAGGCTGACACTAATGCTGCAATTGAGTTACTGTGAAAATTCCCTCGTTGCACACTCTGACACCAGAACAGGAGAATTTAGCATGGCCAATGCACCAAGCCTGCACATTTTTCGTATTTTGGAAGGAAATCGGATCACGCAAAGGAAACCCATGCAGACGTGGGGAGAATGTGCAAACTCTGCACAGACAGTGACCCAAGCCAGGAATTGAACCTGGATCCCTCGCGTTGTGAGGCAGCAATGCTTGCCACTGTGCCGCCTTATTTTAGCCTCTATTGCTCCTATTTTCCATGTTTGTATGTGTGCTCATAATGCAACGCTGCTGAAATCCACTGTGAACCTTCTACAGGGCATGTGGCTTCAAAGCATTTTCCAACTAAAGACTGCAGTTATCACTGCAATATAGTTGATGTGGAAATGTTTTCAGATTAATTCTGGCAGTTCGTGGATACATTGAGCTAGCTGATGCCAAAGGACAATAATGAATTTTAATTGTTTATTGTCCACTTGCTTATTGCACATCCGGCTCTCAGTTAGCCACTGTGGCTGATGGGTGTGTTCATTTATTTTTGACTCTGATATATTTTTGTCTCAACGGATTTATTTTAAAATGTGATCCTTCCCCCAGATTTCTCCCCTTCCTCAGGTCCTGAGATTAGGAGCTCAGTGGGTAATGGCACAATTTGTCCAATGTATCATTTTATTTAGACCATCTCTTTGAGGAAGGGAAAAGTTGTGCCCATATCCCTCCATAATATTTACTTCCCTGTTTGTCCTATTGACATCCTGAGGAGCTCAATTCACCAAGATTTATGAAAATACAAATTAGGAGGCCTGCTCTACATTCAATAAGGTCATGGCTGATCTGAATGTCACCTCAACCCCACATTCCTGCCTGCCCCCAATAACCTTTCTCTCCCCCGCCCTCTTGATAATTACTAATGTGTCTAGCTCTGTCATAAAAATATTCAAGACTGAGCTTCCACAGATTTTTGAGGAAATGTGTTCTGGAGACTCTCGATCCTCTGAGAAAAAGGGTTTCTCCTTTTTTCTGAGCAGGGCAGCATGGGTGGTACAGTGGTTAGAACTGCTGCTTCACAACTCCAGGGACCTGGGTTCGATTCCCGGCACGGGTCACTGTCTGTGTGGAGCTGACACATTCTCCTCGTGTCTACTTGGGTTTCCTCCCAGGTGCCCCAGTTTCCTCCCACAGTCCAAAGATGTGTGGGTTAAGTTGATTGGCCATGCTAAGAAATTGCCCCTTATTTTCCAGGGTTGTGTAGGTTAGAGAGTATGATATGTAGGGATACGGGGATAGGGCCTGGGTGGGATTGTGTTCAGTGCAGACACGATGGGCCAAAGGGCCTCTTTTTGCATTGTAGGGTCCTATGATTAAATGAGTGACCCTTTACTTTTCAAATGGTGACCCCTTAGTTTGAATTCTTCCATAAGAGGAAATATTTGTTTCGTACCCACACTGTCAATATCCCTCTAGATTTTAAAGGTTTTGATGAAGTTACCTCTTATTCTTCTGAACTGTAGTGGATACAAGCCTAACTTGTCTGATCTTTCCTCATTAGGCAACCCACCCATTTCTGGAATTAATCTAGTAAACCTTCTCCAAATTGCTTCAATGCATTTACACCTTCCCTTAAATAAGGGGGCCAATACACAGTACACGGTACTTTAGATATGGTCTTGCCAGTGCCCTGTACAGCTGAAGCATAGCTTCTCTACTTTTATAATCAGTTCTCCTCACAATGAATGATAACATGCTGTTTGTTTTCCTAATTACTTACTACCTTTCCCTGATTCATTTATTTGAGTGGTTTGAACAATGGAGATAATGTGAATTCCAATATTGCTATCTACCCTTTAAATACCTTTAATATATTTCGCTTAGTTATGTTATCATCACAGTTTGGGTCAATCGGGCTTTGTTTTTCTATGAAGAAACGGATGGATTGCGAGTTCTGATCCCCAAAATACTCATCAGATCCCAGATTTCCATTTGTATCATTGATTAAGAGCAGCCTTGTGTGGAGTGTGTAGCTCCTGTTAGTACCTTGCCTGTTTCCTGTCATGCATGTGCTCTGACATAGTACTGTAAAATATTGTTCTGTCTGATTTGGGGTCAGCAGTGTTACAACATTACCATAACCCAAGCTATGACTTACTTATTCACCTGTGGTCTTAACCACTATAAAATGTTCAGATTGAGTACATAAGGATATCAGTAGGCTGTCTCAGTCGATGAGATTCTAGGTGATGAATCTCCAAGGATGATTGATCTCCAAATAAAGGTGATTTTCTAAGTGATGTAGGATGATTTGAGACGTGAGACCTGAGCTAACTATCTCTGGGACATGGCTGAATGCCCTTTAGTGTAGGTTTTGGTGGTCTTGATTTAATTTCTTCTGCTTTTCTCCATCTCATTGCCATCTTCACTTCCTGTTGATCTTGTGTCTTTGCGTTCAGCCAAGAAGTTGTTCTGGACTGTGTGAAGGTAGAGTGGTGTTGCTGATTGGAAGGACATCCCATTCCAGTGTCTGAAGAGATATCCAGAGTGCTGCTTAATTGGCACAAGATACTCACCAACAGAGAACAATTCATTAAACTCATGACAACAGACTGTTCAAGGACTTGATTGATCTTGAGAATATTTTTCAGTTAAAAATGATATGAACACAAAAGCCTCTCAAAAAAAAGCCTTAGTAATTTAACTTGACGATTTGCAGACCAGTTTCTTTGCTAAAGTTGAAGTGTGGATCGAGAAGGCAATTGTAACATTGTTGATACAGTTGCTTAGGTTGACGTTTGCAAGAAGTGTTAGCCTTGCCCCTGAACTCTGTGTTCCTCTCATGTTCACCTCTGTGTCAGAAGGTAGTGGGTTAAAGTTGCACTCTGCAAACCTGAGCACACTCTGATCCTTCAGTGCAGTATTGAAGGAGTGCTGCAGTGTCTGAGGTGCATGTCAAAGGTCTCACAACACCATTTGAAGACAAGCAAGGGAATTCTCCCCAGTGTGCTGCACAATATTAATCCCTCGATCAGCATCATTAAAGGTAGATAATATGGTCAGCTGATCCTCGCATTATTTGGTTACGTTGCCTAGTGAGTCAGCTGACCCTCATATGGGGCATCTAAATGTGTGTAATTTGACTGCCATGTTTCCTTATTTCACTCCAACTGAAATTCTTTGTCCCAGAAGGCTGTGGAAGCTCAATCATTAAGCACATTCAAGACAGAAACCATAGATTTCTAGAGATCAATGATATCAAGGACTATGGAGATAGTATAGGAAAGTGGTGGTGGGGCAGATGATCAACCATGATTAAGTTGATGGCAGAGCAGGTTCGATGAGCCAAATGGCCTACTCTTGTTCCTGTGTTCAAGAATGATGTTTTTAGAAGCTGTTATATTGCATGTAAAAGGGATGTTCTGAGGTTGTGAAAGGTGTAATATAACTGCAAAGATAAAGGCAAAATACTGTGGATGCTGGAATCTGAAACAGAAACAGAAAATGCTGAAGAAACTCAGCAGGTCTGATAGCATCTGTGAGAGAGAATAGAGCCAACATTTCAAATCAGGATGACCCTTCGTAAGAGCTATTCTCCAACAGTGCTGACCACTGCCACCATGCTGCCCAACTGTTCATCTGTCAGTAAGGATCTTCAGTGGCAAGCAATAGAAGTACTAACTTCACAAAGTAAATCAAAGAAACTTCATTCAGACAACGTGCTGGGCCACACAAACTTCTCATAATCCCCATCTGCCTTCTATTTGTATCGGGTCAGCTGGCCAGCTGATCCTCTCACCATTTTGCCATTGGTTACATTGCGTAGTGGGTCAGATGGGGATTGTGAGAAGTTTGTCTGGATGTTGGTGTAATGAAGTTTCTTTATTAAACCTTTACTCATAACATGTTGTCTAACAAGGGGCATACACGCGATGGGTCGTGAGAGGGCTGCTCTTGGATTTTTCGAGTATTCTGGTGCTTTACGTCGTTAGTGTGCGCTTGACCTGGACCATTTGATGGGCAACACGACAGCTCAGTGACTATCGCTGTGCTGTGCAGATACATGGATTTGGGCCTGTGTCTGTGGGAGTTTGTGCATTCTCCCCGTACTTGCGTGGGTTTTCTCTGGGTGCTCTGGTTTCCTCCTACACCCCAAAGATGTGCTCTTAGGCTGATTGGCAGAACAAATTCTCCCTAAATTGTCTCAAATTTGGTTTCAATGCATAGATCTATAAACATAGACAGGGATCGCAGGTAGAAGTGGGAACATTGAGGTGGCGGTGCGGGCTCGGGCTCGTTTGGCCGAAGGGCCTGTTTCCTGTGCTGTTTTGTTCTTTGTTCAGTTAGAATTTAGCAACACCAATTTTAAATCCAACCGATTTATTTGATAGTAAATTTGCGAGCTTTCAACACTCTGTGTCTTTGTCAGGCAAATGTATTTGCCTGACAAAGACACAGAGTGTCGAAAGCTTGCAAATTTACTATCAAATAAATCGGTTGGATTTAAAATTGGTGTTGCCAAATTCTTACCGAGTTCTTACTACCCCAGTCCAACGCTGGCATCTCTACATCATGTTCTTTGTTACCATTGGTTGCATTAAAACATAAACCAACCAAGTTTTAGAATAAGTCCTGGTAATACTTGGAGCAAGAGCTTTTGATGCATGTTGGTGAAGTATACAGAGTACGTCCATCACTGTGGGACACTTAGTCATCAAGTGAAACTGAAACAGAAGCCCCCTCCCGGCCCCGCTCTACTGGGACAATTGGGAGGTGTCCTCCTGATACATGGTTACAGGGGTGAGGGACAATTAATTCTGCAGGTCTGACAAACTATGAACCTTTGTTTAGAGGCCCCACTCCCTATCCAGCTGGGGTGCTTAACACCACTAAGGTTTGAAACAGTCTTGTTTGGTGTGGTGTGACTGGTGATTACAGAGCAGTGCGCAGCAGGTATGCTTTGGGATTGTTTTGGGGAACTCATCAGCGGAAATATTCTTCAGACAACATCCCTGCCCTTTGATGTGATTTCTCCACACTGAGAGAAAAGGAGATTACCAGTTTCCTTTTAAACCGGATTGCCTCCTACCTTTGAAGTGAACTTTCAGTTGTGTTGTGGTAACTACATGGTTTGTTAATGAGTTGCAATCACTGTTTAATTTTATATTCATGTTGCTGTATAATCAGTTTAGCTTTTCGCAGCTGCAAACATTATGCCAAGGCGTAAACTTGTTGGGAAGTAATCATGTTTTCTCGAAATATGCTATTAAATGAATGTTTGCCTTGTTGTGAAGGTGTCACATAATGATCAACTGCCTTATGTAGCTTTCTTTTCTTGTCTTCTGTTCCTTGTCTGCTTTCTACCCCCATCAATTCTTTCCTTGAAGTAAAACGTTTCGTGTAGCAAAGAGAAAGTGCTTACTTTTCCTCAGCATTTTGATAGCAGCTCACCTCAAGTCATTATATGGCCCTGACCGTATACGGCCTGTCAGCTGTTTGTTGGTTTGACACATTGCATCCAAACGGAACGTACATTCATCCGTTCTTAGTTCCCTAGCCAGCAGCCCACCTTCAATTCACTGTTTTCCTTATCTTTGCTCGGTCTCTGGGGTTTTATCAATAGAGACCATCGAAAATGGGCAGCACAGTGGGTTAGCACTGCTGCTTCACAGTTCCAGGGTCCTGGGTTTGATTCCCGGCTCGGGTCTCTGTCTGTGTGGAGTTTGCACATTCTCCTCGTGTCTGCATGAGTTTCCTCCGTGTACTCCGGTTTCCTCACACAGTCCAAAGATGTGCAGGTTAGGTTGATTGACCATGCTAAGAAATTGCCCCTTAGTATCCAGGGATGTGTAGGTTAGAGGGATTAGTGGGTATAATATGTAGGGATATGGGGGTAGGGCCTGGGTGGGATTGTGTTCGGTGCAAACCTGATGGGCCGAAGGGCCTCTTTCTGCACCGAGAGTTCTATGACCTATGAAAATAAAAGCAAGGAGGCCGTGTTCAACTTGTATTGAACACTGGCATCTTGTTCTGGGCTCGTTAAGAAGAATGTGAAGCCTTTAGAGAGCGCAGAAAAGATCTGCGAGAGTTTGGAGAAGCTTGCCTTGAAGAAGCGAAGTCTCGGAGGAGATTTCATCAATCAAAATCATGAAGGATCTGGTCAGGAAAAACTATTCCCATTGTTGGAAGGGTGAGTGACAAAAACGCAATAGTGACATGAGAGAAGACTTTTACACAGTAAGTGGTTAGGATCTGGAATACATTGCCTGAGAGTGTGGCGGAGGCATTGAAGAGAGAATTGGATTATTATCTGAAAAGGAAGATGTGCAGGGTTATTTGGAAAAGATAGGGGAATAGCACTATTTGAATTATTCCTTTAGAGAGCCCTCACGGAAGTGACAGGCTGAATGGACTTCTCATAGAAGTGCAGAAGGAGGCCATTCGGTCTATCGAGCCTGCACCAACAATCCCACCGAGGCCCTATCCCTGTGACCACCCCGTGTATTTACCCTGCTAATCTCTAGCGCTAAGGGTCAATTTAGCACAGCCAATCAACCTAACCCGCACATCTTTGGTCTGTGGGAGGAAACTGGAGCATCCAGGGGAAATCTACGCAGACACTTTGTTACACTAACAAATTTCTGCTTTGGTGCCGATAGATGCGCTAACTTATATTTATGCTGTGCTTTCAGCGTCAACCTCCCAAGGCCTTGAACAAGGGGCAAGGCAAGAGACACGGTTAATGAGACAACTTTTGATTTTTGGTGATGGAGAGGTAAATGAGTGCTGGATGGTGGGGTTGCTACTTGATTGCTTTAGAGAGGAAAATGAAGGAAGACTTGGGCAATTGTGTGAAGATGATGGAATGGGTTGAGGGAGGCAACAATGGGGACCATTTTGAAATAAAGGACAGGGGAATATTGCCTGAAGAAAGAGGGTTGAAGCAAAGGACAAAAGAACATTGAGTCATTGGAAGGAAATTGTGTGTCTAGGAGGGAGTTGAGCACAGAAGAGATTGAAGAAACTGAATCTTTAGAGAGCTGTAGTTGGCGGGGGGGGTCGACATTGATGAATTATTCCAATCTTCATGCAACTATTGCTATTGGAAATACCGGTAAAATGAGAAGAGAGAAAAAGAAGGGAAAATTACTGCTTTGTCGAAGAAGGTATTGATGCTGTGATTATTGTTTTTTTTTGAAGAAGTGGAGCCTCTGTGCATTGGGAGTCCTGCAGATCATTTGCTACATTTCATATTTCCTGAAGTTGCCTTGTTGACCTGATGGCCCCTGCAGTATTTAAACAGCTGGAAGTCCTACCGCTGAACGCGTGTAAAATAAATCACCGTTTAGGCTGTTAAGAAAAAAAGTCATTTGTTTAAAACCAAAAATGAGAAAACACAGGGAACGCTGGGTTACTGACCTCGCTGGTTTTGCTGTTTTAAGCATGGGGCAAGTTAAGGAGGTACAGACTTGCCTTCCTGCATCCTCACCCTGGCTGGCTGGTGGCAAGTTGTACAGAAGGAGGCAATCTGCTGACCCGAGAGTGCTGTGACACTTCAGTTGCACAGAGCTTGAGTTAGAACCCATCTGGAGTAGATGCATTTGGCCCAGGGCCTCGTGGAGGGCATATTGACCTTTGAGGGGGTGCTGCACGGATTGATTAGCAAGATACCAGAACTTGTGTGTTACGTTAGCATGAACCTGCTTTGTGTTCCTTTCAATGTAGAAAACAAAGGGATGTTCTACAGCATAAGACCTGGGAGTGGAGTAGGCCATCTGGCCCCTCAAGCCTGCTCACCATTCAATAAGATCATGGCTGGTCTTTTTGTGGACTCAGCTCCGCTTAATCTTTAATTCCTTTATTGTTCCAAAATGTATCAATCCTTGCCTTAAAAAAAATTCAATGAGGTAGCCTCAACTGGGCAGGGAAATTCCACAAATTCACAACCCTTTTGTGAAGAAGGGCCTCCTCAACTCAGTCCTGAATCTGCTCCCCCTTATTCCGAGGCCTTTTCCCTAGTTCTAATTTCACCCACCAGTGGGAACAACCTCCTTGCTTCTATCTTACCTATTCCCTTCATAATCTTATATATTTCTATAAGATCTCCTCTCATTCTTCTGAATTCCAATGAGTATAGTCCCAGTCTACTCAGTTTGAATGAGCTTTTTAAAATATTAAGAGGATTCAGTAGGGTAGATAGAGAGAAAGTACTTCCTCTGTTGCAGGAATCTATGTCGGGGTTGGGTAACTGGGACTTGGTAAGATTAAAGTCAAACCATTGAGGAGGGAAATTGGTAAGAATTTCTTCATGTAGGCGTATGCGCGCATACACACACACACGTGGAACTTCCCCAAATTATTGTTGATGCTGAGAGCTAGCAAGATCGAGATCGGTGGATTACATTGGCAAGGGTAGTGAGGGGTGTAAATTAAAAAATCTTCTAACTAATTGGTGCAATAGGCTAAGGGACTGAATAGCCACCTCATTTTCTGTTCATTGTTAGGATCGCAAAAAACCTGAAACAGACTGATGGCTTTTCTCTATGATTTGTTAGTGTCAAGTTCTGGAAGGTAAGGCATTATTGCCATTTTGTGAGATGTAGTGTATTATCGTAGAACCGTAGAATTTGCAGAGTGCAGAAGGGGGAGGCCCATCAAGTTTGCACTGACTCTCCTAAAGAGTTTTTTACTCATGCCCTCCACCCCAAATAACCCTATGCGTTTGCCATGGTTAATTTACCTATCTTTGGACACTGAGGGGCAAATAGCATGGCCAGTCCACCTAATCTTTGCTCTGTGGGAGGAAACCAGAGCACCTGGAGGAAACCCATGCAGACACGAAGAGAACGTGCAAACTCCATGCAGGGAGTCACCTGAGGCCAGAATTGAACCCTGGTGCTTAGAGGCAGCAGTGCTGACCACTGTGGCACCCCTGTATTCTTACAGGGCAAAGTAAATAATGAAGCCTGTCATTTAAATTCTCCGTCGTTCTCCCATGCTGACCATTCTGTATTCAGCCTCAGGAAGAAGTCTCACAACACCGGGTTAGAGTCCAACCAGTTTATTTGATAGTAATCCCACAAGCTTTCGGAAATGGTGTTCCTTCATCAGGTGGGTGGAAAGTCATATAAAGACACACACAGCCTTGGGCACGGTCCTGTTGAAGCTGAAGGAACAACATCTCATCTTTCACTCAGTCAGTCTACAGAGGCTCCACATTTGGTTCAGGCCATGACTACTGCTCCCATTTGTTCAGACAGCATCTATGGGTGATAACTCTGCTATTTCTATTTACACATCTGAAAGACACATCTTTTACAACAGTGCAGAAAGAGGCCATTTGGCCCATCAAACCTACACTGACAATCCCACCCAGGCCTTATCCTGTAACCTCACTTATTTCCCTGCTAATCCCCTAACCTACACATCTTGGGATACAAAGGGTCAATTTAGCATGGCTAATCCTCCTAAGATGCACATCTTTGGACTGTGGGAGGAAACCAGGGCATCAAAGTGAAAGCAGGGGTAATAGGAAGTGCAGACACGGACATCGTGCAAACACCACACAGACAATGAACCAAGCTAAGAATTGAACCCAGGTCCTTGGCACTGTGAGGCAGCACTGCTAACCACTGTGCCACCGTGTTGCCCAACTGATTCTTTACTAGCTCCTTCTGTCTTTCACCAATTTTTTAAAATCTATTCTCTCCTGTTTTTCATCGGAAAATGGATTTATTTGATTTATCTCACTTTTCTCAGCCTCTATGCCTAATTAAAACTTGTTTCATCTCTCAGCTCTGATAAAGAGTGGTCACTATAGAATTTTCTCTCCACAGATGCTGCATTTTCAGCATTTTCTGTTGTTTCTGCTTCCCAGTAGTTATAGATTTCTTCAATCCGTGCAGAGTTTGGGTTACACATGCGCCGTCCAAGATAATACTTGCATCAAGACTAACTCGCAGCTGCCTTTTATCAGTAAATCAAAGCAAAACGACTCCTTTGGGCAGAGTATGGATGGGATGATAATGGAACTGTCTGTGCGACTGGCAGTGTAAATTGCTATGGTATTGGCCCTCAGGGAGTGGTCAGCCTAGCGGCAGCGGCAGAGCAATGAGCAGTTACTGCGTAATAAAACTAGTCCCCAGTCTCCGAACTGCCTGGGGATACAGAGGGAAGGAGGAGAGTGAGGGGAATGTTGTGTCCAGGGTTAGATGCAGAGTTCAAGAAGCAAAAGAAAGATGAATGGGAACCAGGGGAGGAAGACACCTGTCAAAAGCTCATTTAACTTGAGTACAGACTAATCCAGTTTATAGGAAATTCTACAGATTTTTTTTAAACAAACTCTGCTTGACTCCCAAGGCACTGGAATTTTTAAAGTAGACATTGTCACTGGTATGATTAAGAGTATCTTTAGGGAGTCTTGCCTTGAGGGACAATCAGCAATGGTTTTCTTTTTAACCCTGATGTAGATACGTAAACTGACTTGATCGGGGGACAAATGAAATTTGATTTATTTTACATTCATGGATTTCTTTTGTCTCGGTTCCACTCTGGTCCCTGACCCAATTTTGACAGCGTTATCATCTGGGTTCTCAGTGGCATCAGCTTAGCTATCGAAGCAAAGAAAGAGTATCCAGGCTGTGGTCTTCTTCCCTTTCTTGATTCCTGTTTTATTGGGGATTATTTTGGTCATGGGATGAGGCGTTACTGGCAAAGCCAACGTTTATTGCCCTTGAGAAGGCAGTTGGTGAGCTGCCATATTGAAACTGCTGCAGTTCATGAAGTTTAGTTATGCCCACAGTATGTTGAGGGAGAGAGTACCAGGATTTTGGACCAGTGATAGTGAAAGAATGGTGATATAATTCCAAGTGAGGATGGTGTGTGATTTGCACGGAACTTCCAGGTGATGGTGTTCCCACTTGTCACCTTCCCCATGTCCTTCTGGGTGATAGAAGTCATGGGTTTGGAAGGTGTTGTCGCAGGAGCCTTGTTGAGTTGCTGCAGCGCATCTTCTAGATGATGTCGGTCATAGTGGGAGTGAATTTTTAAGCTGTGTCAATCGAGTGGAGTGCTTTGTCCTGGATGGTATTGTCGGAATTCACTTACCCAGGCTAGTGGAGAGTACTCTCTAACGCTCCTGACCTGTGCAGCTGCAGTAAGAAGTCTCACAACACCAGGTTAGAGTCCAACCAGTTTATTTAATAGTAATCTCACAAGCTTTTGGAAACAGTGTTCCTTAGTCAAATGTGTGGAAGGTTCTGATCTGCGAAAGGCATATAAAGGCACACAGTTTACAGATTACTGATTAGAATGCAAGTCTTTACAGCTAACCTGCTATTCAAGTCTTAAAGATGCAGACAATGTGAGTGGAGATAGCATTAGCATCGGTTAAAGAGATGTGTATTGTCTCCAGACAGAACAGTAAGTGAGATTTTACAAGCTCAGGCAAGTCATGGGGGTTATAGATAGTGCGACATGAACCCAAGATCCCGGTTAAGGCTGTGCTCATGTGTGCAGAACTTGGCTGTCAGTCTCTGCTCATTAACTCTGCGCTGTCATGAAGGCTGCCTTAAGAACATAATATAAGAAATAGGAGCAGGAGTCTGACATCTAGCTCTTCGAGCCTGCCCCGCCATTCAATAAGATCACGGCTGATCTGAAGTGGATCAGCTCCACTTTCCTACTTTCTCCCCATAACCCTTAATTCCCTTGTCTATCAGAAACCTATCTACCCGTGACTTAAATATATTCAATGCGGACAGGGCAGCCTTGGTGATGTTAGAGATGGAGGTGGACAGAGCAACTGAGGCGCTGCATAATTGGAAATCAATATCGACTGGATGAGAGTGAACGCTTGCCCAATGAGATTAAGCTGAGGCCAGCAGTTAAGTCATACAAGTCATAGAGATTTACAGCATAGAAATAGGCCCCCCTAGCCCAACTAGCTAGCCTCTCTTTTTTTTGTCCATTAAGCTAATCCCAATTGCTCACATTTGGCCCATATCCCTCTATACCCATCTTACCCATGCAATTGTTTAGAAAACAAAATTGTACCCGCCTCTACTACTACCTCTGGCAATTTGTTCCAGGCACTCACCACCCTCTTTGTGGAAAAAAATTGACCCTCTGGACTCTTGTATCTTTCCCGTCTCACCTTAAAGCTGTACCTTCTAGTTTTAGACTCCTCTACTTTTAGGAAAAGATGTTAACTATGTATTTTATTTGTGCCCCTCATTATTTTATAGACCTCTGAGATCACCACTCAGCCTCCTCTGCTCCAGGGAAGAAGTCCCAAACTATCCAGCCTGTCCTTGTAACTCAAACCAACAAGTCCCGGTAGCATTCTAGTAAATCTTTTCTGCACTCTTTCTAGTTTAATAATATCATTTCTATAATAAAGTGACCAGAACTCTACACAGTATTCCAAAAGTAGCCATACCAATGTCTTGTACAACTTCAACAAGACATCCTAATTCCTGTATGCAATTTTCCAACCAATGATACTAAGCATGCTGTATACTGCCTTCACCACTCTGTCCACTTTCTTTCAATAGCTATGAACATGTACCCCTAGATCTTTTCTATAACTCCCCAACACCGTACTATTAACTGAGTATCCTGTCCTGGGTTTGATTACCAAAATGCATCACCTTGTCTAAATTAAGCTACATCTGCCATTCATCAGCCCACTGACCCAATTGATTAAGACCCTGTTGCAATTCTAGATCACCTTCTTCACTATGCCATCAATCTTGGTGTCATCTGAAATTTTCATTCTTTTCCCCTCATTTTTTTCCTGTAGTGCTTGAGTTTGGGCCTGGGCCGGATTCAGGCTTAGGCTTATTCACCTCGGGATGGACAGGCCGGGCTGGGGGTTGCTGTGAAGGAGGGGACCAGCAGCAGCAGAAGGGAAAACTAGTTTTCACGCAGTGGGTGCCAAGAAGGCATTGCCTGGGAGTATGACGATGGCTGGCTCAATTGAGGTATTCACAAGGGAATTGGATTATTATCTGAAAAGGGAGAGTGTACAGGGATACAGGAGAAGGTGAGGCATGAGATACATTGCTCATTTGCAGAGCTGATTCAAACATGATGAGCTGAATTGTGTCCCTCTGTGCTGTAACAGTTCTATGAATCTGTGAAGTACCATAACCATTGATGCAAACGTAATGCTGCTGTTCCCCACTTTTCAACTGGTGTTCTTCATGCACCTTTACGTTCTGCATAAATACATCTAGAATTTGCAGCCCAACTGTCCTTTGCCAGTGTTTCTACTCCACATAGGACCTGCTGTACCCTGGGGATTCACCGGACCTTGAAGACAGCCAGATTCCCCAATTCCACTGCAGTGAATGGAGGACATTTGGCTCTTCAGCAGGGTGTGAACGGCTGCAGAATTCCGGCCTGATCTTACAGAATCTTAGAACTTTACAGTGCAGAAAGAGGCCCTTCAGCCCATCAGGTCTGCACTGACCACAATCCCACGTAAGCCCTATCCCCATACCCCAACATGTTTTACCTGCTAATTCCTCTAACCTAAGCATCCTAGTGCACTAAAGGGGCAATTTTAGCATGGCCAATCAACCTAACCCACACAAGTTTGGACTGTGGGAGGAAACCCACGCACACACGAGGAGAATGTGCAAACTCCGCACAGACGGTGACCCGAGCCGGGAATCGAACCCAGTTCCCTGGAGCTGTGAAGCAGCAGTGCTAACCACTGTGCTACTGTGTCGCCTATGGTATTCCCTCCTCTCCCACAAATGGATCAATATCTCCTAAAAAGAATTATTATTTGTGCTTCATTTTGGTTTTGATTTTCTTCCCCCAAAACAAATGTGGGGCGGCAGTGTGGGTTAGCACTGCTGCCTCACAACGTCGGAGACCTGGGTGCGATTCCTGGCTTGAGTCACTGACTCTACGGTGTCTGCATGTTCTCCCCGTGTTTGTGTGGATTTCCTCCAAGTGCTCTAGTTTTGTCCTTCAGTCTGAAAGACGTGCTGTTTAGGTGCACTGGCTGTGCTAAATTCTCCCTCAGTGTACCCAAACAGGCACCGGAGTGTAGCGACTAGGGGATTTTCACAGTAACTTCATTGCTGTGTTCCTACTTGTGACACTAATAAATAAACTTTAAAATAAACATCAAACCATAATTTAACCTACTGATATGTATGAATTGGTTTTTTTAGCTTTAGGCATTTGACCTGTGCGCTGGCACAGAAAGATTTGGACCATGTGGTGGGTAGGCTATCATGCCAGGTTTGGTAGAGGGCTTATGGAAAGGGCAAGCAATGCTCTGGAAGTTAATATTTGCAGAGATCACAAGTGAAATCTATCTCAAGATGAAGCCTAAATTCTCCAGCACTTGGAAGTTGAATGTGATAAAATATGATTATGGTGTGGCAAAGCTTTGTTTCTTATAGATTGAAGAGGCGGTACTCTGTGATGAAATCACTGCTACTCTAGTAACTTAAAGCAGTGTTTATATCTTGAAAATGTGTAACATGTGGGTCGTTTCAAAGCGAGTGTTAGTCAAATCTCTCCTGCTCTCTGCACCATCTGTATCAGCAATAGCTAGTTATTAGCTGAACCAGCTTCCTGACTTTTGTTCACTCGGTAAGGGATGGCACATTTGCTGCCTCACATCGCTGGAGACCTGGGTTCGATTCCCGGCTTAGGTCACTGTCTGTGTGGAATTTGCACATCCTCCCTGTGTGGGTTTCCTCTGGATGCTCCGATGGTGAAAGTTTCCAGCCAACGAATCGGTCACTTGGTCCGTACATCCACTCCTGGGATGTACACTTCCTGAATAAGGTTGGATGGAACTTGCCTGTGCCTTGGAGATGTTTTGAGCAACTCTGAGATATTTAAGATACTGATTTATTTCGATTGTAAAAGAGAATCTAACAGTAATTGCCGTACGTTTGACCAAACTTGGAAGTGTTGGTGGTGAAGTTGCTGTTGCAGTGTAAGGTACAGCTCCAAAAAAAGGAAGACTTGCATTTAGCTGGTGCTATCCACTGTCTCAGGATGTCTCAAAACACTTCTCAGCCAATGTAATTTTGAAGTGTCGTTGCTGTCATAATATGTGAAAAGTATCAGCTGATTTTCACAGAGCAATAGCATTGGAATCATTGATCCTAGGTGATTAATATTAGCCTGGGTGCTGGGGGTAGGGGCCACTGAGTGAACATCATGGGATCGCTATCCCTGCCTTATTCATTTTACGGGTGGGATCTTGGCTTGATATCTCATTCGCAAAACCACAGCTCTGACAGTGCAGCACTTGCTCAGAACTCTACTGCAGCGTCAACTGCTCAAGCCTGTGGAGTGGGACGTGAACTCCCAACCTTCTGACATGCAGGAGAGGGTGCTATCATTGAACCTTGACTCACTCAGTAGGAACACAGAGCGGCAGCCACCACAGGCTGACTGCCTGGTGATGCCGGCTGCTCCTATTGTCTTCACATCTGTGGTGGCAATTGTATACCTTCATTACTGAACATCATTATTTTTCTTTAATTTGTGGGCTGTGAGCCTCGCTGGCTAGCCCATCCCCAAGGACATTTAAGAGTCAACCATATTGCTGTGGGCCTGGAGTTACGTGTAGATCAGACTGGGTAAGGATGGCAGATTTCCTTCCCTTAAGGACATTAATGAACCAGATTGGTTTTTAAAACCATCGACAATGGCTTCATGGTCACCATTAGACTTTTACGACCAGATTTTTTTTATTGAATTCAAGTTTCACTCTCGCCTGCATTGGGATTTGAATCTAGATCCCCAGAGCAGTACCCTGGATCTTCGGATGTCGAGTCCAGTAACAATACCACAAAGCAAAGTTTTACTTTCTTCCAGATTGGTTTTCTGGTTCTATCAGGAATCTTCTGACTACCAAAAAAATCTTTTTTTCTTTGGCATAAAGTAACACTTTGCACACAACTCATTTCATCTGATTGTTGTCTCAAGGGAAAAGCAAAACTCAATATCAGAAAGCCTTCCCGTGAGGTTATCTGACAGGATAAGGTTCCGAGATTGTTGGACAAACTAAGAAAACATTTCCTCCTCAATGCTGCTTATCTGGTTTAATCCGCTCTAAATGAAAGCAGCAGATTTGGGACTATTCCAAACTTTAAAACTTTCCACAGAATATGATTGTTACTAGTGGTCTTCCCATGACAGTGTCCAGAGTAGAATGATGTGCAACAGGAATTTTGTCTCATAATAGGAGAATATATAATTCTACTGCTAAGCTGGAGCAAAGTTTTAAGGCCACAAGGTGTAAACAGAATCCAAAATCAGTTACTTGGTGATTGAACTGTGCCAAATGGAAATGACTGTAGACTTCAACTAACAAGTCGATAGCTTTCTTTTTGAAGCCTATTTTGCAATTGTCGTACGGTGTCAGGCTCTACATTTTGTCGATATTTATTAGTGCTCTATCGTTAAAGACAATCCATTTAAAGCTCATCAGCCTGTGATAACAATGCAGGGGATCTTATAGAGACATATAAGATAATGAAGGGGATGGATAGGATAGAGGTTGAGAGACTCTTCCCGCTTAGCAAAGATAGCAGGACTAGAGGGCACAGCCTCAAGATTAGGGGGGCCCAGTTCAGATTGGAGTTGCGGAGGGGTTTCTTCACACAAAGGGTGATGAATCTTTGGAATTCTCTGCCTGATGAGGCTTCCTCACTGAATATGTTCAAGTCAAGAGTGGATAGGTTTTTAATTGACAAGGGAATTAAGGGTTATGGGGAGAAAGTGGGAAAGTGGTACTGAACCACTGCAGATCAGCCATGATCTTATTGAATGGCGGGGCAGGCTCGAGGGGCTGGATGGCCTATTCCTGCTCCTATTTCTTATGTTCTTATGCAGCATCTCAACTGATGGATGGTATAGCACCACCATTAACAGAAGGGTGATATGGATAGTGTGACAAGTTAACATAGACAATTTCCATGATAGAATTGATCATGGAAAAATAAAGACCAGGTAGTCATCCTGGAAAGTATGGATTATCACGTTTTTATAATGATATAAATGCTTAAAACAGTGTAACCTGTAAACATGGGTGATTGTTCAAGTCGGGATACGTTTGAACAATTACATCTAGACTTCAAGATATCAACAGTAATAACAGAAATGAAACTAAATCTGGATGGCATGACATACTTCCTTTGTAGTGATTCCCTCAAAGGCACATTACAGAAAGGATGATATTACGTTGGCACACCTTGGTCTATTACTTGCCCTTTATGTTTGTAGAAATAGTTGATTTGATGTAAAGCAGTACATCATGTATAGAAACTTCAGGGAAACTCATGTACAAGCGGAACCAGTGCCCTGAAACTGTATTGGGAATATATGCCTGGGACCTTTCATAGATAATGCAGGAAGCTCGTACTGCTGGCTCTCATGAATGGATGAAATGGTTTGGGTGCATTTCCAAAGACACTTCCTGGCCCTCCTAACTAGTGGGTCGACCGCTGTGGCAGCTGGGGTGCTATTGGACTCAGCACCCTAACTCTCATAATTATTGACTTTGCTAGCTATGGCTACAACACATGGAGGAATTAAAAATAAGTCCCTAACAGCACTGTGGGTGTCCCTACCTGTCCAAACCTGAACGACGCAAGCTGAAAGTTAACTTTCAAGCCAAGTCAAGTCAAGATGTTCCAAGCACATCAGCTGGAGTGGAAACAAAGCCTGTGATCAGATGTGGGAACAGGAATACCAGTTTGCCTCTGGTGTTACAGCTGGAAGCATGCAAGGTCATTCTGCAGCAGTTGGTGAAGATGGCTCACCGCCGCCTTCTCAAGGGCAATTAGTGTTGAAAAATAAATGCTGGTCTAGCCAATGATCTTCTCACCCTATGAAATAACTAAGTCAGAGCTCTCCAAAATTTAATTTCTGCACTGTTTCTTAAATGGAAAGAGCTGTCTCTTCAAGGGCCTCAGGACAATTTTCTTCCCTCATCATTAAAGCATTGAACTCCAGACCTTTGACAGCAGTTTCGCCATAACCAGTTAAGTATGCTGCTGAACACGACCACTCAATTCTTACTGCTTCCAGAGCATGTCCTAGTACGCAGTGGGAGAAATGATCCATTATTAAAATGCCACAGAGTCCAACCGACATGCCCATGCAGAATGACCTTGCATGCTTCCAGCTGTAACACCAGAGGCAAACTGGTATTCCTGTTCCCACATCTGATCACAGGCTTTGTTTCCGCTCCAGCTGATGTGCTTGGAACATCTTGACTTGACTTGGCTTGAAAGTTAACTTTCAGCTTGCGTCGTTCAGGTTTGGACAGGTTGCTCGTTACATTAATACCTATGTAGGCCTTTGCCAGGTCTTTGTCATGCTCCACCTCTTCACAAAGGAAGCTGCTACATCAGAACTTGTATTTACTAAGCACCTTTAATGTAATGCAATGTGCCAAGACTCTTGAGAACGGTGTTAGCAAATAAAAAGTGACTTTTGAATTAATTAAGGAGATATTTAGACAGGTTTGGTTTATTATTGTCACATACAGTGAAAAGTATTATTTCTTGTGGGCTATACAGACAAAACATACTGTTCATAGAGAAGGAAATGAGAGTATGTAGAATGTAGCGTTACAGTCATAACTAGGACATGACTAGAGAAAGACCAACTTAATGCAAGGTAGATCCACTCAGAAGTCTGATGCAGCAAGGACAAAGCTGTTCTCGAGTCCGTTGGTACATGACCTCAGACTTTTGTATCTTTTTTCCCGAAGGTGCATGAGGTCTTTAGTTATACTGGCTGCTTTGCCAAGGCAGTGGGAAGTGTAGACAGTGTCAATGGATGGGAGACTGGTTCGCCTGATGGGCTAGATTCATGACCTTTTGGAGATACTTACAATCTTGGGCAGAGCAGGAGCCCATACCAAGCTGTGATACAACCAGAAAGAATGAGTTCTATAGTGCACCTGTAAAAGTTGGTGAGAGTCGTATCTGGCATGTCAAATTTCCTTAGTCTTCTGAGAAAGTAGAGGTGTTGGTGAACTTTCTTAACTACAGGTGACCAGAACTAATCACAGAGTCAGGTAGACAGAGGGGTTTAGAAAGGGTATTTTGTGGTTTATGACCAAGGCAGTTGAAGGCATGTCTACCACTGATGGTGTGCTTTACAATTAAGGATGGGTAGCAGGCTAGAATATGAGGAGTGTAAACACCCTGGTGCGTTGTAGGGTGTGAAGAGCTTGCAGAGAAGGATGCGTTTAAAAGACAAGGATGAACATTTTAAACCTGCTGTATTTCAGTGAGATTACCTACTGTATTACTGTTGAAGTCAACCAATAGAGAGGGAAATAACAAATGCGACTTTACAAAAATCAGCATCATTGCGAATGTCAGGGAAGTAAACCTGTTTGTTACTGCAAACTGGTCTGGTTGGAAACCAGTGTTCTCTCTCATTTCTTTTGTTGGCATGCAACAGCTCGTTGCAATGCATGATATCTTGTGAGCAGTTTGTGCGGCACCTTTTGGGTAGCTCTGTCCAAGCATGTGCCTTGGAGGAAAGATTGGTAGAAACTGGGAGCAATTTTAAATAATTGCAAATACAAATGCATTTGCTTCTACAGGCTATCAAAACTTAAAAAAAGAACTATTCGCCAGCTGCAGGTAAAATCTAGATCATCGTGGCATCCCTATGGTGCAAAGGAAGCTATTCAACTCATTGAATCTGCACCAATTCTCCAAAAGAGCATTTTACCCAGGCCCTACTCTCCATCCCTGCCCTATTCCCGTAATCCCACACATTTACCATGCAAAGTTCACCTAACCTACACATCTTGGGACACTCAGAGGCAGTTTAGAATGGCCAATCCACCTATCCTGCACACCCTTTTATTTACTTATTAGCGTCACGAGTAGGCTTACATTAACTCTGCAATGAAGTTACTGTGAAAATCCACGCCCTGGCACCTATACAGATACGCTGAGGAAGAATTTAGCATGGACAGTACACCTACCCAGCACGTCTCGGACTGTGGGAGGAAACCCATGCAGACACAGGGAGAACTTGCAGACTCCACACAGGCAGTGACCCAAGCTGGTGATCGAACCTGGATCCGTGGCGCTGTGAGGCAGCAGTGCTAACCACCGTGCCATCCCATTGACTTTTATCACTGACTGATGACTGGGAGATATCTTTTTGTAATAAATTATTGCTGAGCTGCTCAGATTTGCTGATGTTGATGATCCATTTTGTTTTGCTGAAAGCTGAATGACATGTGACAATCGGACATCCTCTGAACAATAAAGGACTGGAAAGCAAAAAGGGGGAGTTGGTAGCAGAGTGGTAATTTGATTTGATTTATTTTTGTCACATGTATTAGCATACAGTGAAAAGTATTGTTTCTAGAGCACCGTACAAAGCATATCATTCATAGAGAAGGAAAGGAGAGAGTGCAAAATGTAGTGTTACAGTCATAGCTGGGGTGTAGAGAAAGATCCACTTAATGAAGGTAAATCCATTCAAAAGTCTGACAGCAGCAGGCAAGAAGCTGTTCTTGAGTCAGTTGGTATGTGATCTCAAATTTGTGTATCTTTTTTCCCAAAGGAAGAACGTGGAAGAGAGAATGCCCAGGGAACGTGGGGTCCGTAATTATGCTGGCTGCTTTGCTGAGGCAATGGGAAGTGTAGATGGAGTCAGTGGATGGGAAGCAGGTTTGCATGATGGATTGGGCTACATTCACAACCCTTCGTAATTTCTTGTGTTCTTGGGCAGAGCAGGAGTCCATACCAAGCTGTGATGCAACCAGAAAGAATGGTTTTATGGTGCATCTGTAAAAGTTGGTGAGAGTCATTGCTGATGTGCCAAATTTCCTTAGTCTTCTGAGAAAGTGCAAGTATTGGTGTGTTTCCTTAACTATAGTGTCAGTATGGTGGGACCAGGATATGTTATTGGTGATCTGGACACCTAAAAACTTGAAACTTTCGACCACTTCTACTTCTTTGATGTAGACAGGGGCATGTTCTCCACTGCGCTTCCTGAACTCGATGACAATCTCCTTCATTTTATTGACATTGAGGAGAGGTTATTGTTGCTGTACCAATTCACCAGATTCGCCATCACTCTGTCTTGTCATTGTTTGAGATCTGACCCACTACGATGGTGTCATCAACAGACTTGAAAATGGAGTTGGAGGAGAATTTGGCCACGCAGTCATTGGTGTATGAGGAGTATAGGAGGCAGTGAGAACACTGCCTTGTGGGGCACCGGTGTCGAGGACCCAGTGGTGAACTCAACGTGACCTGGGGCTTCAATTTTCCTCGTTTTGCTCCAGAATCAGTGCAGATTGTTAACCTTTATCACCATCAAGTGGGGAAGCCACTCCCTCACAGGAATTCAACTTTTTTAAAAAAAAGAGAAGAAGGGGACAGATTTATGGCTTTGCTTTCCTACGGGCTGTCCATCCAATAGCAAATTGGAGACTGTGATTTGTGAAGAAATGTCCAAGTTTTAATGAGCAAGCGTTCCGTCCACTCCATTGATGTGAATGTTAGAGTAAAGATGATGTAAAAATTAATTTCCTGCAGTTGTTTAAAAGGTGCCTTTTGAAGTAAAAAAAAATCAATTATTAACAAGAGCTAAACAACATTGAATTGTAAATAGGATTAGATTTTGAAGACTGAAACTATTGTTATATTGTTATGAAGATCAAACTATTGTTTCTCTTTTTTAACTTTATCTATCATTCACTTTCTTTCTCTTCTTTCCTCTCCCACATTCCTTCTTGTATCCTCTGTTTTGTTTCCTCTCATTGCTCTGTTCCTGTTTTATCCTATTGTCTTTCTCCCCATTAATATTCACTCCGTTGCCCTCTCCCACTCCATATTCTCTCTGTTTGTCTGTCTCACTCTCTGTGGGAAGGTTCAGAAGCCCCGGTGTACCCTCTGATTATTCCAGTAGTAGCAGAAATGAAGAGCAGCCCAGAACCCCCTCAGTATGGTAAGTATTTCTGCACCCAGTGTGTGCTGTGCTGTGACGTAGTCTGCTCCTGTACCGTGGGCTCTGTTAACAGTGACCCGGCCGCCTGTGTGAGTATGTCATACTGCATGCAAAGGCATGGCAAGTGACTTGGAATGAACGCCTGTTTTCTTTTTGTGTATTAACATCACCTACACTGTATGGACTGCAACAATTCAAGAATGGAGCTCGTCACCACCTTCTCAAGGGCAATTAAGAATTGGGCAATTATTGTTCTGGTTTTTAGGTGGCACAGTAGTTAGTACTGCTGCTTCACAACGCCACAAACCCGGGTTCAATTGGCTTAGGTCACTGTCTGCACGTTCTCCCTGTGTCTACATGGGTTTCCTGCGGTTTTCTCCCACAGTGTGAAAGATGTGCTGATTAGATGCATTGGCCATGCTAAATTCTCCCACAGTGTATCCAAACAGGTGCCGCAGTGTGGCGACTTGGGGATTTTCATAATGACTGCGTTGCAGTGTTAATGTAAACCTACTGGTGACACTAATGAATAAACAAACAGTGATGCTCACATTCTCTCAAATGGGGGGGGGAAAGAATCGCTTTGTCCAAATGTTGAAGAGTACCCCGATCTGAAAATGCAGGTTACACATTGCGTAATAGCACCTGATAGAGAATTATAAGATAGAACATAGAACATTACAGCACAGAACAGGCCCTTCGGCCTTCGATGTTGCGCCGACCAATATAAAAAGCAATGCTCCTCCAAACTAAACCATTCCCTTCTCTTCCATATACTTATCAACTAACCTCTAAAACGCCACCAAACTTGGCGCATCTACAACAGCTGCAGGCAGGGCATTCCACTCCCTAATCACTCTTTGAGTAAAGAACCTACCTCTGATATCCGTCCTATAACTCATACCCCTTAATTTAAAGCTGTGTCCCCTCGTGCTAGCTCTCTCCATCCTAGGAAAAAGGCTATCACTGTCCACCCTATCTAAACCTCTAATCATCTTATATGCTTCAATAAGATCCCCTCTTAGCCGCCTCCTTTCTAACGAAAACAACCTCAAATCCTTCAACCTCTCTTCATAGGACCTGCCCTCCATACCAGGCAACATCCTGGTAACCTCCTCTGTACCCTCTCCAATGCCTCCACATCTTTCTTATAATGTGGGGACCAGAACTGCACACAATACTCCAAGTGCGGCCGCACTAGAGTTTTGTACAGTTGCAACATGACGTTGCGGCTCCGAAATTCAATCCCCCTACCAATAAAGCTAAGACTCCGTATGCCTTCTTAACAACCTTATCGACTTGACTGCCTACTTTCAGGGATCTATGCACAAATACACCAAGATCCCTCTGTTCATCAACACTATTAAGAATCCTACCATTAGCCCTATACTCTACACATGTATTATTCCTGCCAAAGTGCATTACCTCACACTTTTCCACATTAAACTCCATTTGCCACTCTCGGCCCAGCTCTGCAACTTGTCCAAGTCACTCTGTAAACTATAACACCCCTCTTCACTATCTACCACTCCACCGACTTTAGTGTCATCTGCAAATTTACTAATCCATCCTTCAATACCCTCATCCAGATCATTTATAAAAAATACAAACAGCAGGGGCCCCAAAACAGACCCCTGAGGTACACCACTTGTCACCGAACTCCACGATGAATATCTCCATCAACCACCACCCTCTGTCTTCTATCTGCTAGCCAATTCCTAACCCAATTAGCTAAATCACCCTCTATCCCATACATCTGCATTTTCTGCAGCAGTCTTCCATGGGCCACCTTATCAAACGCCTTACTAAAGTCCATATATACCACATCAACAGCCTTACCCCCATCCACCTCTTTGGTCACTTTTTCAAAAAACTCAATAAGGTTAGTAAGGCACGACCTACCCTTCACAAAAACCATGCTGACTATCCCCAATCAATTCATTTCTCTCTAAATAACTATAAATCCTATCCCTAATAATTCTCTCCAATACTTTGCCCACAACAGAAGTAAGACTCACTGGCCTATAATTCCCTGGAAGGTCTCTCGTCCCCTTCTTGAACAATGGGACCACATTCGCTATCCTCCAGTCCTCCGGAACCACACCCGTAACCAACGAGGACCTGAAGATCAGAGCCAGAGGCTCTGCAATCTCCTCTCTTGCCTCCCAGAGAATCCTAGTGTAAATCCCGTCTGGCCCAGGGGACTTATCCAACTTCAAACCCTCGAGAATATCTAGCACATCCTCCCTATCTACTTCGATACTTTCCAGTTTGCTACCCTGTACCTCAGTGTTCTCCATAACTACAGTTACATCACCCTGCGTGAATACCAAAGAGAAATATTTATTCAGTGCCTCTCCAATCTCTTCAGGCTCCACGCACAACTTCCCACTGCTGTCTATGACTGGCCCTAATATTGTCCTAACCAATCTTCTATTCTTAACATATCTAAAGAAAGCTTTAGGATTCTCCTTAATCCTATCAGCCAAAGTCTTCTCGTGTCCCCTCTTAGCTCTCCTCCATTCACTCTTTAGCTCCCTCCTGGCTAATCTATAGCTATCCATTGCACTAACCGAGCCTTCAAGCCTCATCCTGACATAAGCCTCCTTTTTCCTTTTAACTAGCAAATCAACTTTTTTCGTACACCAAGGTTCTCTTACTCGACCATTTCCTCCTTGCCTGACAGGGACGTACTTATCAAGGACTCGCAGCAGCTGCTCCTTGAATAAGCTCCACATTCCAGATGTTCCCAGTCCCTGTAGTTTCCTAGTCCAATCTATGCACCCTAAGTCTCTCCTGATGGCCTCATAATTACCCTTCCCCCAGCTATAACTACTGCCCCCAGCTTCATGCCTATCCCTATCCATCACGAAGGTGAACGTAACCGAATTGTGGTCACAATTCGGATTCATTGTGGTCACAATTCACAAGATGTTGAGAGGTATAGATAGGGTGGATTCGCGGAGGCTATTTCCCAGGGCTGAAATGGTCGCTATGAAAGGACACAGGTTTAAAGTGCTGGGGAGCAGGTACAGAGGAGATGTTAAGGGTAAGTTTTTCACTCAGAGGGTGGTGAGTGAGTGGAATTGGCTGCCGATGGTCGTAGTAGAGGCGAACTCGCTGGGGTCTTTTAAGAGACTTCTGGATGAGTATATAGGATTTAATGGGATTGGGAGTTACAGATAGGCTTGGTAGGATGGATATCATTAGTGCAACTTGTGGGCTGAAGGGCCTGTTTGTGCTATCGTGTTCTATGCTCTAATATTAACAATGTACACAGCAGAGAGACAGTCCAAATTCCAATCCCAGTTACTAATCACATTGCTTTTCCTGACAGCTTGCTGAGACCGAATAGAACTGTTTGAAACTTCAGGGTCATGTTTGACCCTGAGGTGAGCTTCCAAACACGCCTCTGTACAATCACTCAAACCACCTGTTTCCACCTCTGTAACATCAGTCAACTCCTCCTATCTCAACTCAACTGCTGCTGAAATCCTGATTCGTACGTTTGTTATCTTGAAACTCAACTGTTCCAACCCACTACCAAATTCTACCCTCTGTCAACTTGAAGTCATCCAAAACTGCTGCTGGTGCCTTAGCTTACATGAGGTCTTAGTCACTTATCACCCCTGAATTTGCTGAACTACATTGGCCCCTAGTTGAGCAATCCCTCAATTTGAAAACTCTCAGTTGTGTTTTCAAAGCTCTCCTGTGATTTTGATTCCTATCTCTGGTTTCCTCCAGCCCACCAAATCCCTGAGAGACCTGTGCTAATCTAATTCTAGTTTCTTCATAGAACCCCAACAGTGCAGAAGAAGGCCATTCGGTCCATCGAGTCTGCACTGACCTCAATTCCACCCAGGCCCTAACTCCGTAACCCCACATATTTACCCTGCTAATCCCTCTGACAGTAAGGTCAATTTATCATGACTAGTCAACCTAACTCATAGAACTTTGGACTGTGGGAGGAAACCGAAGCACTGGAAAAAACCCACGTAGACACGGGGTGAGCGTGCAGATTCCACACAGACAGTGACGCAAGGCCAGAATTGAACCTGTGCCCCTGGTGCTGTGAGGCAGCACTGCTACCCACTGTGCTGCCCATTTTGTGCATCATCATTTTAATTGCACTACCGTTAATGGCTGTGGCCTTAGATGCTTAAACTCCAAGCTCTGGAATTTCCTTGCTGCACTTTCTCCCCTCCTTCAAGACATCTCAAGACCTGCCTCATTGATCAATATTTTGCTCATCTGACCTAATTTCATGTGGTTCGGTGCCTACTATTGCTTCACGAAACCCACCACCACCTCCACCCCCCACACCCCCATAATATTTATAATTATGACCATTTATAATTATTCTTCGTATTCCTTACACATTCCTGTGGGAGCTGGAAACTGAACAGTTGACTTCCAATGGACAGATGCTCTTGCCATTGACTTATTGTCTACAGGTGCAAAGATCTTATACCTTCTCAGCAAGTCTCTTGAATCCCCTCCCCCTCTCTCCAGTCTCCCCTCTCTCTCCCTCCTCCCCTTTCCTCTCTCTCCCTCTCCCACCACAAGAACATCCATGTCTCCCAACTATTTCGTTGGGTGAAATTCAGATGGATCACATGACTTACTTCGCTCTTCCATTTGCCTTAAGTTAATGAGAATGTCCCAAACTACTAACAATCTAGTTAACCCATGCATTTTTAACACCGGAGACTCAGTGAGGTGGAAATATTCAAACATACACATGTTGTTAAATTTGCCTTCACTTTTGCTGCACTCTCTCTCACTCTCTCAAACTAAAGCATATTTATTTGTTGTTGGGGATATGCAGCATAAAAGTATTTTGCAAATAGTACCAGAGACAGCAAAAGGTGGAAAATACAGAACGGGTTAAACATGCCTCCCAGTGACTTCTTGAAGTGTGACCATATTTGTGTTTTGGAACACGGAGCCTTGTATTGCTGACAAGTTGTGTCTTGTATCTGACTTGAGTTGATTGCAAAGGAAGAGAGATGCCTATAATCCATGCCTCTGTTCATCCCCGAAGCTTTGAGTTTTAAAGGCGATTTTATATTTCATGAGTGCCATTCTGTCCCCAATCAATGCAGCAAGTGTATCACTATTAGTACCCACTGTGACCCACCTTCCTGTGTTAACTGCCTGCATTAACCTCAGCAGTTTTGTCTTTGGTCTGCACCAGCTCCGTGTGAATTGTGCTTGGAGAAGCTCACATCTCCCGTGTGTCCAAAATGTACTGTTGGACCAGGAAAACCAATCTAAGCACTGCAGATAAACGTGATTCTTCTGATAGTTTGGACTAGTGATGACTTGTGCTGCTTGATAAATACTGCAGATTGCTTTCGGATGCTGGTTGATCAGTTCCCGGATGAGTGGATGTTGTTGAACAATAGTTGAATTAAAAATACACACAGCTTCCTGCAGCGTTGGCTAAAACACAGAAGCTGAGTTTCTTTCCTGGTGGTGAAAGCATCCGGCTATTTGCAGAATGAACCATGACAGATCAGGATGCAGGCGCCGTCTGAAGCACAGAATGAGAGGTCACTTCACAGTCTGAAGTAATAAACATTGACCAGCTATTAATGTTTATTAACGCTGCACATACTTACTACACGCACACAATGTCCAATTCCCTATTGGAGGATTTCTATGTGGGAGGCAGAATTGACACCTCGAGGAATGGAAGGAGAAATGTTATGCACGGATCACCGATCATTCAGGAGTAGGGTTAATTGTCAAGTTGTATATGTTTGGCTGGTTTGGACCCACTTAGACTTGACTCTAGAACACTAGGTAGAAGATTTTGGAGCAGGGAGCTGTAGCAGATCATAGACTAGATTGGAAACTCCCACTTGAAATTGATGGGATTTTCAAATGCTTGTGTTGAAGGATGTCACCTACATCATTTCCTTTGGTGCCATAATGCAGTTGATCCAGAGAAGATGGGGGAGCGGGGAGGTGGGTCATGAGGAACCCCTTCAGGTGGCAAGAGTTCTAAAGGACCTGCTTAATACCTCCCGGAAAGGTAAGTGGATCACTGCATTGGACAAGGAAGGAGGAGCAGCAAAGATGGAGACTGTTTGCTACTGTTGAGGAAACAGTCTGGACATTTTGAATCCAATCAGAACCACATGCCAGGAGTGGTGTGTAAATTTCCCTTTGGATTCTCCTACCGTTCTTTGTTACACAGATGAGTTGAATCTGGCATTCATTCAGTTGGATGCAGGACATGAACGCTGGAACAGGGGAATGTGTGGTGGGGGGAGGAAAATGCTCTGGATTTGGAGCTTTCATGAAAAATGTTGACCAATTTTTAAATTCCAGTTCCAGTTGAGACCTCAGACTGCGTACAGAGATACAACATGGATGGGTTTTGACAAATTCAAAGACCGTCTTGGAAACATAAAGCTAAAAATACACAAATTTGAGTATCCAGTTTTACATTTTTATCCATTTGGACGTGTTTCCAACAGAAGATAGCGAACAGAGGCAGGGAGACGCGGTGCTGAGGCTAACGCAACAGAACCTTTCCTGCTATCCTTTCTGAAATAGCGTACTTATCATAAGTTGCATCTTCCTAAACAGATGACCTGGACCTTTTGTAGTCACGCATGTTTGTCAAATCACATGTGTCTATTTAACCCTTTTTATTTCTTTGGTTGATGGGATATAGTTGCCTGGGAAGAATAGCTTTTGCAGCACTTTGTTAGGTTTCTGAGCTTAATGCGTACAGCGATGTGATTGCTCATGTCTTATGATGAAGCCAACAAACAGTGGAAACTTTGGATGTGGTTTGAGCAGGAACTCATAGAATTAGAGAATGGTTACAACACCAAAGAAGGCTGTTCGGCCCATCGTGCCTATGTTGGCTCTATGCAAGCGTAACTGACTCACTCCTTACCACTGTAGCCATGCAATTTATTTTCTCTTTAGATGATTATTCAGTTCCCTTCTGAAAACCACGATTGAATTTCTATCCTCCAGACTCTCAGGCACTGCATTTTTGACCCTAACTACTGGCTGTAAAATAAACGTTCTTCCTCATATCATTATTGTTTCTGTGACCAATCATTCCAGATGCGAGAGAGAAAAAGCAGGCTGCTCCTGACAACAAGAAGGAGCTAGAATCTATTATTAAGGTAGTCTTAATGCATTTAGTAACATATAGTATGATTTGAACAGCTCAACAACATTTTTGCAAAAGAGAAACCCTGTTTGATTAAGCATTTTTAGAGGATGTAACTAGTCAGATAGATGAAGGGGAACCAGTAGATATGGGGTATTTGTAATCTTTGTAATTCTATATGCTTAGAGGGTTATGGCTACGCAGTTATCAGGTGTATTTCAGGCTGAAATAAAAAGCTTTTTGGTGTCTTGGGGAATCGGGGAATATGGGGATCGGTGGGCAAGTGGAGTGGAAGATCAAAGATCAGCCATGATCGTAGTGAATGGTGGAGCATCTCGAAGGGCCACAATGTCTTCTCCTGCTTATTATGTTCATCCGAAATCAACATCCTCAAATTCTTAATCATACCACCAAGAGGAACAGTTTCTCCCAATCTATTGATACAAGCCTTGATGATTTTGAAAATCTCCTATCAAATCTCTTCTTGTGGAGGTAGAAGTAGATGGTCTTTAAGATGGCGTGAATGTGGTTAAAAACTCATGTCAAAGTGACTCCAAAGTTGCAAACAGGCTGATTTATTCTTAGAATGCCCCCAGTTCTGTTGTCTAATCATCCCTGTGATTTCTGGTCTGACAATAGCTCGGTTTTAAAATCCCAATCCCTTCCTTTAAATACCTCTCTGGATTCAACCCTTCCTAACTCTGTAACCTCAGACATCACAACCCTCAAGGTCTCTCTCTCAATCATTGCCGATTTTTATGATGCCACCCTTGGTCGTTATGCTGTCTAGACCCTGAGCCCTGAATTTTCCTTCTTAAGCCTCACTATCTCCACAAAAGTTTTCCTTAAACCTACCCCTTTGACCAAGCTTTTAATCATTGCCCTAATATTGCCTTATGCAGCTCACTGACAATGATATTTTGGGCCATTGCATCTGTGAAGTGTGAAGTACTTTGGGACAAGTTATAATCTGTTCTGAGTTTTCTTTTGTGTGCAAACTGCTGTTGTAAATTACAAAATCTCATCCCAGTGCTGGCCTCTGGGTTTGCTCTGACTTTTGCCACTTTCCAATGTAATCCTAGAAAAATGAATGACCATTTTCAGCATTGAGAAGCATTTATTTTCCTGTACCAATGATTACCTCCGTCACTGAAATTGGGAGGAGGCAATGTTTTCGCCCGTTATTTGTAAACAATATATCTCAAAAACAAATGATGGATTTTGATGAAATTTGATATGAAGGTATTGTGCAAGAAAGAACTTACTTGTTTTTGGTAAAGGTCCTGATCTGGATCCTGGAATTCCTTCAAAGGATCTGTTGATGTTGGGAGATGGGGCAAATTGTTTTGTTTTTAAAAAAATATGTTACGGATTGTTTTATTTAGAATGTTATGCATTGCCTCAGCAGCTATAGTGGAAGTTCTCGAAATATGAACAGAGTTTTCAGAGCAGGTTGTTGAATGCGGGTTGACTTGAAACCTCCCCGGTGAGATGGAAGCTGTTACGTAAAGAAAATGTTGTCAACTTTGTAGTTATGGACCATCAAACCAGCAGGGGAAAGCTGCAGGAAGAGCTGTGTAATTGTAATAGTGTTAACACGATGAGGCAGAGGCATTTTGCTGAGTGTCCTCTTTAACTCATTTATGCTGAATTTACCACACCTCTCAGTTTCAATTTGTTTTTTCTCTGTGGCAACTTATTAAATGTTTTTTGGGTGTCTATTAAAAATAGAAGGCCAATATTTGAGCAGCAAATGCTTTCGACCCTCCAGCCTATCTTGCTGAACCTAGACTGTCACTTAAATCACTTGCTGTTGAGAGAGGTGGAATGTTTCTTTGATTATTGGACCCTTTTTGAAATGGCCATATGGATACAATCCTGACGCATATTGAAGTGTTTCAGGAATAGAATACCTCAAGCTCCGTCTTTGTTTTTTTTTAAATCATCAGATGCTGATTGCTTTATTTAAATGGACTCGCTGGGAAGGCTTGCCAGCGAGCATTGTTTCAATTTGTTGAGATGGTAAATCAGGTCTTTCAGCGTACTAGCTCTCTCTATTGTACTGATATGGGGAAAGAGTTCAAATAAAACTTGTGGAGCTTGCATCCTACTTTACAAGCTTCCTTTCCAGACTAACTTTACAAGCAATACTAGATTAGAAGTCATACCAGTTAAAGGAAACAGGTCCTTGTAGGCTTGATCAGTTTAAAGTATGAAAGCGGGAACTGAGTGTAGCAGTTTTTGTGAATGCCGGATGTTCTAAAGTATTTGCAGACACAGTAAATATTTTTGAAATACACTCACTGTGGTAGAGAACTGTGGCAGCCAACATGGGTCTCACAACTAGCTTTGATGCACTGACTAATTGCCCATATTGGTTGAGGAATGTTGTCCAGGGTGAATTTGCCTGCCGTTTTTTGAATTAGTACCACAAGTGCCAATGAGGTTTTACGTTGAATGTGCTACATGAAAAGTTGCACCTCTGGTAATAGAGACTCAATATTTTGGAATGTGGTTCAAGACCACGCACAGTCTCTACAGCTACCTTTTGGAGGTACTTGGTAAGTGACTGATACCAAATTGCTGCCAATTGAGATAGTTCAAGAGAACGTTCACTGTTACCTTCTTGGGCAATCAGGAATGGGCAATAAAGTACAGCTTTGCCAGCAACGCCTACATCCCAAGCGTGAATAAAGAAACATAGAACGTAGAACAATACAGCACAAACAGGCCCTTCAGCCCACGAGTTGCGCCAATCACATCTACCAATCCACAGACCTATCCAGAACCCCCTATCCTATTCTTTTCCATATACTCATCCAGAAGTCTGTTAAAAGACCCCAGTGAGTTTGCTTCAACAACCTCCGATGGCAGTCGGTTCCATTCATTCACCACCCTCTGAGTGAAAAACCTACCCCTGACATCTTTGTATTTGCTTCCCTGCACCTTAAATCTGTGTCCTCTCGTATTGACCATTTCCGCTCGGGGAAATAGTCTCTGAGAGTCCACCCTATCTATTCCTCTCAACATTTTATAAATCTCTATCAGGTCGCCTCTCAACCTACGTCTCTCCAGTGAGAAGAGTCCCAGCTCCCTCAACCTATCTTCATAAGGCCTGCCTCCCAATCCAGGAATGGGAGAATCAGTCAGAACTGCTGCGTCAATGTTACCTTACCTTAGTAGGTAGTAGCTTAACCTCAGGATCAGAAGATTAGAATCATAGAATCCCAAAGTAGGACATCTGACCCATCGAATCTGAAAGAGTTTCCCACCCCCCGGCACTCCCCTCCACTTGATATCCATAACCCTGCGCATTCACCATGGCTAATCCACCTACTGTGAATATCATGACAGTGTGGGAGAAAGCAAACCACCCAGAGGAAACCCACACAGACACCAGGAGAATGAGCAAGTTCCACGCAGTGGTCACCCGAGGCTGGAAGTGAACCCGGATCCCTGGTGCTGTGAGGCAACAGTGCTGACCGCTGTGCCACTGTGTATTCACAAATCATCTTCCAGAAAACTGAGCAGAAATCCAGATTGACATCCTCGTGGAGTACTGAGATCACTGCATGTGGAATCGCAAACAATATTTCTGAGAACAACGGCACAGTGTGTGGCACAATATATATCAATGTCCTCAGGGGGTTACCTTTGACAGGAAGCTCAATTGGACTAGTTATCAGAGCAGGTTCTTGTGCGCAGTTCTGGTCGCCTCACTATAGGAAGGATGTGGAAGCTATTGAAAGAGTGCAGAGGAGACTTACAAGGATGCTGCCTGGTTTGGGAGGCAGGCCTTAGGTTGAGGGAGCTGGGACTCTTCTCCCTGGAGAGACGTAGGTTGAGAGGCGACCTGATCGAGGTTTATAAAATGTTGAGAGGAATAGATAGGGTGGACTCTCAGAGACTATTTCCCCGAGCTGAAATGGTCACTGAGAGGACACAGATTTAAGGTGCAGGGAAGCAAATACAAAGGAGATGTCAGGGGTAGGTTTTTCACTCAGAGGGTGGTGAGTGAATGGAACCGACTGCCGTCGGAGGTTGTTGAGGCAAACTCACTGGGGTCTTTTAAAAGACTTCTGGATGAGTATATGGAAACGAATGGGATAGGGGGTTATAGATAGGTCTGTGGATTGGTAGGTATAGATGTGATTGGCGCAACTCGTGGGCCGAAGGGCCTGTTTGTGCTGAAGTGTTCTGTGTTTCTATGTTTCAGGTCAAGGGCTTGGATTCATGCAACGAGTAAGGTTTCGGACTCCCTGACCGCATATCACAATAAGAAGTCTTACACCAGATTAAAGTCCTTTAACCAGGACTTAGAACTGGTGTTGTGAGACTTCTTACTGTGCTTCTCCTAATCCAGTGCCAGCATCTCCACATCACAACTCTCAGGTCAGGAGTGTGATGGAATACTGTCCACCTGCCTGGATGGGTGTGGCAGCAACGACACTTAATAAGCTCAACACCATCCAGGACAAAGCAGCCCCGCTTGACTGACAGCCCGTCCACAAACATGCACTCCCTCCACCATCGATACACAGTGGCAGTCGCCTGTACTGTCTACAAGATGCACCGCCAGAACTCACCAAGGCTCCTTAGACAGCACTTTCCAAACTCATAACTGTTACCACGTAGAAAGCACAGCAAACAAATGGAAACACCATCACCTGAAAGTTGGCAATCAAGTCGATAAGGTTGTTAAGAAGGCATACAGAGTCTTAGCTTTTATTGGTAGGGGGATTGAATTTCGGAGCCGCAACGTCATGTTTCAACTGTACAAAACTCTAGTGCGGCCGCACTTGGAGTATTGTGTGCAGTTCTGGTCCCCACATTATAAGAAAGATGTGGAGGCATTGGAGAGGGTACAGGGGAGGTTTACCAGGATGTTGCCTGGTATGGAGGGCAGGTCTTATGAAGAGAGGCTGAGGGATTTGAGGTTGTTTTCGTTAGAAAGAAGGCGGCTAAGAGGAGACCTTATTGAAACATATAAGATGATTAGAGGTTTAGATAGGGTGGACAGTGATAGCCTTTTTCCTAGGATGGAGAAAGCTAGCACGAGGGGACATAGCTTTAAATTAAGGGGTGGTAGTTATAGGACGGATGTCAGAGGTAGGTTCTTTACCCAGAGGGTGGTAAGGGTATGGAATGCCCTGCCTGCTGCAGTTGTAGATGCGCCAAGTTTGGTGGCGTTTAAGAGGTTAGTAGATAAGTTTATGGACGAAAAGGGAATGGTTTAGGTTAGAGGGTCATTACTTTTTCCTAATTGGTCGGCGCAACATCAAAGGCCGAAGGGCCTGTTCTGCGCTGTTATGTTCTATGAAAGGTTCCTGTAAGCTACTCGCCATCTCTGCTCCTTCACTGTTGCTGGGACAAAATCCTGGAACTCCCTGCTTAGCAGCACCATAGGAGTACCTATGCCAGACAGAGCACAGCGCTTCAAGATGGCTTTGTACCACCACCTTCTCAAGGAAAATTAGGGATGGGCTGGCCTAGCCAGTAACACACACATATCCTCGTGAAAAAAAAAAGGAACAGGTGATTCAGCTCAAGTAGTCCACCTCCCCCTCCCCAACCCTCATCCATCTTTTCTGCTCTATCACCGTCAGATTAATTCTACATTCCCTTCTCCTGCATATGCTTCTCCTTACTTCCCTTTAAATGCATTTATATTATTCACTTCAGTGAATTCTGTGGTAGTGAGTTCCACATTCCCATCACTTGCTTGGTCTTCTGAATTCTCAGTTGGGTTTTTTGGTGACTGTCTTATTTCATGGCCTCCGGTTTTCATTTTCCCACAAATGCAAACATTCTCTCTGCTCCTACTTGGTCATCCTCTTCCATAAATGTAAACTTCTTTTAGGTCCTCCCTCAGCCATTTCTTTACAAGGGAAAAGAGATGCAGTTTGCTCATTGTTTGATGGTTACAACCTCATGGTTCAGATATCATCCTTGTAAATGTTTTTGTACAGTCTTCAGTACCTCCAAAGGTGCCTTAATAATGTGGCAACCAGAATTGTACACGGAATTCCAACTGTACTGTAACCAAGGTTTGATACAGGTTTAACATCACTTCCCAACTTTTCAGTTTTATCCCTGTAGAAATAAATTTAAGTGCTTAGTTTGCTTTTATTATAGTGTGAATGGTTGGGGGCACTACTTTTGAATGATTTATCCCTTTGTTCCTCGACGTAATTTCCATTCTTATTTTCCAAATAATATGCAACCTCTTTATTTTTCTTTGCAAAGTAAAATGTCTCTTGCTTATCGGTGTTGAAAATCATTTGCCAATTATTTGTCCATTCTGCAAGTTTGTTGATGTCATCTTGTATTTCATTGTAGCCCTCCTCAAATGTCTGCTATCCCCTAAATTGGTTGTGTCCACAAATTTAGGAATTCTGTTTTTGGTTTCAAGGTCTGAAATTAATTGTGAGCAGCACAATTAATATCAGTATTGCCAGACCCATCCACCTAAGATTTAATTTGTAAAACTCTAAATAACTACCTTTTACTCTGTTTTTGTGTCTCTGCCAGCTGGCTATGCATTCTGATAATTGCCCCTGATTTCATGTATTCTGACTTTATTCATTGGTCTACCTTATTGAAGACCTGTTTGAAAATCTATAAATATTATATCTACTTAATTCCATTATCTGTTCTCAGAGTTAACTCCTCAAAGAATTCAACATGTTTGGTTCATGTTGATTATTCATTGTAATATTTTGGATTTTTTTTTTAGAGAAGGGCAGAGTAATGGTATTGTCACTGGACTAGTAATCCAGAGATTTAGTAATCCAGGGTAATGTTATGGGGATCCCGGTTCAAATCTCACCATGGCAGATGCTAAAATTTGAATTCAATAAAAATCTAGAATTAAAAGTCCACGAAACTGGACCATTTGATGGGCAACACGACAGCTCAGTGACTATCGCTGTGCTGTGCAGATGCATGGATTTGGGCTTGTGTCTGTGGGAGTTTGCGCATTCTCCCATTCTTTGTGTAGGTTTTCTCCGGGTGCTCCGGTTTCCTCCCACATCCCAAAGATGTGCTCTTAGGCTAATTGGCAAAACAAATTCTCCCTAAATTGTCTCAAATTTGGTTTTTAATCCATAGATCTATAAACATGGACAGGGATCACGGGTAGAGGTGGGAACATCGAGGTGGTGGCGCAGGCTCTGTTTCCTGTGCTGTTTTGTTCTTTGTTCTTTGAAACCATTGTTGACTGTCATAAAACCCCAATGGGTTCACTAATGTTCTTTAGGGAAGGAAATCTGCCATCCTCACCTGGTGACTCCAGACCAATTCTTAAAATGCCCTCCGTTCCAGTGCAATTAGGGATGCGCAATAAGTGCGAGCCCAGCCAGTCGTGTCCACGTTGCATAAAAGAACAAGAAGAAGATAATCTGTTTTTGCTACTTGCCAGTGTTAATTTGGTTGGTTTATAATTCCCTGAGCATTTTTTAACTTCCTTCTAAATACACAAAGAAAGTTAGCTAACTGGCCAAGGCTTCTGCACTGCACCATCTTGTAAGGAATTATAAGGTGCATAGCCTTGCCTCTGCTTTCTCTAAAGCATGCTTCTAGAATATGAAAATGCAATCCATCCAGTCCAGGAGTTTATCTGCCTTTGAGTTTAGTTATTATAACTGATATTTCTCCCTGTTTTATTTTATATGTGGTTATATCATTTCTAATCCCGTTTTTCTGATGCTGTCCAATCGATCCATCTCTCTGGCAAGTACAGAAGTAAAATGATTATTTAATATTTCTACCATGTTATTATCACTGCCTGTGATTTTTATCCTAACAGTATCTTAGGTTACTATTCCATTCCATTTTTTTCATATTTGCTATATAGTTCTAAGATCCTTGATATATTAATTTCATAATTCCTCTATACCTTCCTAAGACTGCTTTGAATTTATTCGTAGTCTCTACTCTCTTTTGTCATGATGTCCTGTAGTGTCTGTATCCTTAGTGTATTTGATTCAGTTTTTTACTTTGTGTCCTTATTCATCTATAATGCCCCATTGGTGTTCGATTTGTTCTTGTATTTTAACGGAATATATTTTTCCTCTGTTGAACGTTGTTTGGAATGTTTCCTAATCTTTATCAATATTGTTGTCCATTCTATTTTCCCAAGTTTAGTTTCAAATTTAGCTCCTCAAAATTAATTTTTTCCCCATCTATTAACCAGATCTTTGCCAATCTTGTATCCTTTATAATTATTGTCCACGCCACATATTTATAATACGTCAGTATATTATCGTCACTCACACTCCTGTTTCACTTAACTTATCTGCTCTGCTTCATTCTTTGTAATGAGAATCAAAGTAAGTCATTCCTTATTTGACTTCTGATATATTGGGAATCTGCATTTTGTTTTAAGTTTTAAGTTTATTTATTAGTGTCACAAGTAGGCTTGTATTCACACTGCAGTGAAGTTACTGTGAAAATCCTCTCGTCACCACACTCGGGTGCCTGTTTGAGTACTCTGAGGGAGAATTTAGCCTGGCCAATGGATCTAACCAGCATGTCTTTTGGATTGTGAAAGAAACAGGAGCATCTGGAGGAAACCCACACAGACACAGGGAGAACATGCAGATTCTGCACAGACAGTGACCTAAGCCAGGAATCGAACCTGTCCCTGGCAGTGTGAGGCAGCAGTGCTAATTACTGTATTTTTCAGAATCCCACAAAATTACCACCTGATAGGACACTTAGTGCCTGTAGTAATGGTAGCAGAAAACTAAAGATTATTAAAGATTTTTGCAACTGCATTTTAGAACGTAGAACATTACAGCGCAGAACAAGCCCTTCGGCCTTCGATGTTGCGCCGACCAATTAGGAAAAAGCCATGACCCTCCAAACTAAACCATTCCCTTTTCGTCCATAAACTTATTTAGTAACCTCTTAAACGCCACCAAACTTGGCGCATCTACAACTGCAGCAGGCAGGGCATTCCATACCCTTACCACCCTCTGGGTAAAGAACCTACCTCTGACATCCGTCCTATAACTACCACCCCTTAATTTAAAGCTATGTCCCCTCGTGCTAGCTTTCTCCATCCTAGGAAAAAGGCTATCACTGTCCACCCTATCTAAACCTCTAATCATCTTATATGTTTCAATAAGGTCACCTCTTAGCCGCCTTCTTTCTAACGAAAACAACCTCAAATCCCTCAGCCTCTCTTCATAAGACCTGCCCTCCATACCAGGCAACATCCTGGTAAACCTCCTCTGTACCCTCTCCAATGCCTCCACATCTTTCTTATAATGTGGGGACCAGAACTGCACACAATACTCCAAGTGCGGCCGCACTAGAGTTTTGTATAGTTGCAACATGACGTTGCGGCTCTGAAATTCAGTCCCCCTACCAATAAAAGCTAAGACTCCATATGTTTTCTTAACAACCTTATCGACTTGACTGCCAACTTTCAGGGATCTATGCACATATACACCAAGATCCCTCTGTTCATCAACACTATTAAGAGTCCTACCATTAGCCCAGACCTTTTAGCATCATTGTGGAGACCTGCAAGCTAGTGTTTTCTGACAATTCATTCTATCACGATTAAGGAGTTTGTGATTGACAACAAGAACATCTTGAGACCAGATGAATGTGATCTGAATGTTATTTATCTCCTAACGTGCTGTGCATGTTGTGAGCTTTTCTGCCGAATTAATAGAAAATTGGAGTAACTGCTAACTGGCATCTGTCAATCCAAGCAAAGGAACATTACAGGACACTGTTGAGAGTGTTACCACACTTTCAGGTGGTTAAAAGTATTGAAAAGAAAGCGAGCCAATCGTTTTACTGTGTTTTTCCAACCTGGGGCCAAATATTCTGCAACAGCTTCCAAGGTGCAAACTTCCCACCAAATTGCAACAAAACTCTGACTGACAGTCTGTGCTTATTCATCACTCAATACCAGGTTAAAGTCCAACAGGTTTATTTGGCAGCAAAAGCCACTAGCTTTTGGCACACTGCCCCTTTGTCAGGTGAGTGTGAGTTCTAATCACAAACAGGGCATATAAAGACACTAACTCAACTTACTAATGACTGGAATGTGAGCCTTTACAGATAATCAAGTCTTAAAGGTACAGACACTGTGAGTGGAGAGAGCATTAAACACAGGTTAAAGAGATGTGTATTGTTTCCAGGCAGAACAGTTAGAGTCTTTATATGCCCTGTTTGTGATTAGAACTCCCACTCACCTGACAAAGGGACAGCCAGCGCTCTGAAAGCTAGTGGCTTTTGTACCAAATAAACCCGTTGGACTTTAAACTGGTGCTGTGAGACTTCTTACTGTGTTTACCCCAGTCCAAAGCTGGCATCTCCACGTCATTATTCGCCACAACAGAATTTGTAGCCATCATCAGAATTTTTGTTTTCCATGTGGAAGAAAGCTATTTGGTCCATTCCTTCTATGCTGACCCTCCAGATAAAAAAATTATTTTCTACCATTCTCCCATCTTCTCACAACAACCCTCCACATTGTACCCTTCCAAATAACAGCCTACATGTCTTTTGAAAGCCTCCATTGAATCTGGATGTTTCTGGATGAATCTGGAGGCAATGTTGAATCCATTGCCTCAGGCAGTGTATTCCAAACCTTAAGTCAAAAGTATTCCTCCTATCAGTGTATCTTGTAGTGAGGTGACCAGAACTGCACAGGAAGTGCAGGAAGGATGTGGAAGCTATTGAGAGGGTGCAGAGGAGATTTACAAGGATGTTGCCTGGATTGGGGAGGCATGCCTTATGAAGATAGGTTGAGGGAGCTGGGTCTCTTCTCCCTGGAGAGGCGAAGGCTGAGAGGCGACCTGATAGAGGTTTATAAGATGTTGAGAGGAATAGATAGAGTGGATTCTCGGAGGCTATTTCCCAGGGCTGAAATGGTCGCTACGAGAGGACACAGGTCTAAGGTGCTGGGGAGTAGGTACAGAGAAGATGTCAGGAGTAAATTTTTCACTGAGAGGGTGGTGAGTGAATGGAATCGGCTGCCATCGGTGGTGGTAGAGGCGAACTTGCTGGGGTCTTTTCAAAAAGATTTCTGGATGAGTATGTGGGATTTAATGGGATTGGGAGTTATAGTTAGTTCTATGGTTTGGTAGGTATGGATATGATTGGCACAATTTGTGAGCCGAAGGGCCTGTTTGTGCTGTAGTGTTTTATGTTCTATTATTTTATGCTTCCTTTTACAAATGACTTTAAATTGTCCTCGTTCTTTTCTACAGTCGCCAGTGTCTTCACACCTTTACCAAAATGTGGCTCCCTGAACTGGATGCAATGCTCCAGCTGAGGCCAAATTAGTGCCTTAAACAAGTTCAATATATCCTCCTTGAACTTGTATTCTGTCCTATTAATAAAGGCTGAGATACTGTTTACTTTATTAACCATTTTAAAACTGTCCTGCCACTTTCAATGTCTGATACCATATATACTCCTGTATCCCCTTTGGAAAGTTCCTCTGTTTTATAATGTCTCTCCATCTGCTTTCTATCAAAACGCACATTTCATATTTCTCTGCCTTGTACTTCTAGGTCATTAATATATATCAGCAAAAGCAAGGATCTCAACACTGACTCTTTGCGATTTTCACTGCCATCGTTTCTCTATCCCTAAAAACATCCGCTAATTAATGAAAGCAAAATGCTTCAGCTGCTGGAAATCTGAAATGAAAACAGAAAATGCAGTAGGTCTGACAACATCTGTGGAGAGAGAGAAAAACACAGCTCTGAAGAAGAGTGACACGGACTCAAGTCATTAGCACTCATCCTTTCTTCACAGATGCTGCCAAACCTGCTGAGTTTTTTTCTAGCATTTTCTGTTTTTTATTTCAGATTCCCCGGTAGATAAAGGACTTCCATTTGAAGTCCCCTCTGACAGTGCAGCACTCCTGCAAAAACTCCAATTACTGGTATGGCACTTGAGACCAGCGTGGTGCCATTAAATCAAAGCAGCCCATTATAATGAATCCTTTATTATAGAAGATTTTAAATATGTTTTACTTTATGTTCTGGGTAGACTCAAGCTGTGGGAATGTGTATCAGAGAGCCCTAGATAAACACATGAAATTAATTCATATACATTATTATACAGTTTGGTTTATAGTTTAAAGCTGTCGCTGGATATCTGTTCCAGATACAGAATGGATAAGATGATTAATATGGATATTTTCAACTTTTATGTTGAATGCCTCCTTCAAATATTCAATCTACGCTTGCTTTTAAAACCCAAACTTGAGGATCACCCAATTAAATCTTGCCTCCTGTATCTTACACCACACAGAAAACCATCCTACAGACTGAGGAGCACTGGTGAAGGCAAAACTGGTTGGATTCCATTTTATCCATTGCGATTCTGTTGACTCACATTGGAATTTGCATAAACCATGTAAATTTGCATCATTTTATCGTTGCTTGTTTCATGATTTTGCAATTAGATTGTATACTTTGTTATATTTCTTTTAGGGTTTTACTGCTTAAATCTTCATAGGAATTGAATAAGTCATCAATTCCAATTCTTCAGTTAGCCTTGGTTTGTGTTTGACAGCTTGTTCTTTGCTTAGATTGGTGTGGTTTGATTATTGGTGTGTAAAGGCGAAAGTTAGGGTTAGGAATGTTTTGTCTCTACCGCATTAGGTGGCAAATTGAGTTAGCACATGACTGCAAACTAGCAGGAAGCTGCCACAGAATGGAAGTTGCTTGAGCTGCCACAGAAAAACTGCAAAGCTCCACAATAGTATTATTGTGACTCAAGGGGAGCCCATTGGGACTATGTTAGCTCTTTGTAGAGCAATCTAATTAGTTGCATCCCCTTGAGTTACTATCCCATATCCTATTGAAATAAGTTAATGGAAATAGCTTTTCTTTGTCTCCTTTATTTTAACTGCTCGTTATCTTTTATATCTTGATTAAAAATTCCCCCTCAATGGCATGGTGGCACAGTGGTTAGCACTGCTATCTCACAGTTCCAGGGACCTGGGTTCTGTTCCTGGCTTGGGTCACTGTCTTGTATGGAGTTTGCATGTTCTGCCTGTCTCTGCATGGGACTCCTCCGGGTGCTCTGGTTTTCTTCCACAGTCCAAACATGTGCAAGTTAGCTTGATTAGCCATGGTAAAGTATCCTGGGATGTGTATGTTAGAGCGATGAGCAGGGTAAATATGTGGGATTTTGAGGCTAGAGTCTGGATGGGATTGTTGTCAGTACAGACTTGATGGGCCAAATGGCCTCCTTCTGCACCGCAGGGTTTCTATGCTTTCAACCTCCTTTGCTCCAGGAAGAGTAACCCCAACTTCTCCAACCTAACCTTTGTAGCCAAAATCCCCTCATCTCTGATATCGTTCTGGTAAATCTCTTCTGCATCACCTTGAGGACCCTCTCATCCTTCCTAAAGTGTGCCGACCAGAACTGGATTGAGTACTCTAGTCATGGACTCACTATAGCTCTTGAAGATTTTCAAAGGTGGAACTGGGTCCCACAGGTTCATTGGTGTTATGACATGTTGGTGACACTTGGAATTGTTCATTATGCAAAGGTCAAAAATAGAAAGAAGGATTTATATTTATATCAAGCTGTTCATAATCTCAGGATGTTTTAGAGTACTTTATAGCTAACGTACTTTTGAAGTGTTGTAAAGAAAAAGCTGTAGCACATTTCTGCACAGCAAGCTCCCACAATCAGCAATATTGCAATGATCAGATAACCTGCCATGGCAATATCAGGCTGAGGGGCAAAAATTGGGCGGACAACAGGGATAAGTCCTTTGCTGCACTTTGGAGCAAATGGCTTCCTTCTGAGTGGTAGGAATCCAGTAGTTTTATCCTAATGAATCCAGGAATACACTAGTAGATTGTAGTAATTGGCCGACCTGAGCACAGAAAGAATTCCAATTTGTTTTCTTTCATCTCTGACTTCTCACTGCTACACCTTCCTATCACAAGAGGCACTTGCTTAAACTCCTCACTAAAAGTTGCTGCCAATATTTGTTCAATTTCCTACTCTGCCCAGTGGGTACAAGTTGCAGCTACTAAACAAGCTGCACCTTTTCTTGTGATATTTCATCTTTCAAAATAGATGATGTGGAGTTGCTGATGTTGGACACGGCTATACACTGTATGTAGTCTCACAACAGCAGATTAAAATCCAACAGGTTTATTTGCTGGCACGAGCTTTCTGAGCGTTGCCCCTTCATCAGGTGAGTGCAGGATTTGTTTCACAAACAGGGCATATACAGATACTAACTCAATTATGAGGTAATGGTTAGAATGCGAGTCTTAACAGATGCTCAAGTCTTTGCAGGTGCAGACAATGTGAGCGGAGGGAGCGTTAAGCACAGATTAAAGTGATGTGAATTGTCCCCAGACAGGACAATTAGTGAAATTTTGCAAGCCCAGGAAAGTTGTGAGGGTTACAGAGAGAGTGACATGAACCCAAGATCTTGGTTCAGGCCAACCTCGTGTGCAGAACTTGGCTATCAATCTCTGCTCAGTGACTCTGCGCTGTTGTGTGTCGTGAAGGCCGCCTTGGAGAACACTTGCCCGAAGGTCAGAGACTGAATGCCCTTGACTGCTGAAGTGTTCCCCGACAGGAAGGGAACACAAGGGCATTTCCTTCCTGTCAGAGAACACTTCAGCAGTCTAGGGCATTCAGCCTCTGATCTTTGGGTAAGCGTTCTCCAAGGCGGCCTTCACGACACACGACAGCGCAGAGTCAGCGAGCAGAGACTGATAGCCAAGGTCCGCACACTTGAGGATGGCCTCAACTGGGATCTAGGGTTCATGTCACACTACCTGTAACCCCCATCACTTGCCTGGGCTTACAAAATCTCACTAACAGTCCTATCTGGAGACAGTATACATCTCTTTAATTTGTACTTAACCCCTCTCTTCACTCACGCTGTCTGCACTTGTAAAGACTTGATTACCTGTTAAGAAATGCATTCCAACCATTATCTTGTAATTGAGTTTGAGTCTACCCATGCCCTGTTTGTGAAACAAATCCTGCACTCACCTGAAGAAGACGCACTGCTCCAAATAAATCTGTTGGACTTTAACCTGATGTTGTGACTCTATTTACTGTTCAAAATAGATGATGTGCTTCCTCAGTAATGTCCTGAAGGAATGCAGATAAGCATGAAGAATTGTCAATGAATGAAATCTGTGGTCATTACCTTACAAACCATGGAGGTATACAGCACAGGAAAAGGCCCTTCGGCCCATCATGACTGCACCAATCAAAGACAAACCACCTTCCTATTTCTAATCATTTTCCAGCACTTGGTTCACAGCCTTGTATGCCTTGGCATTGCAAATACACAACTAATAACTTATAACTCCAGATCCACAGCAATGTGTTGACTTTTAAATGCCCTCAGAGATGGGCAATAAATGCTGACTCACCCAGTGATGTCCACGTCCCATGAACGAATAAAAAATACATACTTTTGCGATGGTGCTTGGTTTGAAAATACTTCAGAGGAATGAACTCTGACAAAAGTTGACACCAGTCCAAAGATGACGTATTCTCACCAACTAGAGGTGAGGCTACATTGGATTTGGTGCTGGGCAATGAGCCAGATCAGGTGTTAGACTTGGAAGTTGGTGAACATTTTGGTGATAGTGACCACAATTCGGTTACGTTCATCTTCGTGATGGATAGGGATAGGCATGAAGCTGGGGGCAGTAGTTATAGCTGGGGGAAGGGTAATTATGAGGCCATCAGGAGAGAATTAGGGTGCATAGGTTGGACTAGGAAACTACAGGGATTCGGCACATCTGAAATGTGGAGCTTATTCAAGGAGCAGCTACTGTGAGTCCTTGATAAGTATGTCCCTGTCAGGCAAGGAGGAAATGGTCGAGTAAGGGAACCATGTTGTACTAAAAAAGTTAATTCGCTGGTTAAAAGGAAAAAGGAGGCTTATGTCAGGATGAGGCTTGAAGGCTCAGTTATTGCAATGGATAGCTATAGATTAGCCAGGAGGGAGCTAAAGAGTGAGTTGAGGAGAGCTAAAAGGGGACACGAGAAGACTTTGGCTGATAGGATCAAGGAGAATCCAAAAGCTTTCTTTAGATATGTTAAGAATAGAAGATTGGTTAGGGCAAGGCTAGGGCCAGTTATGGACAGCAGTGGGAAGTTGTGCGTGGAGCCTGAAGAGATTGGAGAGGCACTGAACAAATATTTCTCTTCAGTATTCATGCAGGGAGATGTAAATGTAGTTGTGGAGAACACTGAGGTACAGGGTTGCAAACTGTAAAGTATTGAAGTAGATAGGGAGGATGTGCTAGATATTCTCGAGGGTTTGAAGTTGGATAAGTCCCCTGGGCCGGACTGGATTTACCCTAGGATTCTCTGGGAGGCAAGAGAGGAGATTGCAGAGCCTCTGGCTCTGATCTTCCGGTCGTCGTTGGTTACGGGTGTGGTTCCGGAGGACTGGAGGATAGCGAATGTGGTCCCATTGTTCAAGAAGGGGAAGAGAGACTTTCCGGGGAATTATAGGCCGGTGAGTCTTACTTCTGCTGTGGGCAAAGTATTGGAGAGAATTATTAGGGGTAGGATTTATAGTTATTTAGAGAGAAATGAATTGATTGGGGATAGTCAGCATGGTTTTGTGAAGGGGAGGTCGTGCCTTACTAACTTTATTGAGTTTTTTGAAAAAGTGACCAAAGAGGTGGATGGAGGTAAGGCAGTTGATGTGGTATATATGGACTTTAGTAAGGCGTTCGATAAGGTTCCCCATGGAAGGCTTCTGCAGAAAATGCAGATGTATGGGATTGAGGGTGATTTAGCTAATTGAATTAGGAATTGGCTAGCTGATAGAAGACAGAGGGTGGTGGTTGATGGAAGTTATTCATCGTGGAGTTCGGTTACCAGTGGTGTACCTCAGGGATCTGTTTTGGGGCCCCTGCTGTTTGTAATTTTTATAAATGATCTGGATGAGGGTATTGAAGGATGGATTAGTAAATTTGCGGATGACACCAAAGTCGGAGGAGTGGTAGATAGTAAAGAGGGGTGTTATAGTTTGCAGAGAGACTTGGACAAGTTGCAGAGCTGGGCCGAGAGGTGGCGAATGGAGTTTAATGTGGAAAAGTGTGAGGTAATGCACTTTGGCAGGAATAATAAATGTGTAGAGTATAGGGCTAATGGTAGGATTCTTAATAGTGTTGATGAACAGAGGGATCTTGCTGTATTTGTGCATAGATCCCTGAAAGTAGGCAGTCAAGTCGATAAGGTTGTTAAGAAGGCATATGGAGTCTTAGCTTTTATTGGTAGGGGATTGAATTTCGGAGCCGCAACGTCATGTTGCAACTGTACAAAACTCTAGTGCGGCCGCACTTGGAGTATTGTGTACAGTTCTGGTCCCCGCATTATAAGAAAGATGTGGAGGCATTGGAGAGGGTACAGAGGAGGTTTACCAGGATGTTTCCTGGTATGGAAGGCAGGTCTTATGAAGAGAGGCTGAGGGATTTGAGGTTGTTTTCGTTAGAAAGAAGGCGGCTAAGAGGAGACCTTATTGAAACATATAAGATGATTAAGGTTTAGATAGGGTGGACAGTGATAGCCTTTTTCCTAGGATGGAGAAAGCTAGCACGAGGGGACATAGATTTAAATTAAGGGGTGGTGGTTTTAGGACAGATGTCAGAGGTAGGTTCTTTACCCAGAGGGTGGTAAGGGTATGGAATGCCTTGCCTGCATCAGTTGTAGATGCGCCAAGTTTGGTGGTGTTTAAGAGGTTAGTAGATAAGTTTATGGATGAAAGGGGAGTGGTTTAGGTTAGAGGGTCACTGCTTGTTCCTAATTGGTCGGCGCAACATCAAAGGCTGAAGGGCCTGTTCTGCGCTGTAATGTTCCATGTTCTATGTATCGGGGCAGGTGATGACCACAGCTTTTGAGAAGCAGGGGAAAGAATTCCCGAACTGATGGCTGGATGGTTAAAAGAATGCACACCAAAGGGCGACCACCAAAGATGAAGCTAGGTTTGGAAGAATGCAGAATTATCTGAGAATTGCTGGAGTAGAGAAGCTTGCAGAGATGGAGGAGAGCAGAACCACAAAGGAAAGGAGCCTACAGTGCCACTTTTCAGCTGAAAAACTTATTTCTGCAGAGCAGTGTTTCTGAAATGGTAAATAATGACTTCTGTAGAAGAAACTTCTTCTGCACTAGTAGCCTTATTGGAGAAGCACATCAGTGTTATTGTTAGCACAGCAATATTTTTAAATTGAATCTCAAGTTTCCAGGTTTGCAAACAAGTAGTATTTGAGGATGGAGAGGAATTTAGATTTCAGCAGGCTTCCCAGCTTCACTACTCCTTCCCTTCTGGTTTGAAGATGTATGGTTTTAGAAGACTTTAAGCTAGTGAGGCAGCCATGAGATGTCTGCCCTGGACAGTGCTCTTTCCCTTGAAAATTGGACTTAAAATAATGAACCAAAGATTTGGCCGTTTAGGTGCAACTATTTGAGGAATGTTACCCGACAACAGACTGAAAAGATTTAGTGGTCAGATTCTAAGTTAATTGCACCAGAAGATCCTTCATATTGCAAAAGAGACCGCAGCTCTGCTGGCGCAATTATAGACCTACCCATTAAAAAAGGTCCTCGCGCTTTATCCTTTCACTCCATTATTGGGATACTTTTCTTTCATTGAGAAATTCTTTAACTTCTATTTAGTATCGGTTTCAGTGAGAATTTAACTGATTGTAGCTTGACTATAGTGCTGAGAGAATGCTGTGCTGTCGAAGGTGCCATCTTTCAGTGAAGATGGCCCTGTTGCCTCTACAAGTGAATGGAACAGATTTCTTGACAAGAGGAAAGGGAGGTCTACTAGATTCTGGGGTGCATATTTATACGTCAATCAACAGTATCAAAAGCTGATTACCTGGTAACCCTGTGATTGTATGGGATCTTGCCATGAGTAAATTGATTGCTTACTTTGCCTACATTGCAACAGTTACTACAGTTCAATGTCAATGCAGTGATGTAAAGGCAAAGTCTCCATAGTCCCAGATAACCAAAAGTTGCTCTCCTCCCTTTAAGGGTGTAGTGATTTAACCTGAGGATCACCACACCTCAGGCGAGGGACAGGTTGAGATGATGGGGCCTTCTTGAATGCAGTGATATTCTTCAAAGATGTAGGTGCAAGTTGTTCTTGCGAAATGTGGACAGGAAGATGTGGCAGGGGTAAACTACTTTCAGCTTGGAAAACGTACCCCATCCTCTCTCAACTTCTCCAGATAGAGGGATGATGTTCCTTTAAGTGCGTTCTTAACTCTGGATAGCAGAAAGTTGAGGAAGTTAGGGGAATTTCATGGTAACTTCATTGCAGTGTTAATGTAAGCTTTACTTGTGACTAATAAATATACTTTACTTTTAATTCTTGCAGTCAAACCTGAGGAATGATTTGGTTCACTCCTTCACTCTTCCTCCTGAGTTGAAACTGATATGCTGTCATTAGCAGGTAGATTTGGAGTTCTGATGGCCTGGTTTTGGCTGATCTTCCTCCTAAGCACACCTTGCATATTATAGTATTTTCATGGAGCACAGTGGATCAAATAGCTTTCCGCAATGCTACCATTCTCCAATCCTGTTACTGTTCTATGATCCTGTGAACTGTGCAATCCTATATATGAGGTTTTAAAAGAAGCTGAAAAAAAAAGATTTTGAGTAATGTTTTTCTACGCAATAGAAGATCTATAATCAAAGCAACATGGTGGTTGGAAGGGCATTTTTAACATTTGTGAGAAAAATCTTTGTACAGTGTTTGTTGCACAGCTTTAGAACTCTTCTGGTCTCATTCCAAACCAGCACACAAAGAAAACCATCAATAAAAGTGACTTTTAAATACTCAAACATTGCTCCTGGGGCCTTAAGGAGCTAAAGGAATAGGCTGGGCACAAGATCTCCTGATGATTAAATCCAGAGTTGTTGCCCACGTTGATGCAAAGCCTGCACTCCTACCCTGCTTCATCTGTTTATGTAGCTGCTATGTGTAAGGATACAAGGTCTGTCTGTCATACTGGAGGGTGGTGAGGGGAAGGGGCGTTGGCAGATTACAACCTCGGTCTTGGTTTCCGGAAGTGTCTCAGAATTAATGCAGTGGGCAGCACGATCAACGCACAGAATTCTGTACATCGTAAGAAACAAGAAACCTACATTTTTACAAAGCCTGTCACGATCTCAAAACTTTCCAAAATACTTTATGCCTGAGATATCGCAGCAAAATTCTAATCTCCCCATGTCTCATTTCAGTGAATTTAGGCAGTCTGATTAGCAGCTAATTTCCTTTGTTCTTAACTCTGACTAAGGTTCATCCAGAGTCAAAATGTTGGCAATATTGTCTCCCCATAGATACTGTCCAATCTGCTGAGATTTTCCAGCATTTTTTTGTTTTGTTTCAAATTCCAGCATCTGCAGTATTTTGCTTTTATCTGATTATCACTGGGTTAGTAATCCAGAGAATAATGCCCCAGGGAGATGTGTTCAAAACCCACCACAGCAATTTTTTGTTTTATTTGTTCATGGGAATGGGGGGATTGTTGGATGGGCCAACATTTATTATCCATCCCTGAGGACATTTAAGATCTAACCGCATGTAGAGGTCAGACTGGTAAGGACAAATGATTTCCTTCCCTAAAGGACAGTTGTGAACCAGATGGTTTTTCCAACAATTGGCAATGGTTTCATTGTCAACATTAGCCTTTTAATTCCAGATTTTTATTGAATTCAAATTTCCCATCTGCTGTAGTGGGATTTGAACCCGTGCTCCCAGATCACCCTGGATCTCTGGATTAGTAGTCCAGTAACACTACCACTGGGCCGCTGTTTTCCTCAAAGAACAAAGAACAACACAGCATGGGTGGAATTTAAATTCAATTGATTGAAAAACCCTGGAACTGAAAGCTAGTCTTAGTAATTAGGACCATGGGATTACCGTTGATTGTCACAGTAACCCCTCTGATTCACTAATGTCCTTTAATAAAGGAATGGTAGCAGCACACTAGCCCAGAATAGTAGGCGGCGCAGTAGCCCAGTGGTTAGCACTGTTACTTCACAGCTCCAGGGAGCTGGGTTCGATTCCTGGCTCGGGTCACTGTCTGTCTGGGAGTTTGCACATTCGCCCCGTGTCTGCATAGGTTTCCTCTGGGTGCTCTGGTTTCCTCCCATGGTCCAAAGATGTGTGGGTTAGGTTAATTGGCCATGCTAAATTGCCCTTTAGTGTCCCGGGATGCGTAGATTGTAGGGATTAGTGGGTAAAATATATGGGGATCGGGCCTGGGTGGGATTTTGGTCGATACAGACTCGATGGGCCAAATGGCCTCTTTCTGCACTGTAAGGTTTCTGTGATTCTATGAAATCTGCTGTCTTTAGCTGCATGTGACTGCGGACCCACAGCAATGAGGTTGATTCCTTACTGCTCTCAAATAACCTGAGCAAACCATTTGGTTCAAGGGTGGTTAAGGATAGGCAGCAAGTGCTGGCCTTGCCAACAACACTTATATCCCATGAAAGAGTTTTTTACAAACCTCACAGTTCAAACCTGACTATAATGCTTAGACACTACACACAGAATTTCCTTACAACTGAAATAAGCAGCAAGGTGATAGATTGGGGTTCCAATTTTTCTCCATACTTGAATTCATTGCCTGGTTTGATTTCCTCCCTCTTTTTCTTTTCCCCAGTGATGATCTATATTCCGATGTGACTCTGTTGGCAGCTGCTACCTTTCATTACCTTCAGTAACCAAGTAGGATAATAATCCATGGAAAGGGCAGCCCTATCCTAACAGCATCCAGGGCGCCTTTCCAGCAAAGATCATTACCTTGAGATCAGAAACGGGACCAAGTGTTTACCATCCTTGCCACTTGGCTATTCTGCACCCCACCCATATCTCCTCCACCCACCCACCTCAAAATCTTTACTCATTTTGTAAGGGTTCATTTTGATAGGACAAACTTGAATGTGGATTACAGGGTCAATGGTAGGGTCTGAGGAATGTTCAGGAACAGAGAGGCGTTGGGGTTCATATCCACAGATCTCTGAAGGTTGCCACACAAGTGGATAGAACCGTGAAGAAGGCTTATGGTATGTTAGCGTTTATTAACAGGAGGTTTGAGTTGTGGAGTTATGCTGCAACTATACAGGACCTTGGGGAGACCACATTTGTAATGTGTGCAGTTCTGGTCACCTCACTATAAGAAAGATGTGGAAGCATTGCAGAGGAGATTTACCAGGACGCTGCCTGGTTTGGAGGGTAGGTCTTATGAGGAAAGGTTGAGGGAGCTGGGGCTTTTCTCTTTAGAATGGAGGAGGATGAAAGGCAACTTAATAGAGGTTTATAAGATGATAAGGGGGATTGATAGAATGGATGTTCAGAGACTATTTCCTTGGGTGGATGTGGCTGTTACTAAGGGGCATAACTACAAGGTTCATGGTGGGAAATATAGGAGGGATGTCTGAGGTAGTTTCTTTACTCAGAGAGTGGTTGAGGTATGGAATATACTGCCCCCTGTGATAGTGGAGTCAGACACTTGAGGACCTTTCAAGTGGTTATTGGATAGGCACATGGAGCATCCCAGAATGATAGGCAGTGGGATGGCTTGATCTTGGGTTCGGACATAGCTCAGCACAACATCGAGGGCCAAAGGACCTGTACTGTGCTGTACTGTTCTATGTTCTTACTGTGGCCAGCTAAAGCAGTGCAGACCAGCAAATATAGTATCTTCCTCATCCACTTGGCTCAGTATTCCTTCACACAACACATTACCTCAATTTACTCATTACTTCACTGAGCTGCACATCAGAGGCAAAGGTCAGTTTTGTATTATCGGGGTTTTAATAGGTGGATTGTGCTGACAGGATTTATGTTGTCTCTCATTGGTTGGTGTTGAAACATCTTGGTGGTGATAGTGATCTCGCATGGAATGTTGGTGGGTGGAGTTTCAGGACATGGGCAAACAACATTGGAGGAAAGAAGCCTTAAGTCCAAATCGTGATGGTGTTTGAGATGGAGGGGAACTGTTTGAGGTAATGGTCTTCCGAACAGCTCTGCTGCCCCTGTCCTTCCTTCAGGGTTTTGGGGTAGCGAGTTGGGGCAGTTACAAGGGAGGAAGGTGCTATTAAAGTAGTGATTTCGTTCTGATGAAGGCTTGAACCAATCTGTGAGGATTAATTGTCATTGAAATTTCTAGCTACAACTGAGGAGACCAGCTGGTCTAGTGTTAATGATTGCATCATGTGTCTTGAACAATCCGGATCTCCCCAGAGCCAGTAGAAAACATATTTTGCAGAGGGAAGTGGCGAACATAACTTCTTAATAGTGGCATTGAAAGTGTTTCTATTTCTCTTACTTATACCCAAAACTATGCTGCAGTGTTGGAATGTTGTGTGGAAGCAACATTACAAATGTTGGACAGAAGCCATCTATTGTTCTAAAACAGTGGTGAAATTTTATTGGAAGCTAATGAATCCTACTTCTTCTGGACCCCTGTGGCCAGGCTGAGATGCTGAACTGAAAGGTCAATCAAATGTATTTAGATAATTTTAATGAAAAAAGTGTGTCGTTGGTTGAACCAAAGGCATAACAGAGGAAGGTAGGAACAGGAGTGGGCCATTCAGCCCCTCGATCTTGCTCAGTTACTGCACCATTTAAAAGTGAACAGATGTGAATAGCTACGCACATCAGTGTTTAGTAAAGTATTCCACTTTTCTTTGCAGTGGCCCAGGTAAAGTTGTAGAAGCTGGTTTTAATAATTGTGCTATGGTACAGTTGTTTAATTTTTGTGAGCAGATCATTTGAAATCTCATGGGTGGTTTTCCAAGAACGTCTCAAAAAATTATTTCGTAGGATGTGGCTGCTGCTGGCGAGGCCTATCCTTAACTGCTCCTGAGAAGGTGGTGGAGGTGAGCTGCATTCCATCTTGTGTGGGTACGTCCATTGTGCTGTTAGGGAGGGCATTCCAGGATTTTGATCCAGAGACAACGAAGCAATGGTGAGATATTTCTAAGTCTGACTATGACTGACTTGGAGGAGAACTTACAGGTTCTCAGGTGTCTGCTGCCCTTGTCCTTCTGGATAGTAGTCATCACGGGTTTGGAAGGTGCTGCCTAAGGAGTCTTGATGAGTTCTTACAGTGCATCCTCTAGATACTGCTGCCACTGTTCAATGGTAGTGGAGGGAGTGAATGTCAGTGGCTGGGTTTCCAATCAGTGGGTTGTTTTGCCCTGGGTGGTGTTGAGCTCCTCGAGTGTTGTTGGAGCTACACTTATCCAGGTGAGTGGAAAATATCCCATCACACTCCTGGCTTGTGCCTTGTAGATGGTGAACAGGCTCTGAGGAGTCAGGAGTGAGTTACCTTTTGTAATTCTCAACCTCTGACCTGCCACAGTATTTATATGCTAGTCCAGTTCAGTTTCTGATCAATATTAAGTCCCAGGATTTTGATGGTGGGGGAATTATATGATAGCAATGCCATTGAATGTGGTGGAGTGATAGTTAGAGTGTCTAATTTTGCAGATGGTTGTTGCTTGACACAGTGGCACAAATGTTACTTACCAGTTAATAGCACAAGCCTGAATATTGTTCATGTTTTGCTGTTTATGGACATGGACTTTATGCAGTAGACTAATTGTATACTTATTTTCATTTTAAAATTAACAATTCTGATATCCTGGGAACTAATGGAGTTGGGGATAAATATTATGCTCAACCTTGAGGTTGTAGGGAGGAGGAGATGGACTGGTGACTTAATGTTTGGAGCTGAACTAACAAGAGGTTGAGAATTCATTGTAGACTGCTTTCCCACAAGCTGAAAACAGTGGGAAGTCTTTGAATTAAAGCCCTTGCGTTAAACCATGTTTTATAATATGATTCCAAGCATTTTGCCTTTGCTTAGAAGCACCACTATATGCTTAGCACTTTAGAAAATGCATTCATACAGCCTTGTCTTTGGTAACAGACCTTCTTGTCAGGAGGTTATGGTTTTAATTCGTGTTTTTCCCAATACGTTTGTCGATCTGTGTCAGCTAAATCCTGGGCTTATTAAATCTCAATGGAAAAATGTCTAGTTTGTCCATGCATACTACCAGTAGGGTTCAATATGACTCTGGTGTTCTAGGCTCTGGGGGGAATCTAGGATTGCTGAAGGACTGTGGTATAGCGAGGAGGCTGGGTGTTACTGTAACATTACTTCCCTGAGTGGAACCTGACCTGATGGCCTTTTTGTAGAACCCCATTGAGTGTTTTCATTCCACAGCGTAAATAGTGGGGCAAAACACTGGGAACAGAGCTTCAAACATTGTTGGTTTCATCAGAATGAGCCCTTGAGATCACAAACTTCAATATGATACACTGTAGAAACTTTGGGTGACTCTGAGGGCACAATATTCTTCTATATAAACAGATGAGAAGGAAGTCAGAAGGTTAGTGTGACTCCGAGGATTGCAGGCTTGGTTGTTACACAGGGTGATAAATAGGAGCCTTTTCTGTGGCCACAGCAGTGCTGAAGCCAAGATATATCCAGAATTGCTCTGTCAGTATCTTAGTTGCTTTTTGAGTCTTAAATAGCTCTGCAATCACACTGACCATTCTCACAATGAATTGTTGTCCACATCTGAAAAGTGCAGACAACACTGAGGTTATATCAATCCTTCACAGGGCCTCTTGGAGATACCATGAGCCTGCACTCTTTACATTGACACCCCGAAAGCTCGCTCTTTGTAACTCTAGGGAACTAGCTGTGGCCAGTGTTAGCACTTTCACCCTTGAGGGCAGTTCCATGTCCCAGTCAGTCCATGTACTGCCAGAGTTCTGTATACTGTTGGAGATTAAGCATGAATTCTACATTGATGCTTCAGCATAGTACTGTGGGAATATCCAGGATGTTGAAGGTGCTGTCCTTCAACTGAGATTCTGTTTGCCATCTCATGTGAACATGAATGAACCCATGGCAGTAATTCAGGGAATAGCAGGATGACTCTGTTAGAGTAGAACAAAGAAAATAAAAGTGTAGCACAGGAATAGTCCTTCCAAGCCTATGCTGATCATGATGCCTAAACTAAAAAAATAACTTTCTGCAATTGCTCAGTCCACATTCCTCTATTCCCTCCCTGTTCATGTACCCATCCAGGTGCCTGTTAAATGTTGCTAACATGCCTGCTTCCACCACTTTCTCTGGCAGCATGTTCCAAACACCCATCGCTCTCTGCGTGAAAAACATCCCCACGTAACTCCCTTAAACATTCCCGCTCTCACCTTCAACCTGTGCCTCCTTGTATGTGATACTTCCACCCTGGGAAAAAGCCTCTGACTATACATCCCGTCTATGTCTCTTTATAATTTTGTAGATCTCTATAACGTTTCCCCTCAGCCTCCATCTTTCCTGTGAAAACAATCCTAGTTTATTCAACCTTTCCTCATAACCAACACCCTCACAATTAGGCAACATCCTGGTGAAGCTTCTTTGGACTCTCTCCAAAGCTTCCACATAGCATAGTGACCAGAACTGCACGCAGTACTCCAAATGCGACCTAACCAAGGTTTTATATTGTTGCAAATGATTTCCCAATTCCTGTATTCAGTATCTTGGCTGACAAAGGCAAGCATGTCATATGCCTTCTTAATCGCCTTGGCTACCTCTGTTGACACTTGTAGGAAACTGTTGTCCCAAACACACAGCTCCCTCTATATGTTAATGTCCCTAAAGATTCTCCTATTTACAGTATAATTCATACCTAAATTTGATCCTCCAAAATGCATCAGCTCGCATTTGTCCAGTTTAAACTCCATCTGCCATTTCTGTGCCCAAGTCTCCAATTTATCTATATCCTGTTGTATCCTCTTTTCGTTGAAATTTGTTGAGTGTATTCAGGAGGAATTTCTTATTTAATATGTGGATGGCCTGACTAGAGAGGGGGCAAAACTTGACCTCCTCTTCAGAAATAAGAAAGGACAGGTGACAGAATTGTTAGTCAGGGATCACTTTGGGGCCGGTGACCATAATCCTATTAGTTTGAAGACAGCTATGTGGAAAGATAAATCTGGCCCAAAAGTTAAAATTCTAAATTGGGGCAAGGCCAATTTTGATGGTATTAGACAATAACTTTGAAAAGATGACTGGGGGACTCAGTTGACATGGAAAGGGATGTCTGGTAAGTGGAAGGCTTTCAGAAGTGTGTTAACCAGGATTCAGGGTAAACACATTCCCTTTAAAGGGCAAGGCTGGTAGAAGTAGGGAAACCTGAATGACTTGGGATATTAAAGCCCTGGTCAAGAAGAAGCAGGAGGCACGTGACTTGCATCGGTAGCTGGGATCAAGTGGATCTCTTCAAGAGTATAGAGGTTGCTGGAGTAGAGTTGAGAGAGAAAAAAGTAGAGTTGAGAGGCAAAAAGGAAACATGAGATTGCTTTGGCAGATAAGACAAAGGAGAACCCAAAGAGCTTCTACAAAGACATAAAGGGCAAAAGAGAAACTAGGGAGAGAGTAGGGCCTCTTTGTGATCAACAAGATCACTACATGTGAATCCAGAAGAAATGGGTGAGATTTCTCATCAGTTTTTACTGTTGAGAAAAGTATGGATGCTAGGAAACTTGGGGAAATAAATAGTGATATCTTGAGAATATATATATTAGAAAGAAGACTGAAAGTCTTAAAGTGCATCAAGGTCAGTAGAGCTCCAGAATCTGATGAAATGTATCCTAGGATGTTGAGGGAAGCTAGGGAGGAAATTGTGGGTCCCCAGCAGAGATATTGGATTAATTAACAGCCACAGGCAAGGTGCCTGAAGATTGGAAGGTGGCAAATATTGCGTCTTTGTTTAAGAAAGGCTGAGTTTGATTGAGTTTTTGAAGGGGTAACCAAAAAGGTAAATGAGGGTAGTGCAGTTGACGTTGGCTACATGGACTTTAGCAAGGCCTTTGACACAGTACTGTATGATAGGTTATTTCAGAAGGTTAATCTCATGGGATCCAGGGTGAGTTAACTAATGGATACAAAATTGGCTTGACGACAGAGGGTTGTTTTTCAATCTGAAGGCCTGTGACCAGCAGTATGCCTCAGGGATCGGTGCTGGGTCTGTTGTTGTTTGTCGTTAATATTAATCATTTGGATGAGAATTTAGGAGGCATAGTTAGTAAGTTTGCAGATGACACCAAGATTGCTGGCATAGTGGACAGTGAAGAAGGTTATCTAGGGTTGCAATGGGATCTTGATTAATTGGGCCAGTGAACTGATGGATGGCAGATCGAATTTAATTTAGATAAATTTTAGATAAAAATAGGTGATACATTTTGGTAGATTGAATCGGGGCAGGACTTACTCAGTTAATGATAAGGCAGGGGAGAGTTATAGAACAAAGCGATCTCGGGGCACATTTTTATAGCTCCTTGAAAGTGGAGTCACAGGTGGACAGGGTGGTGAAGAAAACATTCAGTATGGTTGGTTTCATTGGTCAGAACATTGAATACAGGAGTTGGGACATCTTGTTGAAGTTGTACAGGACATTGGTAAGGCCACACTTGGAATACTGTGTGCTGTTCTGGTCTATTATAGGAATGATATTATTAAACCAGAAAGAATGCAGAAAAGATTTACTAGGATGCTATCAGAACTTGATGGATTGAGTTATAAAGAGAGGCAGAATAGACTGGAACTTTTTTCCCTGGAGCATAGGAGGCTTAGGGATGATCTTATAGAGGCCTATAAAATCATGAAGGGCATAAATAAGGTAGATATTCAACATCTATTCCTAAAGGTAGGGGAGTCTAAAACTATAGGGCAAAGGTTTAAGGCAAGAGGAGAAAGATACAAAAGAGTCCAGAGGGGCATTTTTTCACACACAGGGTGGTAAGTATCTGGAACAAGCTGCCAGAGGCAGTAATAGAAGGGGTATAGTTTTGCTTTTTAAAAAGCATTTAGACAGTTACTTGGGTAAGATGGGTAGAGAGGGATATGGGCCAAACATAGGCAATTGGGACAGGCTTAATGATAAAAACTGGGCAGCGTGGACAAGTTGGGCCGAAGGGCCTGTTTCCATGCTGTAAACCTCTATGACTTTGACAACCTGCGGCAGTACGAGCAACTCTACTAATCTTTGTTGTCATCCGCAAACTTACTAATCAGATCACCCACCTTTTCCTCCAGATCATTTATATATACTACAAACAACAGAGATCTCAGCTCAAGTCCTTGCGGAATACCACTAGGTGCAGAACTCCATTCTGAAAAAACAACTTTCTATCTCTACTCTCTATCTTCTCTGCCCAAGCCAGTTATGTATCAATCTAGCCAGCCCACCCTGAACCCCATGTCATTTTCGTTTTTGTAACAGCCTGCTATTTGAGACTTTGTCAAACGCTTTACTAAAGTCCATATAAACTACCTCCACAGCCAATACTAGCCAATATTTTTTTCTCTACTAACACGCACAAACATTATCTCATTGTTATATGAAAATTGGATGCTGCCTTCCCTATGTTCTAAATTGTCTGCAATTTTTTTTTAATTGACTGGAAAACTCTTTATCCCAAAGTTGTGTGAGTCTGTCTTTCCTGAACACTATCCCTTCATTTCAACCCTAACCTCCCATGTAACAAAATAATTATTATAGATCTATCAACAATCTGTACTTTCCTCTCATATCAGGTCCCACCACCTGATTAATATTTGACATGGCTCATGTCAAAATGTGTCTTACGTAAAGTGCGGGAAATATTTCTACCAAGTAAGCTGTTGGCTGCTTAATACAAAACAGTACGATGTAAAAATTACTGCGGATGCTGGAATCTGAAACCAAAAGAGAAAACACTGGAAAATCTCAGCAGGTCTGGCAGCATCAGTAAGGAGAGAAAAGCGCTGATGTCAAACGTCAGCTCTTTCCTCTCCTTACAGATGTTGCCAGACCTGCTGAGATTTTCCAGCGTTTTCTCTTTTGGTTGTGATGTAAAAGCAGCCTGAATCTCTGGCAGGCATCACACAGAGTCTCCAACACAGAAAAGGTGCACCTTGAAGGCTTTTTGAATTGGTTTGGCCCTCAGGACTCAATTTACGCCACACAAAGGTTTCTGCTAATGCAAAGCTGAAACTACTGTGTGTGTCTCTGTGTGTGTGTTCTTGTGTGTGTGTGTCTCTGTGTGTGTGTCTCTGTGTGTGTGTCTCTGTGTGTGTGTCTCTGTGTGTGTGTCTCTGTGTGTGTGTCTCTGTGTGTGTGTGTGTGTGTGTTCGGAACTATCAAATGTAATCGCACTCAGATCTGTGTTGATATTTATTTATACAGAATTGGATATACTGTAATTGCAGCTGTATTTATCAACATTGCTTCACTAGGAATGAAACCACTTAGATCAGGTCTTTTGGCCCATCATCAATACTGGTGTTGATGCTGCTTTCTGAGGCTCATCCCCACCCAAATTCTTATCACCCTATTGATACAGCCATCCTTGAAAGTGTTCTTATCTGGTTTTTCTCGTGTGCATCTCCTGTTTGTGCCATGCAGTAATGAGTTCCACATTTTTTTTAATAATATGCCAACTAGTTTTGTATTCCTCACAAGCGGATGTCTCAACCCCATCGAATCCCATTATTATTTTATCTCTTTCATTGAACTTGTTAATGCTTCTTCTGATAATTAAAAGCGGATACTTTTGTACCGTGGTGCTTCGGTAAGCAGGGCGCTGTAATTTATCAGCCAAGGAAACAGGGTTTGAATCTCTGTGATACATTGCTTAGCGTTGGAACTTGTTCCTTGCTGTGTGATAGATTCATCACTTGCTCCTGGAAGAACCTGGTGGCTATCTCAAATCGCTCTCGAGAGAGCAATTAGCCGTAGCTAATTGGAGGATTATGTATGTCGTGTCCTTGAAGTAACTATTGCTGAGGATTCTGAGCTCCAAATTCTGCTAAATTGGTTGTCAGCAGCTGACTTAGAGCAGGACAGGTGATAAGCACTGCTGCCTGACATCATCAGGGACCTGGGTTCGATTCCAGTCTTGCGTCACTGTCTGTGCAGAGTCTGAGTGGGTTTCCTCCCACACTGCAAAGGTTTGCACACTGTAAACTGCGAGTTAGGTTTATTGACCGTGTCAAATTGCCACTTAGTCTCGGGGGATTAGCAAGAGTAAATACAATAGGGCCTGGGTAGGATTGTGGTCAGTGCAGGCTTGATGGGCCGATTGGCTGCGCTTGTAGGGATTCTATTTCAACAGCAGCATTGCAGGGCAAGTGGCGATGCCATTGCTTTTCAAGTGCCTAAAAACTAGTCTTCTTGGTCTTCTCTAGAAGCACCAAGACCAGAACATTAATGTAAATACTACCCTTTCTTTTCAGCGTTGGTCTTTGTATCTCAGTCCCTGGTACAGACCTTCTCCCCTTCCTCTCATTCAGTCTTTGGTCCCAGTCATTATCTGCAGAGACCACTTCCTTCCTAAGTCATTGTAATGGTTGGCTGCCTGGCTGTGCCGTTGTTAGATAACTGCCTCAACGCATTCGGTTTTCTTGGTGTAAATGGAATGGATTGCACAGCCTGTGAGATCAAGAGGCCACTGGAAGCAATTATGTAATATAAATACATCGTTCATCTACCAAGTATTGCTGAGGCGTCATGGCATGAAATTGAGAATCTTTGTAAAAATCTTTTTAGGTATACCTTCACTACAGGAATAATAGCTTCATTTCTCTAGTCAATGAATGAAGATTTAGAAATACAACGCAGGAGTTGCAGAAGCTAAAAATGATTAAAAAAAAAAATGCATTTCAGATTGAATGAATGTTGTGAATAAGTTGCTGGATTATCAAGGTTAGGAGGAGCAAATGGGAATAGATTATTTGCACTGGAGATGGTGATGAAAGAGCCCAAATTTGAGATAATCACATCAGTGATCAAAAGGATAAGAATGTTGATTTGAATGGAGAATTCACATGTGGACACGTTGCAAGAATAGCCTGAACTGAGCATAAGGAGCTACTAGGAAATTGGGTCAATGCTGCTTGCTTGTCAAATCCCACTCCAAAGGCTTGAGTACGTAACCTGTGTTGACGCTTCCAATGCAGTGATGAGTATAAGGAGTGTTGGCTTTCAGATGAGAAGCTAAACTGAGAAGCCCACTCCCTCTTCCCATCCGATCAATGCCAGAAATCCAATGGCGTTATTTTGAAGGAGACTAGAGGAGTTTTCCTGGTGTCCGAGCCAATATTGATCCCTCAACCAACACCAGTGGAAACAGATGAACTGGGCACTTTACCTCAGTGTTGTTGTTGGAACCTTGCTGTACTTATTGGCCATTGCATTCGTGGTACTGCATATTTAAAAAAAAAATTGGTTGTGAAGAGCTTTGGGTTGTCTTGAAGTTGCAAAAGGCGCTAAGTATAAACTCATATTTGTTCACTGGGGTATTTAACAGCCACTGCTGTCACATGGCATTTATACAATGCAAGTAGTTCCATGCGGTTTGCTTTGTATAACCTATTTTGTCACGCTCAATGTAATTTTTTTTTTGAGGATGTGTAGGAGTGAACGAAAAAGTATTTCTTTCATGACTCCTTTGTGTACTCCCAGTCTTCTTTCAATACTATTGTTGATCTAATATTAACTCTGTTTCTGTTATGTGCTGAATTCTACGTCAGCAAACAATAATACAGAATCCTGGCCATTCTGGTTGGCTGGGAATACGAGTTATTCCATGGAATAGACCATGGACCTTCATCAGTATTTGGGGTGACTGTTGGTTTGGACAGGTGGGCTAGACACAGAAGTTTCCTGCTTGCTGCTCAGAGGAACTTTGGAAAATGGGTGGTTTGCTGCCAAGAAGCTTTCCAAAGCACAATAGTGTAGGCCAATGTATATTTAAGGTAGTTTTGTTCAATCGGGCCACTGAGGGAAGGATTTTTTTTATTGTGTAATTTGCCTTACTTGAGAATAAACTTGAGACCAAGTCTGGAATTCTGTGGACGTGTACATCCCGCTACCACTCCCAGTGAGAACGGGGAATTTGGTACTCAGCCAAATTTTTGTTCACAGCAACGGGACTGGAGAATCCCAGCCTCAGGCGACAAGGCCGGAGAATTCCAGCCACGATCTAGTAAGTCTGATGATGTGATTTTTAAATCAGAAAGTCAATTCCCCATTTGATGTTAGCTGTTATTTCCATGTGTTTATTTTTAGTGTACTTCCGGGTGCTGGTGAACTTCACAAAGTCAATCAAGTACGACCCTGAGTTGGAGAACTTTGAATCTGAAACATTCAGGGAAGTATCTGAAGGAATCATAGACACGGTAAGTACAGGAGGGACAATTCTACAACACGCTTCTAATTGTAAACCCAATTAATTTTTTTCTCATGACTATCAGGAATGACTAAACAGGCCGGAGCTCCTCAGATAAGAAAAGACTGAGAGTTCACAAAAAAGCTCTTCAAAATTATGGGAGATTTGGATAGGAGAGGAGGTGTTTCCGCTGATGGCCGTGCCCAAAACCAGGGGCCTTGAATACAAGATGGTAAAAATCTACTGGGAATTTGAGGAGTAAATGATTTATGCAGAGAGACGAACCGGATTCAATCATGGAGTGGAAAATGGACAAAAGCACTGGGAGAAGAAAAGAGCAGGAGATGATGATGATGATGATGATGATGGAGGGATGAAGTTGGGTGTGTGGAACATTCGCAATATTTTAGGAAGTAAAGGATGTTCCTGAGGCTAATTTTGAATTTGGGCAATGTTGTTAACAGCAAATACATGCACCTTTTCATACAATGCACCATTTTACATGATGTAGAGATGCCGGCGTTGGACTGGGGTAAACTCAGTAAGAGGTTTGACAACAATTTTAAATCCAACCGATTTATTTGATAGTAAAATTTATTTGATAGTGTGGTCCTTGTCAGACCACACTTGGAGTACTGTGCGCGGTTCTGGTCGCCTCACTATAGGAAGGACGTGGAAGCTATTGAAAGGGTGCAGAGGAGATTTACAAGGATGTTGCCTGGATTGGGAGGCATGCCTTATGAAGACAGGTTGAGGGAGCTGGGACTGTTCTCCCTGGAGAGACGAAGGTTGAGAGGCGACCTGATAGAGGTTTACAAGATGTTGAGAGGAATAGATAGGGTGGACTCTCAGAGACTATTTCCCAGGGCTGAAATGGTCGCGACGAGAGGGCACAGATTTAAGGTGCAGGGAAGCAAGTACAGAGGGGATGCTAGGGGAAAGTTTTTCACTCAGAGGGTGGTGAGTGAATGGAATCGGCTGCCGTCGGTGGTGGTCGAGGCGAACTCGCTGGGGTCTTTTAAAAGACTTCTGGATGAGTATATGGGATCCAATGGGATTGGGGGTTATAGATAGGTCTATGGCTGGGTAGGTTTTGATGTGTTCGGCACAACTTGTGGGCCGAAGGGCCTGTTTGTGCTGTAGTGTTCTATGTTCTATGTTCTATGTAAACTTGCTGGCTTTCGGCCTTTGTAGCCTTCGTCAGGTAAATGAGGTGTTCTGGTCTGCCCAGAGCACCTCATTCGCCTGACGAAGGCTACAAAGGCCGAAAGCCATCATTTTACAGGCAGGAGGAGACCATTTGGCCCTTTGGGACTGCTCCATCATTCATTTTGATCATCAAATTCAATATTCTAAAATAAAAATAAACTTGCAGCATGACTGATTTCCTCCCCACTGCCCCTTATCCCTTGAGTGTCTCAGGTCATTGACCGTTCGTCTGAACATCTAAATTGTAACGTGTTGCCTGTTGCTGGTCTTGTGAGGATAGAGGGAACACTCGTTTGGTCCCAAGCGTTACATCTAATTTCTTCTTGAAATCAGTCAACATTTTGGTTTCAACTATTTTCTGTGGGAGTGAATTCCACACATTCATCATCCTCTGGGTGAAGAAATTTCTCCTCAGCTCAGTTTTAAAAGGTTTATCCCTTGTCCTCAAACTATGACCCCTGGCTCTGGACTTTCCCCCATCATTGGGAACATTCTTTCTGAATCTACTCTGTTTAACCCTGTTAGAATTTTTAAAGTTTATTTATTTATAAGCCTACCCGTGACTAATAGTAATACCGCAATGATGCTACTGTGAAAATCCCTGAGTCAACACAGTAAAAAGTCTGACAACACTTACTGTGTTTACCCCAGTCCAACGCCGGCATCTCTACGTCAAAATCCCTGTGTCACCACACTCTGGTGACTGTTTGGGTACATTGAAAATAGAGGGATATGGACCACGTAGAGGCAGGAAAATATTAGATAAGAGGGGCATCTGTATCAGCACGGACTTGGTGAGCCAAAGGGGCTGTTCCTGTTCTGTTCTTTGTGCCACCTTTCACTTTGTATGCTCTTAATGAGTATGCAGTCCGGTATCATTTTAATATATTTTGCTTATTTATTGGCCTGAGAAATTTAAAAAATTGCGTTTCAAAAACTGTACACTCAGTTCAAACCACTGCTCTTTAACCAATACTTAACCTAGATCGTAGTTGAAGACAACACAGGAGCAATGTACTGCTGGTCACTGGAAACCTGCAATGATACCGAAAATGGCTGGAATTCTCAGCAGTTTGGGCAGTATTGTGGAGAGACAGAGACAGATTTAATGGGTGGGATTTTCTGCCTTCCCCGCCATGTGCTTTCTGGCAGGAGGCAGCTTACCATTGGTCACTTCTGGGATCTTCTGCTCCCGCTGAAGCCTACGATGTTTTGCTTGGCTCAGTTGGTCTCACTGCTGGATAGCCCACCATTGTGGGGCTGGGGGAGGAGGTGCCTGCGACGGGATTGGAAAATGCAACTGACGGGAAGAGTCAGAGAGTCCCACCCAGTGTCTCAGGTCATTGACCATTCATCTGAACATCCAAATTGTAATGTGTTGCCTGTTGCTGGTCTTGTGAGGATGGAAGGAGCACTCGTTCATCTCGCCTCTCTGTACAAGCATAGTTTTTTTTAGAAAAGAATTATTCTGGGGTTGTTGTCATCGTTGGCTAGGTCTGCCTTTATTGCCCATTCCTAATTGACCTTGAGAAAATAGAATCATAGAACCCTACAGTGCAGAAACAGGCCCTTCAACCCATCGAGTCTGCACCGAATACAATCCCATCCAGGCCCTACCCCCATATTCCTACACGTTTACCCACTAATTCCTCTAACCTACGCATCCCTGGACACTAACGGGCAATTTCTTAGCATGGCCAGTCAACCTAACACGCACATCTTTGGGCTGTGGAAGGAAACCGGAGTACCCAAAGGAAAACCCATGCAGACACGAGGAGAATGTGCAAACTCCACACAGACAGTGACCCAAGCCAGGAATTGAACCCAGGATTGTCTGAACATTGGTCGTCTACAGTGTCCCTGGTGAACCATTCTTTGATTTTCTTGGGGTTGACCGCAGCTGATCTGATCTTGTATGATGCAGCTTTTTGGTGAATAGTCAGTAGTTTATTACATTGAGTTGAGATTGGCATCTCAGTGGCTGGTCGCTCAGGATTCCCAGTTCAGTCAGAAACAGGCCACTGTGAAGGCGCTCTGAACCTTACTGCCCTGACCCCCTTTACTTACTGAAACTGGGAACCTGACTGAGAGAATTGTGAGTGTGAGTAGCCACCATGCTGACTGTCACTCAAAATGGACCATGTTTGGCTAATAGATGAATGATTATTCAAAAACGGTACTTTGAAGTGAACACAATCTCTAAGGTTTAAAAATGTCCCCGAGACTCAAAACCTTTAATAAATGCATTTTCTTTACAGCTTGAGTCTGAATTTTATCGGATCCCGGGAGACCAGTCAGTTACTGTGGTATGGATCAAGTAAGTGCCTCTTCAACACAATCTCAATTTAGGCCAGAAATGATCTTCTGTAAGCCCAGTGTCAGACAAAGCAAAGCACAATATAATCATCCTCAGATTCATCTTAACATCGATCGTAGTTGTGAAGGTTTGTTCACCAGTTGAGAAAACGGGAATTTACATTTCAAGTGAATGCAGATAATCCTGAAATGATTAACCCTCCTGAGTCTTACCCTTTTTTTTAATCTCCATTCTTAAAGATACCTCTGTCATCTAATATCTAATCATTTTACAATTGTTCCCACTGGGATGTGTGATGCCTCTATTTTTCTGCCCCTTGAAGACTTAATTTCTAAATCAATCTCATTGATTTGGTTTGATAATACCTCATTGTGTGACACATGATCAGTTCTGATCATTGAAAGATTTCTGGGTGCACCTTTGCACACTGGAGTTGTTGATGAGACCAAATGTATCTCGCTGAGGGCCAGAGCAGTGATTCTGTTGCTCTTCCACATTGTATTCTCTTTGGTCTTCTCATCCACGTGAGTTTTATTTTGTCCGTTACTTTTGCTAAGTTCAGCAGTGAAATCCAGCTGCCGTGAAGCACTTATTATGGATTAGGGGATGACCCAAGGCCACCTACAAAGTTTTTATGCAAGTTGTTTCAACTGACTACCTGAAGTATGAAATTAAACATCTGTGAGACATCTCGTATCTTGTTTGAATTAGCTATAATCACAATTGTTTAATTTCCAAAAGGAAAAGTATGTCTGAATCTGATTCTCAGTGGTAGATAAGCAACATTCCAGAACGCCTATCAATGTCCACATCTTCATTACTCATCCAGCCCTTCACTGCCAACACCCTCTATCCAATCCAGAAACCATGTTAGAGTACAGTAATGATATATGTTTATAGGTTTATTTAGGAATGTAAAAAATACTTATTAACTAGGAAAATCTGCAAAGAGGCTGATAGTCCCCCCCGGTTATCTTGGAGGAATCCATTGGCTGTCCTAGTTTTTGTCTTTTTAATGTCTTCTTTCCAAATGAGAAGTCTACCCCTGGGATGATTAGTCATTCTTCTAGAATGCTATTAAAACAACTGACCTCAACACAACTCTGAGGTTACCCTGATAGCGTCAATATCAGATTTTGATTTCTAGATTTGGAAGTGACCGTTAAAAATATTTATGGGTGGTGGAGGCTTTTTCCATAATGATTGGCCAATGTTATAGGATGTGTAAATCCAGAGCTGTTATAGTGGAGTAGAATGGGTCTGAATCTGTTACATGCACTAGCTGTTGTGGGGGTGTGTTTGCGGACATGTGCACGCTCCACATGCACTCCTTGACACGCACCTCCACATCCCTCGTGGCTTGCGTGCGCGAGTACACACACACACACACACACACACACACACACACACACACACACACACACACACACACACACGCCTACACAAAAGAAGGCACAGTAAGTTTCTCAGCTGGCCACACTCCTGATGATGTTTTCATGTTTCAAAATATCCACAGCTGGTTTCTTTTCTCAGTAGCCATCAATTGAGGCTGATAACATAACAGTAACATGTATAGAGTGTGATTAAAAGCTGTAATTCCCTTGGGGATTAGTGCAAAGTGAAAAATGGCAGCTGGGACCATGAGTGATTTTATCAAATGGACCCCAGTCACAGGGCAGGAGCACACAGATAGCTATCCCATTGGCCCGTAGCATTCCAATTTCATCAGTCATCACTCCCCACGCTAGAAAGCTCCAGAATGCTCTTTGGAGAAACAAAGATGCTTTTTCTCCCACGGACGAGTCTCTCCCACACATTCCTCCAGTTGCAGCCAGTACATTATTCAGTCTGTCTCAGTGGGCGTTGTAAGATATTTTCACTTCCATGCTGCATTTACTGGAGCAGTTTTAACCTTTACCTGACTCCAGGCCAAACCTTTGCGTTTTCGCAGATGACTTTTCTCTGTCACATATTGTGATGTTCCTTCACCTTCAATGAAAATGTGAATCCAAAAAAAGTGTACCAGCCCAAACTGCACAAAACATCTTCAAACTATGTACAGAAGCTGAAGTGTCATTATTTTAGCCCATCTCCCTGTTACTCTGTCGGTTTGTTCATTGTGTACTCTCTTGTGGTCCGTGGGAACCCTAACTCTGTCTGCACTTTGTGATAAGTTATCTGATGTTTATAGGGCGATTGGATCACCGTTTCTGAGTCTCTGAATTGCTTAGAAATTATGTGGAAATGCTGGCGTTGGACTGGAGTAAACACAGTAAGAAGTCTCAAAACACCAGGTTAAAGTCCAATAGATTTATTTGGTAGTAAATGCCACTAGCTTTCGGAATGCTATTCCTTCATCAGGTGAATGGAAGTTCTGCTCACAAACAGAGCATATAAATGCACACACAGTTTACAGAATATTGATTAAAGTGCGAGTCTTTACAGCTAATCTGCTATTCAAGTTTCCAAGGTGCAGACAGTGTGAGCAGAGAAAGCATTGAGCGTAGCTTAAAGAGATGTACATTGTCTCCAGACAGGACAGCAAGTAAGATGTTGCAAATCATGAGGAGGTTACAGATCGTGTGACGTGGACTCAAGATCCTGGTTAAGACTTTCCTCATGTGCAGAGCTTGGCTATCAGTTTCTGCTCAGCGATTCTGCGCTGTCGTATGTTGTGAAGGTCGTATGTCACCTTGGAGAACATTTACCCAAAGATCAGAGGCCGAATGCCCGTGACCACTGAAGTGTTCGCCCACAGGAAGGGAACAGTCTTGCCTGGTGATTGTTGAGCAATGCTCATTCATCAGTTGTTGTAGCGCCTGCATCGTCTCCCCAATGTACCATTGTATATTGTAGGGATATCTCGTAGAAATGTTTGACCATAGATGATGACTAGATTAGTCTATCCTTGTCCACCCTCACTAGCCATGTCAAACGATTTGCTGAACTTCTGCTTGAGGTTCATGAATGACTGCTGACCACTTGCTGAAGTCAAGCTCCTAGAGCCACTGCCCAGCCATCATCCACCATCTTCAACTTTATTCTTGAAGTTGAAAAGGGTTCTTTTTAATCTCAAGAATGGAACTACTGCAGTTCAAACTTGAAGAAGAGTGTGGCAAAGATTTTTTTAAATTCATTCATGGGATATTGATATGGCTGATTGGCCTGCGTTTATTGCCCATCCCTAGTTCCCCTTGGAGGGCAGTTGAGAGTCAACCATATTGCTGTGGCTCTGGAATCACATGTAGGCCAGACCAGGTAAGGGAGACAGATTTCCTTTCCTAAAGAGCATTAGTGAAACAGGTGATTTTTCCAACAATCAACAATGGTTTCATGGTCATCAATCGATCTTTAATTCCAGACTTTTTTAAAAAAAATTGAATTCAAATTCCACCGTCTGCCATGGCGAGATTCGACCCCAGGTACCAGCACACTTGTCTTCTCTGACAAAGTAAGCTCATGTCTCCTTTTTGCCCTCATGATTTCTCGCTCAACTTACTCTGACATCCTCTGTACTCAAGGGATCCATTTGATCCCAATTGCCTATGCATGTCATATGCCTCCTTTTTGATTGGAGCCTCAATATCCCAGGTCAGTCAGGGTTCCCTATTTCTACCAGCCTTGCCCTTCACTCTAAAAGGAGCCTGTTTACCCTAAACATTGGTTAACACGCTTTTGAAGGTTTCCCGCTTACCAGACTTCCCTTTGCCTGCCAACAAACTTCCCCAATTAACTTTTGAAAGTTTCTGAATAATACCATCAAAATTGGTTTGCCCCAATTTAGAATTTTAACTTTTGGGCTAGACCTATCATTTGGTTTAGCTGTGTTAAAACTAATGGAATTATGATCATTGGTCCAAAGTGATCTCTCAAAAACACCTCTGTCACCTGCCGCTTCCTTATTTCCCAAGAGGAGGTCAAGTTTTGCCCCCTTTCTAGTTGGGCCATCCACATACTGAATGAGAAATTCCTCCTGAACATACTCAACAAATTTCTCTCCATCCAAACCCCTAATACTATGGCTATCCCAGTCAATGTTGGGAATGTTAAAATCCCCTACTATTACTACTCTGTTTTTCTTGGAGTTATCAGTAATCTGCTTATACATTTGTTCCTCAATTTCCTACTGGTTGTCTGGGACCTGTGATAAAATCCTATCAAAGTGACCTTACCCTTCTTATTTCTCAGTTCTACCCATATACGGTCAGTGGGCGAACCCTTGGGTATATCCCCCCTCAGTACGGCTATGAAATTCTTCCTAATCAAAAATGCAACTTCCCCCTCCTCACTTACTTTCTGTTCTATCTTTCCTATAGCACCTCTATCCTAGAACATTGAGCTACCAGTCCTGTCCCTCCCTTAGCCATGTCTCAGTAATAGCTAGACATCCTAATCCCCCGTACCCATCCTGCCAGGCTTCTTGAAATGAATGCCATTTAATCTAGAGACTTCCTCTGCTCTCTGTCCTGCTTTCTCAGACTATCTATCTTGTCATGTTTTGTTCACTTTTCCTGTGTTTTATTTCCCTGGACCCATTCACTGAGTTCTCCAAGGTTTCTGTACTCTGTACTGTGGCTCTCTACTTGTGTGCAGCATCACCTTCTAAATCTGCCCACCTCGTTGCTTCCCTGGTTCCAATTCATGCATTTTAGTTGGATCATACCGAACTCTTCAGAGAATTGCCCTCTTATCTGAATTTGCAGTAACAGATACCTTCTGTTTCCTGACTTTGCATTAACAGACTTGAACTTTCTTTTTAAGCTTTTGTTTTTGATATCCTGTCTCTTTTTTAAAACAACAGAAACTGTTTTACTTTTTTATAAGTTTGGTCACACCTTCTCCCATTTCTGTTGTGTTTGCCGACTAATACTCTTGGCTACAACTCCCAATTATAAAAATAAATTATTCGCACTTCCGACTATCTTGCTGTTTCATTGTTTTCTTTTATTTTATGTTTTACATTTAATATGTAAAGGCCTAAGGCACTGGCTTTTGCAATAGCAACAAATCTTGAATTTTCTGTATAATGCACCTGATTCATTCGCTGAAGCTTTACAACAATTAGCGGCGCTGAATGAAAGAAGAGGATATAAGAAGGAAATTTTGCCAAAGCCTTTGAAAGCCCTGGTTGGAACACACCTGGAATAGTGTGTAATACACCTGTGCACCGCACCGCACCTGGGGATATATTTATTGAGCTTGGAAGTAGTGCAACATGGAGTCAACAATATGTTACTTAGGATGTTAGTTTGAAAGGGAACGCACATAAACTGGAATGCAGAGGATTAATTAGTAATCTCATTGAGGTTTTGTCCGCTTGGAAATGATTTGACTGAGTGGATGGGGGGGGAAATACATCATCTACTGATGGAGGGAGACTAACCAAGGGGGCACAACTGTAAAGATCACAGCCAAATCATTCAAGGAACTGTTTAGGAAACACATCTTCATTTCATGTTACAGTTATTCAAAATGTTGATTAAGCCACATTTGGCATACTGTCTCCAATTCTGGTCGCCACACTACCAGAAGGATGCGGAGGGAGGCTTACAAGGATGTTGCCTGGTATAGGGAGTGTTAGCCATGAGGAGAAGTTGAATAAACTGTGATTGTTCTCCTTGGAAAGACATAGACTGAGAGGTGACCTGATAGGGGTTTATAAAATTATGAGGGGTATAAATAGAATGAATTGAGGCAAACTCACTGGGGTCTTTTAAAAGATTTCTGGATGAGTATATGGAAAAGAATAGGATAGGGGGTTATATATGGGTCTGTGGATTGGTATTGTGATCGGCGCAACTCATGGGCCGAAGGGCCTGTTTGTGTTGTATTGTTCTATGTTCTATTAATAGTTGGAAGCTTTTTCCCAGGGCAGCAGTAATAATTACAAGGGGGCACAAATTCAAAATAAGGTGTGGGGAAGCTTTTACACAGAGGGTGATGGGGGCTTGGAATGCACTGCCAAGTGAGGTGGTTGAGGCAGACACATTAGCAACATTGAGTGCTTATCAGGATAAACATATGTACAGGCAGGATTTAGAGGGATACCGGTGGTTGGTCAACATAGGATAATGTGATCAGTGCAGTCTTGGTGAGTCAAAGGACCTGTTCCTGTGCTCTACTGTTCTTACTGCAGGGAGTCGTTTTGCACAAGAAAATGCCAATTGTCCCATCAGGTCCATTCTAGCTCCTTGGAGCAACCCAACCATCTATTTTCCTGCTCTGTCCCTATAGACATATAAATTTATTTCCCCCAAGTACCCATTCAGCTTGAGACTTTTGATTGCCAACTGGGTACTGGAAGTGGACATGATGTGGAGATGCCGGCGTTGAACTGGGGTAAACACAGTAAGAAGTCTGACGACACCAGGTTTAAGTCCACCCGATTTATTTGATAATAAACTCTCAAGCTTTCGAGGTTCAGAACTTGCCATTCTTGTGAGTTTACTATCAAATAAATCGGTTGGACTTAAACCTGGTGTTGTCAGACTTCTTACTACTGGAAGTGGAGACAGAGAGTTCCAGGTCATCACAATTTGCTGTGTACAAAACAAATTGTCCTCACGTTCCTGCTGCATCTCTTGCTCAAAACTTTAAATCGATATTCTCTGGCTGTTATGCCATTACATTTGGAATTCTCTCCCATTTAAAAAAAAATGTTAACGTTAGACCTGACTTTTGCTAGACAAAGGTATTAAGGATTTTGGAGCTGAGGCAGGTCGACACAGTTAATTAAGTTGTGATCTCTGCAAATAGATGAACAGGGTTGAGAGATGAGTGACTTACTCCTGCACTTCTATATTTCTGTTGATGAATAAATTAATATTCGTATCAACATGCTGGATAATGTGAGGATGCGTTATCAGACACTCTTACTGAAAGGTTAACTAACAGGATTGCATATTGGACCTAGTTGGTTAAGAGTTTCTTAGCTTAAAGCCACTGAAAAACAAAGGATGAAGGAATTCATCCCTGCTGGTCTGCTCTGCCATTCAATCAGATCACAGCTAGTTTCAAATCCACCTCCTTATCTGTTCCCAAATCCCTTTAACCCATTCTTAAAATCAGAAATATATCTATCTCCCTCTTACAACCATTTAATGATTCAGACTCCACTGCGCTAACAAGCAATAATATCGTTAACAATTATTTAATTTAGATTGATCGGTTGCACGTTTGTCACTTTACCTTTGGTTTGTCTAATCCTTCCTTGTCCTACCTCATTTGGTGGCCAAGGACCAAAGCATTCCATCTAGGCTGACCAGACTGCATTGTGTGGCGTATCATCCTTTTTGTTCAACTTTACAGGCAAGAGGGCCAAGATGTGATTGTGGAGCTGGACGTGGGATCTGACGGAAACACTAACAATGAGGAGATACGAGATGTGGTTTACTCGGTTGTCAGGAGTGGATCCATCGGCCCTTACGAAACCTCAGTTGAAGGTTTCAAATTTCGGCATCTAGGAGAAGGTATTTGTCATTCCCTTCTGGATGCAGTTTGCATGTTGACGTGGCAAGGTCAAAAAAAAGATGCACTCGACGTTGAACTTCAGATCTGGGAATTCAATTAAGATGGAGAAAAATGATATTAGAACTGTACTCACACAGATAGATGGACTTGAATATAATCACTCCAGAATATAGCACTTGTTATTATCTCTTCAAAAACTGAAATTTTAAAGACATTTGAACTTCCAGTTAAAAACTGAATGGATGACACAGTAGGATTTTGTATTTTAAGCCATGCTATAATGAACAGCCTGTAGGTACGATTGACTAAGTACTGTTTTTGTAGGGAACTTATAATTTAAACTAGGGTGGCGTAGCAGCACAGTGGGTTAGCACTGCTGCCTCACAGCGCCAGGGACCCAGTTCGATTCCTGGCTTGGGTCACTATCTATGTGGAGTCTGCACTTTCTCCCCGTGTCTGCGTGGGTTTCCTCCGGCTACTTTGGTTTCCTCCCCCAGTTCGAAAGACGTGTTGGTTAAGTGCACTGGGCGTGCTCAATTCTGGGTGTGGCGATGAGGGGATTTTCACAGTAACTTCATTGCAGTGTTAATGTCAGCTTAATTGTGGCACTAATAAATAAAATACAAAACTTTTTAAACATAAATTTTAGCACAACCATTAAACGGAAACACTGAGGTGTACGTAAGTGGACATTTGATTCTCCCAGAGTCCACCAAAATGTTTTTTGGCTCCAGGGGTATACTTTTACTCATTTCTTTTCCCAGCCTGGAAACTTTGAATCCAGAACTGATTTTCATAGTATGGGTTTTCCTTATAGCTAAAGCTTGGCAATCTTCCAGTTTTGTTTTAACCTCTCAGGAATTTTGTCTTTCCTATCTTTCTCACAAGCTTCTGCCACCTCCAGTTTACCTGGTGAGCCACGCATGCTCCCAGTAGTTACTCTCCTTCTGCTCGATCCTGTCCGTAATATTCAGTGCTATTTGAGGAAAACCTGTAATCTTTAGCGGTGGCTGCTTCTGCAATATTCCCCTGTGGCAATGAGAACGAAATAGGCCATGTAACTAAGTAGAAATGCTGATTAGCTATTATTAAGACAGCCACTCTGTGCTGACCTGGTATCAGATGGGCAGTTCTAAGTATACCCTTTAACAATCTAACATTTTTAACACTTCACTGGGATTTGGAGACCTACAGTGTATTCATTATCCTCCCAGCTGCTTTTCCAGTGTTTGCAAGTGTGAATACCTTGCAGATTTATCCTTTTAAAAGTAAACAAGACCTGCTGTCAGACAAACTTTGAGGCCACGTGACCACCCTTCATTTTACCCTAAAGACGCTGTCCCCAAGCATAATCTTATAAGCCGTGTAATTGTAATACCCTCAGCTCTTTTAGCAGTACTGAGTAAATCCTGTAGATTTTGACCACCTCCATCATTGCAGGAATGAAGCTAGTGCCTTTTTTCACAGTGTAAAACACTGTGTCCCCCACTGGTATAATGCGCAGCTTCCAAATACTGCAGACAGTAGGGAAGCTTATTTTCCTGGACTCTTATTACTGAGATTTACCACCATTCTGTTTTAAACAAAGGATGAACAAAGGACAAAACAGCATGGGAAACAGGCCCTTCGGCCCAACGAGCCCACGCCGCCACCCCGATGTTCCCACCTCTACCCGTGATCCCTGTCCATGTTTATAGATCTATGGATTAAAAACCAAATTTGAGACAATTTAGGGAGAATTTGTTTTGCCCGTCAGCCTAAGAGCACATCTTTGGGATGTGGGAGGAAACCGGAGCACCCGGAGAAAACCCACGCAAGCACGGGGAGAATGTGCAAAACTCCCACAGACACAGGCCCAAATCCATGTATCTGCACAGCACAGCGATAGTCACTGAGCTGTCATGTTGCCCATCAAATGGTCCAGGTCAAGCGTACACTAACGACGTGAAGCAATAGGATACTCTCGAAAAAAATCCAAGAGCAGTCCTCTCACGACCCATCGTGTGTTTGCCCCTCGTTAGACAACAAGGTGGACCAAAGCATCTGTAGGATAAAAACAAATACATCAATATCATCATCTATTTACACACTTCCCAGGGACTCCCAAGGCTCATGATCCTTATTTTAAATCAGTTTTCTATACCCTTCCATTCCCATTCTGTTCATGTGCCCATCTAAGTGTTTCTTAAATAACTCCAGAGCTGCTATTATTTGTGTTTAGCAAAATGAAAGGTGCTCGCCCTGAAGAAAGCAGTGTTCTTTAAATCTCTCAGTGACAGGGTTATTTACTAATAATCCTGGCACAGGAACATATATCATCACCATTCTGTTCCAAATGTGTAATCCTCTGGGAAAGGTACCTAACACTGCAACAGTGTGACTCCCTTGTTTGCCTCATTGATTAATTAAGGTACTTCTGAGAAATTGTGTTCTGCGTTTCAGGCTTTAGTAACTAAACCAACAATGAGGATGAGCAAATTACATCCATGGGCTTATTACGTTTTGGCCCAGGTCCATCTATCAGAGTGAGAACTACACTGGTTATAATATCAGATCTGACTGTCTCCCAACTCACGTCCCTCCAGCATTCCAAAGTACCTTACAAGCAATACAGCACTCTCTGAAGTGTAGTCACTGTTGTAATTTTGGAAATGCGGCAGCTAAAAATTCATGTTGTTGATATGAAATGATGGAGCAAGAAAATGTACTATTTATCAAGTTGATAAACATAATATCAGTAGGATCCAAGCAGGTTGGTGAAGACAATTTTAAATACCTTAACATTCAAGGATATGGGACAAGTGTTGGAAACTGGGATTAGTGTGACTTTAGTAGTAATTATTGTCGGTACAGACTTGATGGGCTAAAGGGCCTTTTCTGCGCTATATAACTCTTATGACTGAAACTAAGATTTGATTTATTATTGTCTTGTATTAGTATAAAGTGAAAAGCATTGTTTCTTGCGCACTCGACAAAGCACATCGTACATAAGGAAGGAAAGCAGAGTGCAAAATGTAGAGTTTTTTTTAAGATGCAGAGCTTTCCTTTATTGAGAGAGTTTAATGCCTTGTTCACTCTTGCAGTACTCCTCCTATTCAACCAGGCGGTATGGTAGCACAGTGATTAGCACTGCTGCTTCACAGCTCCAGGGACCTGGGTTCAATTCCTGGCTTGGGTCACTGTCTGTGTGGAGTTTGCACATTCTCCTCGTGTCTGTGTGGGTTTCCTCCAGATACTTCCGTTTCTTCCCACAGTCTAAAGATGTAGGGATTAGGTTGATTGGCTGTGTTAAAAATTGCCCTTAGTGTCCTGAAATGTGTAGGTTAGAGGGATTAGTGGTAAATCTGTAGGGTTATGAGAGTAGGGAATGGGTGGGATTGTGGTCGGTGCAGACTTGATGGGCCAAATGGCCTCTTTCTGCACTGCAGGATTTCTATGTATCTCTTATTTATAGGTGCTCAGAGACAATTAATATCTACCATGTGTTTCTCTTAACCATAACAATTTAATTGACAAGATATTAGCATATGATATCCACTATTCTGCTAGGTTTAGTTTGATTTTCTCCCCTCGGTGAGCCAAGACCAGTACGCTTTGAGCCCCACCTTGTTCTCCAGTTTCATTCACTGCTCCACTTTGCCAGCTTAGATGGAAATATTAAAAAAAAATCAACATCCACGGACTGGCTGACTGCAAGCTCTTAGTAATAAATAGTGGGACTGTACTCATGACAGTTACATCTTCTGTATAAAATGTTCTATTGCTGTTAATTGCTGCTCTGGGATTGAATGGTTTTCTGTTGAGCAGCTGTGGTCCTTAACCTTTAGCACATGGAGCGGATTTTTAATTTCCTACTCAGAACTTCCTACTGGCAAAATTATTTTTTCTCAATCTGGATACGGTGGCTTATTCTATCGTTTGTGCAATGTTTTGAACTATCTCAGACTTTTACATTGTGATGCGTACATTAAGTTTGCACCTCTCACGCTGGTCTGACTGAAAGAAACATGTTGCAGGAGGCATTGAAGCCACAAATCAGCCACAGATCCAGTGATATTGTAGAATCTTATAGCATACAAGGAAGCCATTTAGTCCATCCTTGCCGTGCCAACTCTTTCAGATCATTGGAGCTAGTCATACTATATCCCTCTATCCCAAGAGCCCAAAAAGTATTTCCTTTACAAGTAGAATCTCTACAATGCAGGAGGAGGTCATTCGATCAATTGCGTCTACACCAGCCCTCTGACAGTATCTTAGACAAGCCCTTCCCTATCCCTGTAAATATTTATTCAGTTCTTCTTGAAGTTTGCCACTGAATCTCTGTCCATCGCCATTGTAAGCGAGCATTTTAACCCTCTGCATTAAAACAGACCGATCCTTATCTTGTCCTCTGGTTCTTTATCTAATTATCTTAAAGCTGCGTCCACTGGTTACTGATCCTGCTGTGGACAGTCCAACGCCGGCATCTCTACATCATGACAACTGATCCTACTGCCAGTTCAAGGGCAACTAGGGATAAACAAATCATCCTGATCTTCAACAATTTCCACATCCCGTGAAGAAATACATTTCTGATTGCCTTTGGAAAGTTGTCATAGAATCCATTCCCAGCACCCTTCCAGGCAGTGCATTCTAAATCATCACAACTCAGAGTAAAGTTTATTCAGCTCATCTTTCCCTGATACTTTGTCACGTATTTTAAATCTATGTCCTTGGGTTTCTGACACACCTGCCAGTTGAAACTGTTTCTTCCCAACCATCCTATCAAACCCTTCAAAGTTCTGAATGCCTCTGTCAATTCTTCACCTTGAACAAACACAGCTTCTCTGGTCTCTGCACATGTCTAACTCTCCCTCTAATTTGGAACCATTTGTATGAATCTTATGTGCACTTTCTCCAATGCCTGTATATGTCTGCTGATGTCTGGCAGCCAGAATTGAAAGCGTTGCTCCGGCTGTGGTCACATTACTGTCTATACAGGTTCAGCACCAGCTCTGTGCATATTCTATGCTGCTGTTGATAAAGCCTAGGATAATTCATCCTTTATTAACTGTTCTCTTAACTTGTCCAGTCATTTTCAATGACTCAAGCATATATATATATAATATATATGTCTAAGTCCTTCTCCCCTTGCACCTCCTTTAAAATAATACCCTTTATTATTATATTCTTCCTATATGGATCACAATTAATTTCATTTGCCACCTGTCTGCCTGTTCCACTAACTTATCTATGCCCTTTTGAAGTTCTACAATATCCTCCTCGTAGTCCACAGTGCTTCCAAGTTTTGCATCATATCCAGATTTCAAAATTGTGCCCTGTACACCAAAGTCTAGATCATTAATGCACATTAGAAAAAGCTGGGGTCCCAACAGTGATTCCCAGGGAATACTACTACACACCTTCAACCAGGTTGAAAAACATTCATCAACTACTACTTTCTGCTTCCTTTCACTCCTACAATTTCATATCCCTAACACTACTTTTCCATTATAACTTTGTTATTAAGTCTGTTTTGCGGTACTGTATCAAATGTTTTTTTGGAAGTCCCGCGTACATCTGTATGACCCTCATCAACCCCCTCACTGCCTCATCTAAAAAGTGAGTGTTTGCATTTCTGCAGACTTTCAAGTACCGTTCCTGAGTCTAAGGAAGACTGAAAAACTATGGCCAGTGCCTTTGCAATTTCCGTTCTCACTTCCCTCAGTATCTTCGATGCATCTCATTCGGACATGTTGCCTTATCAACTTTAAATGAGAACAGTCTATCCAAACGCCACCCAATTCGCAATTTTAAACCCTACTAGTGTCTGAATTACCAAATGGGCCTTTTTTTTTCTGTAAATTCTCTGTAATGCAAAAGTGAAATACAACAAATTGCCTAACTAATCCCTTTGAGCTGAGAGAGACCAGAAGATATAGAAGCAGAATTAGGCCATTCAGCCCATCAGTCTGTTCTGCCATTATGGCTGATAGGTTTCTCAACCCCATGCTCCTGTCTTTTCTTCGTAACCTTTGATCTCTATACCAATCAAAAACCTATCTATCTCTTTATTAAATACTGTTACGTAGGGGAAGTTGATCCTCTCTCTCTGAGAACTAACACCCAACCACTCAAAGGGAAGTACCTCCCTTCATAATCTATTAAAGAATATATGAGAAGGGAAATGTCAGCACTTCAATAACTTTTAGTGGTCAAATCAGACTTTCTCTGAAAAATATCAATTGACACTTTATTTTTCTAATTAACAGTTAACAGATTAACTAAACTATTAATGAACAGAATAAAACACTTCTAATGGAATGTTGTTTAGATAATTACAGTTCCTGCTTATTAACAAAAAAAAACAGAATTTTTAGTCGCACTCAAAATGCAATCAGGCTTGTCATCTTCAGGACTCTTCTGTCTTCTTTGCTGACTTCTGTCTTTTGATACTTCTACGATTGAGATGAGGCTTCCTTTTAGGACATCAATGTGTCTGTTACACTGGCAGACAGTTGCTGTCTGTGTATCTCTTGCTCTCTCTTTCTCTCTAAGAACTGAAGTAAGCTGTTACTTGGCAGGTGCTGTTACGCAGCACGGTAGCATAGCGATTAGCACTGCTGCTTCACAGCTCCATGGTCCTAGGTTCGATTCCTGGCTCAGGTCACTGTCTGCGTGGAGTTTGCACATTCTCCTCGTGTCTGAGTGGGTTTCCTCCGGGTGCTCCAGTTTCCCCTCTCAGTCCAAAAATGTGCGGGCTAAGTTGATTGACCATGCTAAAAATTGCCCCTTAGTGTCCAGGGATGCATAGATTAGAGGGATCAGTATAATATGTAGGGATATGGGGGTAGGGCCTGGGTGGATTGTGTTCGGTGCAGAATCGATGGGCCGAAGGGCCTCTTTCTGTACTGTAGGGTTCTATAGTTTCTACTGGCAGTTTGGAGCGGGAGCTGGTTTTATATTCATGATGACATTCAAAATTAGCATAATTTACATGTTATCAGAATATCAAATTAAAATTTTATAGGCTGCAGCTATTCAAATGCCGATTTCAAATTAATTGGTTCAAATTCAAAAAACAACCTATTGTCTTGGCAGCAATTATTGCTTCACCGAGCAATACACTGCTTTACACTATATTCTCTATGTACTGCACACTGCATCTCTTCAAACAAAAACTACCCTTTTATATTAAACAGACAAAACAATTTGACAATACCTAGCATTTTACAAGTTTTTTCAATTTTACAGACACTAACTTCACAACAACACACTCAATGACTCGGCCTCCGCAGCCTTCTCTGCACAGATTCACCATCCTCTGCCTGAAGAAATCCTTCCTCATCTTGGTTCTGAAGGGTTCAACCTGTTACTCTGAGGCTCTGCCCTCAGATCCTAGTCTCTCTGACAAATGGAAACATGTTCCCTATTTCCATTGTATCCAGGCCTTTCAGTATTCTGTAAGTTTCAATGAGACCCCCCCTCATCCTTCTAAATTCCATTGAGTGCAGACCTAGAGAACTCATACGTCAAGCCTTTCATTCCCCAAAGCATTCTTGTGAACCTCCTCTGGACCTTCTCCCAGGCCAGCACATCTTTCCTTATATTTAATGCCCAAAATTGCTTCTAATTATTCCAAATGTGTTCTGACCAGGTCCTTATGAAGCCTCGGCAGTCCATCCCTGCTTTTGTATTCTAGTCAGTATCATATCGCACTATAGTGTTAAACTGGCTGTCGAAGGAAGAATTTGCACTGTTCCTGTGCCTTTAATTATAGAACATAGAATACTACTGCACAAACAGGCCCTTCGGCCCACGAGTTGCGCCGATCACATCTATACCTACCAATCCGCAGACCTATCTATAACCCCCTATCCCGTTAGTTCCCATATATTCACCCAGAAGTCTTTTAAAAGATCCCAGCGAGTTCGCCTCTACCACCTCCGACGGCAGCCAATTCACCACCCTCTGAGTGAAAAACTTACCCCTAACATCCCCTCTGTATTTGCTTCCCTGCATCTTAAATCTGTGTCCTCCCGTTGTGACCATTTCAGCTTGGGGAAATAGTCTCTGAGAATCCACCCTATCTATTCCTTTCAAGATTTTATAAACCTCTATCAGGTTGCCTCTCAACCTATGTCTCTCCAGGGAGAAGAGTCCCAGCTCCCTCAACCTATCTTCATAAGACATGCCTCCCAATCCAGGCAGCATCCTTGTAAATCTCCTCTGCACCCTTTCAATGGCTTCTACATCCTTCCTATAGTGAGGCGACCAGAACTGCGCACAATACTCCAAGTGGGGTCTGACAAGAGTCTTATAAAGCTGCATCATTACCTCCCGACTCCTAAACTCTATTCCTCGATTAATGAAAGCCAGTACACCATACGCCTTCTTGACCACTTCCTCCACCTGCGAGGCCGATTTAAGAGTCCTATGGACCCGGGCCCCAAGATCCTTCTGCTCTACAACACAGCTAAGACTCCTAACCTTGATATTGTACTCCTTGTGACGTCTCAAACAATCTCCAACCATTGCCAAAATAAATTCAAAGCTAAACACAACAGTTGATTTTCACTCTCCAATATCCGAAATCAGCAAATAAATGATTTTTTTCCAATGAATCAATTCTTTGACATACTGGAAAGGTTACTGGCAATGTTGGGTTTGTTGGAGGCTGACTTGCACATCAGGGGTACTCTGTGTTATCCCTGGAATGCAGCCCTGGGTTCTTTCACACTCTTTCACACACTTTCAACACCCTGTCCAGAAAGCAGTGCTCTCAATAATTTAACCCTTGTTCAGTACTGCAGTTGAACCTCGCTGAAAGAATGTGTTTCCCTAAATTAACCTTCTGATTGCTGTAAAATTGCTAGGGTGCTGATCCAAACTGACAAGACGCCGGATGTTTATTGACTGGCGGGCTATGCTAACAAATGCTGCAAGTGGTTTTAATGCATTTCTTTCTGCCTTTGTCCTTAGAAATAATACCTCCACTTCGTGAGTGTCACGCTAATGAGTTTGCCTGTGGTTCTGGCGAGTGTATCCCTCTCGACTACCGCTGCGACTCAAGGGCTGATTGCAGTGACATGTCCGATGAAGATGACTGTGGTAAGAGCTCCGTAAATCCTGACGTGAGAGAGTTTGGAATTCAGTGCACAGCTTTTTCTTACTCTGGAGGATTGCTGTGGTGGTCTCAATCTTTGCCCACTATCTCCAGCTGTGTATCTTGTAGCCCAACTCCCTTTTGGTAACTCTGATCAGGGCCTCCAAAGGCCTTTATCCCGGAATCAGGCTTCCACTCACATTGGAAATAGAGAGGTGGAAAACTGGGGAAAATGCTAAACAGGGACTTCCAAACGTATTAACATAATGATGATGGGGAAGAAACAACCCTTTGCCCATCCAAGTTGTATCAAGATGGAAGGTAGAATAGAGGGGGCGGCATGGTGGTTAGCACTGCTGCCTCATAGCACCAGGGTTCAGTTCCCAGCTTGGATCACTGTCTGGGCAGACTCTGCATGCTTTTCCCAATCTGTTCCGGTTTCCTCCCTTAGTGTATCCAAACAAGTGTTGCGGTGTGGTGGTTAGGGGATTTTCACAGTAACTCCGTTGCAGCGTTAGTATAAGTCTATTTGTAACAATAATAAAAAGAACAAAAACAGTTTAATGGAATGGAGTGCAAGCCATTATTCCCAACAGGTTAAAGTAAACAATTAAATGGAAAGTTTCTATCACATCACATCTGACTTTTTAAATGGCAAAATCTGTCCAACAAATGTCCAATCAAAGGTAAGTGTGAGAGACGTTTGGGAGATTTAACATTTTTGTGCCACCTTGAGCTAACTTGTGAAATTATTGACACACAATATCCGTGATTCCAAGGTACAAGTTGAGTTGAATAGTCCTGGACTTTGGAAGTGAATGTCTCAGTCTTGTTTGAGCTAGGATGGACTCACTGCAGGCTTTACCAAGATTTGGTTCTCACATCTGCCTTCTTCTTTTTGAAAACCCACAGTGGATCTAGTGAGACCAGTCACCACGCCAGCCGCCCCCATAACAGCTCCTGCCATTACTCCTAAACCAGAGTATCAAACACCAGGACTTCTGGCTCCTATGGCACCCACTCGTCCCATTACTGATGTTCTAAGACCCTGCCCAATAGACAAGGCAGTGTGCCAGAACGGGCAGTGTATTCCCAGAGACTATCTGTGTGACGGAGAAAGAGATTGCATTGACGGAAGTGATGAGCTGGACTGTGGTGAGTGCCTGAAGTAGAATTTCTTGAGCATGGGGGGAGCATGAAGAACCTTTGCTGCGATTGAATGATTTTTTTTTTTGTCACTGAATTTCAAATCAGAAGGGAACGGTGCATTGCTTCTTGATGCCACAGTTATTAACTGTTGTAATGTCCTGGAAAACAAGCAGCGGCGGTGGAGTATTGCTCCGGTGTTTCCAACATAAAAAGCAGGCAGTTGGTTATGATCCCTATTTCCAATTGGTCACCTCTGACCCCTGCTAGGAAGTGTGAGAGTATTGCTGTCATTGAGACAGTGAGCAAGCACACACATGAGGGAAGGCCTGGGTCAGGCTATGTTGTGATGGTTGAACGTTGCAATTTAATTACTATCCAGGATCATGGGTTCAGTTGTGTGATGTTCTGGGTACCGCCGTCTTTGGGACTTGTCATAAATTACTGTACTGCACTTCCGCTATTTTAACTGTTCCACTGAGCCTAACCTTCTCAGCTTTGCTCTCCCACTTAAATCACCCTTTAAAATCTACACATTCCACCCAGTTGTTGGTGTTTAACAAGATACTGGTGAATTAATTGAACTTTCTTGTCATAGCTACACATCTTCAAGCACCATTCTCCACTGCCCCTCCCTCCCTGGGCCCAATCTGTATGATGTCCTCTCAATTGAAATTCCAATTTAGTTACTTTTTGTTCAACCACAAAAGAGCATTGAAGGCTGATGTTAAAAATAGCTGGAGATTAGCTGGTCATCCAACCTCTTGCAGGCTTGGAATCGACACCTGGGAGCTTGAGATTTGAGATAAGAAGTTGATTGAGCTGAAAGATGAAAGATTTGGTGCTTGGAGAGTTGGAGGAATGAAGGAACTCTTCCAACGAGACCTTTTGAAAACAGTTTGAAGAATTTATATTTTTTTAAAGAATCACCAAGGCAGAACCAAGATATTCTGTTTCCCTTCAGTGCTAAACAAATCTGCATTTATATAGCAGCGCTCCCTTCCTTAGAAAATATGAGCAACTTTTGAAGAGTTACCATTTCAGATCGCCACTGGGTCTTTTCACATTCAGACCTAGCAAGCTCCATGGGCATGAGTGGCCAGTTAATCTGCCCTTGGTGGTCTTGGTTGAGGGATAAATATTGGCTAGGACATCAGGAAACTTTCTGGGTTTATCTTTGAAATGAAACACGCAATGAAATATGTTAGATCTCCCTGAAGGATCAAGATAGAAGTAGGAGGAAGATGGTGGTGTGGTAGTTGGTACACAATTCTGTGGCTGCCTGAAAGGTTCTGGTACCTCACTCAATTTTCTTCCAAACCTGTGTGGCATGTGACCTCTGCCAGATTAGCTGTGAGGTGATGTTTGTAATCATGTTTGACCCTCAACCTGTCCAAACACACCATGGAATTTTTCAACAGGCCTCACTAAATCAGACTGGGGGAAAAAGTCCCCAGTCAATTTGTCCTGCTTGTTAACCAAGGGTTATCGAGACCAGTTTCGGTGACCCCATTGATGGCCGTTGCTGAGATCCACAAACTCTTAATTTGGGGAATCATGCTGGGTCTTCATTGAATTGTAACAAATAGGAGTGGGAGTAGGCCATTCAAACCATCTCCACTGTTAAATAAGATCATGGCTGACCTGATTGTGACCCCAGCTTGACTTTCCTGTCTGCCCTCCCCATAATCCTCAACTCCCTTGTCTGTCAAAAGTCTGTCTAACTTTGCCTTGAATGCACTCAATGACCTAGCCCCACTGTTCTCTTTAGAAGGATATTCCTCTTAATGAAATTTCATCGAAGAAATACTTCTCAATCGGAGAAGAAATTCTACCTCATCTCTAATAGGAGACCGCTTACTTTTAATCTGTCCCATCAGTTCAAGATTCCCTCGTGAGAGGAAATATTCTCTTCAGATCAATCCTTTCAATCTCTCTCTAAATTATTACATATTAGAATTAGATCATCTCCTGTTCTTCTAAACTCTAAAAGTATAGGACTAAGTTCTTTCATCCCAATAAACTGAACTGCTTGCAATGCAAGTATTCCCCTCCTTAAATAAGAGAACCAAAACTGTACACAACATTTCAGGTGAAGTCTTCCCATTGCTCTGTGCTTTTGTCTCAACACTTCCTTATGCTCCATCCCCCTTGTTATAAAGGTGACTATTCTACTCGGCTTGCTAATTACTTGTTTGTACCTGTATACTAACTCTTTGATTCACACGCAGGACACGCAGACCTCTCTTTATCTCAGTATTCTGCAATCTCTCTCCGTTTATATAATAATCTCCTTTGCTGCTCTTCTGGCCAAACTGGACAACCTCACAGCTTCCCACATTGTACGCAATCTGTCAGATTTCTGCCCCATCATTTAAGCTGTCTATATGCCTTTGCAGAATCTTTGTATCCCCCTCACAACTTGCCTCCCTATCTCCTTTTATATTGTCAATATATTTGGCTACAGTGTATTTGCTGCCTTCATTCAAGTCATTGATATGTGTCGCAAACCGTCTCACATCCCAGTGCTAATCCTTGAAGCACTCCACAGTTTACCAATCTGAAAATGACCCATTTATCCTTTTCCTGTGAGTTAGCCAATATCTATCCATATTGGGGTGGCACTGTAGCACAGCCTCTCAGCGCCTGGTTTCAATTCCTGGCTTGGGTCACTGTCTGTGTGGAGTTTGCACGTTCTCCTCGTGTCTGCGTGGGTTTCCTCCGACTGTTCTGGTTTCCTCCCATAGTCCAAAAGATGTACTGGTTAGGTTGATTGGCTAAAATTGCCCTTAGTGTCTTGAGATGCATAAGTTAGAGGGATTAGTGGGTAAATATATAAGGATGTTGGAGTAGGGCCTGGGTGGGATTGTGGTCAGTGCAGACTCGATGGGCCAAATGGTCTCTTTCTGCACGTTAGGGATTCTATGATTAATATAGAATTAATCATAGATTAATGCACCATGTTCTTCAACTCATGTCATAAAGCTACATTTAGCCAGCAATTAGCTGAGAGGAGAAAACTGTTCCTCGTGTTTACTTCCATAAATCTACATAATATAGTATTGAATCTGTTGTGTAGGTCACAAATTCTTTATTTGGATGGCATCATTCTTGACAAAACAGTTGTGCTTTCATTGCACACATCCTTTCTCCCTAAGTGGCAGATCCCCAAACCTACGTACAGCAAGACACGGCGAAGTAGACAAAGCCATGGGGTATCCAGTGGTAGATCACATTGTATTGCGTCAGGAAATTTTGTAACGCGCAGCTCGGGCATTGCTTTGCGGTTTAAGATGTTAACTCAGGTTTTTCTTGCTCCCTTTCTTGTGCCCCAGGAACACCATCACCATGTGAGCCCAATGAGTTCAAGTGCAAGAATGGCCGCTGTGCCCTCAAGCTGTGGAATTGTGACGGTGACAACGATTGCGGAGACAACTCTGATGAAGAATTCTGCCGTAAGTCAGCAGGAAGTGTCCTTCTGCAAAGCCCCTGCCCCGGAAACAGTTACATGTTTGCTGTACTTTGTCAACTGATCATTTACAGATCTTTGTATTTGAGCTCATTTTGGATCGCAGGAAATAGCTTATTGGAATAGGATATTAATTAAGAAAAAGTAATTAAGTCTTTCATCTTTGATGAAGTTTTCAATATGGAAGAAATCCCAGAAGACTCCAGTAAATCAGGATTTATTGCACTCCTTAAAAAAACCTGGAGTATAATCTCCCATCACACTAACAGTCTGATGAGTCACATTACTAAAATCCTTCTTCCAGTAGTGATGAACACACCAGAAGCAAAGAAATTTCAGTCCTTTGATGTGATTTTGCAGAAGATAGAGGAATGAGAGATGCTATCTTTAAGCTACGTGCTGTCAGAAAGAGAGATTGAGATGACAAAATATGTTCTGTTCATTATGGTAGGATTTGATAGGTTGAACTTGAAGAATTGATGAGTGTGTTAGAGTCAGTTTACATGGGCAAGAAACTGGAGCTGTAAAAATCAAGAACAACCTAAGAGGTTTTGTGAAGATTAAAAGGAAAGGCAAATTGGTTATGCATTTGTTCAACTTGTGTAGTAAAATATTCTTGGGGAGATTGAAAACCTTTCTGAGTTATTTTTTGGAAGTTGTGATTTATTAATATATGTCGATGATACTGTTCTCGCAGCCACTTTGAAGACAAACAACAAATTTTGGAGAGTGTACTGAGTAAGAGGAAAAAAGACTAAATTGTAAGAAAACAAAATGTCTTCTAATGTCCAGACAGAAAATCACATTAGAACGTAACATTCTAGTGAAATATGAAAACATCACACACGTTTTCTAATCCAGGAAGTATGTTCAGGTTGGATGGGAAGTGACCAAGAAAAAAGCTGAAAGGTTGAAATGGCCAGAGATACGTTTCAGGATATGAAAGAATCAACAACTCCAACACTAGCCATGCAAACAAATCGCAGTATCCTGGAATGCCACATCACACCAATTCTGACAGGGAAGTGAGTTTTGGAAGACCAGTGAAGCAGCGCAGAGAAGAATTGAGGCTACGGTGTTGTTGTTTTTGAGGCAAATCATGAAGATATCTTGTATAAGTCACACTGCTGTTTATAGGTGTGAGTAAAACCTGAGATCAAAAGAACTCGTGTCGACCAAGATCAGTAAGAGACAGTTAGAACATCTTGGATATGTCATAAGAAACCATGATTTAGAAAATCTAATACTAATGGGGAAAATTGATGGGAAAAGTGATTGCGGTAGACAAAGAATGATTTTTCTATGTTACTCGCAAGCCGAATGAAAGAACAAAGATGATCCAAGTCTTTAGACCTGGGGGTTCATGATTGTCAGCGCTCTCCTGGGACATGGTATCCAAAGAGAGAAAGAAAAATTAGGTTTGTGATCCAGATATACTGCATTCACAGCAATCAACATTGGGCAAATGACCTTTTACCAATTTTCATTGGTAATGGTATATGGTCTGGAATATTACCGTTTGCAGGTAAATGGCAGTGTGAGCATTCCTGACAGATTTCAAAGGGTGCTCACCATCAAGCGTAACTCCAGTTGTGCCTCGGTCAGTGATTGTGCTGATGATGATCTATGAATTCTGACCAGTTGAATGGGAAGCCAAGTCCTTGTGAATGTCCTTCTCGACTCCTGTCGAGACACATTTGGAGTTGTAGCTGGATGTTTTGATGAATATTGTTTTATGTAGGGAAGAAACTGGAGCTGTAAAAATCAAGAATGACCTAAGAGGTTTTGTGAAGATTAAAAGGAGAGGTAAAATTGGTTATGCGTTTGTTCAATTTGTGTAGTAAAAATATTCTTAGGGAGATTGAAAACCTTTCTGAATTATCTTTTGGAAGTTGTGATTTATTAATATATGTCGATGACACTGTTCTCACAGCCACTCTGAAGATAAACAACAAATTTTGGAGAATGTAGTGAGTAAGAGGAAAATCTCCCCAAGAATATTTTTACTACACAAATTGAACAAACACATAGCCAATTTGCCTCTCCTTTTAATCTTCACAAAACCTCTTAGGTCGTTCTTGATTTTTACAGCTCCAGTTTCTTTCCCATGTAAATTGATTCTAACACACTCATCAATTCTTTAAGTTCAACCTATCAAATCCTACCATAACCAACAGAACATATTTTGTCATCTCAATCTCTCTTTCTGACAGCACGTAGCTGATTATTAAAATAGAAAATTTAGGCCTGTGTCTATCTAGCCAATGAATGAGAAAGTTTGCTTCTCAAAATGTCAAACTTTATGACGTGGATTGTGGAACACCTGAATCTCAATGAGATCCATTACGGGCAGCTAGTTTATTAATAAATACAAGTCTACAAATAAACTGACCTAAGCAGATATGTGCTCATATTTAATGACTTGCAAGTTTAAAGCGAAATGAAATGAAAATAATGGAGTGACATGCAACCCATATAGGTTAGAAGCAGTTTGGAGAAGGTTGACTAAGCTAATGCCTAAAATAGCAGGTTGTCTTATGAGCAAAAGTTGGACAGGCTAGGCTTGTATTCATTGGAGTTTAGAAGAGTAAGAGGTGACTTGATTGAAACTAAGATCCTGAGGGGCGTTGATAGAGTTGATGTGGAGAAGTTGTTTCCTCCTATGGGAGAATCTAGAACTTGGGGTTCACTGCTTAAAAATAAGGAGTCACTCATTTAATACAGAGATGAGGAGAATTTATTTCTGAGGGCTGTGAGTCTTTGGAAGCCTGTCCCTCAAACGATGATGGCGATAGAGTCTTTGAGTATTATTAAGGCAGAGTTAGATAGATTGGTGATAAGCAAAGGAGTGAAAGATTATTGGGGTAGGTAGGAATGAGGGGTTGCGATTACAATCAGATCAGCCATGATCTTATTGAATGGAGCAGGCTCGAAGGGCTGAGTGGCCTTTTCCTGATCCTAATTTGTATGTCCATATGCATATTTTGTTTAATCACTAATTTACCGCGATATTTTTCTCTTGCCTATATTATTTCTGTTGTCCTCTTGAACATGTTACAAGCTATGACCTGGAAGTCCTTTCCAGTGATTACGTTTTGGTTAAAAGTGTGTTCTGTCAACTTTCAGCTACCAAGAGACCTGGAGATACGTGTGCTCCTGAGCAATTTGTCTGTGTTTCGACCCAAACGTGCATTCCGGCAAGTCACCAGTGTGATGAGGAGACTGACTGTCCTGACCGCTCAGATGAATTTGGATGTAGTGAGTAACCTGTGCTACCATAATGTAAAGAAACTCGTGTCACCCTAACTGACCCACTTTGTTGCTTACATTTGTGCTCAGGGAAGTGAGTTTGGTTTTGACCCCTTGTTGAAACTCACCATTTGGAATTTGTGTTTGTGTCACTTACTTTGTTTTCATTCTTTGTGGTGGAGGATAAAGCAACTGCAAGGAACTAACTGGATAGCTCTTTCAAATAGCTGACTCAGACACGATGGGCTGAATGGCCTCTTTCTATCCTAACCACCAGACACAGTTGCTTCAACCCTTGATGAATTTTAACACCTCTGATTATCTCTGAAGTCGAATGAGCCCTAATAAATCTTCTCCAGATCTCCTTTAAGCCCCGCTAAAGGAGAAGCCCCTTCCTGGAATGCGGTGCTTAGAATTGGACACCATACTCCAGTTGGGGTTTGACTGGTGATTTATTAAGGGAAGGTCGTTGGCTCAGTGAGTTTCCTGAGGCATTTCAAAGGCACTGAATAAAGGCAAATATTCAGCAAAATGTTGAAATAATGAGTTCGATCTTTGGTCTTTTTTTTAACAGGAAGAATATGATGGTGATCTGGGAGTCAGCCCAATGGGAAAGAGCCTCAACTTGTTCTCTTATTGTTGTTTACTTGGCTTTCTTGTCACTGCCCTTGCCCTTTTTTGAAGGACTGCAGAGTCTTCTATTTTGTTTCTTCCCATTACAGAAAAGTTAAGATTGGGAGCTCGCAGGGTTGGGTCACCTGACCATGAGCCAGACCCCTCTTTTGTTGAAAGTGCTAATGACACTTCTTCCCTCTTCCCATCATGCCTTTGAAGCTGTGCCAATTGGGGGATTTATTAATTTGAAGATTCTTGTGTTTTGACTCGAAACCACTCTTAACCAATGACCAAGAAATTGCCACAGAATACCGCAGGGTAACCGAATCACCATTGAATGTTGCTCTTTACAGCTCCTCCTCAGGTGATCACACCACCGGAAGAAACAGTCATGGTCAACCGTGGTGATACCGTCACGTTAACTTGTGTGGCAGCAGGCGTTCCCACTCCACTCATCACGTGGCGATTGAACTGGGGTCACATCCCTCTAACCAGCAGGTAACTATTATATGGTCTGTGAGTCAGTTGAATGTTTGTAATGTATCTGTTGGAGCTGATCATAGTTATTTCAACTGGTGTGTACATCGAGAGCTCGAATGAAAAAGAGGACAGGGAAATAATCTTTTAATCCATCCCACTAAGCAGCAATCTGCACCCCAGGCAGAGGAAGATGGTGGCCGAGTGGTAATATCATTGGACTAATTAGTAAGAAGTCTCACAACACCAGGTTAAAGTCCAACGGGTTTATTTGGTAGCAAAAGCCACCAGCTTTCGAAGTGCTGCTCCTTCGTCAGGTAAGTGGGAGTTCTGTTCACAGGCAGGGCATATAAAGACACAAACTCAATTTACAAAATAATGGTTGGAATGTGAGCCTTTATAGGTAATCAAATCTTAAAGGTACAGACAACGTGAAGGGAGAGAGGATTAAGCACAGGCTAAAGAGATGTGCATTGTCTCCAGACAGGACAGTTAGTGAGATTTTGCAAGCAAGTCATGGGAGGTTACAGATAGTGTGACATGAACCCAAGATCCCTGTTGAGACCGTCCTCATGTGTGCAGAACTTGGCTATCGGTTTCTGCTCAACGATTCTGCATTGTCGTGTGTCGTGAAGGCCGCCTTGGAGGACGTTTACTTGGAGATCAGAGGCTGAATGCCCGTGACCGCTGAAGTGTTCGCCAATCATTGAACTAGTCATCCAGAGGCCTTGGGGAATCAGGTTCAAATCCCACCATGGCAGCTAGTAGAACTTAAATTCAGGAATAAAAAAAAAACTGGGAATTGAAAGCTAGTTGTGGAAAATTGTGAGGGGCAAGGATAGAATGGATGGAAAGGGCCTGTTTACCTCGAGAGTGGTCAGTGACCTGCAGAGTTCATGGTAATGGGTCGAAAGATTGTAGAGGGGGAAATAGGAAAATTTTTTTCATCCAGATGGTTGTGGGAGTCTGGAATCAATGCCTGAAAAGGATATTGGAGGCAGAAACCCCCAACTCAATTTAAAAAGTGTTTGAATTATACACCTTAAACACTGTAACCTGCAGGCTATGGATGACAAACTGGAAAGTGGGATTAGGATGGAGGCTTGTTGCTTGGCCAGTGTAGATTGGATGGGCCAAGTGGCCTGCTTCTGTGCCGTAAACTTTGTGTGATTCTTGTCTCAGTAATGATGACCATAGAAACCCATATGGTTCTTCAGGGAAGAAAATCTGCCACCCTTACCTGCTCTGGCCTACGTGTGACTCCGGACACACAGCAATATTGTTGACTCTTAAGTCCCTCTGAAAATGTCTCCTAAGATACCCAGTTCAAGGGAAATTAGGGGTGAGCACTAAATACTTGCCCAGCCAGCAACGTCCGTGTCCCAGGAAAGGATGAAGCTAAAAACACCCTCCTGGGAGAGATGAAAAACTGGATAAAAAAGCCTTGATCAAGTTGGGGTAAAGAAAATCTGGGAATTTCTCTTCTGACCTCTTCAGGTAATTCACAGAGCACGATGGCCCTATGGTAGAACATAGAACATTACAGCGCAGTACAGGCCCTTCGGCCCTTGATGTTGATCCGACCAGTGGAACCAATCTAATGACCCTCTAACCTAAACTATTCCAATATTATCCATATGCCTATCCACTGACCATTTGAACACCCTTTTGAAGTTGGTGAGTCCACAACTGCTGCAAGCATGGAATTTCTCGCCCTTACTACCCTCTGAGTAAAGAACCTACCTCTGACATCCATCCTGTAATTATCACCCCTCAATTTAAAGCTATGTACCCTTATGTTAGCCATCACCATCCAAGGAAAAAGGCTTTCACTATCCACCCTATCTAATCCTCTGGTTATCTTATATGCCTCAATTAGGTCACCTCTTAACCTTCTTCTCTCTAACGAAAATAACCTCAAGTCCCTCAGCCTTTCCTGATAAGACCTTCCCACCATCCCAGGCAACATCCTGGTAAACCTCCTCTGCACCCTTTCCAATACTTCCACGTCTTTGTTATAATGCGGCGACCAGAACTGTACACAATACTCCAAGTGCGGCCGCACCAGAGTTTTGTACAGTTGCAACATGACCTCATGGCTCTGAAATTCAATCCCTCTACCAATAAAAGCTGACACAATGTACGCCTTCTTAACAACCTTATCAACTTGGGTGCCAACTTTCAGGGATCTATGCACATGGACACCGAGGTCGCTCTGCTCATCCACACTGCCAAAAGTCCTGTCGACGAGCAGAGAGATCGCCTCTGATAATGCAGCGCTAAAGCTCCTCAGTTATTGCTTGTCTTTTCCTTGATGTGTGGAGCTTGCTAAACGGAGCCAAGGCTGTAACAAAGTCAGTGAAAGCATAATTCAATGATTTTTCCTGTGTTTTAATTGGTTTAGTGTTTCCAGCTTTCTAAAATTGCAATTGTTTTTTTCCTTGTCTGATTGGATTTGCCAAATCATTAGCTTATTACTGTAATTAGAAGCAGTCTGTTCACGGAGATTTAATCTTTACAGTCCTGAATAATCCTCTCAAAAAGAGTCTTAAACCCAAATGAAAGCTAGAGGGGCACTGTACTCGGACTCATTACTCTCTCCAACATCTTATACCCTCCTGATTTGTAATGTGTATATCCAAGCAGCATTCTTTGGCTGGAAAGCTTGTGGCACAAAAAAGTGGTTGAATATGTCAACAGATATTTTGTTTGTTGCTGTAAGAAGGTAAACGTGTCCTGTCCGCATTCAACATCTCTACCTATCTCTCGCATTCACATGCACACACTAACTCACCCTCTTCTCCCACAAACACTCTCTCTCTCTCTCTCTCTCACACACACCACACCACACACACACACACACACACACACACACACACACACACACACACACACACACACACACACACACACACACACACACACACACTCAGTCTACTCACTCACTCAGTCTACTCACTCACACTCTCTCACTCACTCTCCTCACTCACTCTCCTCCCTCACTCTCCTCACACTCTCATCACTTCGCTTCACTCTCTCCTCACTCTCTCGCTCGCTCACTCTCCTCACTCGCTCGCTCACTCTCCTCACTCGCTCGCTCACTCTCCTCACTCGCTCGCTCACTCTCCTCACTCGCTCGCTCACTCTCCTCACTCCATCGCTCGCTCACTCTCCTCACTCTCCTCGCTCACTCTCCTCACTCGCTCGCTCACTCTCCTCACTCGCTCGCTCACTCTCCTCACCTCGCTCGCTCACTCTCCTCACTCGCTCGCTCACTCTCCTCACTCGCTCGCTCACTCTCCTCACTCGCTCGCTCATCTCTCTCCTCACTCGCTCGCTCACTCTCCTCACTCCGCTCGCTCACTCTCCTCACTCGCTCGCCCTCACTCTCCTCACTCGCTCGCTCACTCTCCTCACTCGCTCGCTCACTCTCCTCACTCGCTCGCTCACTCTCCTCCCTCACTCTCCTCCCTCACTCTCCTCCCTCACTCTCCTCCCTCACTCTCCTCCCTCTCTCGCTCACTCTCTCGCTCCCTCACTCGCTCGCTCACTCTCCTCACTCGCTCGCTCACTCTCCTCACTCGCTCGCTCACTCTCCTCACTCGCTCGCTCCCTCTCCTCACTCGCTCGCTCACTCTCCTCACTCGCTCGCTCACTCTCCTCACTCGCTCGCTCACTCTCCTCACTCGCTCGCTCACTCTCCTCACTCGCTCGCTCACTCTCCTCACTCGCTCGCTCACTCTCCTCACTCGCTCGCTCACTCTCCTCACTCGCTCCCTCACTCTCCTCACTCGCTCGCTCACTCTCCTCACTCGCTCGCTCACTCTCCTCACTCGCTCGCTCACTCTCCTCACTCGCTCGCTCACTCTCCTCACTCGCTCGCTCACTCTCCTCACTCGCTCGCTCACTCTCCTCACTCGCTCGCTCACTCTCCTCACTCGCTCGCTCACTCTCCTCACTCGCTCGCTCACTCTCCTCACTCGCTCGCTCACTCTCCTCACTCGCTCGCTCACTCTCCTCACTCGCTCGCTCACTCTCCTCACTCGCTCGCTCACTCTCCTCACTCGCTCGCTCACTCTCCTCACTCGCTCGCTCACTCTCCTCCTCGCTCGCTCACTCTCCTCACTCGCTCGCTCACTCTCCTCACTCGCTCGCTCACTCTCCTCACTCGCTCGCTCACTCTCCTCACTCGCTCGCTCACTCTCCTCACTCGCTCGCTCACTCTCCTCACTCGCTCGCTCACTCTCCTCACTCGCTCGCTCACTCTCCTCACTCGCTCGCTCCTCTCCTCACTCGCTCGCTCACTCTCCTCACTCGCTCGCTCACTCTCCCACCCTCCCTCCCTCTCCACTTCCTCACTCTCCTCACTCGCTCGCTCACTCTCCTCACTCGCTCGCTCACTCTCCTCACTCGCTCGCTCACTCTCCTCACTCGCTCGCTCACTCTCCTCACTCGCTCGCTCACTCTCCTCACTTTCATACACAGTTTTCTTCACTCTTTTTCTCTCTCTCTGCCACATGCGTATATATGCCCTCGCTCTCTTTCGCTCGCTCGCTCACACACATTCACACTCAACTCATTCGCCTCACTGGCCTCACGCACTCACTCGCCATTCACACATTCACCCACACTCACTTGCATGTGCACTCACTCTCAAGCAGGCTTGCTCTCACTCGGACTCGCTCGCACGCATTCACGTACACGCGTGCACACACACACACAGTTCCCTCTTTTTTTCTCCCTCCCTCTCTCTCTGATTGTGTCACATCTCCCCCTCCCCCCTCCATTTCTTTCTCTCTCTCTCATGCACGTGTGCACATTTGTCCCTGCTTTCTCCTAATCGTCCCACCCTCCCTCCCTCCATTGATGGGTTATAAAGGAAGATCAGATCTAGAACGAGGGGAAAGAGCAGCTAGGAATGATGTGGTGTTGAAAGATTGAAATCAATTGTCTGTATTTCCTGAATATAAATGAAATCATGAGATCTGTATTGCGTTACTTTGTGCAGGGCATCTGTTTGCAGTAGCCTTTCCACTGAGTTAAGAAAACTTGCTTATTGTTTTGGAATGTTGTATGGCACAGTTTGAGTTCATAGTGATTCTCGGCAGTGTAGTGTGTTTTTCTAACACAACTTCGTGCCAGAATTACAACTGTGATTGTTTCTCGTTGTTTTGTTGCAGAGTTACCATGACTAGTGAGAATGGCCAGGGCACACTGATCATTCGAGATGTCAAGGAGTCAGATCAAGGAGCATACACCTGCGAGGCCATCAATGCCAAAGGAATGATCTTCGCAATCCCTGATGCGTTGCTGGTTTTGAAATCCAACACAGGTAATCACTTCACGCTAAGCTCAATGGAACCTGTTCGCGAGTAACAGACACAAATCCTCCATTCATCATCATGAAGTATTAATTCCAAACCCTGTGGTTGGTCAGAAGTTTGAATTGACAATGGAGGTCATTGAGACAGGAATGGACCTCTATTGTGCTGCAGTAATCCAGTTCTTGGCTTAGAGGAAAACCTTTGGGCCTGTTGTCTTTTTATATTTTGAGCATCAGCGGTGGAAAAATGGCCCCTGGCTTTCTACAGAGGTGAAGGAATAATAGATACTTGTTGATCAAAGCAGAGGAGCAATCCACCTCATGTTTCTCTTGTGAGAAACTTGGGTGATTCTGTGCAGTCTGGAACTTCCCATGTGGGTTGGAGTGGGGAAGGCAACCAAGTAAGCAATGCACCAGATATTCTAAAGTAGAAGCTTATTTAACATTAATTTATCAGTCACAAGTAGGCTTATATTTACAGTGCGAAAAAAAGGTTACTGTGAAAATTCCCTAGTCGACACACTCCAGCACACTCTCAGATACACAGAGAGAGAACTTAGCAAGGCCAGTGCAACTATCCCACATATTTTCGGGAGGAAACCCACGTAGACAGGGAAGGAGAGCATGCAGATTCCGCACAGACAGTGAACCAAGCCAGGAATCGAACCCGGGTCCTTGGCGCTGTGAGGCAGCTGCGTGAACCACTGTGCCTCCCTGTGTGGGATCAGTAGTGGATCAGTTGTTGTCACCAGTAGAATTATTCGCTGCATCAGATATGTTGAGGACCAAATGCCCTTTCGTTAATCAGGTACTTTTCAGTTTTTAACTCTGGTTGCATGTTGTCACCTTGGTACATCCCTACCTGACCATTAACATCGTCTCTACCCTTCCTTCCCGTTTAAAATTATTGAAATATTACCACAAGTGAAACAGAGCAGCTGTGATTTGAGAATGATTACATTGTGTAGCGTGCGTGACTACTGCCTGCTTGATGTGGAGTGAGCTTTTCTCAAGTGATGGCAAGCATTCTTAGAATAGCGTCAGACCCACTGGGAATGGGGAGGGCAGATTGATCCTCTGGTTGACCATCTATTCACCCTTGCCAGAGTGACGGGGAGGCTGGGGCACAGGTACAGATAAAGCATGCTTGGAACGAACTGGTACTGACAGAAGTGGATTTGAGATTCAGCAAGGAGTTGGACCTATCAGATGATGAAGGAAGAACAAAATGCTAAACTGATGTTTGTACGGTAAAAGTTGTGGCGTCTTTCTTTGATCAATACCGCAACTGCTGTACGGGATAGCCTGGATTTTACAGCTCAGAAACAGGCCGTCCAGACCAAACTGTCTGTGCTGGTGTTTATGTTCCTCTTGAGCCTTCTCTCAACTTTCCTCATCAAAATCTATCAGTCTAACCTCCTAAACCCTGCGGCCTGGCCTCCGTATTGCTGTGGCCTAGTCTTAGTATTGCTATGATCTTGCCCTTCGCGCCTCTGTGGCTGAGTTCCCTTGTATGCATTCTTTTTTGCACACTTGCAGACAAAGCATACCATTCACAGAGTACATAGGATAGTAGGAAAGGAGAGGGTGCAGAATGTAGCATTACACTCACAGCAGAGAAAGAGCAGTTTAATTTAAGGTAGGTCCGTTCAAAAATCTCCCTCAAGAATGGCGTGCTTGTTTGCAAGCAATTTATTTGTTGTGTTTTCAGCATTTGGTTATTTTCCGTCCAGCCCTTTTTGGTTGTCTCTTGTTCAGCCCCTCTCCAGCCCCCCACATTCCTATCTCAGCCCATTAAAGAATTAAAATGGAACCCATTTCACCATCTCCAACCATAAAGCTGAAAAAGTAAGGAACATAATGCAGGTTAAAGCTTATTTTACCATCTAGCTCTGGATAACCACATCGATATCAGATACAAGTCCTAATGGCAGCAGAGAAGTTGTTCTGAGTTGGTTGGTACGTGACCGCAGACTTTTGTATCTTTTTCCCGACAGAAGAAGGTGGAAGAGAGAATGTCCGGGGTGCGTGGGGTCCTTAATTATGCTGGCTGCTTTGCCGAGGCAGCAGGAAGTGATATGTTGGGATTTTATTTCTCTTCTTTCCCGGTCTCTTCCCCCCCGATTCCTCGGCTGTTGTTAACTTCATGCTCTGATTTCTTTTTCAGGAATCTGCTCTGAAGGTCAGTTCAGTGTCCAGGGTAGCCTGCAGTGTCTTCCCTGTTTCTGCTTTGGTGTGACCAGAAGCTGTGAATCGACCAGCCGCTACAGAAGCCAGATACACCTGCGTTTCACAGAGGAAGATAACTTCATGGGTAAACAATTCTAAATAATGTCTGCTCCTTTGCAAGCAGCTTTTTGAAGTCATGCTTTGAGTTGTGCTCTGAAGACATTTTTGATCAGTCATCTTTCTGCATGTGCTAGCCATTTTCCTCCAAAGGGCTAACATGAATGAAGAATAAGTCACTAATTATTGTGAGACAATGTTATGAATTTGGCAAGATGCCAAGGAAACACAGTGCTTGATCCCTTATAGGTCCTGCCAAGTTCTCATTACAAGCATCTGGGGGCTTATGCCAAAATTAGGAGAGTTCAGTAACAGCCTGACAAGTTCATATTCATGGAATTATACATTACAGGTAACGTTCCAGAAACCACTATCATAATTCTTGGGTACATCCTGTCCTGCCGGCAAGACAAACCCACCTGGGTGGCAGCATAGTGGTATACAACCAGGAGGGAATTGGCCTCAGCAGCGACACTGGACCCCATGAAGCCTCATTGCATCAGGTCAAACATGGGGTAGGGAAACCCCCTGAGTACCCCGCATTGTCCCTAATCAGCTGGTGAATCAGTACTCCATGCTGAATACCACTTGGTGTTGGAGAAAGCGCTGCGGGTGGCAAAGGCAGAGAATGTATTCTGGATGAGAAACTTCACCAAATGTGGCTCAGTACCACAGAGACAAGCTGGTCTCACAACAGACTAGCTGGTCAAGACCCAAAGGAACATCGCTTGCTGGACTGAAGCTGTGGCAGGTGATGAGGGAACCAAGAAGCGGGAAAAACATTATTTGACCTCATCCTCCCCAACCTGCCTACCAAAGGTGCAACTGTTGTGAGATTTCTTAAAGGTGCATCTGTCCCTGACAGTATGATGGGAATAACAATCGTACAGTCCTTGTAGAGACAAAGTCCCATCTTCGATAAGAGGAAACCCTCCATTCTGTTATGTGGCATGACCACCTCACTTATTTTTTTAATTCGTTAAAGGGATGTGGGCTTTGCTGATGAGGCTAGCGTTTATTGGTTATCCAGAATTGCCCTTGAGAAGGTGTTGGTAAGCTGCTGTTTACACCTATGGTCTGGGAGGGAGGGTGTTCCAAAATTTTGACCCAGTGAAGGAATGAAGAAATATTTCCATGCCAGGAGGGGAGTGGCTTGGAGAGGACTTTGCAGTTGGGGTTGTCATTTATCTGCTGCCCTTGTCCTTCTAGATGGTAATGGTTGTGGGTTTGGAAGGTGCTGTCTGGGGATCTGCAGTATACCTTGTAGATGATACACACTACCTTGAGGGACTCCTGCAGAGATGTCCTTGAGCTGAGATGAATGATAACAACCATAACCAATTCCCTTTGTGCTAGAACCCCTACAGTGCAGAAGGATGCCATTCTAGCCCCCCTCTGAAGGAACATCTTGCACATGCTGTCCAGCTCAGCCACAGTTTGTCTTGATTGATACCTTGGAATTAATCAGCCTTCAAGGTTATACTGAGGTGTAATTGCCTTTTCTCTCCTAGGTGTGAATGTGACAATACCAGCCCAACCCGTGACACCCCCCCTGTCCACCTCTCAGATGGTTATCGACCCCGAGTCAGGAGAATTTCAACTGGTCGATCTCTCAAGACGGTTCCTCAGCCATGATTCTTTCTGGACACTCCCAAGGCAGTTTCTGGGAAATAAGGTGAATTTGAAATGTTTAAGATACTCAGATTTCAATTAATCGCTCAGATTTTGCTATCTTGTTTACCTCATACTTGGAACACAATGGAGTTTCAGACCGGAACTTATCAGAATTGTTATGTGTTTTTAATCATGAGTGAAGATTTATGAAAGGCAACTTTCAGGCTCTCATTACTTTGTGCAAACTGCAGTCATAGATCATGAGTTAGAACATAGAACATTACAGCACAGAACAGGCCCTTTGGCCTTCGATGTTGCGCCGATCAATATAAAAAGCAATGCCCCTCCAAACTAAACCATTCCCTTCTCTTCCATATACTTATCAACTAACCTCTTAAACGCCACCAAACTTGGCGCATCTACAACTGCTGCAGGCAGGGCATTCCACTCCCGAACCACCCTTTGGGTAAAGAACCTACCTCTGATATCCGTCCTATAACTATCACCCCTTAATTTAAAGCTGTGTCCCCTCGTGCTAGCTTTCTCCATCCTAGGAAAAAGGCTATCACTGTCCACCCTATCTAAACCTCTAATCATCTTATATGTTTCGATAAGGTCCCCTCTTAGCCGCCTCCTTTCTAACGAAAACAACCTCAAATCCCTCAGCCTCTCTTCATAAGACCTGCCCTCCATACCAGGCAACATCCTGGTAAACCTCCTCTGTACCCTCTCCAATGCCTCCACATCTTTCTTATAATGCGGGGACCAGAACTGCACACAATACTCCAAGTGCGGCCGCACTAGAGTTTTGTACAGTTGCAACATGACGTTGCGGCTCCGAAATTCAATCCCCCTACCAATAAAAGCTAAGACTCCATATGCCTTCTTAACAACCTTATCGACTTGACTGCCTACTTTCAGGGAGCTATGCACAAATACACCAAGATCCCTCTGTTCATCAACAGAGCGAAGAGGGTTTTTGTCTGGCTGATATTGTAAATGATCAGTTTATATAATTTCTTATCTATACAAGTTTGGAGGTATGTTATTAATGAAACGTTTTGAAATGGGTCAGGTGCATGCTGCCATTCTGGTAAACCTGTATACTCTCACACACAGGCTTGAGATCTCTCCTCCCCTCCACGCTTTAGGTATAAATGAATTGTGATGGTAACTTATGGCATTTATCTTACCCCTCAAAGAATGGATGCAGAAGAATGCTGTTCATAGCAAGAGTGAAAACCTTCTTGGAAAACAGCGAACCTCTGTAACTTTAATGGTTTTGCTATCCCTGCATAGTGAATATTGGAATATCCTTGTCTCTGTTATTACAGTGGAATGCAGGTGGACTATGAAGATTGGGGGTATTTACAGGCTAAGCAGAAAATTATTAAATGGATGAGGCAGGAGTGAGCATCTGCAGCTCAATTTTGACACATTTATTCATTTGTTCTGATGTAAACAGCTCTTCAGATGTCTGTTTTGTGACTTATTAAACTTGGGACTTTTCCAGTGCTGGCCATTCTGTATTTTGTTTTAATTTCTGATCTGTTTTTTTTCTGAACTCACACTAATAGTTCCTGCTACTCCCTATGGCTGATGTACCTCTGGGAGCTTTTTAATCATTGTGGCACAGTTTGCAAAGATCCTAAATTGTTCCGAGATTAGTAACAGGAAGTATTATAGGTGCTCAATTCACAGGAAAGAAATTATTTCAATAATGTGTTGATCACTTCTTTGAAAGAGATAATGGATGAGATTTTCCGGCTGCACTCACCCCAGAGCCAGAAAATCCCGCACAAGGTCAACGGACCTTTGCATGATCTGTGTTAGGCGGGATGGGAAAATTCCCCTCAGCGAGCTCTGTGTTTTAACAATCATGCCATGAGTCAAGGTCATTTTTATATCCCAGGTTCTAACCTCCTTTCACCTTTGATTGTTGCACCTTTTTATATTTCCTAGACACACCTGTGTACATTGCTGAGATGTGAAGATGCTGGCGTTGGACTGGGATAAATCCAGTAACAAGTCTCACACACCAGGTTAAAGTCCAACAGGTTTATTTGATAGTAAATGCCACAAGCTTTTGGAACACTGTTCCTTCGTCAGCTGAGTGAAGAGTTCTGCTCACAAACAAGGCATATAAAGGCACACACAAATAAACCTGTTGGACTTGAACTTGGTGTCGTGAGACTTCTTACATCACAGCTAAGGACAGGGATTTTCTTTGCAATGACTCTTTCTTGATGTGAGGCTTTCTGTGCTTGCTTCGTTTTTGTTCCACTCCATTCTAGATCTCAATCCAAGTGAATTGTGAGGATTTTGGTATCTTCGATTCATTTGAATTGACTGTTAAAGGGGCCAACGTAGCTAAAGTAAACTCCTTGCTACAGTCAATGATATTTAGAAAAACATCAAAAACCTGAAGGTGTTTGTGTCAGAATCAAGATAATGATCCATAGCTTTGGGATATCTGCTTTCCTTTTTAGTTAATGTCTTGTTGACTAACATTCTCATGGCTAATTCAGTAAATCTTGCAGCAGCCCTTGCTCAGTGGGAAATTTATAAAGTAGATCCAAGTTTGTAAGAAATAAAAGATTAACACTTGGGATTAGCATTTTATTTTGCATAAATTCCCTGTTGGAATGATTTTGGTTTTTTTAAGAGCCTGAAATTGCTTCTCTTAAAGATTTGCTCTCATTTCAGTTTGCAAGAACACTGAGATTCCTTACTGAGTAGTAATATTTTATTTTGATGCTCAGTCTACAGGTCAGAGGGTCTCGTGTCCAATTTGTTTCTTTGAATAAAATTATACACTTTGATTGTCCCTTTGAGATTGTTAGATGTTATTTGCCATCTCATGCTGCTTTCTAAGAAAGATAATGGAGTTTTAGAACATAGAACATTACTGCGCAGAACAGGCCGTTCGGCCTTCGATGTTGCGCCGACCAATTAGGAAAAAGCAATGACCCTCTAACCTAAACCATTCCCTTTTCATCCATAAACTTATCTACTAACCTCTTAAATGCCACCAAACTTGGCGCATCTACAACTGCAGCAGGCAGGGCATTCCATACCCTTACCACCCTCTGGGTAAAGAACCTACCTCTGACATCCGTCCTATAACTACCACTCCTTAATTTAAAGCTATGTCCCCTCGTGCTAGCTTTCTCCATCCTAGGAAAAAGGCTATCACTGTCCACCCTATCTAAACCTCTAATCATCTTATATGTTTCAATAAGGTCCCCTCTTAGCCGCCTCCTTTCTAACGAAAACAACCTCAAATCCCTCAGCCTCTCTTCATAAGACCTGCCCTCCATACCAGGCAACATCCTGGTAAACCTCCTCTGTACCCTCTCCAATGCCTCCACATCTTTCTTATAATGTGGGGACCAGAACTGTACACAATACTCCAAGTGCGGCCACTTGGAGTATGAGTTTGATGCGCGTGGATTAGAATGACACACCTTTGGCAAAGAAGCCAGCCATTAATTTGATTTAGCAAAAACAGTCAGTCAAATACATCACTTCAGCAGCATTTTTTGCCTTTCCCGCATGCTGCTGTGGCCACTTCATGGGACAACAGTAACGAGACTTATCTCATCACCACACGTAAGGCAACAGAATCTTTTTATTATCTTGATCTGGCCTTTCAGGCTGGTCATTGTTTTTGATGGTGGCACAACCCTAGTTGGCTCCAAACATTGTGTTATAGAATACAATGCCTACAATTTTCTCTTGTAATTGGGCATAACGCAAGAGTTAATTAGATCAAGGAGAACATTTAATTATCTGTGATTGGTTCAGCCATCTGTCAGGAATCCTGGCTTGCACCAGATATTTCTCTAATGTGCGGGTTAGGTTGATTGGCCGTGGTAAGAAATTGCCCCTTAGTGTCCAGGGATGTGTAAGTTAGAGGAATTAGTGGGTATAGTATATAGGGATATGGGGGTAGGGCCTGGGTGGGATGATGTTCAGTGCAATGGGCCGAAGGGCCTCTTTCTGCACTGTAAAGTTCTATAATTCTATGATAATGCACTAGGGTACGCTTCAGCAAGCAAACCTGTTCCCTGAGACAAATGTGTCTGACTTCTTTTGATTTCTCTGAAATGTAGAAATATACAAACTGAACTTTAAACTTTATTTAGTAGTATCACAGGTAGGTTTACATTGACGCTGCAATGAGGTTACTGTGAAAATCCCCTCGTCATCACGCCTTGGCCCCTGTTCGGGTATCCTGAAGAAGAATTTAGTATGACCGATGCATCTATCTGGCATGCCTTTCAGCCTGTGGGAGGAAACCAGAGCACCCAGAGGAAACCCACGCAGATATGGGGAGAATGTGCAGGCTCCACACAGATGATGACCCAAGCTGGGAATCAAACTCCATGTCCCTGGCGCTAAGAGGCAGCAGTGCTAACCACTGTGCTGCTTTGCCGTCCCAACAATAAATGATATAACTGGGATGCAAGTTAAATAAAATGCCAAATGTGAGCAAGAAATCTTTTAACATAAAAGGGTGATTCGGGAGTGGAATGCCCTGCCTGCAGCAGTTGTAGATGCGCCAAATTTGGTGGCGTTTAAGAGGTTAGTTGATAAGTATATGGAAGAGAAGGGAATGGTTTAGTTTGGAGGGGCATTGCTTTTTATATTGGTCGGCGCAACATCGAAGGCCGAAGGGCCTGTTCTGTGCTGTAATGTTCTATGTTCTATGTTCTATAATGCTATTCACATAAGTTGGTTGGGGAGAATTTAATTTTTGTTTCAATTAGTTGAAAATCCAGATATTAATGAGTATCTACTGAGGTTGAGCTGATTCCTGAAAGTTGGATGTGTGTTATTTTCCAAGTTGGAGAAGTTTTTTTTTTGATGAAGCTCACGCATGTTTAAAGTTCAGAATACCATAATGATAACGTGGTGTCTGATTTTATGCAGATCGATTCGTACGGTGGGTACCTGCGCTACAAGGTTCGTTACAGTGTAGCCCGAGGGCAGCCTGAGCCCGAGAAGAAGGCAGATGTGATTATAATTGGAAATGGGAGAAAACTGATCTACAAAACGGGGACCCCCCAGCCCGATGTCATCAATCAGAAGGAAATCCTGTTCACCGAGGTAAGAAGAGAGCTTCCAAACCCAACCTGAAGATTCTCATCCTGACCAACTGTAGATGTTCATTCCCTGATGTAAGGCTTGTCAGGCCTTGGACCTATATCAGGGCTGTGAGAGGCCATTATGTTTGGATGTTCTGTGTTTGGAAAACCATCCACAGTTTTGTGTTAGAACCAGCAAAGTATCAATAGTTTGCTGTGGGAGCAAATACGATCCTTTGTTCCTTTCACAGTGGGCGCTTTCATTTCATAATGAACACAAGATCAACAGGCCAAAATTTTATTAGATGTCTTAAGGTTGTAATGAATGAGGAGTTCTTATTCTAATTTTTCATTCTCTGGTTCTAGTCTCCACCTTTAGCTCCCAAATCTTTGTTCAGTAGGCATTGCTGGGTGGGGCCAACATTTATTGCACGCCCCTAATTGCCCTTGAACTGAGAGGTTTGGTAGGCCATTTCAGAGAGCGTTTAAGAGTCAGCCTCGTTGCTTTGCTTCTGGAGTCAGACACATTTGTCTCAGGGAACAGGTTTGCTTGTGGAAGTGTTCCCTAGTGCATTATCATAGAATTATAGAACTTTACAGTGCAGAAAGAGGCTCTTCAGCTCATCTCACTGAACATCATCCCACCCAGGCCCTACCCCCATATCCCTATGTACTATACCCACTGATCCCTATAACCTACACATCCCTGGACACTACAGGGCAATTTCTTAGCACAGCCAATCAACCTAACCCACACATTAGACCTGATAAGGCAGATTTCCTTTCCTAAAGGGCATTAGTGAACCAGATGACTTTTTACAACAATTGACAACAGCTTCATGGTCATCAGTTGGTTTCAAGACTTTTATAGAATTTAAATTTCACCATATGCCCTGATGGGATTTGAGCCTAAGACCTGGGTCTCTGGATAACTAGTCCAGTGACAATCCCGCTCTGCCACTGAGTCTCCAAAAGTACTTTTGTTTTCCACGAAAGTGCAACTGTTTAAATTGATTGGAGATTAAACATTCAGGGCAATGTGGGAAATTCATTAACAGGAGGCTGTCAACCATTTTTGCATTTTATCTTCTAACACACATTTAACTGGAAATTTATTAAATGGTTGAGTTTTGGTGGGAGCAAGTCTCTACTGAAGTTAAAAGATGTAGTTTTTCTTGTGGAGCATTTCAAGCAATAAAATATGTGTAGGATCCCTACAGTGCAGAATGAGGCCATTCAGCACGTCGAGTCTGTACTGACCACAATCCCTATTCCTGTAACCCCACATATTTACCCTGCTAACCCCCCCCCCCCCCCGACACTTAGATCAATTTAGCATGGCCAATCAACCTTACCTGTACGTCTTCCAGCATGGGAGGAAATTGGAGCACTCGGAGGAAATGTGCCAACTCCACACAAACAGTCACCCAAAGCCGGAATTGAACCCAGGTCTCTCTGGCACTGTGAGGCAGCAGTGCTAACCACTGTGCCTCCATGCCGCCCTTACTGTTGCTCTGTCATGTTTACAGAGCCTGGATGACAAGTACAAATAAAATTTGGGTGGCACATGGGTGGCAATACTGCTTCACAGCGCCAGGGACCCGAGTTCAATTCCCAGCTTGGGTCACTGTCTGCGTGGAGTCTGCATGTTCTCCCCGCGTCTGCATGGATTTCCTCTGGGTGCTTTGGTTTCCTCCCACAGTCTGAAAGACATACTGGTTTGGTGCACTGACCCGAACAGGTGCCAGAGTGAGGCGACCAGGGGAATTTCACAGTAACTTCATTGCAGTGTTAATCTAAGTCTTACTTGAGACCAATAAATAAACTTTAAAAATAAAATAACAAATTTTGGTTCCATGCCCGTAACAAATTCTAATTTGCAACCATGCAAAATAAATAAATGATTTCCATGGCGCCTTTATGTTTTAATCCTGGTTTGGAACCTGATTTTTTTCTTGATTAGTACGCATAAGTGACTTCTGGATGAAAATGACCTTGCTGTTCATTTGAGCATTGTTAATGTGTTAACTCGGCATTTCTGGAACTTTTTATACACTCTGCAACATGCGTGATCATCAAAACATTTTCAAAAGCATATAATGTTATAATATATAATAGGTGTGAATTGCAAATACTTTCCCAATCGCTGACCAGTAACATGGCTGTAATTCTGAGATTTGTGGCATTGAGACCCAGTTACATAACTGTAGATTATTGAATATTTATAACAAAAGCAAAATCCTGCAGATGCTGGAATCTGAAACAAAAAGAAAATGCTACAAAATCCCAGCAGGTCTGACAGCATCTGTGGAGAGAGGATGGAGCCAAAGTTTCGGGTCTGGATAACCCTCGTCACAGACTTAAGCTTAAGTATTATATGCTTTTGAAAATGTGAGTTGTGTGCTGTAGCGTTTTGTGGAGTTTGATACCTAGCTGACCTGATAAGTGATGACCTGAAAGCTGTTCTGAAACTGGTTTATGCAGCAAGGTCTTTGTTGACTGCCTAATAAATCACAGCAGCTGTAACGTGGTCTAAGTAGACTTCTAAATGTCTGCTGTCTTTAATATCCTCAAAAGGTGTGGATTTTTTTTAAAGGCATGATTCAAATTTTAATATTTATTGTTTAAAAAGGTGGCAAGGTGACATTGTGGTTAGCAGTGCTGTCTCACAGCACCAGAGACCCAGGGTTCAAATCCAGCCTCTGTGGAGTATGCACATTCTCCCCATGTCTGTGTGGGTTTCCTCCCACAGTCCAAAGACGTGTGGGTTAGGTTGATTGGTAAGAGGTCTGACAACACCAATTTTAAATCCAACCAATTTATTTGATAGTAAACTTGCTAGCTTTCGGCGTTTGTGCTTTCGTCAGGCGAATGCCTTCCTCATTCGCCTGACGAAGGCACAAACGCCGAAAGCTAGCAAGTTTACTACCAAATAAATTGGTTGGATTTAAAATTGTTGTTGTCAGACCTCTTACTGAGCTTATCCCAGTCCAACGCCAGCATCTCTACATCATTTAGGTTGATTCGCCATGCTAAGTTGCCCCTTAGTGTCAGGGGATTAACAGGGTAAATATGTGGGGTTACGGGAATGGGGCCTGGGTGGGATTGTGGTCAGACTTGATGGACCGAATGGCCGCCTCCTGCCCTATAGGCTTGTATATTTCTAAGGCATGATGACACTTTTCCATACTGTTTTAAATGTTTTGTGTTTTTTTTAATTATAGGATAACTGGCAGCATGAATCAGGTACCTCTGTGACCCGCGAAGATCTTATGATGACGTTGGTTGATCTGGACAAAATAATGATTCGAACAAAGTATGACAATAAGATGGCCAGTGTTGGTCTTAGCGACATTGTCATGGATACCACCAGTACGGAATTCACAACTCTGGGAAAACCACTCCTGGTCGAACAGTGCAGGTACCAAGCAGGATTCCTCCGCGCTTCATAGAACATAGAACATAGAACATTACAGCACAGAACAGGCCCTTCGGCCTTCGATGTTGTGCCGACCAATATAAAAAGCAATGCCCCTCTAAACTAAACCATTCCCTTCTCTTCCATATACTTATCAACTAACCTCTTAAACGCCACCAAACTTGGCGCATCTACAACAGCTGCAGGCAGGGCATTCCACTCCCTACACCCTTTGAGTAAAGAACCTCCCTCTGATATCCGTCCTATAACTATCACCCCTTAATTTAAAGCTGTGTCCCCTCGTGCTAGCTTTCTCCATCCTAGGAAAAAGGCTATCACTGTCCACCCTATCTAAACCTCTAATCATCTTATATGCTTCAATAAGATCCCCTCTTAGCCGCCTCCTTTCTAACGAAAACAACCTCAAATCCCTCAACCTCTCTTCATAAGACCTGCCCTCCATACCAGGCAACATCCTGGTAAACCTCCTCTGTACCCTCTCCAATGCCTCCACATCTTTCTTATAATGTGGGGACCAGAACTGCACACAATACTCCAAGTGCGGCCGCACTAGAGTTTTGTACAGTTGCAACATGACGTTGCGGCTCCGAAATTCAATCCCTCTACCAATAAAAGCCAAGACTCCATCTGCCTTCCTAACAACCTTCTCGACCTGACTGCCTACTTTCAGGGATCTATGCACATACACACCAAGATCCCTCTGTTCATCTAGACTACTAATAATCCTACCATTTGCCCTATACTCTACACATTTATTATTTCTGCCATAGTGCATTACCTCACACTTTTTCACATTAAACTCCATTTGCCACCTCTCGGCCCAGCTCTGCAACTTGTCCAAGTCCCTCTGCAAACTATAACACCCCTCTTCACTATCTACCACTCCACCGACTTTAGTGTCATCTGCAAATTTACTAATCCATCCTTCAATACCCTCATCCAGATCATTTATAAAAATTACAAACAGCAGGGTCCCCAAAACAGACCCCTGAGGTACACCACTTGTAACCGAACTCCACGATGAATATCTCCCATCAACCACCACCCTCTGTCTTCTATCTGCTAGCCAATTCCTAATCCAATTAGCTAAATCACTCTCTATCCCATACATCTGCATTTTCTGCAGAAGTCTTCCATGGGCCACCTTATCAAACGCCTTACTAAAGTCCATATATACCACATCAACCGCCTTACCCCCATCCACCTCCTTAGTCACTTTTTCAAAAAACTCAGAGGTTAGTAAGGCACGACCTACCGTTCACAAAACCATGCTGACTATCTCCAATCAATTCATTACTCTCTAAATAACTATAAATCCTATCCCTAATTATTCTCTCCAACACTTTGCCCACGACGGAAGTAAGACTCACTGGCCTATAATTTCCTGGAAGGTCTCTCTTCCCCTTCTTGAACAACGGGACCACATTCGCTATCCTCCAGTCCTCCGGAACCACACCCGTAACCAACGACGACCTGAAGATCAGAGTCAGAGGCTCTGCAATCTCCTCTCTTGCCTCCCAGAGAATCCTAGGGTAAATCCCGTCCGGCCCAGGGGACTTATCCAACTTCAAACCCTCGAGAATATCTAGCACATCCTCCCTATCTACTTCGATACCTTCCAGTTTGCTACCCTGTACCTCAGTGTTCTCCATAACTACATTTACATCACCCTGCGTGAATACCGAAGAGAAATATTTATTCAGTACCTCTCCAATCTCCTCAGGCTCCACGCACAACTTCCCACTGCTGTCTATGACTGGCCCTAATCTTGCCCTAACCAATCTTCTATTCTTAACATATCTAAAGAAAGCTTTAGGATTCTCCCTAATCCTATCAGCCAAAGTCTTCTCATGTCCTCTCTTTGCTCTCCTCAATTCCCTCTTTAGCTCCCTCCTGGCCAATCTATAGCTATCCATTGCACTAACCGAGCCTTCAATCCTCATCCTGACATAAGCCTCCTTTTTCCTTTTAACCAGCAAATCAACTTTTTTCGTACACCAAGGTTCTCTTACTCGACCATTTCCTCCTTGCCTGACAGGGACATACTTATCAAGGACTCGCAGCAGCTGCTCCTTGAATAAGCTCCACATTCCAGATGTTCCCAGTCCCTGTAGTTTCCTAGTCCAATCTATGCACCCTAATTCTCTCCTGATGGCCTCATAATTACCCTTCCCCCAGCTATAACTACTGCCCCCAGCTTCATGCCTATCCCTATCCATCACTAAGGTGAACGTAGCCGAATTGTGGTCACAATTGTGACCATGGCTGGGATTTCCTGGATCCAGCTTGCACCAGAACTTGCAGTCATTCCTACACTGCCCCTTGCCAAAGGCAGCTTGTGCCGTGAAACTTCCTGAGACTAAAACTCATCTCCAGGAAACATCAAAGATAGCCAAAGCATTTCAGATCTCTGCAGGAAATTTTTGTTCATTCAGAATTGGCACAAGTGTAGAATATTTGGAGTTCTGTGCTACCTGAGGAATGAGCAGGGTGGGGCGGAGGTGGGGGGTTGGGGAGAGCAGAGGGCAGTGTTCTGGAGCAAAGTAGATTGCTTCTGACCCAACTTGGGCGTGGTGCAGATGTTAAAGAAATGTGCCTGCAGAGCGGTAGAATGTAAAACGGGCTCAAGCCAGTTACAGGCAGGTTTCCTGTGAAGAAGAATAGGTGACCAACCGTGTGATAGTCTGCCCAGTGAGGGAGGGGGTTGGGGAGAGGGAGGTTGGTGTGTGGAGATGGTGAAATAAACAACATGAAGGGCGAGCACTGCACAAGCATGAAATTTAATGATCTGAATTACGGGACAGACAGCAATCTGACACTATGCCGCCCCGGACACAGGGTAGAGTGCCGGGGAAGTCTGGAAGTGTCGATGATATTGATGTATTTGTTTTTATCCTACAGGTGCTTTGGTCCGCCTTGTTTAACAAGGGGCATACATGCGATGGGTCGTGAGAGAGCTGCTCTTGGATTTTTTCGAGAGTATCCTAGTGCCTCACGTCGTTAGTGTACGCTTGACCTGGACCATTTGATGTGCAATGCGACAGCTCAGTGACTATCGCTGTGCTGTGCAGATACATGGATTTGGGCTTGTGTCTGTGAGAGTTTGCACATTTTCCCCGTGCTTGCGTGGGTTTTTCTCTGGGTGCTCCGGTTTCCTCCCACATCCCAAAAATGTGCTCTTAGGTTGATTGACAGAACAAACTCTCCCTAAATTGTCTCAAATTTGGTTTCAGTCCATAAATCTATAAACATAGATGGGGATCACGGGTAGAAGTGGGAACATCGAGGTGGTGGTACGGGCTCATTGGGCCGAAGGGCCTGTTTCCCGTGCTGTTTTGTTCTTTGAATATTTGGTCACTGTAGTTTGGGTCAAGCCTTTCCAGGAATTTCCTGTCCAGTTATGTTGATTACCCCGTAACAGTGCAAGGAATAACCTAGCGCGTTTATTGAGCAGAAATCCAAGTTCAAAGTTTCTCTCTTTCTCTCCCTTGCAGGTGTCCTGTAAATTACAAGGGTCTGTCGTGTGAGACCTGTTCTCATGGATTTCAACGTGTTTCGAATGAGCCATATCTGGGTATATGTGATGGCTGCAGCTGTAATGGTCATGCCAGCAGCTGTGACAAAGTCACAGGATATTGTCTGGTAAGAACATCAAACATTGCGGCAAGAAAATTCAGACTCCTTAAGAGAAGGGTAGTCGCTGGTACCGGTAATTAAAACCAGGAAAACTTCAGTGATAACTTAGTCATCTGCTTTTTGTCAGGGAGGTGTGATGACTCATGTTCTTTTGGGGAAAAATCCATATTTTGTGTTGGACTGATGGTTCCTTTAAGAACTAGTTTTCTGTGGGAGATGATTTCTGATAAAGCAGCTATTTCCTGTAACTGATCAAGTGACCAAGTTGCCTGCTAAACAGTGGAATAGTAAAGAATCAGCACAAAGTTAATTTTTGGGTGACTATGTTTTTGAATGAGGCTTTGTGCACAAGAAGTTTTAGGTTTTAATTTTAGTTTAGAACGAGCTTGTTGCAGAGACCCTTTCTTAGCATAATTCAGTTGAAATTTGCGGTATTGGCTAAAAGAGTGCAAAATTCTTATCAGCTGAAGGGTTGTACTAATAGTGAGTTGTACCCCTGGGATAGCCAAGCTCAGGAACAAACAACACGAGATCTCAGAGTTAAAGATTTATGAAGCAGGAGAGTTCTGACATTTCTTAAGATGTTAGTAATGCCTGCTTTGAATTGGATATCTACAACCATGGGTGGTCAGAGGAGCTCCAAAGAAACAACCTGAGAATAAGATACAATAAGCCAAGAAGTTTTCATGTCACACTATCTGTAACCCCCTGGGGACCCAGGACTTGCCTGGGTTAGCAAAAAACCTCACTTACTGTGCCGTCTGGCGACAATACACGTCTCTCTAACCTGTGCTCAGTGCTCCTTCCACTCACATTGTTAGCCACTTTAACACTTGAATAGCAGGTTAGGTGTAAAGATTCGCATTCGAATCAGCAATCTGTAAACAGTCTGTGCTGATACGTGTGCTATTGCAGACCAGAACACCTCATTCGCCTGACAAAGGCTACAAAGGCCGAAAGCTAGCAAGTTTACTATCAAATAAATCAGTTGGATTTAAAATTGGTGTTGTCAGGCCTCTTACTGAGTTTACCCCAGTCCAACGCCAGCATCTCTACATCTTGGAAGATGTTGCCGAAGAAACTAAGGTGACTTAGAGCAGTGTAACTTAGGTACAGGAGTATAGTTACTAAGTCATCAAATTAATAGCCATCAGGCCTTGAATAATGACTCTGGTAGCTTGTGGATTTCAAATCGGGTTTTTCAAAATCCTACAAATAAAAATCTGGTGCCTGTAAAAGTGGCCAGGAACTTGTCTGCTTGGTGCAAAATCCCATCTGGTGAAGGACATTTGACATCCATTCCTGATCTGGTGTATAAGTGACTCATGTCCCACTCTGAGTGGTCGACACTTAAGTCCCTCCAAAATAATGTAACAAATGGTTGTATAAAATTAATGGGAAAATTAATGGGAAAGTTAAGGGTGTAGGTGCTGAGGGAATGAAAGGTGCTCAAGTTGGGGATCTCGATGAAGTACAGGCTACTGTGATTTGCAAGCAAATACACTCTGTTCTGCCCTAGAAATGTATTCAGAATAGGATCCAGAGAGCTATCTTCCTTTCCCCCGCACTATTCATTCTAACTGTCTCTGATGGGAGTGTACCATGCCAGCAGCTAGGGCATGGTGGCACAGTGGTTAACACTGTTGCCTCAAAGTACCAGGGACCTGGGTTCGTTTCTCGGCTTGAGTCATTCTGTCTGTCCGGAGGCTGCACATTCTCCCCATGTCTGTGTGAGTTTCCTCCGAATACTCCGGTTTCTCACAGGCACCAAAGAAGTGCTGGTTAGCTTGATTGGACATGCTGAATCACAGAATTCCTACAGTGCAGAAGGAGGCTATTTGGCCCATCAAATTGGCAGCAACTCTCCAAAAGAGCATCTCATCCTCCCACTCCCCGCCTTATCCCCATAACCTCATGGCCAATTCATCTAATCTGCTCCTCTTTGGGAAGAAACTGGAGCACTCAGAGGAAACTCACACAGACACGTGGAGAACATGCAAACTCCACACCGAGAATGACCTGAACCGGGAATAAAACTCGGGTTCCTTGCGCTGTGAGACAGCAGTGCTAACCACTGTGCTACCATGTCGCTCTAATGATCCTCTGAAGAAAGGTGGATTTGAATCCAGTTTTGATTTAGGTGATTTGAGAATTGAGCCTGACATGCAGTCTCTGTTGATTATGCAATCTCACAATCTGAGGTCCAGGTATGTTCTTGAAGATGTTGAATGAAGATCCCAAGTAAATTCTGTTTCCCTGTGTTAACGTTGTCCAAGGTCTTTGGTCAGCTAATACATTTCTTCCTACCTTGCAGAACTGCCAACACAACACGGAAGGCCCGCATTGTGACAGGTGCAAGGCTGGATTTTTTGGCAACCCCACTCGAGGAACCGCCAACGACTGCATGCCGTGTCCATGTCCCTTTACAGAATCCCACAGGAGGTCTGTGTCCCACACCTGGAAAAGCAGCATTGCTGCAATGAACATTTGTGAACTCGATATGGTCGAGCTATGTGTCTGTCAGATTTGTGATTTCATGGAAATTTGGGAATAGATTTTTGTTTTGAATGAATGATTTGATTTTTGAACATCTTCTGTTAGAACGTAGAATAGTACAGCACAGTACAGGCCCTTCGGCCCTCAATGTTGTGCTGAGCTATAAGTAGGGATATTGGGGTAGGCGCCTGGATGGGATTGTGTTTGGTGTAGACTCGATGGGCCAAAAGGCCTCTTTCTGCATTGTAGGGTTCTACGGTTCTATTTCCAAACCAAGATCAAGCTATCCCACTCTGTATCGTTCTGGTGCGTTCCATGTGCCTATCCAATAACTACTTGAAAATTACTAAAGTGTCTGACTCTGCTATCACTGCAAGCAGTGCATTCCACACCCCACCCACTTTCTGAATGAAGAATCTACCTCGGACATCCCTCCTATATCTCCCACCAGGAACCTTATAGTTATGCTCCCTAGTAACAGCTACATCCACCCGAGCAAATACTCTTTGAATGTCCATTCTATCAATCCCCTCATCAGCTTATAAACCTCTATTAAGTCACCTCTCATCTTCCTCACGTCTAAAGAGAAAAGCCCCCGCTCTTTCAACGTTTCCTCATAAGACCTACCCTCCAAACCAGGCAGCATCCCGTAAATCTCCTCTGTGCTCTCTCCAATGCTTCCTCATCCTTCTAATCGTAAGGTGACCAGAACTGAACACAATATTCTGAATGCGGTCTCGCCAACTTCCAGTATAGTTGCATCATAACCCCATGACTCTTAAACTCAAACCCCCCCGTTAATAAACGCTAACATACTATAGGCCTTCTTCACGGCTCTATCCATTTGTGTGGCAACCTTCAGAGATCTGTGGATATGAACCCCAAGATCTCTCTGTTCCTTCACATTCCTCAAAACCTTGCCGTTGACACTGTAATCTGCATTCAAGTTTGTCCTCTCAAAATGAATTACCTCGCACGTATCAAGGTTGAACTCCATCTGTTGCTTTTTGGCCTAGCTGTGCATTCTGTCAATGTCTCTTTGCAGCCTGCAAGAGCCTCCACCTCATCCACAACTCCACTAATCTTGGTGTCATCAGCAAATTTACTAACCCACCCTTCAGCTCCCTCTTCCAAGTCATTCTGTTGTGTTGCCATTGGCCAATTTTCCTCTCAGTCCCCTCCTACCTGAAGCTGATTTCACTGTTCAACTTGTGTGTGTTCCTGACTATCTCTGAGATCCACTGTTACGTATTGTCTCAGCGGTTACCAATCAGATTCTCTAAGCCCAGACTGAGTGTTTGAGACTTGTAGCACCCTCACCAAATGCAGGATGAGTGCCTCACAACACAGGCCAGAAGGAACTGTGAACATTCCTGCTCACTCCAGGCTTTTCCCCATTGTGCCTTCAGTTTGTGAATAAATACAGGAAATGGAGAAATTGATGGCCTGTTTTCCAAAGATTGACCATAGTGGGGAAGGTGATGGTGTAGTGGTATTGTCACTGGGTTAGTTATCCAGAGACCCTGGGAACCTGGGTTTGAATTCCACCTTGATAGATGATGGAACATGGATTCAATAAAAATCGGAATCCAGTGATGACTATGAAACCGTGGTCTTTGCTACCACTTTGAGCTTTTGGTCAGCTAATCTAAGATTTCCATTTGTGGCTCAATGTCAAATTTTGTTTGTTTACTTTATTTGAAATATCTTGGCACATTTTACTTTATTAAGAATGCTATATATATGCTGTTCTGTGGGTTCCTTGGTTTGAATCAAGTAGGAAGGTGGATTAAACATCTCCGTTCTCCTTTGGGCAGATGAGTAACTGATGGATTTGGTTTCTAATGAGTGCAGACCAAGGGCACTGATGCATTGAATGGAAAAATTCTCACAAGTCAAAGAACATAGTTCAATAGAATGGAGAAACTTCACCTTAGCATTGACCGGTGAATGCTTAAAGCACTCCCTCTGCACTCAGCTTCTCCATCTTGACTCGCCCTCCTGCTACACTATCCCTTCCTGAATTGAAGAGTCCGTGTATAATACATTCAATGTGTTCTCACGAACTGGTGTTTTGTGTGCATTTTCTACAGCTGATCCTTTGTAATAATGCGAATGCATTATTAAAACATGGCAAAAACCCAGGGTAAATTTGGGGAGTGATTGCCATTTGCAGAAGCTGTACTAATGTGTATCTTTTCCATAGATTTTCAGATACCTGCTTCCTGGATACGGACCAACGTCCCACGTGTGATGCATGTAGTGAAGGCTACACGGGGCGGAGATGTGAAATGTAGGTTTATCTCCACAACAGTGTAATTGTCTGGCTGGTATCAGGGGTGCATTGTTGCTATAACCTCTGTTTTTTTTCCTCCTTGCAGTTGTGCTCCTGGTTATGAAGGAAACCCAATGACTCCAGGTGGAAAATGTAAACCAACTGGTAAGGTCTAAGATGCAGGCTGTTTTTCTCAGAATTATTTAGATAACAGGTGTTTTATGCTAAACTTAACTTTTGAGGGTCAAATTAAATCCCCCCATTTTTCATAGAATCCCTATAGCACATAAGGACGCTGTTTGGCCCATCAGCTGCACTGACAACAATTCCATCCAGCCTCTATTCTTATAACCTCACGTATTTTCCCCATTAGTTTCCCTGCCACATAAAGGGGTAATTTAGCATGGCCGAACCACCTGCACGTCTTTCGATTGTGAGAGGAAACCAGAGCATCTAGAGGAAACCCACTTAGACATGGGGAGAACATGCAAACTCCACACAAACAGTCACCCAAGCTGGTAATCGAACCTGGGGTCCCTGGTGCTGTGAGGCAACAGTGCCGATCAGTGTGCAGAAGCTCAGGTCTACATATCTCTAACCAAATTCCATTGCTGTTTAAATAAGAGCAATATACTGTAGATGTTTAGGGATCTGAAATTAGGATGTAGTGCTGGAAACACTCAGCAGGTCTGGCAGCATTTGTGGAGAGAGAAGCAGAGTTAACGTGTGGAGTTCAGTTTGACTCTTTGGAACAGCTGAACAGTCACATTGGACTCAACATATTAGCTCTGTTTCTCTAATGTAATGATGCAGCTCTATAAGACTCTTGTCAGACCCCAGTTGGAGTATTGTGCGCAGTTCTGATCTGATCGCCTCATTATAGGAAGGATATAGAGGCTATTGAGAGTGTTCAGAGGAGATTTACAAGGATGCTGCCTGGATTGGGAGGCAGGCCTTATGAAGATAGGTTGAGGGAGCTGGGACTCTTCTCACTGGAGAGACATAGGTTGAGAGGCGACCTGATAGAGCTTTATAAAATGTTGAGAGGAATAGATAGGGTGGACTCTCAGAGACTATTTCCCTGAGCTGAAATGGTCACTACGAGGGGACACAGATTTAAGGTGCAGGGAAGCAAATACAAAGGAGATGTCAGGGGTAGGTTTTTCACTCAGAGGGTGGTGAGTGAATGGAACCGACTGCCGTCGGAGGTTGTTGAGGCAAACTCACTGGGGTCTTTTAAGAGAATTCTGGATGAGTATATGGAAAAGAATAGGATAGGGGGTTATAGATAGGTCTGTGGATTGGTAGATGTGATCGGTGCAACTCGTGGGCCGAAGGGCCTGTTAGTGCTGTATTGTTCTATGTTCTATGTTCTCTCTGAACACATGCTGCTAGACTGGCTGAATTTTTTCCCAGCACTTCCTGATTTATTTCATCACCGCTCGCTAGTCAAATTAGCAATTGGATAGTGTGCTAAATTGAGCAGATCACCTGAACTCCAAAATAAACAGCATTCCCTCAGAATGGGAGTCATTCAGGAAAACTGCCACATTCCGCTGTGGCTACCTGGTGAGTTGAGATACTGTTATACAGTCCCTGTAGAGACCAGTAAGTTTTAAAAAGAGACATAGTTCTCTGCAATGGATAGAAATTACCAAATGATTAGATTTCATGTTTTAAGACCTTGACTGTAACAAACAAAAATCAACATTGATCAAACACTTCTTAACAAGCAACTAATGCACCAACATAAAGCAAAGGTTCTTTTGTGTTAACTAATTAATTCAATCGAAATATGCCATATGCTATTTTGACTTCATGCCATGTTTCTTGGCTGTTGGATAACTATAAAAGATCAAGTCTGAAGATGCTCCCAAATTCCAAAAGGCTCATTTCCCTCTGACCAAGTCATAACTTCAGGATTTGGGCCACTCAGACAAAGTAACACATCAGACTTTCATCTGCAAGGCCCACATCAGTGGCTTCTCAGGTTTTAGAAGTCCTGTTCCCTTCCCTTCCAAATGTAAAACATATAAGATCAACCTTTACAAGCATTTTTCTCAGTTCTTCACACAAAAGCACTTTTACTGTGTTCTTCACTGCAGTAGAAAACAGAGGTTCGTCCCACAGCAGTAGATAGATCCTCTGTGTGTTCCTCGGTGTGAAAGCTGTTACTTGATTTTTCAGTATGTTTCACTTACAGTTCATATGGAGCTATCTTTGGGCAGAAATCTGTGTGAAATCCATCTTCTAATTGAGGAGATCGGGGCATGGTGGCACAGTGGTTAGCAGTGCTGCTTCACAGCTCCAGGGACCCGGATTTGATTCCCGGCTTGGGTCACTGTCTGTGTGGAGTTTGCACATTCTCCTTGTGTCTGTGTGGGTTTCCTCCAGATACTCCACGTTCTTCCCACAGTCTAAAGATACAAGGATTAGGTTGATTGGCTATGTTAAAAATTGCTCTTAGTGTCCTGAAATGTGTAGGTTAGAGGAGTTACTGGCTAAATATGTAGGAATATGGGGGTAGGGCATGGGGGGAGGGATTGTGGTTGGTACAGACTGAATAGTCTCTTTCTGTTCTGTAAGGTTTCTATGATCTAGTGTTACATTAAATTAAAAGAGGCAATTTGCAAACATAACCACGTAATAAAACCTTACATTTGTATAATGTGATCGCTCTTTGAATGTTGGTTTCAATCAAACTGAACGGATGGAATAAATCATTTATCTGATGAAGTGAAATCCACAGTGAGATGGCTCCAGGTCATTTCTTTCGTGATCAGATCCCAGAGGTTACAGGTACAGGATTACTCTGTGTTTGCCAATCTCAGTAAGAAGTCTCACAACACCTGGTTTAAGTCCAACCAGTTTATTTCATTGTAATCCCGCAAGACTACTTATTGTTTTTACCCCATTCTAACACCAGCATCTCTACATCTTTACCAGTCTCACCCAGAAGGTAATTAATCTAGGAATTGGGAAGATGTGACTGGTGAAGAAAAGAATATTACTGCGAAATAGAACTGCTGGAGCACATACCGCCTTAAATGTCCCATAGTTTATGTATTAATACATTATTGAATCTTGAAAAAATCCTGATTCCGCAGCCTTGGGTCCCAATGAGCTTGCATTTCTAAAACTTCTTTCACAGCCTGAAGATGTGGATAAGTGTTTCAATTGGGTCTATTCACTGTTGTAATGTAGGAAATTATTTCTCAAGAATCTTGGCACGCTTTGATATGGTCCAGAGCAGAATTGTCTAAGAAAGTTTGTTTTATTTTGCAGCGGGACATATTTCAAATTGTGACAACAGAGGAACGGACTCCACAAAATCACATGATGGATCTTGTGTGTGTAAGGTAGGTATGTTCTAATAACTGGAGTACGATATACAACATCCATTATAGCAGTACAATATACAACATCCAAGCAATGAATGCAGGGAGCGTGGACATTAGTGAAGAGTTCCAAACTGGTAGTTATTTTGAATCAATCAAGGCCATAGTATCAACAAGAAAAGAGATTTCCTTGTATCTCTTGGATTCCTGTGGCAGGCAGGATGGGAGAACCTCCCCTCTTTATGTTTAATGTACCATTGGTCTGTCTTATTATTGTATTTCTTTTCCAAATGCACACTTCCTTTGCAATTTCTTTGTATTTCCACTTGCTGGATTTTCAATTTGTTAGCGCTCAAATAATGATTTTAAAATCCATTATATGGATGTGTCGCATTGTTTGGTCAAATCCTGTCTCATTCTGCATGCATGAATTGCTCTGTCACCGTTCCCCTCTCTCTGTCTGTCTATCCTTCTTTCTCCCCTCCATTGCTTGCTCTGCAACCCCCTTTACCACATTTTAAGATCAGTGACTGATGTGCTTGAAGTGTTTTGATCCCTTCACAACTAGACACGTACCAGCTCCTGATGTTAAACCTACCCATTCCGTCTAACCATGCGTTTTTTTTTAATACTAACAACCCCTCCGCACCGTAACAACTCAACATTGTCCTTTCCACCGGGGTGCTTATTGTAATCAACTCCAAGGGTGGAATTTTCATATCCAACCCAGCCTGGGAATCATAGCAGGTAGGAGAGGACCACACAAAGGTCTACTGACTTCCACCAGGATTTTCCAGTTTTGGGGCGAATTGACAGAAAATCCCATCCTAAGTTTCCTCTTTTTTTCTTAATCAACCAAGGATTTGTGTCATTAACCATTTTTCTCTTCTTCCTGTTGAATTTGTTGATTTTTTTTTTGAATTCTGCAAATTTATTATTATGATTATGCCTAGTCCACAATCTCAATTTTATGACCATCGATTTCTTCAGCAGAAAGGACACCATTTGGCTCATTATGCCTGTGTTGATTCCTTATAAAAGTTCTCCAATTCTCTCTTGCTCCTCCACCAATGCAGTTTTTCTCCCTTCTTAAGTATACATTCAATTCCTCTTTCAGAAATACTACTCAATCTACTTATATCACCTTCTGAAATGGCACAACCCAGATCACATCAACTATTAAAAGATTCTCCTGTTTGCCTCTTTGCCAATTTTCTTAAATCTGCCCCCTCTGTTTACTAGCTTTACTGCTTGTAGAAAAGTTTCTCCTCAGTTACTCCATCAAAACTCTTCATGATTTAATGCTTCATGGGTGGCACGGTAGCACAGTGGTTAGCACTGCTGCTTCACAGCTCCAGGATCCTGGGTTCGATTCCTGGCTCGGGTCGCTGTGTGTGTGAAATTTGCACATTCTCCTTGTGTCTGCGTGGGTTTCCTCTGAATACTCCAGTTTCACACAGATGTGCAGGTTAGGTTGATTGGCCATGCTAAGAAATTGCCTCTTAGTGTCCAGGGATGCGTAGGTTAGAGGGATTAGTGGGTATAATATGTGGGGATATGGGGGTAGGGCCTGGTTGGGATTGTGTTTGGTGCAGACTTGATGGGCCGAAGGGCCTCTTCCTGCACTATACCGTTTCTATGATTTTAAACATCCGATTGAATTTTCTCTTTCACCTCCTCTACTCTAAGGAGAGCAACCCCAGCGTGCATACTCTCGATCTGATGGATATTAATTAATCATAGATTTTACAATGCTCTGATACACTCTGATTTTGGAATCAGCAGTGGACTTCCCAAACCAAACACCTCTAGGTATGGTTTGGATCAAAGGTGTTGCGCAAGGTTCACGATTAACTAGATGGTTGAAGTTCTTTAAAGTAAACAGTTGACATTCAAATTGTTGTGAGAATGGAATAAAATGAAAACCACTATTTTTCTTAATGTTTTCATTGACTTACGATGTCATTACATGTGAATGTCAGAGTGTTAATGTTGGCACTTAGTGGTCCTTTTAAAATACTATTGCAAGAAAAGGAATATGGTTAACATTATTTAGAGAGACTAAATAGACTGGGTTTTGTACTCTTTGGAGTTTAGAAGGCTAAGAGGGGATCTTATAGAGGCGTACAAGATAATGAAGGGGATGGATAGGGTAGAGGTTGAGAGACTCTTCCCGCTTAGCAAAGATAGCAGGACTAGAGGGCACAGCCTCAAGATTAGAGGGGGGTTCAAATCGGAGTTGAAGAGGAATTTCTTCACGCAAAGGGTGGTGAATCTTTGGAATTCTCTACCTGTTTACTTTAAAGAACTTCAACCATCTAGTTAATCGTGAACCTTGCGCAACATCTTTGATCCAAACCATACCTTCGGCCTTCGATGAAGGCCGAAGGGCCTGTTCTGTGCTGTAATGTTCTATGTTCTATACCTAGAGGTGTTTGGTTTGGGAAGTCCACTGCTGATTCCAAAATCAGAGTGTATCAGAGCATTGTAAAATCTATGATTAATTAATATCCATCAGATCGAGAGTATGCACGCTGGGGTTGCTCTCCTTAGAGTAGAGGAGGTGAAAGAGAAAATTCAATCGGGGTGTTTAAAATCATAGAATCATAGAACCCTACAGTGCAGAAAGAGGTCCTTCAGTGGTGATGGAGGCTTCCTCGCTGAATATATTTAAGTCAAGAGTGGATAGGTATTTGATTGATAGGGGAATTAAGGGTTACGGGGAGAAAGTGGGAAAGTGGTACTGATCCACTACAGATCAGCCGTGATCTTATTGAATGGCAGGGCAGGCTCGAGGGGCTGAATGGCCTACTCCTGCTCCTATTTCTTATGTTCTTATTAATGCCTTTTATTTTGTTGTGTTTTTTTTTTCAAATTCAACCCCTGGAATGTCAGAGGTCTCTAATTAGGCCCCACAGTGTCCGGGGCTTCCATACAGCGATCGTAATGCTCTCACTCTGCTGACTGTCTTACAGGCCAATGTTGTTGGAAGACTGTGTAATGAATGCTTGGCGGGTTCCTTCAACTTGGATGATTCCAATGTGGATGGCTGCCTCAAATGTTTCTGCATGGGGATCAGCAAACAGTGTGCCAGCTCCACCTGGCACCGGGACAAGGTTAGTCTGTGAGCTGCGGTATCAATGGGGTAGCGTCTGTAAAGGTACGTTCGCACTGTGGGTTCCAGGTTTTTCGTGGAGTGGTTGCTTTTTAAATTTTGTCTTTTTTTGAAAAACACAAATCATGATTTATTCCATTGTTCAACTTGACACAGGAGTAGGTGCAGAGGATTATGCAGGGGGAGAAACCAGGCATCCCTTTATCAAGTTAAATGTTCATTGTTCAGGGAGTGTTACTCATTCTATTGCTGGCAGTCAGGTTAAATGAACAATTTGTCCCAAAGCTCTTCCGACATTGAAATCTGCGTGTGTTCCACGTGAGGATATTAAAGCTTGGATTTGGCACAGGGTCTTCGCAGAATTTTGCGTGTTTTTTTACGGATTTTCTTTGGCGTGTTGATTTTCTTTTTAAAACGCCTATTTGTACTGAGAAAAGTTTAACTCTTTGGCTGCTTCTTCAACGTTTGGGATGATTTATAACCTTGATGGAAGATCTGAATGTTTTTTTGTTGCCCAGTTCTTCAAGTGACAATTTGGAGCTGGCTGGATTTGGAAGATTAGCAAAAGGGAAGTGATGGCCCAGTGGGATTCTTACTAGACTATTAATCCAGAAACTCAGCTAATGTTCTGGGGACCCAGGTTCAAATCCCGCCACGGCAGATGGTGAAATTTGAATTCAATAAGTGGAATTGAGAAACCATTGTCAGAAAAACTCATCTGCTTCACTAATATCCTTTAGGAAACAAAATCTGTCATCCTTACTTGATCTGGCCTACATATGACTCCAGACTCATAACAATATGATTGGACATTCAACTGCCCTCTGAAATGACCTAGCCAAGGACAACTAGGGATGGGCAATAAATGCTGGCCAGCCATTGATGCCCATGTCCCATGATGAGTAAAAAGAAAAGCTTTTGTTAAGTTTAGTTAGGGCATCATGTTCGATGCAGGCTGTAGTGCCTGTTCTTGCACTGTACTTTTCATTGTTCTTTGGAATGAAGAGCTGGATTTCCTGGGATGACATGGTAGCACAGTGGTTAGCACTGCTGCTTCACATCTCCAGGGACTTGGGTTCGATTCTTGGCTTGTGTGGAGTTTGCACATTCTCCTCGTGCCTATGTGAGTTTCCTCCGGGTGCTCTGGTTTCCTCCTACAGTTCAAAGATGTGCAGGTTGGGTTGATTGGCTGTTCTAAAATTGCCCTTAGTTTCCTGAGATGCATAGGTTAGATGGTTTAGTGGATAAATATGTAGAGATATGGGGGTAGGACCTGGGTGGGATTGTGGTTGGTGCAGACTTGATGGGCCAAATGGCCTTTTCCTGTACTGTAGGGTTTCTATGATTTAAGAGCTCGTTTAGTGGAACAGTGTGACTGTTTCATTTCACCGTGCACAAAATTGTGTCATAAATGAAAGGATTTTGTTTAAAAGAGTATTCTTTCAGACTTGTACAATATAGATGTGAGCTATCTATGACACAGCAATAACCATCCATTTCAATTTGTCAATTTTGCAGTATAGATCATTTTAAATATTATGTAAAAGCAATGGGTAATTAGTTGGCTGGAATCTTAAAAAGTGGGTGCCTGGGGGAAGGAGACAGACTATTGTTACCATGCTGGTATGATACTGTTTGGGTTGTACTGGGTAGAAATAAATTGATTTGTTGAGATTTGCTAACAATGCCTCATTGTTCCATAATCAAATTGTGCTTTTTATTCTTTGCAAGATCCGAGCTCTTTATGATGAGCGGGAAAGGAATTTTTACATGTTGACAAATATGGCGCACACTCAGAGGATCACTGAAGGAGTTCAAATTAGTGGCTTCAATGAACTGACTTTTGCGAACTTTGATAAAATCCCTCGTGACATCTACTACTGGGTGCTGCCTGATCGGTTTAAAGGCGATAAGGTAAATGGAGATCTGTCTGATTTGGGTTGACATTGCAAATGGGAGAGACAAAACAAAAAGAGAGATGTGCTGGGGGGATCTTTTTCAGTAAGAAGTCTCACAACACCAGGCTATAGTCCAACAGGTTTATTTAGTAGCACAAACGTTTGGAGCATTGCTCCTTGTTCAGATGAATGAAGAGTGAAGAACTCTTCTTCACCCGAAGAAGGAGCAACGCTCCAAAAGCTTGTGCTACCAATTGAGCCTTTTGGACTTTAACCTGGAGTTGTGAGGCTTCTTACTGTGCTTACCCCAGTCCAACGTTGGCATCTCCACATTGGAGCTTTTTTAGACAGAGAAGTGGGCGCCTGGAATTTGCTGCCAGAGGAGATGGTGGAAGAGGCACATTAGCAAAATGTAAGAGGCATCTGATTGGGTACGTGAATAGGGAGGGAATGGAGAGATACGGACTGAGTAAGGGCAGAAGGTTTTTCTTTTAGTTTTGTTAGGGTAACTTGATTGGCACTGGTTGGGAGGGCCAAAGGGCCTGTTCCTGTGCTGTTCTGTTCTTTGTTCCAAAACATACAATTTCCCCCAGTGTGCAAATTAAGCCCTAGTGATCTTACTACTTATTTCCACCTCTGTTCAAAACAAATTCATACAGTAAACAGACGATGCGAGCTCACCAGTTATCAATTTTTTCTTTTGGATGTTGTTCAATTTTCTATGGCTCGCTTATCAACCTCTAAAAATTGCATTTCACACTCCGTGTTCACGCTCGCTTGGACTCTTTGCTGATGCTTCCATTTGAAAGAATTGAGGTGCGCATTCCGGAAAAAAAAATCTTGCCCGAACCAGGGGGTGGGGTGGGGTGGGGTGGGGGTGAGAGAACACGCACAGTGACAATTTGTGCAGGGCAAGAGCTCGGTATTTGTTACATTTGACCAGTGACCTTGTATAGACTCATTGAACTCTGGTCAAAGAAGGAGGGGCACCGTTTTCTGCAGGAGGTCATTCAGTAGTTTCCTTATGAAATTAATCTTCAGTTGCATGAAGATAATTGTGCACATATTGAAGTGCTGAATTTAATTACTTCATGGTAAGGATAGAACAATGTTTGTTCAGTCTCAGCTCTGTCAACACATCTGGTTGCCAGCAATGCTGTCTGGACCAATCTGTTTAGCGTATTATCTAACATGGGTTTGCCTCGGTTGCACGCTTTTAACAAATTACATGTCTTTATTCAAATTACTAATTGCTTCCTTTCCCCTATTCATTTTTATAGGTTACTTCTTACGGAGGTGAATTACATTACGTTATCCTACATAATGTCTCCCCCGGCTCTATGCCAATCACTGGAATGCCTGATGTTATTCTACAAGGCAACAACATCTTCCTAGAGCACTACACGGCAAAGAGGCCTCAACCTGGCACTCCCTCAGCTTACTCTGTTGTTTTCAAAGAAGTAGGTTGTCGTTTTTCTTCAACCTGTTGCATGTGTATTTGAGATGTACAATGAATGCTTGAATGGAGAAGAGAGTCGTTTAATGGTTAGACTCTGAGGTGTGGATCATCCATCCATAGATGAGACATGTAACACCCCAGTTAAGAGGCAACCTAATGTGCATGCGTAATGTCCTAATGAACTGTGGTTGGACTGGATTGTTCAGGGACAAGATCATCAGTGTTGAAGTGATCTTCAGCCAAACATCCATTTACAACATTTGTGATTGCTATTCAGTGATGTTGAGAGGCCTATTTATGCCATGCATTGCACCTAAGGAATGAAATCAGAAGCCTACACTGTGCTTTGCTGAATGTAGGGAAATAGGGGCAGTAAGTACTGAACTAGAGCTCAGATTTCCACCACATAATGCAATTGGGGCGTCTGACAAAAACGTTCAATCGCCAGTGCAATTGGGAGTGGGGAGGTTAGCACACAGGGCAGTGAGGTTCATGCTGGGAGTGGGGAGGTTAGCACACAGGGCAATGCGGTTCATGCTGGGAGTGGGGAGGTTAGCACACAGGGCAGTGAGGTTCATGCTGGGAGTGGGGAGGTTAGCACACAGGGCAGTGAGGTTCATGCTGGGAGTGGGGAGGTTAGCACACAGGGCAATGCGGTTTATGCTGGGAGTGGGGAGGTTAGCACACAGGGCAGTGAGGTTCACGCTGGGAGTGGGGAGGTTAGCACACAGGGCAATGCGGTTCATGCTGGGAGTGGGGAGGTTAGCACACAGGGCAATGCTGTTCATGCTGGGAGTGGGGGAGGTTAGCACACAGGGCAGTGAGGTTCACGCTGGGATGGGGGAGGAGATTAATGCGCAGACCGATGAGGTTCATTCTGGGAATGGAGGGTATGGTGGAGGTTAACACACAGGCCGATGAGGTTTGTGTTGGGAATGGGTCAGGCATGTTGACGTGGAGACAAATGGGACTTGTGTTGCAAGTAGAAGGGAAGATTAACGTACAGGCAGATTGGGTTTGTGTTGGGAATGGATGGGGGAGATTGATATGGAGACCTGTGGTGTTTATGCCCCAGGACCTAGCTAGATACATTTAAGCATGGTTTATTGATACATACTCATTTGAGTTCAATGTGTAAATGTTATGTAGGCTCATGCATTTGTTGTCATGGATTGAGGAATTGGGAAAGGTTGTGCAGAGGCACTCCCAATAGCCTTGATGCCAAGGGCCCTACAAGCCCTTGATCCATTTCACTTTGGGCACTGCAAAACAGGATTGCAGGAAATTATTGTGTTGCACTCCCAGCTGTTCCACTAGAATCACTTAGTTGACCTTACTCTAGACTGTGGGACGTCAAAAGGCCCAATTTACCAGGGTAGTATCTTGCTTTCTTCCTTCTCCCACATCCAGAGCCTTTTTGTCCAATGTGTCCTAATGTGTAGTGAGCAGCGTGCTGCTGCTTCTACCCACTCCCATGTATAAGCACCCGGGATCTTCCCTTTGATACACTGCTGTTGCCTTTCCTTCATTGTTGTGGTTCGCATCAAAATGCGGAGCATTTGGTAAAACGAAGGTAAGTTGAGTGCAGTCTGTTTTTCCCCGTGAAATGGAAAACCCTTTCCATTGCATTTTTTGTTGTAATAGATTACACAAATAAAATTTGTGCAGTATGTGCTTGACTAGAGGAGCTATTAGGGGAAAAAGTCAAGTTGCAGCAGAGTCATCCATGGGCATTTGGAATCACAGAGCCTGCTCCTTCACAAGGTTCTTACATATTGTTCCTGCCTCCTCCTGATAGCTAATTGACCTATCGGGGCTGGCTTTCATTGGTTATATCTGGAATTGTCCTTCAGATTTCTGATTATCAGCTTTTCTCACGCTCAATTTAAATGAAGACTCACAATTGTAGAGTAGTTGCTAAATTGGGCTGTGGTGAGATTGATTTCTTGCTGCCCTTCATTTTACAACAGCTTGGATGGGAAAATGCATGGGGTGGCACAGTGGTTAACACTGCTGCCTCACAGTGCCAGGGACCTGGGTTTGATTCCCAGCTTGAGTGACTATGTGGAGATTGCATGTTCACCCTGTGTCTGCATGTGCTTCTTCTGGGTGCCATGACTTCTTGCCTCAATCTGAAAGATGTGCTGGTTGGATGCATTGGCCATGCTAAATTCCCCCTCAATGTACCTGAACTGGCGGAGTGTGATGGCTCGGGGACTTTTCACAGTAACTTCATTGCAGTGTTAATGTAAGCTGACTTGAACAATACTTTTCACTGTATGTTAATACATGTGACAATAATAAATTAAACTTGTGACACTAATAAATAAACTTACAACTTTAATTTACTTAGTCTCATTAACAGATGGATGATCTCTATAGTGGAGTGGAAAGGGCAAGGAATTTAATTTCTTTGTGTATTGATTCTACGTTCTATATTTGACTACTTCTCATAGTCAAATGTAGAACACAACCAGTCTCTACACCACAGATCAAATTGTCAGCTTCGATTGAATTGCATGGGATGTAAGTATACAGAAGGAAACATGCAAAGCCTTGGAAGGAATAATGATGCTGAAGATTCTCATTAGTGTGGTTCAGCTGCATTCAGTGATATTTTTTGTTGAGCTTGTGATCTAATTAAGATCAAACTTCCTATCTATATTCCCTTCCTAATGATTCACAAATGATGTTGTATTTTTCTAGTCGGCATGGCGACGGGCAGATGGCCAACCTTCCACCAGAGAGCATCTCCTGATGGCTTTGGCCAACATTAATGTTTTCATGATCCGAGCAAGTTATACGGAAGGGACGACTGAAAGCAGGTTAAGTATCAACACATCCTTGGGGTAAATATTTTAATTTGAAACAAAAACTGTTCATGGAAGACTCTCCAATATTATTTGTGTTATCTTCTACCAGTGATACCTGCTTGGTCCTATGCTTAGCAGTTGGCTTGACATTCTAGACCAAAATGCAAAGAAAACAATCTCTGTTGCATCAGTGTAGCACTCACAGATGAGTCAATGGTTGATGCCAGCTGATTAATATTAATTTGGGATGTTGGACCTTCATAAAATAGCAGAAGGTATCAAGGAAGCTCAAATTTGTAGAAAAATGATTTGTAAATTATCGAGCTAAGATATAGAAGAACAGACGGTTTGAGGGATTGAGGATGTTGGGGAAATTGGAGAGTTCTCTTTCCTCAGATTAATTCTTGAGCAGATGGCATTGAGAATGTTTCTTGTATTTGATCAGTTTTTCTGTTCCTACCTTTTTCCAGAATCCGTTCCCTCCCAAATCAAAGCCCAAGTGAGTAGGGCTCATGTTAAATCACAAGGATTATCCCAGCTTTAGTACCTCAGCATACTGTTAAAGGCACATATCCTCTTTGGATCATGTGTGGTTGTTTATTTGTGGAGCTTGAATTGCGCTGAAACTCAAAGGTGTAAGTTTTTTTTGACATTGTGTTGTACAAAGAGCAACACTGCACAGGAAACAGGCCCTTCAGCCCAACAAGCTCGCGTCGTCATTTTAACATTGTAAGTTCCCTCTTCCATCCATGATCCTTGTCTATGCTTATGGCATTCCGCATTGGAAGCAGATTGAGAGGAGACTAATTTAGGGACAATTTGTTATACCAGTCAGCCTAAGAGCACATCTTTGGGATGTGGGAGGAAACCGGAGCACCCGGCAAAAACCCACCCAAGCACGGGGAGAATGCACAAATTCCCACAGACAGTGGCCCAAACCAAGTATCTGCACAGCAAACAGTGTCCATTAGTTTTCAGATTATTACAGATCCTCTATGTTGGTGAACAATTTTGCCCTCAAGGTTGGAGACGCGTATGGATGGAAGTTCTGTCTGTGTGAAACCAGGAAACACGACCGTTTTCAGGAGAAGAGCAATGTTTGGAGATTAATGTGGCTTTTCTTTTGCAGAATATCCCAGATCCATATGGATATAGCAGTCCCACATTCTACTGGACAGAAGCAGGCAGTTGAGGTGGAGGAATGTATTTGCCCAGAAGGTTACAAGGGATCATCATGTCAGGTAAAAAGAAAGAAAGAACTTGCATTGATTCAGGCACCTTCTATGATCTCTGCACGTCCGAAAATGCTCTGTAGTCAAACTGGAAAAACATTCATCTCGACTTAAAAACCACGAGATCAGAATTCCAACTTTTCTGCTCGTCACAATTTGACAGTATTTGTAGCTAAGTAACTCATCACTGCAATTTCAATGTTCAATTTCAGAATATTCAATCTAGTTGATGTTGCTTGAATTTGTTAAGAAATACAAAAAGGTAGCTGCAGTAATTTTACTTAAAACTAAAAAAGTATAGATTTGCATAGTTTAATTTTGAAACAAACTCTTGTGAAATTTCTTTTGTGCAGGAATGTGCCTTTGGCTACACACGCACATCAAGTGGATTGTACCTGGGAATGTGCGAGCGTTGTGACTGTAATGGACATTCCGACTGTGACGCAGACACTGGGAAATGCTTGGTATGGATAAATCCACAAAATACTACTTCCACTCTATATACCGTTTGACATGTTTTGTATCATTTCCCCACTTTGTTAGGAACTTTGAGAAATGTTACTCCTTTTTGGATTGGCATCATTTCTATAACTGCTTCCTTTTTATGAACATAGAACACTACAACACAAACAGGCTCTTTGGCCCACAAGTTGTGCCGATCATATCCGTACCTACCAGGCCATAGAATTATCTGTAACTCCCAATCCCATTAAATCCCATGTACACATCCAGAAATCTCTTAAAAGACCCCAGCAAATTCACCTCCACCACCACTGACGGCAACCAATTCCATTCACTCATCACCCTCTGAGTGAAAAACGTATCCCTAACATCTCCCCTGTACTTGCCCCCCGGCATCTTAAACCTGTGTCCTCTCATAGCGACCATTTCAGCCCTGGGAAATAGCCTCCGAGAATCCACTCTATCTATTCCTCTCAACATCTTATAAACCTCTATCAGGTCGTCTCTGAACCTTCGTCTCTCCAGGGAGAAGAGACCTAGTTCTCTCAACCTATCTTCATAAGGCATGCCCCCCAGTCCAGGCAACATCCTTGTAAATCTCCTCTGCACCCTCTCAATAGCTTCCACATTCTTCCTATAGTGAGGCGACCAGAACTGCACACAATACTCCAAGTGTTATGGTTGGAGTTTCAATTCCTCCATCCACTTTCCAGTTATTCTGATTCATGGAACTTTCATGTTATGATCTGCATATGCTGTTGGTTAAAAAATCTTGTCAACTTGGCGCTTGAGAAACATTTGCCCAGTTGGCGCAGTTGTTATGTTGAAGATCTGTCATTATGATCTCTCACCTACCACTACAAACTGCACTTAGTGTGTTTCGATCTTCACTTTGGATCAATACAACTTGAACTCGTTTCTGGATCAGTAGCTCAGTCATACAAGTAATGGCCTTGACGAGTAGCAGGTTATATTCACATCATGTAAATGCAGACAGTGGCCATTTGGAGGAAGAGAAGCTCCAATATAAAACTGTCCCAGGATCCCCCACCATCGACATCCTGGAGTCACCAGATTTAGATCAGGGCAGTAATTGGGTTCCCTTGTGATAAATGACTCTCATGATTCCACAGACTTTTGCTCAAGTGAGGTCTTGGAATATTCACCATGTAACTGGATGGGTGCAGCTGCCAGAACATGCAAAAAGCTCAGTGTCATCCAGGGTGCAGCAGTTCACTTGATTAGTATTTCTGCCATTGGATTTGACACCCAGCAGACTGGAATTGTAGTTTGTGCAATCCACAGACTTTCCACGAAGACATCTCCCACACAGAATTCTTCAGGATTAATCTCACTCCCCCTCCAATCTCAACCAGCAAGAATAACTGTAGCAGAAATGGTGGGAAAGCTTCCTCAGCATCAAATTTACACAGTTAGATGGGGATCAACATTTTTTCATGATCGCTAAGTTAAATTCAAAGTAGAGTGCCTACCACCCTCATTTTCTTGCTGGAGATGAACAATAAATGCTGCCTTGCCAACTATGCCCACAACCCAAGAAAAATTGATAAATACCAACACTGGGTTGACTTCTTTTCGCTACACAAATATTTTGTACATTGACAGTTCTAAATATTGTCCCACAACTTGGACCACCGACGCAGGTAGATGTTATCGCACACATTAATTTTACACCAGAAACTCCTTCCACATACTTATTTGTATTTCAAAGTTTCGTTGAATGTCATCTATAGAGAGGAACGAAAATGTCCTAAATCAAGTCAACAGGTCTTGTAGGTGACCTAGATTTCAGCATTCTGCAGTCTGTCAGTTCCTCAGAGTTGCTGTAGAGATGCTGTCAATCACATGGGATGTTTATTATTGATGTAATTTGTGTCGGGAGGCAGCAGAACTCATGATTATTTTTTAATAAGGTATCAAATTGCTGCCATATCTAAAAATATCATAAAATTGGAGAGTGCTATGAATTAAAAAGTATTCCCTTAAATTCCCCTTCTCTGTCAGTCCTGCTCATAATATCAATGAGGCAGCTTCAAAAAGTGAACAAGTACAATGATCAGGAATATAATTTAGCCACACTAAATTTTCATTTTTGTTCTGCTATTATACAACATATATCTTAGTACGTCTTTGAATCTCTATTGACCAACTGTAGCACCAAGATTAGCGCTGCCGCCTTACAGCACTGGGGATCCCGATTCAATTCCCAGTTTGGGTTACTGTCTGTATGGAGTTTGCACATTCTCCCCGTGCCTGCATGGGTTTCCTCCGTGAGCTCCGCTTTCCTCCCATACACCAGAAACCTGTGGGTTAGATTGACTGGCCGTGTTAAATTGCTCCTTACTGTCAGGAAGATTGGTAGGGGTAAATCTGTGGAGTAAGGGGGATAGGATCTGGGTGGGATTGTTATCGGTGTAGACTCAATGGGCTGAATGGCCTCCTTCTGCGGTGTATGGATTCTAGGATTATGTTCAAACATTAGAGAAATTTCTCATCGTGTTTTAAGACAGTTGCTCTCATGATACAAAATTTTTTCCCACCATCTCATGTAAATCAAATCAAATAGCTTTTATAGAGGGAGATTTCTTTTTGAAAATTTCCTTTTGTGTGAAAATCTGTGCTAACGTATTCAACATTGCGCGCACTGTCTGAATTATCACATCTCATTTTGCCTTTTATCAGGTTATAATCTTACCCAGATGTTAGCAGCTGTGATCTGATGTTTGTTTTTCTTCTTGTGTGACTACAGGAGTGCCAGCACAACACCGATGGTCTTAGATGTGAACAGTGTGGGTCCGGTTTCTATGGGAATGCCAGAGGCGGAACACCAAATGACTGCAGACCCTGCCCTTGTCCAGGAACCACAGCCTCAAATCAGTGAGTTTCCTTTTTTTAATGTAAAATTACTTGGCTGCAACAAGAGGGAGAAATGGATAAAAAAAACACTTGTGTGGATTTTACTTTCCCTCCAGATCTTTAACTTAATGGAAAATGAGCTGTTGGTTAAATGCAGTGAAGTAATTTCAGCTGCTGAGCCAGTGGTATAATATTCAACCTCCATTCGCATTGACAAATCACTATCTATGAGAATTGGGGGAACTGCGTAAAACTCTACACAGTGCTCCTTCGATAGCTCAGCTGGTAGAGAGGGGAACTGTAGAGTTTACAAAAATCATCCTTAGGTTACCGCTTCGATTCTGGCTTGAAAGAGGTGAAATTTCTAAATTGTCTCAAATTTGGTTTCAATCTACAGATCTATAAACATAGACAGGGATCATGGATAGAGGTGAGAACATCGGGGTGGCAGCGCGGGCTCGCTAGGCCAAAGGGCCTGTTTCCCGTGCTGTTTTGTTCTTTGTTCTATATCGTTTCTTCGAAATTGGAACCTTGCAATGTTTGTACAAACCCATGGAATACTCTTGCCCTAAGATTAAGTAGTATCCTATTCCAATATTTCAGCTCAGTCCTCTACTGTCCCATTGCTGAAGTTTAAAGTTTATTTATTAGTGTCACAAGTAGACTTACATTAACGCTGTGATGAAGTTACTGTGAAAATCCCCCCAGTCGCCACGTTCTGGCAGCTGTTCAGGTATACTGAGGGACAGTTTAGCTTGGCCAACGCACCTAACCAGCATGTCTTTGGACTGTGGGAGGGAACCGGAGCACCCAGAAGAAACCTATGCAGTCATGGGAAGAACTTGCAGATTCCACACAGACAGTGAGCCAAGCTGGGAATCGAACCCGAGTCCCTGGCTCTGAGAAGCAGCAGCGCTAATTACTGCGCCATCATTGCTGCTCACTCTTTTGTTCCTACACTTCAAATTCCTCAGTATAGATTACAACCCTTTTATCTTTTGCAGAAAAGTGAGTGATTTGTAATATGTTAATTATTAGCAATAAATGTTCTGCTTCCCCCCCCCCCCTTTTCCCTAACCAAAAAAATGTGCAGCCGATGTGAAAATTTTACTCCAAATTCTTGAAAAGCTTGATAGTCAGCTCGCAACTGGTCAGCTTTTAATGGTGTATGATCTAGATTGGAAACACCAAGACATTTTTACAAAGTCTGCCTAGATTGTAACTTTGGCACTTTGAATTTGGCACACGTGAGCAGAAGACGTTCCACTCCAGCTTTGATTCAAGTGACTCACTCAGAAACTTTTATCAAAATGTATTTAGAAACACAGTTAACAGTTAACAAAGAAACAAGAAAATTAGCATAACTTTTACCAACCACAAAAATGGAATCATCATGATATTGTATAAACCCGTAACAGCAAAATATACTATTCCAAGCTAAACAACCCCTACAAACAAACATTTCTAGGCTTGGCGCAGAAAGCAAGAATACCCAAGTGATGCTGGACCTTACAGCACTCCAACACCTGTAATGGATTATTCCTTTGGATGGTGAATTGAAGGCGCTGAGACCTTCTTATTCCTGGAACTTCCAGCATATCTTGAGACATGCAAAGTTACTAGCTTCTAGCTGCAGCTCCCAGACAGCAGAACTTTTATTCCAGAGAGATAGAGAACACTGCTTTCAGTCTTCAGCCCAAACAACTTCTGCCAAATTGAAATTAAAACCTTTGGATTTTTCCTGAAAAAAAACTTGACCTGCCAACCATTTGCAAATCCCAGGCAGCAATCCCAAAAAGGTCATCAAACTCCAGGACGCTGCATTAGATCCAGATTAAAAAATAAACGTTGCTTCGATTATTCTGCTTCGGCAACAATAAAAGATACCGGTACGGACAGCACAGCGTCACAACCAAAACGCCAGACCTGTTTTAAAAACTGCAGAGAACGTGGTTAAAGGACATTTTGTAAAGACACTGTATCATCACAATGGTTTCATTTTCCACTCAGGTTCTCCCCAACTTGTTTCCTGGACACTGACGGTGCGCCGACTTGCAATCGTTGCCCTACTGGTTATGAAGGCAGAAACTGCGAAAGGTATGGTCTGCCAAGGCCCTCCTGTGTCTTGGACTATCGTCACTGTTTTTACTGTACGTTACTATTTCTTAAGTGGGTATTCTAGGCAGTCGGTCCAAGGGCCCACTTATTTAATCTAGAACGTGGAGCTGCTTCCAAATGTGGTGTCATTTCCAAAAACCAGCACCTCAATCAGATGTGCTGACCCCTTCACCGGCTTGTCTGTACCGAATTCTGTACCTCACTTACAATCATAGAGTTCTACAGTGCAGGAAGAGGCCATCCGACCCACCGAGCCTGCACCGATCACAATCCCACCCAGACCCTGTCCCCATAACCCCATTCATTTACACTAGCTAGTTCTGCCCTGACACTAGGGGGCAATTTAGCATGGCCATTCCATCTAACCCTGAACATCTTTGGACTGTGGGAGGAAACTGGAGGAAACCCACGCAGTCACAAGGAGAACGTGCAAACTCTACACAGGCAGTGACCCAAACTGGGAATCAAACCTGGGTCCCTGGTGCTGTGAGGCAGCAGTGCTAACCACTGTGCCAGTCAAATTTCATGTTTACTAAATGTCAAGTATCCAGGACTGGGCCAACACATTTAAATTCAGTTACCATCTCGGAATATTTCAATTAGTCCTGACTATTGCTGAGCTCCGGTGAAAGGGTTCAATTTAACTGAGTCCACATAACATGAATCCCTAACTTTTAACAGCAAGTTCTTTGAACTTTGACCTATAATTCTCTTGATTAAAAGAAACTCGCTGTTGCTGACTGAATCTGGGATTCAGTTTTAAGTAAATAGTTTTTAAGATTTTCAATTGAATTCTGCTTTCTTTGGTCAACTTCAGAACAATAGTGTTGATTTGTCATGTTCGGTGTCAGACCTGATTTACAATCCAGCCCACTTGGAGAAGGAATGGAGATCCCGTTTATCTGATGTCATGGCGTCCCAATGAGAGCAACTCATCTTAGTCATGGTGGGACTGGGTATTTTAAGACTAAGCTGACAATAAAACCTCTTTCGTACAGTGTACCACTGCTCCCGCTGGTAACTCCCCACAAAGAAAGCAGTATAACATTGAAAATCCTTCTAAGGTCCACGCTCCATTTCCATGTCAGGAACATGACACCACACTACCTCTGATTGAAAGCAGACAATTTACCTATAGCTTCTCCCCAACTCTATACAGTAGATTGAGCATGCAGGAGTATAACGTGATGGACAAACCCAGCCTCATCAAATGTAGTAGGTTAAGCAAAAAGATGCTTTGTGATTTTTCTAGCACAATAAACACGTCATGCAAAAGATATCCTTAAAATATCAGTAAGATCTGTGCCATTCAGATAGCACTGTTCTTAAATTGTTCTGTAAGTGCCATGGAGCTTAAAAAATATGATCATTGATTGTTAATGGGGTGCGGTACACTAAGAGTAATTTATTACAGAACTGTATATCCAGAGAGACAAAAAGGATCTTCTGCATGCTATATGTTGAGAGTGTGGAGAGAAGCCAGAGTTTAAATGATAAACATTACTGGACTGTTATTCAATAACCACCTCAGTCCCCGAGGCAGAAGCTGAAAGGGCAGAATAACTGGCTGTTGGGCTGACTTTAACAGCCATTAGGATATTCCCTACTACTATCGATCATCACCATTGCATTTGCTTTGGTTCATTGTAAAATTTGGACAGTCTCTTAAAAGGAGAAGGGAATTCCTCCCAGCCATTACAGAAGTTGGGCATCTCGCTCACCACAGGCCCCTCACCAGCCTCTGTCAATACAGCTGATGGCCGCGGCTTCCTTTTGACCAACAGATTGAGAGTCTGGACTTTCAGCTTCTGTGCAAAGGGGTTAATAGTAATGAGATGTGTTGAGCCTTACTTACTGTGAGAAAGCCAAAGAGCTCTGCATGAATTGGTTAGGAGTTGGTGCTTAGTGTTGTGGGAGCTGGTATGTACTTGCGGACTGATGATCTTCAGGTGCTTCTTGGTGGCTTGGACTCTCCTGTGTGTCTGTACAAAAGGCTTGCTGTCATGGTGGTGATCGCTGTGCATTTTTGTCTTTTATGGTCCTTTCACAATCGCAAACTTTGATTCATGGAAAGCAAAACGTATATTCTGGTTTGACACTATTTAAGGAGTAGAGTTCTTTGTTGTAGAGTTTTTAATTCCTCATGTTGGGTGCGAACTAGGTGTAATTGCAAACAAGTCTATACACCATCGTGGTTATTGAGCTTGACTTCACTTGGGGGCCTGAACATCCAATTAGTGGTCGATGATACAATAAAACTAAGCTGTGATATAGCTGCTAAATGGCCAACCCTTGGGTTGGACATGACTGCTGAATGTCTGATGATATTGTCTTTGTGGTTGGATGTGGTCACGATTCCAAGTAATCTGCTCCAATCCCTATGAATCCCACAGCCTTCTTCAAACCCATAGTTCAGCTAGCACACACAGGTTTCTGTAAATTGCATTGTTGATGTTTCCTCCCATGTTTATTTAACCTATATTTGTATATTACTTCCCCCTTTGAAACACAGTATGCAGATGTATCTCACAGCCCCATTAGATAGATAGCTGCTTTGAGTTTGGAAGAGCCCCAGTTACTTGCTTAACCTTCTCGTGTCTGGTCAAACAGTTTTGCTGGGACGAGAAAGATTTTGGTGTGTGATTAACTTTGTCATGTAGCTGTTGGCTACAGCTGACTCCTGGCTGTTATATCGCAGTGCTCAACGTGATGATTAACATAAATGCTGAGATGTATGAACACAGATTTGTACTGGGGACTGTTAGTACAGTTGGAAATATTTTGGCTTTAGGACCTGAGTTTTAATTCAGCCCATTGTGAAAGTCACCTTGCTTCCCCTCTCCCCCCCACCCCCCAACACACACACACACACACACACACAGCCACACAGCCACACCCCCTCCTCCACACACACACACACACACACAAACACACAGCCACACCCCCTCCTCCACACACACACACACATACACACAGACAGACATATACACGTACACCCCACCAAATTTTAATCTTTGTGAAGTCATTTGGGACAGTTTCGGTCAGCTGTCTCATGGATGTGGACCCACAGAACTCAAGGGTGTGGTAACTATTGGTACTTTGTCCCTCACAGGCAGCATAAGAATTGCTTGAGTAAGTCGTAGTGTAGTTTACACTGTGTTTGGGATTCTGGGTGAGAGCTATATTGAAGGGTAAGCGTGTAAATAATGAGGAAATGCTCAGTACTTACTCTCCTGTCCGTGACAAATTACCTTTGTCAAAACTGATCCCTCGACATCATAAGCACCTCTAGTTTTGGAGTACTAGAATCATCCAGTACAGAAGCAGGCCATTCAGCCCATCATCACTTTTTGCAGCAACTTTCCCTTTTCCCTTGACTTTTTCTGTTGCAGCATTGTTTTTCTCCCTTTAAAGTATTTATTAACTTCCTTTTTGAAAGTGATGCTTGTCCCTACTTCCTGCAGTGTATTCCAGATCTCAAAACTCACTGCATTAAAGGAAAACATTTTCTTCATCTCCCATCTGCTTTTTTAACCAAATATCTTAAATCTGTCTCTTTTGGTTGCCAGGCAGTGGGAATAGTTCCTGTTTACTCTGTCAGAAGCCTTCGTGGTTTTTCCTTTACTCTGTGGAAAACAGTTGCCACTTCTCTTGTTTCTCCACAATATTGAGGCCCTGCCTCTCTGGTACTTTTCTTGTAAACCTCCTCTTCACCGTCTTTAAGACTTTCACATTTTTCCCACGTTGTTGTGCTCAGATTTGACACAGTACTCTAACAGGAGCCTAACTTGTGATTTATAGAAATTTAGCGTAACTTCCTTTCAACAATTTTTAGGTGCTGTTCTCCTCTTCTACCATACTGTGAAACTGTCTCCTTGCAGCTGTGCGACTTTGTAAATGTAGGAATGATCTTTCTGGGTTCAAGCAGCAGTGCCATGGAATTGTCTCCGTTTATCTCTCGCCCTATACGTTTGGTGACTGAGAGCTGAGGCTACGGAACTGGCAGGTTTCCTGGATTAATTAGCAAAGGGTTTCAGCTTTGTCTTGGTAGATATTTACCCCAGAGGACAGACAGGGTCCCCTGTTATCACCTCATCTGAAAGACAGCATACCTGAACATTGGACAGTGATAGCCTTTTTCCTAGGATGGAAAAAGCTAGCACGAGGGGACACAACTTTAAATTAAGGGGTATGAGTTATAGGACGGATATCAGAGGTAGGTTCTTTACTCAAAGAGTGATTAGGGAGTGGAATGCCCTGCCTGCAGCTGTTGTAGATGCGCCAAGTTTGGTGGCGTTTAAGAGGTTAGTTGATAAGTATATGGAAGAGAAGGGAATGGTTTAGTTTGGAGGGGCATTGCTTTTTATTTTGGTCGGCACAACATCGAAGGCCGAAGGGCCTGTTCTGTGCTGTATTGTTCTATGTTCTATGTTCTATGTTCTATACTGCAGCACACCCTCAGTACTGCAGTAAGGTGTTAGCCTTAATTACGTGCACAAGTAACAGAGAGGGATCCAAACCCTGCTACTGAGTTGTGTAGTGCTGCCAGAGTCACAATTCTCGTGTTTATTCTGAACTATGTGGATGAAAGTTTCATTAGATAAGTGAAGAGATTACGGGGCCAGAAAGTGTTAGCAGATGCAGCTGCTGAAAATCTGAAATGTAAGTGCTGGAAAATCTCAGCAGGTCTAACAGAATCTGTGGAGAGAAAAACAGAGTTCACGTTATTTTAACTGTTCTCCGGAACATGTGTATATCAGAGATTGATACAACACTGTCACTACTAAAATCCATCTCAGTACCCGATGCAGGAACCGAGGTTGAGATTTAATAAAGCGAGTTGGTTTTTGAACTGACACAGGAAATGTTTGAGCGAATGATCCTGTTAAAATTCCATTTCCCCAGTCATAAAAGAACAAGGAAAATACATGTGGATTGTTCTTGACTTTTTTTTTGAGATTAATATTTTCCTGTTGCCATGGGACCCTCAGTCCCATATTCCCATTAGCCTGCTTTGGTCAAGTACAAAAGAGTGCCAGAATGGTTCGTCGCAAACATCTATTTCCTAATACAGATATGATTACTTTGGAGGGCTGGGATTGACCCTATGGGGATAGTTTGAAATTACTCCCTTTCCCTAATGGAGCAACTGCAAGCATTCCCTTCTCTAATATGTCTCAACAATGTGGCTCAGCAAGAAGCAAGCTCATAGTGTGGGTTCCAATATCCTCCATGTAGTTCCAGCATTAGGCATGTACTTGGGTTTGGGGGAACCGGTTCTTTTTCTCGCCACCCGTTGGGATTTTCCCAGCTTTCCACAATGATAAATTCACACATTTTGCTGGGCACAGTAATACAAGATAATTCTTAGAATTATAGAATCCTACAGTGCAGAAGGAGTCCATTTTGGCCATTGAGTCCGCACCTGACTACAATCCCAGCCAGGGTCTATCCCCATAACTCCATGCATTTACCCCAGCTCGACCCCCTGACGCTAAGGGACAATTTAAGCTTGGCCAATCAACCTAACCCGCACGTCTTTGGACTGTGGGAGGAAACCAGAGCACCCGGAGGAAACCCGCTCAGACACGGGGAGAATGTGCGAATTCCATGCGGTGGCGCAAGCTGAGAATCGAACTTGGGTCGCTGGCCCTGTGAGGCAGCAGGTCTAACCACTGTGCCACCATTGTGGGAAATGGTGCTGCCAGCCTTAATCGCTAAAAACCATTTGCGAAATTGACTAGAGATTCTTTTCTAAAATCCCCAAAGGTCAAATGATGAGAGGAAAAATGGTTCCCACCCAGTGTAACTCATCTTTTGAATACCCTTTCTATGCTGTGATTATACCCTTTGAGTACGCTTGACCTCCCATTATTACATCCAGATGCGTTGTTTCTGGTTGGGTTTTATTACCATGCCTGGGGATCTTTTTTTAAAAAGATGTGTGAAATGAAAACGTACTTTCCAGCTGTCCTGCGCCAATGGAGACAGTTTAAGCAACTGAGCAGGGTCTGACATGTTTGCAACAAAAAAATCCCTCAGAGCAGACTCCTTTAGTTACTGGTTTAATCCTCACTACAGCTGATATCTCCAGTTTGTTGCACTAGCTTCACCTAAATCAACTGGAAAATGGGTTGGAAGACCTCATTTATAGTGTAGCAGGCAATGGAAGAAAGGACCATATAAATACTGTTGGCCAGCAGAAACTCACTGCGTATGTTTTACTTCTTCATTTCCTCATGATTAACTAGCCAATTCCATTGAGATGAGCAGCAAACACTCTCGGACTAAGGGCCAGAGTTGCCGCGTTAGTTGTCGATTAGTGAATGTTGGGGAGTTTGTAAACCCTAGTGTTCTCACTGCTGATTTTGTGCTTCTCTTTAATTTCAAGACGTGGAGATTGATTTGCATATGTATAATTCCGAACAATGACGTTTGACCTGGTTTGCGTCCCTTTAAGTGCTGCCTCCTGTGCAATAAGAGCTCGATATGCTTTCCAGCTTATGGCAGCCTGCAGGATACAGTCAAATAGCGGAGGGGAGTTTGCTTATGGAACGGTGGTAATTTTTGGTTGAGGATTGAGGGTGCCACAGCACAGCTGCCTCACGGTGCCAGGGACCCGGGTTCAATTCCAGCCTTGTGTGTCTGCCTGCGTGTTCTCCTGAGTGACTGTGTGTGTGGGTTAACTCAGGCTGCTCCGGTTTCTTCCCACAGTCTAAAGATGTGCATGGATTGACCGTGCTAAGTTGCCTCTTAGTGCCCAAAGATGCACAGCTTAGTAGGATTAGCCATGATAAATGTGCAGGAGGTAGGCAGGGAGGTGATGAGTAAGATGGTCTTTTGGAGAGTTGCAGACACAACGGGCTGAATGGCCTACTTCTGTGTTGAAGGGATTCTGTGGATTATGTTGAGATGAGGAGCAGGGGAGAGCAGATGTTGCAAGGATGATAACTGACCTTCATGTGCAGACTAGTCTGGGGTCTTTGCTTTATTCACTGCCTAATCAAGCTCTGCTTCTGCTGCTAACTAACCTGTGCACTAACATGGGGCTACCATGTTGGCTACTTGTTGGTCAGGGCTGGCAAACGTGGCAGTTTTGTTGCTTAACGCCTTTCCACACTGACACACAAGTACATGTAAATGAAAGACTACCTACCTGGCTGAAACATGTCTATTGTTGTGAACAATAGAGTCTTCAGCACACGGCCTTTGTGCTCAAGTAAAACAGCTCAAAGCGGCCTGTCTAAAACAAAACCAATTTTAAACTAACCTACTGGCCGTCAATCTGAGGCCATCGATCAATTCTCTGTAAGTATTTCGTTAAAGAAGGAAAAGATGTTTTTATTTGCTGACCAAGACCTTTTAATCCTTTAAGAAGAAATCTGACAGAATTCTGTAAAGACCGGATTTCGCCAGTAACACTGGAGTCCAAAAAGCTGATTCCAGTTGAGTGCCAGGAGATCCTTGATGGTGGCAACGTGACGGACCAGACCGATAACACGACCGGCCCAATAAATGCTGAAAAAGTGGACAATGCTTCCATCGCAAACACAGTTACCTTGCCGACGGGAGTAACGAAAATTCTGCCGGTGGTCACCACCTTGAAACGGAGGGCGAACAATTTGAGGCACTTGATGAAAACACACCTCATCCGCTTCAACAGAAGACTAACCATGTTAGAGGACACGGGTTTGGACCTCAAGGATGGCTTCAAGCATCTGCAGAAGAGGCAAGACAATTTAAGCTTGCAGCTGAAGAACATCACCCGTATGTTGTTAGCCCCACCCAAAGATAAGCTCATTTCTGACTTAAAGTGGAAGTACCAAGACGTGGATGACAAACTGACTGCCTTGCGAGTTCGGCTGGAGATTCTGATTGACGGTTTTGCGGCTTTGGCTGAAGAGATCTCTGAGCTGAAGGAAAAGAGGACTTCACTCACCAACAGTGACCAGCCAGATCTCACTAAAATGACCACCAGCTCTCCTGTCAGTCCGTTTACAAAGTACTCCAGGTCAAGGTCAAAAATGAAGCCATCACCTTCTGACAGCAACAACGGAACCTCCAGCTTCGCTTCTAAAAGACCTCCCGTTAAAAGTCCCACTCACACCATTCCCCCACAAGTCAAGAGCAAAGCTCCTCGCTCGCACAGAAAAATAACAGCTACCATTGCTTCTACAACAACTGCGCGTAGACGTGTCAAATCCCCATCTCCTGTGCAATCCAAAGGCAAGATCCCAGTGAAGAAGAAATTTGGAGTGCCTGCTATTGAAAGGCAAAACAATTTAGCTCTGTTTGGTCAAGGCAGAACTGTTGTAAAGCAGGTCCCTATAACAGTTATATCAGCAATAACCCTGAAGCCTTCTGTCACACACATCTCATCTGCCACATTTACACTGCATTCCAACCTCACCATGATCTTCACAGAGTCTAAGGATCTGACAACTCAGCCAGTTCCTACAGCCGTGTTGGAGAAACCCACAAGCTCACGTTCGCAGACCTCAAGAACGAAACCGAGATACGCAGAAACTGTGACCAACTTTACTTTACCAGTTAGTAAAGTAAACACTGGCGGCAAAAAGGTCACAAAGTCTACGGGGAAAAACAAACCTGTTAAAAGTGGACACTCGAAGCAAAAACCGAAACCTGGTAATAAAGCACCGTCTCCGGATAAAATAAAACGTGCTGGTAAAACAAGCAGGAAACGTCCCAAGGCGACTGCAAAGCCTTCGTCTGGGACAAGACAGAATAGAGGTGAGTCTCAAAGGCATAAAATTAAGCAGCCTTCATCAGCCAACAGTAATAAAGCTTCCGTCCAGAAGAGACCAAAGGCATCCTTTAACTCAGGGGCCCCAGTGACGGCACAGCCTAAAATTGCAGGCAAATCAAGTTCCGTCCCAGCCTTGGTGGTTGCCAGAAGGATTTCCGAAGTGTTGTTGACGCTTCCCACCAGCGCACCGTCGCCAGGAAGATCCGAGCGTCGACCGCAGACCAAAAAATGCAATGGGAAAGATCCGCCCGGGAAGAAACTGGCGAGGGGCAGGAGGAGAAAGACGAAAAAAGCGTCGGCTCTGGACATCCTGCAGCTACTGCGAGGAGGGCATCACCACCATCACCACCACCACACCAACTCCAATGGCAAAAGCAAGGAGCTGCCGCTCTACATTACACTGGGTCGTTTAGCCATCCCAGTAAAAATCATTCCAGATTGATGGAGTTTCCGTGCTGGCTTTCGGAGTTCAGCTTTCAACGGGAAAACACGTGAAGACGCTTCCTTGCGAAGAAGCTGGCTTTTGTGCTTGAGAATCTCATCTGCCGAAATGTTAGACTCACCGAGGACTGCGCGAGATTCTTTTGCCCTTGTCTGTGTAAAGTTTTGAAGGTGTTGCACAATGTAGTTTGTGAAAGTAAAATGTAGCTCGTTTGAAACAGCGATGAGGTGCAAACAACTACCTCAGTTCAAGTGACACCTGGTTCCCTCTCATTTGTTCTATTTGAATAATCTGTCTACAGTAATAATTTATTGAACTCAACAAATTTGTCTCTTTTCTGACTCGTACTGAATCACCGCACCAAAAGAAAATGGGATTCATTTTGTGGCTCCACATTCGGCAGTGTTTTCGACCGCATGCTTGTGATTTGCCTGCTGAAGTCTTATAGATCATTTGTTTAACTCGAGTATCTGTCTTGTTACATTGAATGTCCAATGTCCCGTTATGTCGATATAGATTTAACAATCAGTATATTGCGGGTGTCAGCTAAACAACATCTGCGTGATTGGGTCTACAATATGTGCATGTGTGGGATCTCCACTTCGGTAAAAGAGGGTTGAAACCAAAATACTTCGGACGCCGGAATCAGAAACAAAGACTGGAAAGTCTCAGCAGGTCTGGCAGCGACAAAGCACAATCCAGACTCCAAAACATTGGCTCTGTTCTCTCTCCACAGACACTGTCAGTCCTGCTGAGATAAGGTAAAAGAGGGGACTGAGTTTCGAACTTTTTAACATGTCTGATTGTGGATGGGAATGGAGTAAACACTGGGTTGCTTTTATTTCAGTCACCTCTTTCCACTTTATATCAGTCATTTCCGCGCATTGTGGACACTGTTTTCTTGTAAATCCTTAATGTAAACTGGGATTGAAATCCCCAATTTGAAAATTTGCATTGCCAGAAAGGCAGATGGGTGCCCATTGCTGTTTAAGTGAACTGAATTTAATAAAACTTTGCCATGTGAAGCACTGAATGCAGACTACAAATCAGATATATTTTGGATTCATGATTTTTTTTTCCCTGAAATTATTCTGCCAGTGAAGTTATCCATTTTTCTCCATTCCTTGTTCTCCACGTATATTCATCCAAAGACAAAGGGAGGGGGGGAGTTGGTAAGAAAATCTCTTATGACTTTGTGCAGACTGATCCGTGGTAATGTTTTGGCAGGTTCTCTTCCAACACCTACTTGATAGAATGTAAAAGCAAAGTACTACAGATGCTGAAAATCTGGAATGAAAACAGGGAACATCAAAACATAGGAGGAGTAGGCCATTGGGCTACCAAAATGTTTTTCCAATCAACCTGCTCCAATTCAATTTTCAGATCCCCAATTTTAATCCCCTTAATCTGTGACTGATTTTTATGCTTTTCGAACTTTAATATTAAACCTTATTACTATGATTGCTGTTTCTCAATTGCTCCCCACCTGACATCCTCCACCTGGCCTGTCTCAGTTTGTAGGACCAGTTCAAGCGCAGCTTCCTCCCTCGTAGGACTGGAAATGTACTGTTGCAGCATGTTCTTCTGCACACACTGCAGGAATTTCTCCCCTTCCATGCCCCATATTCTACTCTTTTCCCTGTCCACCTTAGGGTAATTGAAATCCCCAACTATCACAACTGTACTTATCCTGCAAGTTTCCATAATCTACCTACAAATGCTGTCTTCTACTACTTCCCCACTATTTGGGGGTTTGTAATAAATACCAAACAAGGTCACTGCTCCCCTCCTAATTCTCACCTCCAACCGTGTAGGTTCTAATTCAGGAACTGCAGCTCATTCAAGGGCTTTGACCACGATTGCAACACCACCTCACTTCTTATCCATCCTGTTTCTACTAAACACCCTATAACCTGGGATATTAGTTATCCAGTCCTGTTCTGGTTAGAGCCATGTTTTTGTCAATGCTGCTATGTCATATCCCTCCAAGCAATTTCTGCTTCCAATTCCCCAGTTTTGTTCACTATACTCTGTGTACTTACATAAAAAGAAGTCAAGCCTACCCTGCCCCGTAAAGCGATTTGTCTGATTATTTCCGATCATGAAAAAGACTTTTTCACATTAAGCAGTTACGCATCACACACATACTACCCCCCCCCCACTCCCCCTACTAAGTACAACCTTGCATATTGAACATTAAGTTCAACAACTTCAGGATATCATCACTCTCCTCTACCTTTATGCTGTTTACTTTATTTAGCTCCCCCCCCCTCCCTTTTTCAGGATCACTGCCATATCCCTCCGACAGTCCCTTAACAAGCTGTACCTCTGTTCTGCTATTTACATATTCTGATCATTTAATGGACACTTTTAGCATCTTTCTCAGCCTTCTTCATCCTCGTTTACATTCCCTTTATCCAATTAGAGCCCCACCCTCATAGTGTAAATCTCTAGACTTTCTTTGCTCTTAGCTGTGGCAAAGGGTCATCCAGATTCGAAATGTTAGCTCTATTTTCTCTCCACAGATGCTGTCAGACCTGCTGAGATTTTCCAGCATTTTCTATTTTTGTTTCAGATTCCAGCATCTGTAGTATTTTTAGTATTTTGCTATTAACCCTGCCCTTATCTCTTTCCTGCCTTTTGGGAAGCGACTATTTCTTTGTCCACTGTGAACACTCAGGCCTTCCCTCACTTCCTTTTTTCCTGTTCCCCACCTCCTGTCAGTTGCTCTCACTGGTACTTCTAAATCTTGGCCCATTAGTTAATCCACCTTTGTATGCCTTTCCCTTTGCAAGTGATGGTGATCCTGGTTCTAAAATCCTCCCCCACTCACTTCAGATATTTCCTTCCATTGCTTATTGACTATAGAGGTGTTAATTCTACTGGCTGTTTCCTGTGGCTCAACAGAGAGCCAAACAAGAGTGGTGACACTCATTCATCTGTCAAGTTTACATTGCTCGGAGAAGCATGCGTTTTGCTCTAAATTAGAAGGAGAATGGGGACCACTATCAAAACAATCCAAGTAAGATTGGCAGAGCTATAATGCAAAACATCTTTCCATGTTCTTCAATTTTCAAGAACTTCCTTCTGTGACAGTTTGCTTCTCTTATTGACCACATCAAGAGAAGTGGCAAGACCAGTTGAAAGCTCCAACCAGTGCCCAGTTGATGGAACATTATGCACCACACTCTTCAGCTTATTCCTGTGTAGGTCAAGTCAGGTGGGACTGAGTGAGTTTCCAATCCTGATTGGCAGAGATTCCAAAGTGGTATTTGTATAAAATTCCTACGTATAAAATTGGTAGGAAGTAATTAGATCTTGGGAAGATGCTATGCAGATATATAAGAAATAAGAGCCATTCAGCCCTTGTAGCCCACTCCGTCCTTCCATAAGACATGTCTGATCTTTTACTTCAACACTGTTTTCCTGTGCTATCCCCATATCCCTCAATGTTTTTAATATGCAGAAATCTGTCAATCTCTGTCTTGAATATCCTCAATGACTGAGCCTCCACAGCACCCTGCAACAGAGAATTTCAAAGATTGACCACTCTCAGTGAAGAAATTCCTCCTCACCTCCATCTTAAATAGTCTCCCCCATGTTCTCAGACTATATCCTCTGGTTCTAGACTCCCCCTCCACCCAGTGCAACCAAGGGGAACATCCTTCCTGCACCTACCCTGTTGAGCTCTGGCAGAATTTTGTATGTCTGAATGAGATCACCTCTCATTCTTTTAAACTCCAGAAGATAAAGGCGCAGTCTATTTAATTTTAAATAGCCCCGGTGAGATCTCACCAAGGCTTCTTACAGTTGCAGTAAGACATCTTTACTCCATTACTCAAATCCCTATGTGGTAAAAGTCAACACACCATTTGCTGCTTTAATTGCTTACCATACCTACAGTTTAGATTTAATGGTGTTCAAATGGTCAGTGGGTAGGCATATGGATAACATTGGAATAGTTTAGGTTAGAAAGTCATTAGATTCCTTCCACTGGTTGGCGCAACATCGAGGGCTGAAGGGCCTGTACTGCGCTGTAACATTCTATGTTCTAGATTTCAAGAACTCCTGGAAATGGGTACCCGTGTCCCTTCACCACTTCCCAGCCTCTAATCATTTCTGTATTTCCCACCAATGTAAATAACCGCACCTTTCTCCACGCTGTATTCCAGCTATCAATTTTTTTATCCACTCATTCAGCCTCCTTGAAGCAGTTTTGCATCTTGAATAGTTCCTGGAAACTGAAAAAGTCTTCTGCCCAATAATCGACTGTTTCGAATCAATACTCTTAAATACATGTACATTTCTCCAAGGATGTGGTTGGATGCAGCTTAATATTGAGTACCCTAAAAGCAAAGTTCTGAGGCCCGAAGTATATTTTCCAGTGACCCACCGTTAGCTGGTGGTGAGACTTCCTTGGAGGATGGGATTCTTTTCTGAATTGTTTAGCTGGAGAGTAATGGACACACAACATGCTCATACTGTGAACTAGTGCGACAAGATGCAATGTTGTGGCTGCTTGTTGAAAGTTGGAGTTGCAAACAGGCAGCTGACTTGTTATTATTAAGCTAAAGCATCTGGTTCAGCTCCCAATAAAAACATGTTTCTGGCAGTTCTTTAGAACATAGTTGGTCCTCCTTGCATTCAGCAGAGCTAAAATCATCACTGACCATTTGCTGTGGGGATTGTGAACTTGAACATTTTGAGACAATGGTATTGTTCCAGAAAGCTGGAGAAACAGCAAAGAATAGCCACTGCTATCTATAACAAGCTGCCAGAGATAATAGTAGAGGCGGATACAATTTTATCTTTTAAAAAGCATTTAGATAGTTACATGCGAATGATGAGTATAGAGGGATAGGACCAAATGCAATGCAATTGAGAGTAGCTTAGGAGTTTAAAAAAAAAATCAGGGCAGTACAGACAAGTTGGCTGAAGGGCCTGTTTCCAAGCTGTAAACCTCTATAACCTCTATATATATATAAACCTCTCTTGTGCTCTGAGGTAGAGAAAACTAGACCCTCTGATTAACAGTCAGGATACGCCCTGCCTCCAGTCTGTTTGTCGTGCTTTCATTTCAGCTACTGTACCTTCTGGGACAATGGTTACACAGTTTAAAAAAAAGCAAGTGGTATTTTTAAATTCTGTTGAGCTCATAACTGCTATTTAAGTAATTGTTTCTCTATGGCGTTTACATTGACATTTTAAAAACAATTTTGTGCTTTTCCTGTTTATGATAATAAAGATTTGTAATGATATCAATCGCTATTTTCACAACCTGCTTTGTTTAGGGTTGGTGGAATGTTCTGTGATTTTCTGTACAGTGAAACGTCACTCTGACTTTACATTTTCCACGCTGCCCCAAGGTATCAGCACTTGAAGAACTAACCTTCACTAGGGTGAAGGATGGATCACAGAATTAGCCTGAGAGTGCGAGAGCCCTGTCTTTGATCAGTGTTCCTGTCTAGATTGGATACACATTCAGAATGGCGCTCAGTGAAGTTGCTAGATATATTCATGTTGTCCAAGCTTTGATTTTTGTGCTGTGTGGATGTACATCATCGAGCCATGTAGGCTTTGTGAAGTTAATATCCATCCCCTATTAATTTGTTTATGTCTTATATTGCCAGTGCTAACCGCATTTGGTGTGCTGATTTAACATTCATCAGTGGTGCTATAAACAGCCATTTCCAAATATTAAAGCATCACAACAGTGAAACAGACCAAAGAAACAGATAAAGCTGAGCCAGCTTGGCATCACGATCTGGATTGCCAAAGTTTGACATTTGACTGCCCGAGTTTGGATGCTGCATTTGTATATGTGGGAACATAGGGAATACCAGGTAAAATGAGAGCAAGTCCCATCTAGTTTATCTGTGGCCCCAACTGGTAGTCATGAGATAATGGAGTTATTGGCTAATCGCAGCAATCAATCTCCATCACTTGGCCTACAATAGACCTGGAAAGGCAGGCTGATGGAGAGCTGAGGAAACCAGAGGTCTGTAGTCACCTGATTCTCCTAAACAAGCAATGCCCTAGATTGCATTACTCGGATACTTGGCAGTATTTAATGCAGCTGGTCGGAGTGCTTCCTGACTGCTGGAGAGCCCTCAATCACCTGTTTTCGGAAAAGCTGTCACAGTACACGGCCGACATTGGAAGCTTTCCCTTGGATCATGCGTAGAGTCATCGAGATTTACAGCAGGGAAACAGGCTCTTCGGCCCAACTTGTCCATGCTGCTCTTTTGTTTTAACCTCTAAACTAATCTCAATTGCTTACATTAGGCCCACATCCCTCTATACCCATCTTACCCATGTAACTATCTAAATGCTTTTTAAAAAATAAAATTGTACCCGCTTCTACTACTACCTCTGGCAGCCTTGTTCCAAACATTCATCACCCTCCGTGAAAAAAATTGTCCCTCTGGACACTTCTGTATCTCTCCCATCTCACCTTAAAGCTATACCCTCTAGTTTTAGATTCCACTACCTTTGGGAAAAGATATTGACTATCTAGCAGATCTGTGCCCCTGATTATTTTATAGAACTCTATAAGATCACCCTTCAGCCTCCTACACTCCAGAGGAAAAAGTCCCAGACTTTTTGCAGGCACTTTTAGCAGCAGGGAGTGCAGTACTGTTGGTTACGCACCTGGGAAAAAACTAGAATTACTGAGAGACCCCAGGCCAAAGTGAGTGAGGGAGGGATGGGGTCATGAGCGACGATTGTCATGGAAGGAGGATCAGCGACAAGAGCAAGGGGATGGCTATCAGTAAGTGTCAAAACAGGCTTCCCACACGTTGACACTCCCATCTGTGCTGATTGAATACCAATGGTGTGACGGGACCCTGAACGAGCATTAATTGCCATTGATTGGAAGAACCATCCACAAGCTCTCCTGCCCCAAACTTAATCAGCAGTGGCAGGAAGGTGGCGATATGGGCACCCAACAGCCCCCACACCTGATTAAATATTTGCCCCTGCCCCGAACTCGCCTTGGGAGTTCACATTAAATTCCATCCACACTGCCTGCAAAAAAAATATTTTATTACATTGAGAAAATGTTCCCACTTACTCAGTTTGGAAGTCAACCATTCTGCGTAGGTGACAACTGTCAACATCAAGGGAACACCTCTGATTCTCAAGTGTGAGATAGGGCTGGCATCTATTATTGAAGTGTGAAGCCTCAAAATAGGCAACAAATTAACTGGGAATGGTGGCTGTCACTTCTGAGAGTTTTGGCAGGTTTGCTGTGGGTCTGTTTTATTAAATAAACACAATTCTCTGTCAAAGTTCTGCATTCCTGCATCCACCCAAGGTGTCACATGAGTCAACATCTCATTGGGTCACCACGATTATACCTTTCTTTGACATCCCATATCTCTCCAGATGATGATGTGACATACTGTACTATAAAGTTACAGGATGAGATGATTGGGTGTGAAAGTATTTGCATTGGACAAGTGAGGTAGTACATTTTCACAAATCATCTGATGTACCTACAGTTCTTTAGCGCTGCCAGAGTTTAGATCCTTTGAAACGTTTTCAATATTGAAATTCATTTTAAAAATACAAATGCATTCTTTTCAGAAGTCACTGCTGATCATTTTTGATGATTATCTGAGGATTTTTGAGTCCTGGTGAATTCTCAGAAGGATGCAGTAATGTGTAAGATGTTAAAAGTTATGGGTTTGCTGTGTGTAATGTACCTGTGTCCCATAAGTATAACACACACTGCCCAACAGTGAACCACAATTAATAACAGCTCAACAAGAGGCCATTCAGCCCACTGGCTTATTACCTGAACAATCCAAAACTAATTCAATTGACCTTTATAGCGAGAGGGATAGAATATAAAAGCAAGGAGGTCTTGCTGCAACTGTACAGGGCACTGGTGAGGCTGCAACTGGAGTACTGTGTTACAGTTTTGGTCACTGCATTTGCAAAATGATATATTGGCCTTGAAGGGAAGGCAAAGAAGGTTCACCAGGCTGATACCGGAGATGAGGGGGTTAGCCTATGAAGAGAGATTGAATAGATTGTGTCTGTACTCGCTGGAGTTTAGAAGGCTGAGGGGTGGATTTTACAGAGACTTAATAACGAAGGGGCTAGATAGGATAGAGTAGAGAGATTCCTGCTTAGAAAGAATAGCAGAACTAGAGGGCACAACCACAAAATAAGCAGGGGGGGTGCAATTTAGATCAGAGTTGAGGAGGAATTTCTTCACTCAAAGGATGGTGAGTCTCTGGAATTCTTTGCCCATTGAAGTGGTGGAGGCTACCTCGCTGAATATGTTTAAGTCACGGGTAGATAGGTTTCTGATAGACAAGGGAATTAAGGGTTATGGGGAGGAAGCGGGAAAGTGGAACTGATCCACTTCAGATCAGCCATGATCTTGTTGAACGGTGGGGCAGGCTCGAAGGGTGAGATGGCCAACTCCTGCTCCTATTTCTTATGTTCTTATTTTAATTGTCTTGCTCTCTTCCCTGTTTCCAATACAATACTCTTCAAGTAGCCTTTAGAATTGCCATATCCATGAGATGGTAGGCCAATAATAGCTTGTCAATTGCCTGTACATCTCACCCTGCTCTCAGTAGGAGAATATATGCAGCCTGATCCGAACCAGCATATGGCTGTGGACTCTGGAAGGTCTGGCACTGTGGATGACTTTCAGCTTTTACCCTGTTTATATTGGACAATGTGATGCTTCTCTCAGTGTGGAGCCTCAAACAGACTATTGTTCAAATTCATACAAAGTCCCCAACTCAGCTTCTAAACATGGAGTACTCAAGCCAAAATCAGTGCGTCAATCTTCATTATTTTTTTCCTGCAACAGTGGGAAGCAGCAGTCTTGCGAGTAGCTCTGTTAACAATGTTAGATGTCATGTAAAGTTCAAGTTACTTGGGGTACAGTATGCTTGGACATTTTTGCTATTCAGGATATGTTGTGTTTGGGCATTCTCATTAGTCCCCATTCTCTCGTCACTGTTTTCTGATGTGGTAAGTTGGAAGCTGTCAGATAAAATGATTACCCATCAATTGCTTGAATCTGATCATTATCAAGAGATGAACGGCTAGTTATAATTCGAACCTAGTTCATGATATGCCCTTGAAACAATCTCATCTTCCTGCCGAAGAAGAAAAGGAATAGTTTGTTAAAGTGTATTATTATTTTGTTAATTGTGGTAGGAATGCTTCTAATTTTTTTTTTACCTAACTTAAGACCTCACTATTTCGTGTGTTTAACACAATTGATGTAATGAAGTGTTTATAGGTTCAGGCCTTTTGTTTGGTGCGAGAATTGTTCTGGTTGGCCATGCAGAAATGGCTACGGTAGGCCACAAATCAGCAAGGTAAGATTCCTGTCATCCGCAAGCCAGCTGGTGCGCTTGTAATTCTGTTTTCCAAATTCCTTTCTGCATCCTTTTGGGCAGAGGTGCTGTGCTGGGTTAGTTTGACTTGGGGCTTTCTGTGTCAAAGAAGCTTTAAGTGTCTGTGTGTGTGTGCATTTGTTATACAAAGAGAAAGAGCATTGTTGTTAAACTATGAGAAGGTGCTTATCCTGCCCTGTAGCATGTCCTTGTTTTGTCTTCATTGTTTTGATTGTTACATTCCGGAAACCAAATCAAGTCCAATAATTGGCACACGATGTATGAGATAACTTTCAATCTACTCACTTTTGGCTGTGACAGTCAAGTTAGCTTCGAGAATGGGCAATAAGAAAGCTACTATTTGTACATTTCATGTGCAATAGAGCTCTCGCCACAACTTTCTTACCTTTCAGGTATCCTATTCGTGTTTGTAGGCGCTGGCAATCAGCCAATGCTTTGCTAGCGTTCTTCTACTCAACTCAAACTGAATGTACGAAAGAGGTTTACAAACTAACCTTGTTGGTTGTACTGAGTCGGACCACATATTAATCTTTTTGTGAAATGGTCAGCACAGTTTGTTCACTTTTGTTTAATGATTTTGCACATTTACCCCAGTGCCCATTAGTGAGGCTGCCCAGAGAATGGGCTTATGGCAAAAATCCTTCCAATTCAGTAATGATGTGCATTTCTTCAGCATGCCCCAACGTGCACAGATTGCATCTGAAATACTGTCACTGTTATGTGGGAAAATATTGACATCATCTGAATGATTGGCCATCATCGGTACCTGGGCACAGGGAGCTGCAAAATCAGTTTGAGCGATGTTAGACAGGACTCACGGAGAACTTCCTTGCTCCTTGTGCATGAGTGTGTTTGTGACTGCCTGAACAGGGCGCCAGTTCACCACCTCATTGAAAGATATCACCTCGGGCAGGACTACATGGAAGTGCCAGCTTAGATGATATGCTCAAGTCTTATCGTAGAATCGCTATAGTGCAGAAAGAGGCCGTTTGGCCCATCGAGTCTGCACCAGTCGCAATCCCTTCCAAGCCCTATCCCCGTAACTCTATGCTAACCCTCCTGACACTAAGGGGCAATTTAGCATAGCCAATCAACGTAATCTGCACATCTTTGGACTGTGGGAGAAAACCGGAGCACCTGGAGAAAACCCATGCAGCCATGGAGAATGTGCAGACTCCACACACAGAGTCACCCACATTGAGAGTTGAACCTGGGCACTTGGTGCTGCGCGCAGTGCTAACCACTGTGCAGGCAATCACCCAAGCCAGGAATCGAACCCAGGCTCCTGGCACTCTGAGACGGCACTGCTAACCACTGTGAGCTACAGCCTTTCTGACTTGCAGGTCAGAGTGCTACTATCTACTGTGGCTGTCACTGAGTGGATTATCAGAAGTCCCATGAGTAAAGAACTTTAAACCACTCATGCTGCTGACCAGAGCATAACTTGTATATAACCCATAGCTGTTTTTAACAGGCACGTGCTGGTTTTGTCACGCTGTCGGATTTATTAAAGCCAGTTGGTCACTTTGATACGATGAAGACAGGTTTTTAAAAGGTCAGCTCCAATTAAAAACCACAAGGTTTTCAGTGATGCTGAAAGAGCCAGTTTTTAAACTTTATTAGTATTCAAACATTTCTATTTCCACACCTCCTTTATCAGCAGCTGATGTGCATGCGATGGACTAATGCTGCTATCAATAGACTATTTACCCAGAAACTCAGCTAATGTTCTGGAGACCCGGGTTCGAATCCCACCACAGCAGATGGTGGAATTTGAATTCAATAAAATATAATCTGGAATCTACTGGAATCATGAAACAATTATCGATTGTCAAAAAATTCCCATCTGGTTCACTAATGTCCTTACCTGGTCTGGGCTACGTGTGACTCCAGACCCACAATAATGTGGTTGACTCTTAAATGCCCTCTGAAATGGCAGTTCAAGGGCAACTAGGGATGAGCAATAAACGCTGGCCAGCCAGCGACACCTATGTCCCATGAATGAATTAAAAAAAAAGAATCAGGATGTTTGGACCACCTTCCAGCAACATGCCTTTCTCATTCAGTGAGAAATCTCTCAACACCAGGTTAAAGTCCAATCAGTTTATTTGATAGTAAACCCACAAGCTTTCAGGGTTTGCCCCTTCGTTAGGTGAGTGGAGAGCTATGGTCTCAAACAGAGCATATAAAAGGCACACACGGTTTACAGAATACTGATTAGAATGCAAGTCTTTACAGCTAACCTGCTATTCAAGTCTTAAAGATGCAGACAGTTTGAGACTTGAATAGTAGGTTAGCTGTAAAGACTTGCAATCTAATCAGTATTCTGTAAACGGTGTGTGCCTTTTATTTGCTCTGTTTGAGACCAGAGTTCTCCATTCACCTGACGAAGGAGCAAACCTTGAAAGTTTGTGGGTTTGCTATTAAGTAAACTGGTTGGACTTTAACCTGGTGTTGTGAGACTTCTTACTGTGTTTACCCCAGTCCAACGCCGGTATCTCCACATCGTGTTTCCCATTCAGTAGCCAGATATTGCTGGAATCCAGTTTGCCTTTTGCGTAATCCATCACAACATCATAACATCACAACAAGAATGTTTGTTGCAGGTTCCGGGGTACAAGTGCTTTAGTCGGAGTAGAGAAGGAGGTAGAAGGGGGGGAGGAGTGGCATTATTGGTCAAAGACTGTATCACGGTGATAGAAAAGAAGTTTGATGAGGACTTGTCCGTTGAGGTAGTATGGGCTGAGATTAGAAACAGGAGAGGAGAGGTCACCCTGTTGGGAGTCTTTTATAGACCTCCTAAAAGTTCTAGAGAGGTTGAGGAAAGGATTGCCAAGTCAATTCTGGTCAGGAGTGAAAGTAATAGGGTAATTGTTATGGGGGGCTTTAACTTTACTAATATTGATTGAATAGCTATAGCTCTAGCTTGTTAGAGGGGTCAGTTTTCGTACAAAGTGTGCAGGAAGGTTTTTTGACTCAGTATGTAGATAGGCCAACTAGAGGTGAGGCTACATTGGATTTGGTGCTGGGCAATGAGCCAGACCAGGTGTTAAGCTTGGAAGTTAGTGAACATTTTGGTGATAGTGACCACAATTCGGTTACGTTCACCTTAGTGATGGACAGGGATAGGCATGAAGCTGGGGGCAGTAGTTATAGCTGGGGGGAGGGTAATTATGAGGCCATCAGGAGAGAATTAGGGTGCATAGATTGGACTAGGAAGCTACAGGGACTGGGAACATCTGGAATGTGGAGCTTATTCAAGGAGCAGCTGCTGCGGGTCCTTGATAAGTATGTCCCTGTCAGGCAAGGAGGAACTGGTCGAGTAAGAGAACCTTGGTGTACGAAAAAAGTTGATTTGCTGGTTAAAAGAAAAAAGGAGGCTTATGTCAGGATGAGGCTTGAAGGCTCAGTTAGTGCAATGGATAGCTATAGATTAGCCAGGAGGGAGCTAAAGAGTGAGTTGAGGAGAGCTAAAAGGGGACACGAGAAGACTTTGGCTGATAGGATCAAGGAGAATCCTAAAGCTTTCTTTAGATATGTTAAGAATAGAAGATTGGTTAAGGCAAGATTAGGGCCAGTCATAGACAGCAGTGGGAAGTTGTGCGTGGAGCCTGAAGAGATTGGTGAGGCACTGAATAAATATTTCTCTTCGGTATTCACGCAGAGTGCTGGAAATGTAGCTATGGAGACCACTGAGGTACAGGGTTGCAAATTGGGAAGTATTGTAGTAGATAGGGAGGATGTGCTAGAAATTCTCGAAGGTTTGAAGTTGGATAAGTCCCCTGGGCCGGACGGGATTTACCCTAGGATTCTCTGGGAGGCAAGAGAGGAGATTGCAGAGCCTCTGGCTCTGATCTTCAGGTCCTCGTTGGTTACGGGTGTGGTTCCGGAGGACTGGAGGATAGCGAATGTGGTCCCATTGTTTAAGAAGGGGAAGAGAGACCTTCCAGGGAATTATAGGACAGTGAGTCTTACTTCTGTTGTGTGCAAGGTATTGGAGAGAATTATTAGGGATAGGATTTATAGTTATTTAGAGAGAAATGAATTGATTGGGGATAGTCAGCATGGTTTCGTGAAGGGTAGGTCATGCTTACTAACCTCATTGAGTTTTTTGAGAAAGTGACCAAAGAGGTGGATGGGGGTAAGGCGGTTGATGTAGTATATATGGACTTTAGTAAGGCGTTTGATAAGGTGGCCCATGGAAGACTTCTACAGCAAATGCAGATGTGTGGAATAGAGGGTGATTTAGCTAATTGGATTAGGAATTGGCTGGCAGATAGAAGACAGAGGGTGGTGGTTGATGGGAGATCTTCATCGTGGAGTTCGGTGACGAGTGGTGTGCCTCAGGGGTCTGTTTTGGGGCCCCTGCTGTTGTAATTTTTATAAATGATCTGGATGAGGGTATTGAGGGATGGATCAGTAAATTTGCAGATGACACTAAAGTTGGTGGAGTGGTAGATAGTGAAGAGGGGTGTTATAGTTTACAGAGTGACTTGGACAAGTTGCAGAGCTGGGCCGAGAGATGGCAAATGGAGTTTAATGTGGAAAAGTGTGAGGTAATGCACTTTGGCAGGAACAATAAATGTGTAGAGTTTAGGGCTAATGGTAGGGCTCTTAATAGTGTTGAGGAACAGAAGGATCTTGGTGTATGTGTCAATAGATCCCTGAAAGTAGGCAGTCAAGTGGATAAAGTTGTTAAGAAGGCATATGGAGTCTTAGCTTTTAGTGGTAGGGGGATTGAATTTAGGAGCCGCAGCATCATGTTGCAACTGTACACAACTCTAGTGCGGCCGCACTTGGAGTATTGTGTGCAGTTCTGGTCCCCACATTATAAGAAAGATGTGGAGGCATTGGAGAGGGTACAGAGGAGGTTTAGCAGGATGTTGCCTGGTATGGAGGGCAGGTCCTATGAAGAGAGGTTGAAGGATTTGAGGTTGTTTTTCGTTAGAAAGGAGGCGGCTAAGAGGGGATCTTATTGAAGCATATAAGATGATTAGAGGTTTAGATAGGGTGGACAGTGATAGCCGTTTTCCTAGGATGGAGAAAGCTAGCACGAGGGGACACAGCTTTAAATTAAGGGGTATGAGTTATAGGACTGATATCAGAGGTAGGTTCTTTACTCAAAGAGTGATTAGGGAGTGGAATGCCCTGCCTGCAGCTGTTGTAGATGCGCCAAGTTGGGTGGCGTTTAAGAGGTTAATTGATAAGTATATGGAGGAGAAGGGAATGGTTTAGTTTGGAGGGGCATTGCTTTTTATTTTGGTCGGCACAACATCAAAGGCCGAAGGGCCTGTTCTGTGCTGTTATGTTCTATGTTCTAACTACCCTGGGACTGAGCTTCCCAATGAAGTATTTGGGACTAAGTGAGCAACTTCAAATGAAACCAATTCAGTCACAACCACAGTTTGCATTTGTGTAGAGTTTTTAACACAGCAAAATATTCCAAGTTGCTTCACAGGAGCACTGTCAGACTAAGTGAAGCAAATGTGCGATGGATGTGGAACTGCAGAGAAAATCCCAAACCAGATGTATTATAGAAGGAAGGCTTAAAATGAGGCCTCTGTACCACTGATGGCCTCTTATACCTCATAACAAGGACGCTTTCAAAAGCAATTCATGTGTTGTTCTTGCTGGGACTAGAACCCAGAAGTGGAATACAACACTCTTTGGTTTGAGTTATTAACATTTCATAAAACATCTGGATTTCTACCACTGTTTAAGTTTCTATGTAGCCATGAGTGAGGAGTTGCACAGCAATGTGGATAAGTAAACCATGTTTTAATGATTAAAAAAAATTAACTTGTCCCAGTGTTTAGAAATAAACAATAGAGTTTGGTCCTAATTTGAGTGCAGTGATTACAGATGATGCTTTTTGATGTGACACAAGTGCCTTAGCGACACACAAAGGAATGGTCTTGAGCAAAGTGTTTTAATAAGAGGTTCATCATACTAATTTCAGGCATGGCAGGATAGATTAATCTGTTAGTGTTTTCAAGAGAGTAAGTTAACTGATTACATGGGGAGATCCTGCCTTTTGACCTATGATAGCTTGTGGAAGCATTTCTTAGTGACACCACACTGCTTTGGTACGCACAACTGAGCAACAGTGTCCTTTTGCATTTTTATATGGAAGGTTTTTGGGTGACATTTAGCCAAGTTGTGGACAATAAATATTTGGGAGGAGGAGGTTGTTACCAAAGGTTTATAGTCCGAACAATAATCTTACCTGCCTGAGAGATTGGATAGACTGGGTCTGTACTCATTGGAGTTTAGAAGGCTGAGGGGGGATCTTACAGAGACATATAAGGTAATGAAGAGGTTAGATAGGGTAGAGGTAGAGATTCTTCCCACTTAGAAAGGATAGCAGAACTAGAGGGCACAGCCTCGAAATAAGGTGGGGGGGACAGTTCAGATCGGAATTGAGGAGAAACTTCTTCACTCAAAGAGTAGTGAGTCTCTGGAATTCTCTGCCCGTTGAAGTGGTGGAAGCTACCTCGCTAAATATATTTAAGTCACGGGTAGATAGACAAGAGAATTAAGGGTTATGGGGAAAAAGCGGGAAAGTGGAACTGATCCACTTCAGATCAGACATGATCTTATTGAATGGCGGGGCAGGCTCGAGGGGCTGGATGGCCGACTCCTGCTCCTATTTCTTATGTTCTTGTGCAGTTCTTAATCTCTGCTGGCTTTCTTGTCCTGCAGTTATCAGTAGTTCCGATCTGCTATTTAATTTGCTTCGCCAGTTCTCATAATAAATAGCTGTCTGATTCACTGCCTTGATTTCTCTGAAACGTTTGTCACTGTTGACTTTAGTAAATGTTGGTGCAAGCTTTCTGATACTGCCCTCAGCCCTTGTACGTGTTTGCTCCTTTCTACATCAGTTGTGTACATATAATGTCCTTGTCTGGATGGAATGACCATTTGTTGTCTGTTTGTTATTGCATAAGATCAATAAATAGTACTATCATTAAACTTTCAAACCTACCCGTCATGTGAGGAAACTGGAGTCAATTAGTTAGGGCGGAAGTGTTGGAATGCTCCAACTGAATTGCTGTTTGGGAAGAACTATCCAAATATGTAGGTTAATAGTTGAGCACAATTAATTGGTGACTGTGGCTTTGTAGTTGACAAGTTGTACCAAAACGTACGTTAGAAGGTAGAACAAAAAATGCAAATAGTGCAGTTGAGCGATTAATAGGTGAGAGGACAACGGAGCTATACGAATGACAATAAGGAATTCTCTGCGAGTTTGTAAGGACGTAGGAGTAGGAACAGACATTTGGCCCACCAAGTCTGCTCTGCCATTCCATCATGGCTGATAGATTTCTCAATCCCATTCTCCCGCCTTTTCCCCCGTAACCTTTCGATCTCCTTAGCAATCAAGAACCTATCCCGGTCTTAAATGCACTCGATGACCCGGCCTCCACAGCGCTGTGTGGCAACAGATTCCACAGCTTCACCGCCCTCTGGCTGACGAACTTCCTCCTCATTTTGGTTTTGTATTTCAGTATGTAGTACACTGTTAAGAAGGGTGCCATTTGGCCCATCATGCTCCTGCCAGCTCTTTGAAAGAGCTATCTAATTAATCCACGTAGCTCTGCAAATTTTGCAAATCAATCTCTGTTTCCACTTGAGAAGTTCCTGGTGAATCTGCCTCCAGGCAGCAGGTTCCGGATCTCAACAACTCACTGTGGGGAAAAAAAAACAAAACCCTCCACCCCTCCGCACCCCCCGACCCATGCTGTTCTTTTGCCAGTTATCTAAATCTGGTCAGTGACCCTCCTGTTAATGGAATGGGGAAAAACTGCAAAGCTTTTCATCGTTTTAAACACTTCTCCCTAATCGTCTCAGCTGTCAACAGATCAATCCCACTCTCTCTAGACTCTTCACATAACTTAGAAGCAGCTATTTGGTTGGTTAGCTCAGTTGACTGAGTGGCTGGTTCGTGATGCAGAGTAATGCCAACAGTGTGCGTTCAATTCCTGTATTGGCCGAGGTTATTCATGAAGGCCCCATCTTCTCAAACTTGCCTGAGGGATGATCCTCAGCTTAAATCATAGAATCCCTATAATGCAGAAAGAAACCATTTGACCCACCAAGTCTGTACTAACTCTCTGAAAGAATATCCCACCTAGACCCTGCCCTCCGCCTCATCCTTGTAACCCTGGACACTTATCCTGGCTAATCCACCTAACCTGGAACTTAGGGACTATTTAACATGGTCAATCCATCAACCTGTACATTCAACTGTGGGAGGAAACCAAATGAGAAGTCTCACAACACCAGGTTAAAGTCCAGCCAGTTTATTTGTTCGTTAAGCTTTTGGAAATGCTGTTCCTTCATCAGGTGTGTGGAAAGTTTCCATGTATTTCATGAAAGGAACAACGTTTCCGAAAGCTTGCACGCTTCCTATTAAATAGACTGGTCAGACTTAACGTTGCGAGACTTCTTGTTGTGTTTACCCCAGTCCAACGCTGGCATCTTCACATCAGATCAGGAAACCAACACACACATGAGGGGAACATGCAAACTCCACACAGTTACCCATGCTCCTGGTACTGTGATAACCACTGTGCCACCATTGCCACTCTAAGGAAGAGCAGCCCATGGCCACCTAGGACTAGGTGGACTTTGCCTTGATGGATTGATATTTATTTTACTGAAGGCTGGGTCAAACCTTGACCTACACCCCCTGATTGCAGCCGAGGTGTTGTTGTAACTGAGAGTACGGTCATGCTGCAGACAACAAATCAGAGGTAAATTCCAATACAAATCTGACCTTAGTCAGTGGCTTCAGCAAAGCTTTATATCTAAACATGTTTGAATCCTGTGTGGAGAAATTCCTGTTCCTAATTTCTGTTTGCAATTCCTGTTACAGTTGTGCTCCAGGTTACACCGGGAATCCCGTCTATGGACAAAGTTGCACTAGTAAGTATCAAAATCTAGTACAGAGACTTTAATTGCCTCCCTCTACCAGCTGAAATGAAATAAAATAGAGAATTAAATACCAGGTCCAGCAGGATTGTACCCATTGATACTCAAAGCAGCAGGGCAGAGGATAGCAAAGAAACCAATATCTCTGCTAAAAAAGCCAACAAGAAAATAATTATTTACAGAGGACTAGTGGATAGAAAATGTAGTGCTTAATTTCATAAAAGGAGATAGAACTTGTACAGGGAAATATTGAAAAGTTAGCTTCATAACAGTGATAGGTAAGATAATTACACTGTAATTATCTGTTTTACACAGATTTCACTGTAATTACACTAATCTCCATGGAGCTCCAAGAGGGAAGGTCTCATGTTTAACCAACTTTATTGAATGATCAGTGTAATTCCTGGTTGCGGTAAATATTAACTTTCAGAAGACCATCTGATCATCAGAAACAGGAGCAGGGATACTTCACATACTGTAGAAAATAGCTGGATCAGTACTTGGCATGCCATAACTTTCAAGGCCAAGTGCTGGCAAATGGAATTAAGTGGGCAAGTCAGGGCTTTTCACGTATCAGTGCAGACTCAATGGGCCGAAGGTACTCTTTGCACTGTAGTATTCTGTGAATAGACCATTCAGCCCCTTGAACCTACTCCACCATTTGATTGCATCATGGCTGACCTGATTATGGTTTTAACCTCCACATTCTTGCCTGTCCTCCATAACTTCTAACATCCTTGTCAATTAAAACCTTGTCTAACTCAGCCTTGAATTTGCTCAATGATCTGGTCTCACTTTTCTCTGGGAAAGTGAGTGGCAAAGATTAACAACCCTCTGAGAGAAGAATGTCCTCTTCGCCTCCGTCATAAATGGAAGACCTCTTGTTTTTTTTTAAATGGTACCCCCTCATTCTAGATTCACCTGCAAGAAAAAATATCCTCTCAACATTTACTCCACCAAGCCCGTTCAAAACCTTCATTATTTCAATAGGATTGCTTCTCATTTTGCTTGATTCCAGTCAGTATAGACTCACCAGCTCAACCTTTCCTCATAAGGTATTGCCTTCATCCCAGGAATCAGCCAAGTTAAACATTCTCTGACTGCTTCCAATGAAAATAAATCCTTCCCTAAGTAAGGTCACCAAAAGTATACAAATTACTCTCATCATTGTCCTAGCATAATGGTTAGCACCTCGGCCTCACTGTGCCAGGGAATGGGTTCAGTTCCTAATTTGGGTCACTGCCTGTGTGGAGTTTGCATGTTCTTCCCATGTCTGTATGGGTTTCTTCCAGTTTCCTCCCTCAGTCCAAAAAAAACCCACTGATATAGGCCAGAGGTTGCATTTATATAGAGTTTCCCAAAACATCAGGATGTCACAATCACTTTACAACAGTATTACCATAAGAAATTGGAATAGGAGCCAGTCATTCACCTCCTCAACCCTGCCATTCAATGGGATCAAGGTTGATGCAACATTCCTCATGTCTACTTTCCCTGCCCTTTCCCCATAACCCTTGATTCCCTTACTGATCAAAAATCTATCTCTCTGTTCCTTAAACATACACAAAGACTCTGCCCCCACGGCTCTCTGTGGCTAGGAGTTTCAAAGATTCTGAGAGAAGAAATTCCTCCTCTGCTCAGTCTTAAGTTGTCCCTTTATTCAGAGACTTTGCCTCTGGTCTAGACTCTCCCACGAAGGAAACATCCTCTCAACATTTATCCTGTCAAGCCCCTTAACAATCCGCTATTGTTTCAATGAGATCACCTCTCATTCTTTCTAAATTCCACTGAGCAGAGTCTCAATCTGTTTAACCTTTCCTCGTAAGATAAACCCTCCATACCAGGATCGTGTTAGTGAATCTTCTCGGAACTGCCTCCCATAAAATTATACATCCCTTTAAATAAGGGAACCAAAACTGCTCACGGTGCTTCAGATGTGGTCTCACTAATACCTTGTACAGTTGCAGCAAGACTTCCCTACTCCTATACCCCAAACCCCCTTGAAATAAGGACTAACATTCCTTTAACCTTGCTGATTACCTGCTGTACAGTGTGCTAGCTTTGTGTGTTTTGTGCATAAGTTCTCCCATTTGGTACAGGTGCTGCTGCTTTCTGCAGTTTTTCTCCTTTTAAATAATATTCTGTTCTTTTATTCTCCCAAAACGAACAATTTCACATTCTCTCATATTATACTCCATTTGCCAACTTTTTGCCCATTTACTATCTGTGTAAACCGTTTCTGTCTCTCTCGCAGCTTAGCTTTCCATCTGTTTTTGTTTGATATTTGATTTGATTTACGATTGTTACGATTTACCTTATCGAAACATATAAGATGATTAGAGGTTTAGATAGGGTGGACAGTGGTAGCCTTTTTCCTAGGATGGAGAAAGCTAGCACGAGGGGACACAACTTTAAATTAAGGGGTGATAGTTATAGGACGGATATCAGAGGTAAGGTTCTTTACCCAAAGGGTGGTTCGGGAGTGGAATGCCCTGCCTGCAGCAGTTGTAGATGCGCCAAGTTTGGTGGCGTTTAAGAGATTAGTTGATAAGTATATGGAAGAGAAGGGAATGGTTTAGTTTGGAGGGTCATTGCTTTTTATATTGGTTGGCGCAACATCGAAGGCCGAAGGGCCTGTTCTGTGCTGTAATGTTCTATGTTCTATTGTTACACGCATTCAGATATAATGAAAAGTATTGTTTCTTGTGCACTATAGAAATAAAGTATACCAGGCATAGGGAAAGAAAGGAGAGAGTACAGAATGTAGTGTTACAGTCATAGCTAAGATGTAGAGAAAGATCAACTTAATACGAGGTAAGTCCATTCAAATGCTTGGTGGCAGCAGGGAAGAATACTCATTATTAAAGAGTTGAATTGAGTTTTAGACGCATAAAACAAGAGTAAAAGAATAGAATTAGAGAGTGTGCTGAACACAGCATTCCAGAAGTCGCCACACTCTGGCACTATCTAAGATTATTGTCTGTGTTGGCTGTAATGTAAGAAAGGTGTCAACCAATTGGTACTCAGCAAGGTCCTAGAACCAGGAATGAGACAAATGACCAGATAACCTGTTTTATTGATGTTGGTGAAAGACAACATCTGACAGTAAAACCTTCCCTCAGTATTGTAAGAAAGTGTCAGCCAGGTTAATATGTTCTTGAGTGAAACCAGATTTTTTTAAAGTTTATTTGTTACAAGTAGGCTTACATTAACAGTGCAATGGAGTTACTGTGAAATCTACTAGTTGCCACACTCCGGTGCCGGTTCAGATACACTGAGAGAGAATTTAGCATGGCCAAGGTAGCTAACCAGCACATCTTTCAGACTGTGGGAGGAAACCGGAGCACCCGGAGAAAATCCTGACAAACATGGGGAGAATGTGCAGAGTGTGCACAGACAGTAACCCAAGCCGGGAATCGAACCCAGTTCCTTTGCACTGTGAGACAGCAGCACTAACTACTGTGCCACTGTGCTGCCTTACAGCCACAACTTAACTTAATGCTTAAAGTGCTACAGCTGAGTTAATGTCAGAGGCCAATTTACAAATTAAATTATCCTTCTACTGTATGTGAAAATAGTACCTTATCGGGCAGATTACTCCAAATGCTTATTATACCTTCAGTAAATGAGCTTTTCTCATGACCTATTTTAAATATATTTTTAACTAATGATGTCCAACTGGCCTGACCTTCCTTGGAATTGATTTCAGATTGTTTCTCTAGATGGCAGAGATTAGGGTTCTCCGCTTTTCCATGTCATTCATCCATCTTGAACCTAGGATCATTTGTGTCGCCGAGGAACACATTGTGTTGCGTTCCTCAGCACCTTCCCTGGGTATTTATTTTGCTTTAAGTGAGGCAGCCAGACTCCTGGTCAGCTCTGGACTCTTCTCGAACAACACGAGAACTCTACGGTAGGTGGCCGAAACTGAAGGGCCAATAGAACATAGAACATTACAGCGCAGTACAGGCCCTTCGGCCCTCGATGTTGTGCCGGCCAATGGACCCTCTAACCTAAACTATTCCAATATCATCCATATGCCTATCCACCGAACATTTGAATGCCCCCAAAGTAGGCGAGTCCACAACTGCTGCAGGCAGGGCATTCCACGCCCTCACCACCCTCTGTGTAAAGAACCTGCCTCTGACATCCGTCCTATAACTACCACCTCTTAATTTAAAGTTATGTCCCCTCGTGTTGGTCATCACCATCCGAGGAAAAAGGCTCTCACTATCCACCCTATCCAATCCCTTGATCATCTTATACGCCTCAATTAGGTCACTGCGTAACCTTCTTCTCTCTAATGAAAATAACCTCAGGTCCCTCAGCCTTTCCTCATAAGGCCTTCCCACCATACCAGGCAACATCCTGGTAAACCTCCTCTGCACCCTTTCCAATGCTTCCACATCTTTCTTATAATGCGGCGACCAGAACTGTACGCAATACTCCAAGTGCGGCCGCACCAGAGTTTTGTACAGTTGTAACATAACCTCACGGCTCCTAAATTCAATCCCTCTACCAATAAAAGCTAACACACCGTACGCCTTCTTAACAACTTTATCAACCTGGGTGCCAACTTTCAAAGAGCTATGTACTTGTACCCCAAGATCCCTCTGCTCGACAACACTATTAAGGGTCCTTCCATTAGCCCTATATTTCATATGCCTGTTATTCCTACCAAAGTGAATCACCTCACACTTATCCGTATTGAATTCCATTTGCCACCTCACGGCCCAGCTCTGCAACCTATCTATGTCCCTCTGCAAACTGTAACATCCATCCTCGCTGTCTACAACTCCCCCCACTTTGGTATCATCAGCAAATTTACTAATCCAACCCTCTACACCCTCATCTAGGTCATTTATAAAAATGACAAACAGCAGTGGCCCTAAAACAGATCCTTGAGGTACACCACTTGTAATTGCACTCCAGGTTGAATATTTCCCATCAACCACCACCCTCTGTCTTCTATCAGCTAGCCAATTCCTAATCCAAACTGCTAAATCACCTTCAATCCCATGCATCTGCACTTTCTGCAGTAGCCTACCATGGGGAACCTTATCAAACGCTTTGCTAAAATCCATATACACTACATCAACTGCCTTACCCTTATCTACCTCTTTGGTCACCTCCTCAAAAAACTCAATAAGGTTTGTGAGGCACGACCTACCCTTCACAAAACCGTGCTGACTATCCCTAATCAATTTATTCCTCTCTAGATGCTTATAAATCCTATCCCTTATAATTCTTTCCAAGACCTTGCCCACAACAGAAGTCAGGCTCACCGGTCTATAATTTCCAGGATGGTCCCTACTCCCCTTTTTGAACAAAGGGACAACATTTGCCATCCTCCAGTCTTCCGGCACTATACCTGTAGCTAACGACGACATGAAGATCAAAGCCAAAGGCTCTGCAACCTCCTCTCTAGCCTCCCAGAGAATCCTGGGGTAAATCCCATCTGGCCCAGGGGACTTATCAATTTTCATACCCTCAAGATTCGCTAACACCTCCTCCTTATGAACCTCAATCCCACCCAGTCTACAATCTAGTATTGCAGTATTGTCCCCGACAACATTGTCTTTCTCCTGCATAAATACTGACGAAAAATACTCATTCAGTGTCTCTCCTATCTCTTCAGGCTCCACGCACAACTTCCCACTGCTAACCAATCTTTTATTATTTATATTCCTGTAAAAAGCTTTAGGATTCTCCTTAATCCTATCCGCCAAAGTCTTCTTGTGTCCTCTTCTAGCTCTTCTCAACTCCCTCTTTAGCTCCTTCCTGGCTGATTTATAGCTCTCCATTGCCCTAACTGAGCCTTCACGTCTCATCATTATATAAGCCTCCTTCTTCCTCTTCACCAGAGATTCAACTTCCCTAGTACACCATGGTTCCCTCACTCGACCACTTCCTCCCTGCCTGGCAGGTACATATTCATTAAGGACATGCAGAAGCTGTTCCTTAAATATGCTCCACATTTCAGATGTCCCCAGCCCCTGCAATTTCCTGCTCCACCCTATGCATCCTAAATCTCTCCTAATAGCCTCATAATTACCTTTCCCCCAGCTATAACTACTGTTATTCAGTACGTGCCCATCCCTTTCCATCACTAAGGTAAACGTAACCGAATTGTGGTCACTATCACCAAAGTGCTCACCCACCTCCAAGTCTAACACCTGGTCTGGTTCATTACCCAGTACCAAATCCAATATAGCCTCACCTCTTGTTGGCCTATCTACATACTGAGTCATGAAACCTTCCTGCACACATTGAACAAAAACTGACCCCTCTAACGTACTTGAACTATAGCTTTTCCAATCGATATTAGAAAAGTTAAAGTCCCCCATTACAACTACCCTGTTACTTTCACACCTATCCAGGATCAACTTTGCAATCCCTTCCTCTACTTCTCTGGAACTTTTTGGAGGCCTATAAAAAACTCCCAACAGTGTGACCTCTCCTTTCTTGTTTCTAATCTCAGCCCACACTACCTCAGCAGACAAGTCCACATCAAACGTCTTTTCTGCCACCGTAATGCTGTCCTTAACTAACAATGCCACTCCTCCCCCTCTTCTACCACCACCTCTGCTCTGACTGAAACATCTGAACCCCGGAACCTGCAGCAACCATTCCTGCCCCTGCTCTATCCACGTCTGTGAAATTGCCACAACGTCGAAGTCCCAAGCACCAATCCAGGCTGCAATAGAGTGAGACTGGTCCAGCGATGGGTCCACATTAACATCAGCAACTTTCATCCCACCGAGAGACCTACCATAACACATCTGGAGGTGTCTTTTAACCTGTTAACATTTGACTTCTTTTTGATTACCCTCTTGATTTTTCTGAATTTCTGTCTGGATAAAAGCAGAAATGTTTCATTTGCTATGTTGCAGCTGGCTGTACGTGTGACTGGAGAGGAAGTATTGGAGGCAGCTGTGATGCCACTGGACACTGCCAATGCAAGGTAATGTTGAATATTACCATTGGAGATCTTTGTAAACCAAATTGATCAAATGTAATTGAGTTACTTTGTAGAATAATTTTATTCCTACATTGGGGAGTTAGGGGTCATATTTTTAAAGGACGTTTTTGTTGGGTATAAGGCAACAAGTTATAAGAGCATCAGGTCACGAGAAACTTTTTGAAAGATGATTCCCTTGGTCCACTACTGCAGAGTGAAGGTGCTGTGCGACAAAGGACTCTGATACTTCATGACATTCAGTTTGGGAACTGATACTTGGGCTGCTTCATTTTAGCCTCCAGATTGTGGAGTCTGGCAGCTCAGCTGATACCTCAAGATTGGGAGGGACAAACAAGACAGAGCTCATGCTAATTACTCTCCACGGTCTGTGCTGGAGCAGACATCATACACATTGGGAAAGTCTAGGACCAGAGGGCAGAGTCTCAAATAGAAGGGTGCCAATTTAAGACTGAGCAGAGGGGGGATTTTTTTTTCTCTCTGAGTGTTGGACAGTCTTTGAAACTCCTCACCACGGGGAGCTGTGGGGACAGAGTCCGTGTGTATATTTAAGGCCGAGAACAATAGAATTTTGACCAGCAAAGGAATCGGGGGTTACAAGGAAAAGGCACCCAATGAGATTGGATGCGGGTGTGAATCCTGTTTTTACTTCCTGTTGCTGCCCACGCATAAATAAAAGCCGCTTGAACAAAACACCAGTGTCCATGAAGCCAAGTTTTGGCAATTAGTCAACAGTTTTAGTAGAGGAAATTAGGTTGCAAGCCATAGAAATAAAGCAAATGCCTTCATTTTAAGCATCAGAGTAAGTTGCGACTGCCATCTACCAATACAACTCCCTACAGTGCAGATAGGACTGAGTCTGTCCTCTCTGTTTTTTGGATGGCTCCTAAACACATTGCCAACTGGGTGCCCCTTCATGGAGTTTTGAAACAGAAATGAATCTGGGATGAGGTTAGGAGTGCTGAATATTCAAACGTGACATTGTGGCACAGTGTTTAACACTGCTGCCTGATAGCTCCAGGGGCCTGGGGTTCGATTCTCACTTTGGGTCAATGTCTATGTGGAGTTTGCACATTCTTCCCATGTCTAACGTAACCTGTGAGTTTCCTCCGGGTGCTCCGGTTTTCTCCTATAGTCCAAAAATATGCAGGTTAGGTTGATTGACTTCTAAATTGCCCCGGGATGTGCAATTTAGAGCGATTAGTGTGGTAAATGTGTGGGGTTACGGGGACAGGGCCTGAGGTGGGATTGCTGCCAGCGATGAGACAAATTGCCCCCTTCTGCACTGTAGGGTTTTTATGAGTTGATTTTATCCCCTCGCTGAACATCAGTGCCATAAACAGCTTCTTAATTAAAATCTCATGCTGATATCATAGTCCACTGGTTTGCTATTTGGATTCTCATTATCTACCTACTCCTTCCTGAAACTTCAAAGGCAATTGCACTGTCTGCAACATAGAGACTAGTTATCCCTCCTGAGAGTATATCATACTGACAATCAGGAACCTAAAAATGTACCTTTGGAAAGCTGCTGGTTAAATCCACTTTCAGTTTCTCTTATTTATAGTATTTTATTGCAGAATGATGTGATCCACTTGCATCAAATGTCACGTTTTCTGCAAGTTTAACCTTGATGCCATGTCATTTGTCTTTTGATTACAGCCTAACGTGCAAGGCCGGACCTGTGACACGTGCAAAGCCGGTTACTTCTACCTGAGTGCGGAGAACCGGGAAGGATGTCTCCCCTGTTTCTGTATGGGAGTGACACAGCAATGCAGCAGCTCCTTGTACTTCAGAAAGCTGGTAGGTTTTACGTTGACTGCTCAACCTTTGACAACCTGTGTCACCGCCAAGGAAAAATTACCTGGGAATTTGGTTGGCCTTGTAAAACATTCACAGCAACCCACAGGCTAAATACATGCCCAAGACCTTACGCTGGGAACAACCTTCACTTTCCTTTTCCTCACTGACATTGTCTCCCAATCCAGGAGTGTTTAAGTCATTTGTAGCATGTCTAATGTCTCCTTATGTGTTCAACATTATACTTTGTTTGATGATGCTCCTGTGGGGCACCTTTGGTTGTTATATTTAGTTGCCGTAGTTGCCAGACTTGAGCTAACGTGATGGGCATGTGGCAAAGCTGGTGCTGTCAATGCTATTCATTCCTGTAGGTTTGACCTCAGATGTGGACTGATTCTTGGTAAGAAAAGGAGGTAATAGATTATTGGAGTAGGCGATGCTAATATCAAATGTTAGTTTGTGATGGAGAAATAATACACCATGTCTTTTACCTTGGCAACTTTATTCTGCATCCATTTTGGCAGAGACACAAATTCTTTTTGCTCCACCACCCAACAGTTCCAACCATCACCATTTATACTCCTTTGGAGATTAACCACTAACCATACCTGTCTATGATAAGGCAATTACCTTAACAATGTAATTGACAAAGTGTGCACTTGCCCAGACTTTTGACACGTTGACAGATTTGAGGTGTCGAGGTACGGTGGCAGAGTGATTAGCACTGCCGCTCCACAGCGCCAGGAACCCGGGTATGATTCCTGGCTTGGGTCACTAACTATGGGGACTTTGCACGTTCTCCCTGTGTCTGCATTCTGAAAGACGTGCTGGTTAGGTGCATTCGCCTTGCTAAATTCTCCCTCAGTGTACCCAACAGGTACTGGAGTGTGGCGACTAGGGGATTTTCACAATAACTTCATTGCAGTGTTAATGTAAGTCTACTTGTGACTGATTTAAAAAAAAGTTTTACTTTCCTTTATCAGCCATGATTTTATTAAGTGGCAGAGCAGGCTCGAGGAGCTGAATGTTCAATGCCTGCTCCTTATTCATATCATCTATCTAGGCAGTCAAGTGGATAAAGTTGTTAAGAAGGCATATGGAGTCTTAGCTTTTATTGGTAGAGGGATTGAATTTAGGAGCCGCAGCATCATGTTGCAACTGTACAAAACTCTAGTGCGGCCGCACTTGGAGTATTGTGTGCAGTTCTGGTCGCCACATTATAAGAAAGATGTGGAGGCATTGAGAGGGTACAGAGGAGGTTTACCAGGATGTTGCCTGGTATGGAGGGCAGGTCCTATGAAGAGAGGTTGAAGGATTTGAGGTTGTTTTCGTTAGAAAGGAGGTGGCTAAGAGGATCTTATTGAAGCATATAAGATGATTAGAGGTTTAGATAGGGTGGACAGTGATAGCCTTTTTCCTAGGATGGAGAAAGCTAGCACGAGGGGACACAGCTTTAAATTAAGGGGTATGAGTTATAGGACGGATATCAGAGGTAGGTTCTTTACTCAAAGAGTGATTAGGGAGTGGAATGCCCTGCCTGCAGCTGTTGTAGATGCGCCAAGTTTGGTGGCGTTTAAGAGGTTAATTGATAAGTATATGGAAGAGAAGGGAATGGTTTAGTTAGGAGGGGCATTGCTTTTTATTTTGGTCGGCACAACATCGAAGGCCGAAGGGCCTGTTCTGTGCTGTATTGTTCTATGTTCTATGTTTAACTGAAATTCCTCCTCCCTAAAACTATTCGCATGAATCGTTTTGGCACTCTCTCCAATATCTTCTCATTTTGCCCATGTACAACACCCAGAATTGAATGCAGTACTCTAGCCAAGGCAGAGATAGTCTTCAATACAAATTTAACATAACCTTCACGATTTTGTAGTCTCTGTCCCTAATAATCAAGTAAGAATTCTTACTGAGTTCTTACCACCCCAATCCAACGCCGGCATCTTTACATCATGCCTAATAATCAACACAAGGGTACAGTATAGAACTACAGCACTAACAGGCCCTTTGGCCACAAGTTGCGCTAATCGTACCCCTACCTACTCGGCCTTAATCCCAATTAAATCTCATTAAATCCCATCATCCAGAAGTCTCTTAAAAGACCAGCAGGTTTGCCTCCATCACCACCAATGGCAGTCGATTCCACTCACCCACCAGCTTATGAGTATATTTTATTAACTGATATCTCAACATGTCTTGCTCCTTTAATGACATACCCATACCTATCCAGTTCTCGCTGCTCCTGCAACCCCTTTAGAGTTGTATCCTTTGTTTTATATTTTCTCTCCAAGTTCTTCTGACCAAAGTGAATCACTTCACATTTCTCCATTTTGAACTTCATCTGCTGTCTGTCCATCCATTTTATCAACTCGACTATGTCCTTTTGAAGTTCTACACCATCTTCCTCACAATGTTTCCAAGTTTCTTATCAGTTATCAGTTTTGATTTTGTCCAGTATGCCAATAATATATATCAGAAAGAGCAAAGGTCCCAACTCTGGCCCCTTGGGAATTCCACTATAAGCCTTTCTCCAGGTCAAAGACATCATTTTATCATTGCTCTCGGTTTACTATTGCTCAGACAATTTTGTATCCATGTTGCTATTGTCTCTTTTATTCCATGAGCTATAACTTCATTCCAAAGTTTGCTGTGTGGTTCTTTATCAAAAGTCCATGTAGCCACACCTTTGAAATTCCATGTACACCACATCAACAGCATAACCCACATCGACCCTCTCTGTCAACTCTTCAAAAATCTCCAGAAAGTTAGTTAAACATGATTTTCCCTTAACAAATCTACTTTGGCTTTCATTAATGATTTGTGTTTGTCCATTTGAGTATCAATTTTGTCCCATCTTATTGTTTGTAGAAGTTTCCCCACGTTTGAAGTCAAACTGGCCTGCAGTTGTTGGGCTTATCTGTACACCCTTTTTAGAACAAAGGTGTAATATTTACAATTTTCCATTCCTCTGGCACCACTTTAAGGAAGGCTGGAAAATTATGGGCATTGCCTCCACAATTCCCATTCTCACTTTCCTTCAGGACCCTTGGATGCATTTCATCCAATCCTCGTGCTTTATCAACTTCAAGTGCAAAAAGCCTATCTAATCTTATCGTTTTAAAATTCTTCTCATATGTTAATTATCTCCTGTTTGACCAATGCAAAGGTTTGATTCCTGGCTAGGGCACTGTCTGTGCAGAGTCTGCATGCTCTCCCCGTGCCTGTGTGGGATTCCTCCGGGTGCTCCGGTTTCCTCCCACAGTCCGAAAGATGTGCTGGTTAAGTGCACTGACCGTGCTAAATTCTCCCTCAGTGTACCCGAACAGTGCCACACACACAGTGACCCGAGGTCAGAATTGAGCCTGGGTCCCTGGCGCTGTGAGGCAGCAGTGCTTGCCACTGTGCCATCCCATCTTCTTTGAAGATAGCCCATGGAACCATGGGCTATTGTGGGAGGTGAGGGATGTCATTGCAGAGCCCCTGGCGATGATCTTTGTGTTGTCGATGGAGACGGGAGAGGTTTTGGAGGATTGCGGATGTGGTCCCTATTTTCAAGAAAGGGAATAGGGATAGTCCTGGAAATTACCGACGGGTGAGTCTGACCTCAGTGGTTGGTAAGCTGATGGAGAGGCTTCTGAGGGACAAGGTTTACGAGCATTTGGAGAAGTTTAGGTTGATTAGAAATAGTCAGCATGGTTTTGTAAAAGGCAGATCGTGCCTTACAAGCTTAATTGAGTTCTTCGAAAATGTGACTGAACACATTGACGAAGGAAGAGCAGTGGACGTGGTGTACATGGACTTCAGCAAGGCATTTGACAAGGTCCCACATGCAAGACTTCTTGAGAAGGTGAGAGGCCATGGGATCCAAGGGGCTTTGGCCTTGTGGATCCAGAACTGGCTTGCCTGCAGAAGGCAGAGGGTGGTTGTGGATGGCTCTTTTTCTGCATGGAGGTCGGTCACCAGTGGAGTGCCCCAGGGATCTGTTCTAGGACCCTTGCTGTTTGTCATTTTCATAAATGACCTGGATGAGGAAGTGGAGGGATGGGTGAGTAAGTTCGCCGATGACACGAAGGTCGGTGGTGTTGTGGATGGTCTGGAGGGATGTCAGAAGTTGCAGCATGACATCGACAGGATGCAAGACTGGGCGGAGAAGTGGCAGATGGACTTCAACGCGGATAAATGTGTTGTGGTCCATTTTGGCAGATCCAACGGGATGAATGAGTACACTATCAAAGGTAGGAGTCTTAGCTGTGTGGAAGAGCAGAGGGATCTTGGGGTCCGGGTCCATAAGACTCTCAAATCGGCCTCCCAGGTGGAGGATGTGGTTAAGAAAGCTTACGGTGTACTGGCCTTCATTCATCGAGGGATTGAGTTCAGGAGTCAGGAGGTAATGCTGCAGCTTTATAGGACCCTTGTCAGACCACACTTGGAGTACTGTGCGCAGTTCTGGTCGCCTCACTATAGGAAGGACGTGGAAGCTATTGAAAGGGTGCAGAGGAGATTTACAAGGATGTTGCTTGGATTGGGAGGCATGCCTTACGAAGACAGGTTGAGGGAGCTGGGACTGTTCTCCCTGGAGAGACGAAGGTTGAGAGGCGACCTGATAGAGGTTTACAAGATGTCAGAGGAATAGATAGGGTGGACTCTCAGAGACTATTTCCCAGGGCTGAAATGGTCGGACGAGAGGGCACAGATTTAAGGTGCAGGGAAGCAAGTACAGAGGGGATGCTAGGGGAAAGTTTTTCACTCAGAGGGTGGTGAGTGAATGGAATCGGCTGCCGTCGGTGGTGGTCGAGGCGAACTCGCTGGGGTCTTTTAAAAGACTTCTGGATGAGTATATGGGATCCAATGGGATTGGGGGTTATAGATAAGTCTATGGCTGGGTAGGTTTTGATGTGTTCGGCACAACTTGTGGGCCGAAGGGCCTGTTTGTGCTGTAGTGTTCTATGTTCCGTCACCGTTTTTCCAGCCAACCTTTGACTCTGTGTGTTCAGAACTCAGTAAGAATTTAGCAACACCAATTATTAATCCAACCGATTTATTTGATAGTAAAAAAGCACTTGCCTGAGGAAGACACGGGAGTGTTGAAAGCTCGCTTTTTTACTATCAAATAAATCGGTTGGATTAATAATTGGTGTTGCTAAATTCTTACTGAGTTCTTACCACCCCAATCCAACGCCGGCATCTTTACATCATGTGTGTTCAGACCAGACCCGTTTGTACCTCATTGAAATTGTGTTTCTCCAGCCTATTCTTTCTCTTTTCTACAGTCAGCCTCAACCTTATGATACGATGATCATTGTAGCCTAATTGTTCTCCTCCTGACACTTATTCCAGTTGGCACACCTCATTTCCAAGGACCAGTTCTTCCTTTCTTGTTGGACTTAATGCTGTAGAAAACTTTCCTGAACACACAGGAATTCATGCCACTCTCTTCCCTTTACAATGCAGCTATCCCAGTCTGTACTCTGTTAATTAAAATCTCTCACAGCTACTCTATAATTTTGCACCTCTCTGTAAATTCCTTGCAAATTTGTTCCTCTGTATCCTTTCCATCAGACTAAAGCAACCAATGTAATTCCATCTTTTTTTGTTTCTTAGCTCTAATTCTACCTTTGACCTCTCCAGCACTACAGTGCCCTCCTTTACCAAAACTGCCATTCCTCCTCTCCTTTCTCACCTATTTTCCTTGAACATATTTAATACCCAGTCCAGGCCTCCTTTGCTCCAGCTCTCTGTTATAATCCAACATCATATTTCCACATGTCAATCTCTGCCTGTAACTCGCCGATCTTATTAACCACCCTTGGTGCATTTTGTTTTACAGTTTCAAAATTTTCAGCTGATACAAAGACTTGGGAATATTGTGAACTGTGAGGAGGGAGGTGTAGCATGTTGAAGGGACATAGATGGGTTGGTAGAATGGGCAGGCACGTGACGGCTGCGATTCTCCCATTGCGGCCCGCCGTTTCTCTGGTGGATCCCTGGGTTTGTAATGATATTTACGACTGGGACCTCTGCAGTGCACAGAGTGCGGAGATTCAGGTGAGAAGCAGAACTGTCAGAACAGGGAACAGTTGTCCCACCAATTCCGGGAGAATCACCCCTGACATTGTTAGGAAGAATGTAGAGAAACATAGAGGTACAATTCTAAAAGAGGGTGCTGGAGCAGTGGTGTCTGGAGATATTTCTGCACAAATACTGCAGGTGGCAGGACAAATTGAGAGAGTGGCTGATAGAGCATGCAGTTTCTTGGACTTTATCTATAGGTGCTTAGAATAGGAAACAAAGAGATTATGTTATGTTTGTACAGAACACTGGTTCAGCCTCAACTATTGTATTCTGGATGCAGATTATAGGAACGATGTGAAGTTATTGGAAAGAGTGCAAGAAAGATTTATGAGATCCAAGGATGAGGAACTTCAGTATTGTGGTTGATGGGAGAAGTTTAGACTGCTTTCCTTGGAGAGGAGAAGGTTGAGAGATTTGATGAGAGGTGTTCAATATCGGCAGGGGGGGGGGGGGGGGGGGAGAGGCCAGGGGTATGGGCAAAGTAGTTAGAGAGAAACTGTTAACATTGCTGGAAGGATAGAGAACGAGCAGTGCATGGTTAGGATCTGCACGAAGTGAGAGTGTGGTGGGTGGCGGAAGCAGGTTCAATCGAGGCACTTAAAAGGATTGTTATCTGAAAAGAAAGGATGTGCACAATGCCTGGGAGAAGGTGGGGAAATGGTGCTTGACCAGTTGCTCCTTCTGAGAGCCAGCACAGACATGATGGGCGAATGGCCTCCTGTCTTGTGAACATGCTATGATTCTGTCAGGTATGTTTTTGTTTTTGGTGACACTCGAAGATCAGGCTTGTTGTGCAAGTCGCCTGGCTTGCAGTATATCGTAAGGGTTTCTCAGATCGTTTTCTGAGCCGATAAAGAACTGACCTTCCATTCTGCTCTCTTCCGTAGATTGCAAGCCCGTTCGTCCCACCGAACAATTTCCAGAACTTCTCGCTGGTCAACCGCCAGCGCACCACACGCATCACCTCAGGATTCACGGTGACGGTGAGAGACAATCATCCACAGCTCTCGTTCGGACAGTTTGGACAGCACACCCAGGAATCCTACTACTGGCAGCTTCCGGTGGCATTTCAGGGAGACAAGGTACAGCTCCAGAATCTTTCTATGTGGTCTTAGAAATGTACGGGTTTAAGAGCCCAAGCAGGACTTGCTGATGTCCCCTGTTGGGGATCGCCCGATTGTTGAACTTGTTGATTTAAGATTGAATTTCCTACCGCGCTGCTATCACAATGATTTGACATTTATAGTTCAAGATTTTGGAGGTTGCTAATCGTATGTGTTGCGACACTTCTCAATGTTAACAGACTGAGTGAGCAGGAACTGGTGTGATTTCAATGGAGCGAGGACCTAGTGTGGAGCTACTGGGGAAGTCCTGCCAACATGAACACTAGGGTCTCATCAATACACTGAGCTCTGCCCCATGTCTGACACACATCTGCTATTGCAGACCAGAACACCTCATTCGCCTGACGGAGGCACAAAGGCCGAAACCTAGCAAGTTTACTATCAAATAAATCGGTTGGATTTAAAATCGGTGTTGTCGGACCTCCTACTGAGACTGCCCAGTAGGCAGGAAGGAGCATTAACTGCAGGAGACTGAAGGCAAAGTGGGGGATGACTTGGGGTTAGTCCCTGTCAATTGATAGGGATGGAGGTCAACAGTTGGGGTGAGAGGCTAATGATCAGACTGTGACTGGAGGCAGGAGGTTTCCATGAGCAGTCAGGCTGAACACTCCTGTTCACCGGGAGTCGGGGGGAAAGGGCCCCCACCTTGCAAAGGCTTCAGCACCTACGTTCCATCCGCTGCCAAATTCCCCAGCCGTGGGAAAACTGCACGCTGCAGCGAATTTGAAATGATGGCCCTGGTTGCACTGTGGTCACCATATTTAATTATGTTCATGAATGTCACTCAGCTGTCCCAGTATCCACCATGTAAAGCTTGCTGGAATGTTGGTTGAAAAATTTCACCTTTAACACAATCTGCTGTCTTTCTAGGGGTGTGGGTGGGAGGGCGGGTGGATGTATTATTTAAATATAGAAATGAAATGAATGAGCAAAGAATCCCGCGGTGCAAAAGGAAGCTATTCGGCCCATCGAGCCTGCACCAACAACAATCCCATCCAAGCCCTATCCCCGTAATTACCCTGCTAGTCCCCTTGAGGATAAGGGGCAATATAGCATGGCCAGTCCACATATCCTGCACATCTTTGGAGTGTGGGAGAAACCGGAGCACCCGGAGGAAACAGGGAGAACATGCAAACTCCACACATACACAGTCTCCTAAGGTTGGAGTAGAATCCAAGTCCCCGGCACTGTACTCTGAGGCATCGGTGCTAACCACTGTGCTGCCCTGTGAACTCATTAGACAAAGGTTCACAAGATATAGGAGCAAAATTAGACCATTCAGCCCATTGAGTCCACTCCGCTATTTGATCATGGCTGATAAGCTCCTCATCCCTATTTTCCTGCCTTCTCCCCGTTAGTCTTCAATCCATTAACCAATTAAAAACCTAAATCCTCCGCAAATTTACCCACTGTCCAAGCATCTATCGTACTTTGAGGTAGTGAATTCCCCACTGATTCACAATCCTCTGGGAGAAGTAGTTACTACTTAACTCTGTTTTAAATTTGTAAACCCTTATCCGAAGACTATGACTTGGTGCGTGTCGAATAAGCTGACGGTCTTCAGTACATGGTAGGATGTGGTTTCCAAAGGTGAACAGCACTGTTCAATTTCAACCAAATTGTGCAGCAATGTACAATCTACCCATGGAATTAAACATTATGTTTGTGACCCAGTACCACCTTAATATAATGTACAAGTCTACAGTCTGCTTTTAGTCATAACACTAGTTTGAGGATTAATCGTCCACTTCAGAAGTCCTGATGTGAGACAGTTGAAAACCGAGACTTGAATTCTGAACCGCACGGAAACTTAGTTCTGTTTTCCATCAAAAAAATGTCAAATTCCTAAGCATTGAGATTAAATTCTGCCAGCAATCGCATTTTCTTTTTCCCTTCTTTGTAAAATTGATTTACCAAGAGCAGCACCCCAGCGTGCCATTAACAGATGTTGATTACCCGTGAAACTAGCAGTGACTGAAGTTTAATCTGGGATCATATAAGTACATGTGGAATGAACATTAAACCGGTCGTACACCTGTCCTTTCAAAGCAGAGTGACTGCTGGAACTGGCAGTACAAGCCTGTGGCAAATGCAGAAGTGTTTGGAGCCAAGAGCTTAGTCTGTTGGACAAAATTAGAAGGGAGTAGAATTGACCTGGTAATAAATTTTCTCAGCAAAGCAAATTAAAGTAATATGTAGTTAGTGGCTGAACATACGGCTCTTACAGTTGCATTCTATTACTTCTTCAACCACAACTGTGAAATTTCGAGTGTTCCTTAACTTCACCTCTACATTATGCTGCTAAGATGAACTGTACTTTGGTCTGTTGTTTTTAAACTTCTTCTCTAACATACTGTTCCAATGTTCTGTGTCAGTTTACCTCTCACTATTATTTGTTCCCTTTCTTCAGAGAGAGCAATTCTTTGCCCGTATTAGGCGTGGACACAAGGTAGCGTGTGCACTGGGCAGCTGTGTTGACCTCCTTGTGGTTTGACTGCTCCGTTTGTCCGCTTGGGCTTGGCTTTGCACTGTTAGCTTCCCGTAGTGAAAAGGTGCCTTGCCTTGCGAAGTCACCTGAAGTGAACTTGTACCTTGAGGTTGGACAGTGGGGGGGGCTACATTGGAGTGCTAGCATGTGCGGCTATTTTCTCCAACTAGTTTAGATGGCAAGGTGCTGAGCAAACATCTGATCTTGACCCAGCTTGCTTACTAGTGTTTCCCACAGCGGTCAGACTAAGGGCAAGTTGCCTGACTTTCCCCTCAGCTCTTAATTGTTATCAAAGGGAGACCAAGAAAAAACAGAAAAATGTCACAGTGTAAAAGAAAGTACCTTGTAATAAATATACATTTTCCCCCAAAAGAAAATGTTCAGATTTTCGCCTTCACAGTAAGAAATGAATGAGGACTGTGCAATATAGTTCAGGGTTTTTTGGTAGGACAGAACTCAAATGTTGCTAATAAAAGAGATGTATTATCAAAACTTTTCACCTTGCACCAGCCAGATATAAGAAAATGCAAAGGGGGCATAAATGTTTAATGCATGAAAGAAAGGATGATGATTGGTTGCAGGTGAAAAAAAAGTCTAAGCATTCTGCCTTTTTTGAGTTAAACTTTTAAGGACTCTTAGTAGTGTAGATGAGCAGAGAGATCTCGGTGTACAGGTGCATAGATCTCTGAAAGTTGGTACTCAAGTTGATAAGGTTGTTAAGAAGGCGTATAGTGTGTTAGCATTTATTGGTAGAGGGATTGAATTTCGGAGCCGAGATGTCATGTTGCAACTGTACAAAACTCTGGTGCGGCCGCACTTGGAGTATTGTGTACAGTTTTGGTCGCCACATTGTAAGAAAGATGTTGAAGCATTGGAAAGCGTGCAGAGGAAGTTTACCAGGATGTTGCCTGGTATGATGGGTAGGTCTTATGAGAAAGGCTAAGGGACTTGAAGTTATTTTCATTAGAGAGAAGAAGGCTAAGAGGTGACTTAATTGAGACATATAAGATGATCAGAGGGTTAGATAGGGTGGATAGTGAGAGCCTTTTTCCTCGGATGGAGATGGATAACATGAGGGGACATAGCTTTAAATTAAGGGATGGTAGTTATAGCACAGATGCTAGATGTGGGTTCTTTACTCAGAGGGCGTGGAATGCCCTGCCTGCAGCAGTTGTGGACTCATCAAGTTTAAGGGCATTCAAATGGTCAGTGGATAGGCATACGGATAACATTGGAATAGTTTAGGTTAGAGGGTCATAAAATTGATTCCATTGGTCGGCGCAACATTGAGGGCCGAAGGGCCTGTGCTGCGCTGTAATGTTCTATGTTCTAAACAAAAGCACAGAGGACAGTAATTTCTGGCAGTACTGTGACCATTCCCAATTCATTTGCCAACCAACTGGCACCCTTTTCTCATGCAGCTTAAGTTGTTGCTCCTTTGAAATGTGGCGTTCTTGCATCAGTTCCGATGAATGTCAGATGAAAAACTTCAGCAACATGGCTCTCTTCTTCAGCAGTATTTAAATTTAATGTTCTGCTGTATTGTCAAACTTGTAAACAGGGGAGACCAATGTAGCTTCCCAAAATCCTGTAGCTGCTGATGATTTACTGCCACCAGGTAAACTCCTCGCCACTTCAAATTAATCCATTTAGTTTATTGTCGATTCTCTTAATAGGACTGAAATAAATAGTAAGAAATTCTGTACTGCATTCACTCCCTTATTCCTTTCTTCCATTTTGAATTCTTTCTGTTTTTCTTGTTGTACGTTAACAATAGCCTCCTCCACTCACTCTAATCCTCTTCTGTTGTTTAATTTTAGTTTACAATCTTGGAACTTGCCTTCCATCACCTTTTCTCCATCTCCCACACTATAACTTTGAGTAACTGTAGCTTAATGCAATTTTCCAGACCATCAGGCACTTAGATTTGCTAAACATTGCCTGTTGGAAGTTACCAGATCAACTTTTGCCTTGAGAATTGCTTCCAAACAGGGAAATGGTGCCCCCCCCGCCCCCCACCCTCAGCCCCTTTACTGTTCATACATCCCTCTTGCCCTTGCCTTTTTCAGTAGTAGAGGGTACAGAAGGGGGAGGTAACCTTGAAGTGACCCTGAACTTCTGCACGTCTTTTCCTGTTTTCTTTTCCTGCCTCAGGGGTTTCAGTAGCCATTCCCTAATACAGATTTGCAAATTGCTGTATTGTTTCTAAACTGCTCTTTTCCCCCTTTTGAACATCAGAATTTGGAGCGGAATAGACAATTCGGACACTCAAACCTAATCTGCCATTCAATAAGACCGTGGCTGAAACATAGAAAGTAGGAACAGGAGAGGCCATTCGGCCCTTCGAGCCTGCTCCACCATTCATCACAATCGTGGTTGATTGTCCAACTCAATAGTCTAATCCTGCTTTCTTCCAATAACCTTTGATCCCATTCACCCCAAGTGCTATCTCCAGCTGCCTCTTGAATACATTCAATGTTTTGGCATCAACTACTTCCTGTGGTAATGAATTCCACAGGCTCATCACTCTTTGGGTGAAGAAATGTCTCCTCACCTCTATCCTAAATGGTCTACCCTGAATCCTCAGGCTGTGATCCCTGGTTCTCGACACTCCCACTTTTGGTAACATCTTCCCTGCATCAACCCTGTCTTGTCCTGTTAGAATTTTAAAAGTTTGTATAAGGTTTCCTCCCCCCCCCCTCCATTATTTGTCTGAATTCCTGCAAAAAAAATCCTGACTTGTCAATCTTACTTCGTACAACAGTCCCACCATCCCCAGAAATCAGCCTAGTCAACTTCGCTGCACTCCCTCGAGAGCAAGAACATCCTTCCTCAGAAAAGGAGACCAAAACTGCACACAATATTCTCGGTGTGGCCTCACCAAGGCCCTGTAGAATTGCAACAACACATCCCTGCTCCTGTATTCGAAACCTTTCACTATGAACATACTATTTGCCGCCTTTACCGCCTGTTGCACTTGCACTTGAGCTCCATGTTCCTATTTACCCCCAATAACTTTTCATTCCCTTGCCTAACAAGAATCCATCTACCTTGGCCTTAAAGTTATTCAGTGATCCTGCTTCCACTGCCTTCTTAGACAGAATTCCAAAGTCGTGCAACCTTCTGAGAGAAGATAAATCTGAAAGGGCAAGTCCTAATTTTAAAACAGTGCCCCCTTAGTTCCAGACTCACTCACAAGACAAAACACCCCTTCCTCAACACCTATCAGGTCCCTGTATACTTCAGTCTTTTCCCTCTCCAAGCTCAATGTAGGAAAGTAACTGAATATTAATTGTTCCCTGTAAGGATGACAAATCCATGCAGATTAGAAAATCTCCCATGTGGTAAAGTTACAACACGCATGGGCTTCATAATGTCTGCCAATTTGTCAGATGGATCATGTTTCCTTATAACTGAATTTAACAGGAGATTAGCATGAATTTGACAATACTGGCGTACAACTCACTCCCTCTACAGGTATTGATGCTGGGCCAATTGAAACCTCGAGCACTGAGAGTGACAGATTCTTTTTAGTTGATTTGAGGATATTGAAGGACTTGGAGCAAAGCCTGTTAAACAGATTGGAAGCACAGATGACTCAGGATTTAATTATGTGGTGGAACTTGAGGGGCTGAATGGCCTCTTCCTGTTCCTAAGCTGAAATTGAATCCCCTTGACATGGTTGTACTTTAACCGTGCATTCGAGAAGTGGGAAGATTAACTTTAAGCCAAAATAGGAGTAAACCATCTGAAAAAAAAGATTGTGCAACTGGAATAGTCCCAAATAATCAGGGTTTGTCTTTGCTGTTAAAAAGGTGTCTGCTAATCCAGATGCTGAAACTGATGTATATAAAAGCAGTTTTGTAAGTTTCTGTTAGCGCTCAGCATGCTTTGATCCTGTTTAATGGGTGATTGTTTCATGTTAAAACTAAGCCCGTTGTATTTTTGACCTGCAGTGATTTATCTACTCATTTCAGCTGATCACAACAAAATAACCAAGCTGTGGCTTCTGATTCTGCCATCATTTGTCTGCTTACTTGCCTGCACATGTTTGAGCCGATGTTGATCGGGGAGCACTTTGCTGAGCCGGAGGATGAGTTTGTATGTTGTAACTAACATGCAAAATTGCGTTCATTAGAAAGACCCGTCCTTGACCGAGGACCAGCTGAGGAAGGATGCAGCTATCTGGGAACTCTTAGGCTCTCCGTCGTCACTTCCGAGGGTTAAGCGATCCTCGAAGGTAGCAGTGAAACTGCATGATAGTGTTCAGCATGACTCTTAGTGACTGTGGATTTTATGAGCTACAAACTGAGTAGATTTAACTTTGTCCTGTCCATCGCTCCAATGCACAAGATAATTTCAGCCAATTTATTTTTTTATTTCTCTCTCCCCATTGCAAATTAATTTAGTAAAAGTCATTAGGTTACATCTTAGCTTCATCGGAGGCAATATTTTAAAGCGGCATCTCGGCCTTTTGGCTAAGGTGCAAATGAGATCAAGCCTTGGAGGAGATGCAATGCTTGCTCCCATCAGCTTGGATCATGTAAATCAATCCCAGGGCAGGTGGTGAGAGCCCTGTCTTGTCAGCTTGGATCAGGAATGTCCCAGCCTGCTGAAAGTTTGAATTGAACTTGATTGGATTGGATTGGATATATAAATAAAAAAAAATACAATCTATTCTTCAGCGAGTCTTTGCCGACTTTGCATGTGTGGTCTAAATACAACACAGGAATTACTCTGGGCAGTGCATTCCAGATCATCAGAACCAGACCCTATAAAAATTAAATTCCCTTAATCTTTCTTGTGGTTTTTTGTTGATCACTTAAACCCAGTGCCTGTCCTGCCAGTGGAAACAATTCCTTCTGTCTGCTCAATAAAACTTTCTCATAATTATGAACATCTCTCTGGACCTTCTCTGACAATCCCAGTCTTTCCACATGATCGATCTTTCTTAACCCTGACGGTAAGCTGTATTGTTCCCTACAGTGCAGGAGGCTATTCACCCTACTGAGTCTCTCTGACAGAGCATCTTACCCAGCCCCTTTCCTCTGGCCTGTCACCATCACCTCACACACTTACTGTGGTTAATCCATTTAGCGTGCATACCTGGGGGAATTTCCCATGGCCAATCTATCTAACCTTCTCATCTTTGGACTGTGGGAAGAAATCCAGGCAGATACAGAGAGAACATGCAAACTCCACACAGTCACCCAAGCCGGGAATCAATCCTGGATCCACAGTGCTATATGGCATCAGTGTTAACCATTGTTAACGGTAATGATCTGTAAGCATATCCCCAAGCCTCCTTCAAACAAAGATCAAGTTATAGCATAATTGGATTCGTGTTGTCGCATTGGTCCTTCGTGATTGGATCTTGATTTGATGCAGGGAAAGGCTGGATGAGCAAATCAGTAAACCTCTTAATTGTTTTACAGCATGTTCTGGTGTTTTTTTGAATGGTGCTTTGGTCTTAACAATGTGGTTTAACATCTGATGGATATCCTTCAAAGGACAGCAGTAAAAATTGGATATAGAGTCATAGAATCATACAGCACAGAGGGGGCTCTTTGGCCTTCTGAGTCTGCACTGACACATTAGAAATACCTGAACTCTCACCTAATCCCAGCTGCCAGCACTTGGACCATAGCCCTGAGTGTTATGACGTGCTAAGTGCTCATCCGGGTACTTTTTAAAGGATGTGAAGCAACCCCCTTCTACCACACTCGCAATGCATTCCAGACTGTCACCATCTGCTGAATAAAAAGTTTTTCCTCACATTCCTCCCTAAACCTCCTGCCCCTCATCTTAAACTTATGTCCCCTTATGAACAGCTGCTCCTTATCCACTCTCTGCATGTTCATTATACCTCAATCAGGTTGCTTCTCACTCTTCTCTGCTCAAATGAAAACTACCCAACCTTTCTTCATAACTTAAATGTTCCATCCCAGGCAGCATCCTGGTGATTCTCCTCTGCAACCCTTCCAGCGCGCAAACACATCCTTCCGACAATGTGGCAACCAGAATTGCACATGTTAGTCCAACCTCACCAAAGTTTTATACAACTCCAACATGACTTCCCTGCTTTTGTGATCTGTGCCTCGATTGATAAGGCAAGTGTCCCATATGCTTTTTTCACCACTCTACTAACGTGCCTTTCCATCTTCAGAGATCTGTGAACAGATACCTCAAGGTCACTTCCTTCTGTAGAATGTCCTACCATTCATTCAATACTTCCTTGCCAAGTTACCCCATCCAAAGTGTATCATGTCTATAGCACACACAGATTTGGATAAGCGCATGGAAGTTTGAAAGAGGAAGAAAGTTTGTAGAACTATTTTGAAAACGAACCGTGCAACCTTCTTTAAAGAAGGAAATCTACTGTCCTTGCATGGTCTCACCTGGATGTGACTCCAGACTCTCAACTTCCCTTTGAAATGGATTTACAAGCCACTTGTGCAGGCAGTTAGGAAAGGGCAACAAATACTTTGCAGCAATGCCCACATCCCGTAAAAGAACAAAGAGAAAAAAAACAGTTGCCTCTGTGTACTATGATGTCGTGTGTGTATATTATTTAGTAAGTGGTACGCTTGTGGCTGGCTTGCAGTGGTGATTTTCTTTTTGGTGCAAGTACCTTTATAGATAACTTGTTCCTTACTTCCTTGTAGTCTGCACCAGACATGGAAGAGCAGAAGCGGATAGATGATGAGATTTGGGCAATTATAACTGGCTTTTCTGCTAAGCAGTTGCACAAACCATCCAATCGCACCCCATCCGTTGGCAGGGATCTGTCCAACGGGTCCCATCCAATATCTCGACTGGCCTCATCAGGGCCTGCTGGACCTCCCGCTCCCCCTTCCTCTCGCAACACATCATCTCATTCCACACGCTCAACTCTCTCTTCAAGACCTGCTACTTCTCGTTCTTCTCTCCCCTCATCTCTACTTTCCCGTCCTGGCCACCACAAAAAGGTATGGAAACCTTGCTTCGGTAGAAAATAGAATCATCCATTTGAGGCTAATCCCTGTAACTGTAGATTTAGGATTAGCAGAAAATCAAGGCACAGTTTTCCATTTGATAAAAATGCCAAATAAGCATAGCTACAACCTGTGCATCAAGTAATACCTGCTTCAAGCTATCTTCATCAGCAACATAGAGCAATCCATTCACCGTTACAAATGGTGAATATTTGTGGATAATTGTGATTGTAGCATGGTGACCATGGTAAAATTGGTTTTGAAAAGTCAGCTGACATTGTGTGTTGGAGCTCAGACAATGATCTGCAGTGATTGTACATGATACTGTGTCAATTCCTCAATCTCTGAGATCAATAGAAGATAAAAATTGAATTTGGGATAGAATAGTACCCTTACAGTGCAGAAGGAAGCCATTTGGCCCATTGAGCCTGCACTGACAACGATCCCACCCAAGCCCCGATCCCTGTAACCCCATGTGTTTACCCTGCTAGTCCCCCCAACATTAAGGGGAAAGTTACCATGGCCAGTCCACCTAACCTGCATACCTTTGGACTGTGGGAGAAAACCAGAACACCCAGAGGAAACCCACGCAGACATGAGGAGAATGTGTAAATGCCATACAGTCAACCGAGTCTGGAATTGAACCTCGGTCCCTAGCGCTGAGAGGCAGCCACGTTAGCCATTTTGCCACTGATCCGCCCTGATTTTGAGTTGCTTCCATCAAAGGGGAAGGGAATAGGTGTAAACTAGATAGAAACACACAGTGACAGCCGTACTGTGGAGAAATACAGTCAACATTTCAAGTTAGTAAATGCCAGAAATGGGAAAATTAACCAGCAAATGGTTAAAGGACAAGAATGTACAGCGTCACACCTGAATGTGCTGGAGGCAGATTCAATCGAGGCATTCCAAGGGAATTAGACTGTCATCTGAAAAGGAAGATGTGCAGCGTTACTGTGGGAGAGCAGGGGAAAAGCGCCAAGTAACTTCCTGATTCGGAAAGCCAGTACAAACATGATGGGCTGAATGGCCTCCTGCTGTGTAGCAGTTGTGAAATTGTGTGAATCCCAGCGGGGAGCAGAAGGGGGAATTGAGGAAAGGACAAAATGGTAGGCCTATGATCAAGTGGGAGGCAGGAAAGATGATTTAGCACAAGGCACGATGGAATAAGACAAAGTGGGACGGTAATGAGGAAAGTAAGGGCATAAAAGATGGAGCTGTAAATGGCAATTAATGGCTCACCGCTGTTGAGACTGTCTGAGAGTAGAGATGTGAATTTGCCAAAGTTTACAGACTGGAAATCCTGAGTTGAAATGGCATCATCAGCCTTGGGGGAATGTGTGTGTGTGTATAAAATATCGTATGTGTGTGAGTATAGTGTGTGTGTGTGTGTGTATATAGAGTGTGCTATAGAACAAAGGCTCAGGGTTTGAATGTTTAACAGTTTAAATATTCGATCTCATTAGCCAGAGCAATGTCTGTCTGCGGTGAGAGGCTGTGTCATTTCCTCCCCTTTTGGAAAATATGCAGTTGTGAAAGGATTAGGCTTTCGTCTGAGCTCCCTTGTGTGACCAGTTGGATGAGCTCACTCATTGGGAAGGCGAGTATAGCCCTATTCCCACCTGAGACATTGAAGGGGGAGCAAGCTGGGAGTTTAAAGAGAAATACAAATGTGCTGTGCATTTGTATGTGAGGATTCGTGTTAGTTTATAAACAAATGCCATTGTAAATGGATGAAGCTCAGTGTTGATTTTCTCTGCACGCAAATATTCCAGATGAAGGCCATTCCTCAGGCCCCTTCACTGCAAGCTCAGGAATCAGTGAACCTCATTTCTCCCCCCATGTCAGGCCCAAGGTCTGAAGACTTCAAGAAGGTAGCCAGAGTCAATTTATGCATGGAATGTTCTAGTGTCTCCAAGACTGCATGCATGCCTAAGATGTGAATGGCTTCCGAAAGCTGCCTGTTGGATTACAAATTCCACACTTTCGAACAAGGGTTCTAGTTTGTCCTGAGGAGCTCATTGGATCGCCTGCGTTCATGAATGTTGCCATTATGCACCATGTCAACTGATTTAGTAATTAAAAATAGCAACAAAGCAGCATGCTTGTGTTCAAAATAAATGATGTAGAAAATAGCTGAGCTCATTGCAAAATGTGGAGCATTCAGCATGAAATGTGAACATGGTCATAAATATCCTGCTGGGTAAAATTATCCTTGTTTTATTTGTGCTGAAATTTGGTTGGAACTAAAACTGTGTACGTATGGCTTTGTTGTGATTGGTTCAAACGTGCATGTTTGGACTCGAGCTACCCTAACACTGAGTGTCGTTGGTAAATTATTAAAGGGAAATCTCATGGAGTTGGATTTTTGTTTTGCCCTTGCCCCCACCCTCCCCTGAGCCCACATTTACTGCTGGTGGTGGTAGCTCACCATTGGCGATCTTCCTGTCCTGCCGAAGTCTGCAGCATTTCCTGTGGCTCGTCCGTCCTGCTGCCGGTGAAGGCACCACGGCGCATTGCCTTCGGCTGGACTGGAAGGGCCAGAAGATCCTGCCCATCGTGGTAGGACACACTCCTGTGAAGGGACTTAACCCGTTCGTTATCTATTACAAGTTGTGAGTATGAGAGATGTTCCACTGGACTTCCCATTTGACTTCCCCTTGGAGATAACATCAGCTTGTGGATGTGTCTGCAATAACGTGAGGAGTGGCTGCTCCATGTCAGGCATCACAGTTTCCAGTGGTTGCCATAACAACGCTGAATGTAAGGCAGGCCTGTAAGTGTAATAGGAATCAGCATGGGTTTGGCAGGCGGGAGAATATTTGCATTAGCTGAAGGAATGCATCATTGGACTACAGTTTCAGAGAGTTTCTCTTTAGCAAGGAAGTCGAACAGAGCCAAGGAAATTAATAGGATTTCCCTAACCCTGCTTTAAAAAAGAGACTTCATAAAAACAAATTGACCACCTATTCCGAAGTCTCACGACTCAATGAGACCTGCAACAGGCAGTTCCACCATCACACCTCCCTTTTGAGATGGATTCCCCACCACAGCTGGGAACTCTGTTGGAAATCTGTCAAACCTAAAACAAGGTTGACCCTGGCACATTAACCAGATTTACAGTAGGATTCAGCCAGTGGAAAATCCCAATTACATTTCCTGTGAAAAGTTCCAGTCTCTGATGTGGAAAGTGATCACTTCTAGATTTCTCGATATTGAAGATGTAAAGGGAAATGGGGATGGTGCAGGTTGAAATAGAAGGTCAGCTATGATCTTAATGTCAGAGCAGGCTCAGGGAGACTGAATGGTTTACTCTTCCTATTTCCTATGTTCACTTATTCTTCAGCCTTATTATAGAGTCTCCATGCTTCCCATTTCCAAGTAGCAGGAATGTTCCTCCCTTTGATTAATTTTGGTTTTTTTTATTTATTTGTGGGACATGGGCATTGCTGCCTAGTTAGCATTTATTGCTTATCCCTGGTTGCCAGGGGGTCATTTGAGAGTCGTCTACATTGCTAGGCCAGAGCAGGTAAGGACGGCAGACTTCCTTTTTGAAAAGACATTAGTGAACCAAATGGGTTTTTTCAACAATTCACAATGGTTTCATAATCATCAGTAGATTCTTAATTCCAGATATTTTTTATTGAATTCAAATTCCACCATCTGCCGTGGTGGGATTCGAACCCGGGTTCCCAGAGCATTAATAATCTCTCAATAATACTACTAGGTTATCACCTCCCTGTTGCACTTTCAAATAAAAAGCAGCTGGATTTCAAAAGGCTGGGAAGTTGAAGATTTTTGAAATGGGGGAATAATCAAAGAAGTGAAATAAAGCATTTTTCTGAGTGACCCTGGAACTTAGGGTGATCTCCATTCAGAAGTACAGGTTTTTAGAAAAGTCTCCTTTCCCTTTTGCCCTGTTGGTTCCCATACAAGAAACCCTGATGGTACCTGTCCTTATTTTTATAAAACGGATTGTCTATACTATAAACGTTTAAAGCCATAGTTTGTAACATCGTACAGGTGTCGTGATGGAATAATGAGTTCTTCCCACACAACCTCTGATCTTCCCAGCATCTAATATCCGAATGGATAAGATGGTGCCTGGGGAACAAACAGTGAGAGAGATTTTCCAAGACTTTGAGGGGAGACTTTGTGAGCTTGTGGTTGACTTCATCTCAAACATGTCGCTGGGATTCTGTGCCTAACTGAAGTGATACAGATGGTGTAAAGTGGCATATTAATCTTGTACAAAAATAGAAAATGTTAGCAATAATCAAGGGGTCAAGCAGCTTCTGTGGAGGGAGAAATAATGTTAGCATTTCAGGTTCATGATATTTTATCGAAATTGCATTTCTCATCATTGAATCAACTTCTGCTTAATTCACTTTGCTGTGCATTGTGGGTTTTACTGAGTGCAGTACTTCTGATGTATTCTTATCAATTGGTACCTTTATAAAGGACATTCTAATAATTCTACAGAACTCTTTTGTGAATACAAACTGTTTGTATTTTAGAAGTAGGGAATTGGGGCCGAGGGGTGTCTTTGCTTCCTGAGACACTCCATGAGAAGAGATGTGTCTTCGACTTCTGCTCTCTGTATACTTTCTCTGTTCACCCTGTGTCTGCCTCTTTTCCTATCCTAGTATTCTCTACTTTACAAAGGCTTCAGTCTTCTACCTGAAAGCAATTACTATTGGCAGCTACCTCACCAGTACCTGGGGAACAAGGTAACCAGCATTTCGGTCCTGAATTAGAAACTAAATCTTGCACAATTGTCGTTAGGATAATAATTCCAACTGGTACAAATTATGCGCGTGTTTCTAATTGAATTTGACAGTATCTTTTTATGTATTTTGGAAGAAGGATTCACAGTTTGGTCCATGTTCTGTTGTTGGGTGGAGAAAGTGTTGGAAACCTCTGGATCGCTTATCAGATCCTCTATTACTGGTACAAAAAAATCAATGCAACCATTGAATTCTCTTCATTCAACATCAGTTGAGTTAACAAGATTTTCAGATGCCGATTTTCAGATGCCAATTTCCTAAAAGGTCGTCATCAAAATAAGAGCAAAGTGTTGGCCAGATGCCTAGTTAAGGACATGTTACTTTTGATGCCAAGACATCATTTTAGCCTAGCCCACCTAAGGGAAACCGACGGTCTTGTGTTCTGTTGCCCATTTTATACCTTGACCAAATAAAGTCAATAAAAACTAATAGCAGGTATAGAATTGTAGCTGGACCCATCCAAACAATTGCCCATTGGTCAGGCTAAGTTAAAATTGCCCCCTGTTTTGGCCCATCCCCATAAAATCTTGGAACTTCAAACTGAAGTAGGAGCATCGATATTGAACCAACATTTTTGTTGCCTCACCATCTAATGCAAGGTGCTTTGTTGGTCATGAGTGGAATGGCACGGGCCCACCCCTCTGCCCCCTAAGCCATTTACCAATCCATCTAACCTACACATCTTTTCACGCTAAGAAGCAATAAATGGGTAAAGTGAAAGTCAGCCAGCTTCACCATCTGTGGGGCTTCTGCCTTGTTCCAACTCCACCCTCCCACATTGGGGTCATTCCCTCTTCCACTCTGTGTGTGGCTATCCTCCATTGTCCTGACCTCACTGCAAGCAATACCGCAGAGGATCTATCAATAATGGAGTCTTTAGTTGAAGCATTGGAACTTTGTAGCTTTACGTTTTAAAAAACATAATGTATAAAGTACTAATTTTGATAAATGCTCGAATTCCTATAGAGTACCAGCAGTTTATAAAATTAACAGTTTTATTTCTTTAGGTATCTCTCCTTTGTCTTGGTGCCTGAATGTTAAATCTAAGGTGGTGCTGCTGATATTTGTTCTCTCTCTCTCTCTCTGCTCCTGGTTAAGGAGTGGTGCTAATCCACGTGGTGCATCAGTATGAAGCAGTTCTCTTATGTTTTTCTTTCTTTTGCACAGCTGACGGCCTACGGTGGACTCCTTCGCTACACGCTGTCCTACGATGCTGGGTACAGAGGTTCCACGGTACCAGATGCTGACGTACAGATCATTGTAAGTGACTGCAGCAGCCTGGCTGGCATGCCTTACTTGAGTCTGTAACAATGAAGCCAACCATTTAGTGAAATGTTGGTCTGGGATTCCCACCATGTATCTTTCTGGGAGATAAGCATCTCGACACAAAGCTTTGGAGCCAGGGAGTATCCCCATTTCTTTACTCTACAGATCATGTGACCCCATTTTCTCATGTTGGCTTACACTGGGATGGATAAAGCTTCTCCCCAGTGGGGTGCATGTTCATCACTAAGCCCATTTGTTTCATGGTTCATGATTTCTGAACCATTGCCAGGGCAATGCAAAGACATCTCTCTCAAGCTCCTGCAAAATGGTGGCTGCTGAAAGTACTTTACCTCCTTCAAATAATGTTCATTAGTGATCTTTCATCGTATGTCTTACTTTTTGGGTTCTATTTTTGTTTATCGGGTACATTTATTCTTTGGTTTTTAAATTCTTTGAATTCCTTTTGCTTGTTTTGTTTCCACGTTGTGACTTTGAAGGAACTCACGGCCCGTTGGGAGATGGGGTTGACGTCGTGCAGCTTTTGCCCAGCACGGTGATTTGCCGTGGCCTGGATGTGTAACGTCAGGCTTATAATGATCACCATTTATTATGAAGCCCATTAGGAAATGGGGATCTACAAGAACAGTAAAAAAGCTGTGACTTGTGAGAGTTAATTTAGGACAGATTCACGGGCAGACTCAGGGTCTGGGCTGTCAGTCCAATGCACAGTAGTCTTATCTTAGTGGGTTTCCTAAGCTGTGCAGTCTCCCTTTGTGCCTGTGTCCAGGTATTTAATATTCAGCCTGGTTAGAACCTGGAAGGAGGCACTGCTGTGTTCTGCGGACAGTAGCATTGAAGCCCTAGAATGAGCAACCCTCCTTCACTTACTCACCTTCCCATGTAGCAGCATATCTTTGCGCAAATCTTTTAATCAGTTCAATAATTACATTGTATTTCCTCCTTGCTTAACAGTGTCCAGATATATCAATTGTTCACCTGTAAATTCTTCTGCTTGTCCAATCTTTCAGGGTAATGACATCACCTTGGTAACCTACCATCATCACCAGCTCCAGCCGAGAGAGATGAAATCCTTTGAGGTCATGCTCAAGGAGGTAAAAGGTTACATTTTGTCGGTTATGTTTCACCATTCCTCCTCCGAGTATCTTCGACAATTGGTAAAGTCAAGTCCATTACTGTCTTGGCAATGAGTTGCTTTCCAGACATGAGCAGAGGAAGCTCTTATTACATTGAGTAATAAGAATGGGCATTTTTAGAATGAAAAAGCATGAGTCAGCACTACAAATCCCTCTCCAACTCACACCCTTCCCATCATGTCCTTCACACTCCTGTTCCTCTCTCCTCAGTTACCCCACAGGACTGATGTCCTTGAGGTAAAAGGATTCTCATTGATCTCATTTTATTCCCAAGTGTGAACTTGGATCCATAGATGAAGGTCGGTTAGCTCTCTTGATTAGATATCTAGACTGTGGTGCAGAATGATGCGGGTTTAAGTTCCCCCCACTGACTGTAGCAATTCACTTGGTCTGTCTCCTGCCTTACCCCGCAGTGTAGTCCGGCAGAGGAAATTTATTATCTTTAAGAAAAACTAGTAAAAATCTGGCTGAAACTTTTTGTAAATAAATAAATACAAATTAGGAGTAAGAGATGGCCCCTCGAGCCAGCTCTGTCATTCAATAAAATTAAAGCTGACCTGATTAAGGCATTAACTCCACATTCCCTCCTAACTGCAATTTCTTGTCAATCAGGGGAGCTTTGTAGTTCTCCAAAAAGTGATAAAAGATAGATACAATTTATATTTGGGGCTCAATTTAATTGCAATGACTAAACTTCAGCATCTACGCCTGTCAGGTTAATAAATAACTAATGTAACCACTGTTGAGCACTCTTCTGAACATTTGAAACAGCTGGTGTGAGTTTTTAAGTGAATCTTCAGTACGCTGCCTGTGTTTAGCTGTTTGGAAAAATTTGACGTGAGCTAAATTGGAATGTTAATTGTCAGTGGATGAGGAAATCTTGCTCAGGACCATTTGGTGGGAGTCAGCACAACGAATAACCTGCTTTTCTTCCCTTTCAGCAATTCTGGAAGCGGCCAGATGGTCAGCAAGCCACCCGGGAACATCTCCTGATGGTCCTCGCTGACCTAGACGAAGTTCTCATCCGTGCCACCTACTCGACTGACATGATCTCCGCCAGCCTGTCCGACGTGAGCCTGGAGGTGGCTGTGCCGTCCTACACCAACATGGCGCAGGCACTGGAAGTGGAAGAATGCCAATGCCCCCCAACCTACATCGGCTTGTCCTGCCAGGTGAGTACACCAACATTTCCCCAGCTAAACCTGGCCTTCACTTGAACTTATTGTAAGGTTGACAACAGCAACTTGTGCTTTTGGTGCACCTTTAACATAGTTTGGAAAGGAAACCTTGAGATATTTCTTAACAGCACTATCAGGCAGAACTTGACGTTAAAACATATCAGGAGAGATGCTGAAAAACTTGGTCAAGGGAGAAGGCTTCAAGGAACATTAGAGAACGGAGACAGATATAGCAGGAAATTCCAGAAAAACTAAGTATTGAATCCCTGCAGAGCAGAAGGAGGCCATTCAGCCCATCATCAGCAGTGACCCCATCCATGCCCTAGTCCCCATTATGCCATGTATTTACCCTGTCAATCCCTCTTACATGAAAGGGCAATTTAGCATGGCCAATCCATCTAATAGCTGTACACATAGCATCTGTAGTGGAGTGATTAAAGTTGGGGATGTGCAAGAAGCCAGAATTAGCAGAGTGAAAATATCTTTGTGTGTGTAAAATTGGAGGACATTACAGAAATGGGAAGAAACAAGATCATGGAGAATTGAACATGAAGATGAGGTCCATACACTAGGTCCTCTTAACATCTTCTCATTCATTTCACTTCTTCGTTTTTCTTTTCGATACATAAGGTGCACTGTGTATGATCAATTAAACTGATCTATCCTACACATTGATCCATTCTGTAATTGAACCAATGGGAGATGATAGTAGTAAGTCTTTCCTGGCATAGTGGTCAAAGCCTGATTGATGTTGCCATCCATGCCTGCTACAACTGTGCTGGTATTCTACAGGAAAAGATAGTCCTCAGTACTTCCTTATTCATTTGTGATTGAAGAGTGTTCATGGACTCTTCATCCATGCAGTTTATTGTAGCCAAACCCCATCCATCTCTCATTTAGAATGCATGCCTGCGCACACCTAAAAGGGGTTATTGAAGGTCAATTTAGCTCAGTTAGCTGATCAGCTGCTTAATGATGCAGAGTGATACCCAGAGCGCATTCAGTTCCCGGACCGGCTGAAGTTATTCATGAAGTTCTTGCCTTCTAAGCTTTGCCTCTCGCCTGAAGTGTGATGATCCTCAGGTTAAATCACCACAGGTCTGCTCTCCCCCCTCAACTGGGAGAGCAGCCTATGATTGTCTGGGACTATGCTAACTTTACCTTAATAGGGATTACTCTCGGCGCTTTCATTGCAAAATCTATGATAGTGTGATGGTATCAACTATCTCGGAAGATGACAAGATGTATGGATTGAAGATTGTCTGTTGTCAACATAGAGGTTGATTGGTAAGTGGCAGTTCCTCCCACTGTTGGCATTGATGAATAGCATTGACCTGAAGGCAACTGATGATTTTCCTCCCAGTGAGCTTGCTGTTCCATCATCTGGCCACTTGTTTTCTCTGCTTTTTTTCCACATCTATCCTGTCTGTTGGCCTCCAGGCACCCCAATCAGCAGCAGCAATACCCAGAGAAGGTGATGGTGGTATTATTGCTAATCTAGTTGTGTTATTGCTAGCCTATTAATCTAGAAAGTCAGTTAATATTCCGGGGCCCCGGGTTCGAATCCCTGTTTGGACTTTAAACTGTTGGAAACACCACAACTGGTGTTGTGGGATTTCCTTCCTGCCAGGGCAGATGGTGGAATTTGAATCCAATAATAAAAATTATCTGGAATTAAGAATCTACTGATGACCATGAAGCCATTGCCCATTGTGGGGAAAAACCCATCTGGTTCACGAATGTCCTTTAGGGGAGAAAATTTGCCGTTCTTAGTCTGGCCTACATGTGACTCCAGAGCCACAGCAATATGGTTGTCTCTCAACTGCTTGAGGCAGCTAGGGATGGGCAATAAATGCCCAGCCAGCAGCAACCATGTCCCACGAATAAGTAAAAAAAAATCCAACTGTATATTACATGACAGTGTGTAAATTAAACTTTGAAGCTTTGAAACCCCTTCAAAAATGACAGTCAACTTGTATGTGCAGATGCTGGCAATGGACTGGGGTAAACAGAGCAAGAAGTCTCACAACACCAAGTTAAAGTCCAGCAAGTTTATTTGATAATAAACCCACAAGCTTTCAGAACACTGTTCTGCAAACTGTGTGTGTCTTTATACGCCCTGTTTCTAATTAGAACTTTTCATTCACCTGACGAGGCAACAGCGTCCTGGAAAGTTTGTGGGTTTACTATCAAATAAACTTTTTGGACTTTAACTTGGTGTTGTGAGACTTCTTACTGAGTCAATTTACATGCCAAGTGTAAAAGTGAACTACTGGTATGGATGGTCACCACTTTTGTCAGTTGTCACGTGGAGTTTCCTCTGTGTGGATGTGTTTTCAACTCCTGCACATTTTCGTATCAAAATCCATTATCAGCTGCTTGGTCCCTTGCGCCCAGTTATAAGGAACTGATTTATAAAATATGCATTTGTCAGATGAAAAATTGGGCTGACTACCCTCAGGCAATCTTCAATCCATATACCTTGTCATTTCCTGAGACAGTTGCTGCCATCAAACGACCACAGATTTTGCAATGGAAATACCTAGAGTAACCCCTTTTAAGATAAAGTTAGCATAGTCCCAGATGGCCATAGGCTGCTCTTGAGGGGGGAGAGCAGACTGGTGGTGATTTAACCTGAGGATCATCATGCTTCAGGCAAGAGGCAAAGCTGAGAAGGCAAAACCTTCATGAATAACTTCAGCCAGTATGTTGCTGGATTTATATGCCGAGTTTAAACAAAAACATGATTTTTTGGTGTTTGGTGAACTCAGAATAAGAAACAGAGTCTTTCCTTACTGAGAGAATTTATTGACTTTGTTAACACTCCTCACATAAGCCCAGTGTCCTGGCTATTCACTATTTATATGTGTTTGAACACCCTTCACTGGTTTCCCTTCACGTTGTAATTGACATTAACAATCTTTGTGTAAATTACTAAAACTTTGACATGTGGGGCCAAAGAATCTGAATCATCTTGTACACCGGGTCAAGTTATATGCCGTGATCTGTGATATTTAGTTTTAACCTAATTCAGCATTACATAAAGACAGAAACTCTAATAAGTGGCAAAGATGAGAGAGTAGGATTTCTTCATGAAGTGAGTTATTATGATCAGGAAGGCATGGGTGAAAAGTATGAACATAGAACATAGAACATTACAGCACAGAACAGGCCCTTCGGCCTTCGATGTTGTGCCGACCAAAATAAAAAGCAATGCCCCTCCAAACTAAACCATTCCCTTCTCTTCCATATACTTATCAATTAACCTCTTAAACGCCACCAAACTTGGCGCATCTACAACAGCTGCAGGCAGGGCATTCCACTCCCTAATCACTCTTTGAGTAAAGAACCTACCTCTGATATCCGTCCTATAACTCATACCCCTTAATTTAAAGCTGTGTCCCCTCGTGCTAGCTTTCTCCATCCTAGGAAAAAGGCTATCACTGTCCACCCTATCTAAACCTCTAATCATCTTATATGTTTCAATAAGATCTCCTCTTAGCCGCCTCCTTTCTAACGAAAACAACCTCAAATCCCTCAGCCTCTCTTCATAAGACCTGCCCTCCATACCAGGCAACATCCTGGTAAACCTCCTCTGTACCCTCTCCAATGCCTCCACATCTTTCTTATAATGTGGGGACCAGAACTGCACACAATACTCCAAGTGCGGCCGCACTAGAGTTTTGTACAGTTGCAACATGATGCTGCGGCTCCTAAATTCAATCCCCCTACCAATAAAAGCTAAGACTCCATATGCCTTCTTAACAACTTTATCCACTTGACTGCCTACTTTCAGGGATCTATTGACACATACACCAAGATCCTTCTGTTCCTCAACACTATTAAGAGCCCTACCATTAGCCCTATACTCTACACATTTATTGTTCCTGCCAAAGTGCATTACCTCACACTTTTCCACATTAAACTCCATTTGCCACCTCTCGGCCCAGCTCTGCAACTTGTCCAAGTCACTCTGTAAACTGTAACACCCCTCTACACTATCTACCACTCCACCGACTTTAGTGTCATCTGCAAATTTACTGATCCATCCCTCAATACCCTCATCCAGATCATAAGGTGGAAGCAGTCTCAAGAACTTTCAAAGGAAAAGGTAAAAAGTTGAAAAGGACCAATTTACCAAGCTATGGGGGAATGAAGTCATAAATAGGACTAATCAATAGTTCTCTCAAAGTGTCAGTGGGCCTCCTGTGCTGTAATATAATCAACCAGTTCAAGAGGTCTATATATTGGCCTCAACAAAACCTTTCAGTTGTCAATATTAGAAATGGTAATTTTGCCCCAGAAGTGCTGCTGTTGTGACTTTGACCAAGATGATGCAATGGGTTGGCAAGTGACGTGCACCCTGGTTTCAGAATGTTTCAGGGCAGCACAGTGGTTAGCACTGCTACCTCACGGAAGTAGGGACCCTAGGTTCAATTCCAGCCTCGGCTGACTGTCTGTGTGGAAACTGCACATTCTCTCTGTGTCTGCGTGGGTTTTCACTGGATGCTCTGGATTCCTCCCACACTGGAAAGGTTGATTGGCCATGCTGAATTGTCCTTTGATGTTAGGGGGATTGAAGTGGGTAAATATGTGGAGTTACGGGGAATAGGGCTTGGTTAGAATTGTTGCGGGTGCAGGTACGATGGGCTGAATGCCCATTCTGTACTATCCTTCTGTACTATGATTCTATGATGGATTCTATGTTTTGTTTTGGCTCCTGCTAAGGTAAAAGAATTTCTAGTGCAGTGAGGAAAACAATTCAGTCAAAGGTGCTATGTTGAATCTCCGGTTCCTCTCCTAGGATTGCGCTCCTGGTTACACAAGGACTGGAGGAGGCCTCTACCTCGGAGACTGTAAACTGTGTGAATGTCATGGACACTCCGATTCCTGCCACCCAGAGACTGGCGTTTGCTTGGTACGTAGCTTTGATTATTTCAGTGTTTTGGCAGCACCAAAATGATTCCCTCCAACAATAGCCTTCGGATATCCCTGTCTCACATTCACAGGGAACGGTCAACAAATAAGTCCTTATTTTGAAAAGGTCTTTTTACAGTTCCCGTACCAAGTGAGAGGAATATGTGAAAGATGGCCTCGTCACAGTGAGCATTTCGATACCTGCACCATCTTCAGTCTGAGATGTTAATTCTCCAGTGTCTTTTTCCTATCCAAAGAGTGTAAGGGCTCCCTGGTAGCTGTGTTGGTGAAGCTGGTGAGTCACTGAGTCTTTAGGAAGTTCTGAGTATGATTCCCCCAGTTGCCCTCACCAGCGTGTGCTCGTCAGAGCTGGTGAGGGAATTCCACTGGAAGTGGTAATAGACCCATTGTTAACATTCACTGGCTGGATAGATATCTACTTAACTGAAGTATTGAGGAAGTATTTGGATAATATTTCAATAGCAAGGTTTTGATGGAATAAAATAAGCAGGAACTGTTTCTACTGGAAGGAGGGTCAGCAGCCCAAAGCCATTGAATTAGAACATAGAACATTACAGCGCAGTACAGGCCCTTCGGCCTTGATGTTGCACCGGCCAGTGAACCCTCTAACCTATACTATTCCAATATCATCCATATGCCTATCCACCGAACGTTTGAATGCCCCCAAAGTAGGCGAGTCCACAACTGCTGCAGGCAGGGCATTCCACGCCCTCACCACCCTCTGTGTGAAGAACCTGCCTCTGACATCCGTCCTATAACTACCACCTCTTAATTTAAAGTTATGTCCCCTCGTGTTGGTCATCACCATCCGAGGAAAAAGGCTCTCACTATCCACCCTATCCAATCCCTTGATCATCTTATACGCCTCAATTAGGTCACCGCGTAACCTTCTTCTCTCTAATGAAAATAACCTCAGGTCCCTCAGCCTTTCCTCATAAGGCCTTCCCACCATACCAGGCAACATCCTGGTAAACCTCCTCTGCACCCTTTCCAATGCTTCCACATCTTTCTCATAATGCGGCGACCAGAACTGTACGCAATACTCCAAGTGCGGCCGCACCAGAGTTTTGTACAGTTGTAACATAACCTCACGGCTCCTAAATTCAATCCCTCTACCAATAAAAGCTAACACACCGTACGCCTTCTTAACAACTTTATCAACCTGGGTGCCAACTTTCAAAGAGCTATGTACTTGTACCCCAAGATCCCTCTGCTCGACAACACTATTAAGGGTCCTTCCATTAGCCCTATATTTCATATGCCTGTTATTCCTACCAAAGTGAATCACCTCACACTTATCCGTATTGAATTCCATTTGCCACCTCACGGCCCAGCTCTGCAACCTATCTATGTCCCTCTGCAAACTGTAACATCCATCCTCGCTGTCTACAACTCCCCCCACTTTGGTATCGTCAGCAAATTTACTAATCCAACCCTCTACACCCTCATCTAGGTCATTTATAAAAATGACAAACAGCAATGGCCCTAAAACAGATCCTTGAGGTACACCACTTGTAACTGCACTCCAGGTTGAATATTTCCCATCAACCACCACCCTCTGTCTTCTATCAGCTAGCCAATTCCTAATCCAAACTGCTAAATCACCTTCAATCCCATGCATCTGCACTTTCTGCAGTAGCCTACCATGGGGAACCTTATCAAACACTTTGCTAAAATCCATATACACTACATCAATTGCCTTACCCTTATCTACCTCTTTGGTCACCTCCTCAAAAAACTCAATAAGCTTTGTGAGGCACGACCTACCCTTCACAAAACCATGCTGACTATCCCTAATCAATTTATTTCTCTCTAGATGCTTATAAACCCTATCCCTTATAATTCTTTCCAAGACCTTGCCCACAACAAAAGTCAGGCTCACCGGTCTATAATTTCCAGGATGGTCCCTAGTCCCCTTTTTGAACAAAGGGACAACATTTGCCATCCTCCAGTCTTCCGGCACTATACCTGTAGCTAACGACGACATGAAGATCAAAGCCAAAGGCTCTGCAATCTCCTCTCTAGCCTCCCAGAGAATCCTAGGGTAAATCCCATCTGGCCCAGGGGACTTATCAATTTTCATACCCTCAAGATTCGCTAACACCTCCTCCTTATGAACCTCAATCCTGCCCAGTCTACAACCTAGTATCGCAGTATTCTCCCCGACAACATTGTCTTTCTCCTGCGTGAATACTGACGAAAAATACTCATTCAGTGTCTCTCCTATCTCCTCAGGCTCCACGCACAACTTCCCACTGCTATCTCTGACTGGCCCTAATCTTGCCCTAACCAATCTTTTATTATTTATATACCTGTAAAAAGCTTTAGGATTCTCCTTAATCCTGTCCGCCAAAGTCTTCTCGTGTGCTCTTCTAGGTCTTAACTCCCTCTTTAGCTCCTTCCTGGCTGATTTATAGCTCTCCATTGCCCTAACTGAGCCTTCACGTCTCATCATTATATAAGCCTCCTTCTTCCTCTTCACCAGAGATTCAACTTCCCTAGTACACCATGGTTCCCTCACTCGACCACTTCCTCCCTGCCTGGCAGGTACATATTCATTAAGGACATGCAGAAGCTGTTCCTTAAATATGCTCCACATTTCAGATGTCCCCAGCCCCTGCAATTTCCTGCTCCACCCTATGCATCCTAAATCTCTCCTAATAGCCTCATAATTACCTTTCCCCCAGCTATAACTACTGTTATTCGGTACGTGCCCATCCCTTTCCATCACTAAGGTAAACGTAACCGAATTGTGGTCACTATCACCAAAGTGCTCACCCACCTCCAAGTCTAACACCTGGTCTGGTTCATTACCCAGTACCAAATCCAATATAGCCTCACCTCTTGTTGGCCTATCTACATACTGAGTCATGAAACCTTCCTGCACACATTGAACAAAAACTGACCCCTTTAACGTACTTGAACTGTAGCTTTTCCAATCGATATTAGAAAAGTTAAAGTTCCCCATTACAACTACCCTGTTACTTTCACACCTATCCAGGATCAACTTTGCAATCTCTTCCTCTACTTCTCTAGAACTTTTTGGAGGCCTATAAAAAACTCCCAACAGTGTGACCTCTCCTTTCTTGTTTCTAATCTCAGCCCACACTACCTCAGCAGACAAGTCCACATCAAACGTCTTTTCTGCCACCGTAATGCTGTCCTTAACTAACAATGCCACTCCTCCCCCTCTTCTACCACCACCTCTGCTCTGACTGAAACGTCTGAACCCCGGAACCTGCAACAACCATTCCTGCCCCTGCTCTATCCACGTCTCTGAAATGGCCACAACATCGAAGTCCCAAGTACCAATCCAGGCTGCAAGTTCATCCACCTTATTGCGTATGCTCCTCGCATTAAAGTATACACACTTCAAACCACCCTCCCATTTGCCACTGTACTGCTGCGACCTAGAAACCTTATCCGTGACCTCCCTATTAAGATAGGGACCTAATAAATAGGGACCTTAATAAACCTGCCAATTAAGTTAATTGGCAGACATTCAGGAGGAGGGTCTTGTTTTTTGACATGGCAGATTGTAATTTTAATGTGCTACCCGAAAGAGCAGTGGAAGTAGGTTCAATTGTAACTTACGAAAGGAATGAGAAAAATGTTTCTGAAGGAAAAGTCTACAGGTTCTGAAAAGAATGGCAAAATGAGACTAGTTGCTTAACTCTCTCAAAGTGCTGGCAGAGTCACAAAGGGCTGAATGGCCTCTGTACGTGATTTCATGAACTGTAAGAAGCAAAACCAAAGTAGTGTTAGTGTAGTACCCAAGGGAGGTAGTGGCCTTGTGGCATTGTCACTGAATTAATTATCCAAAGACCTAGGAGACCTGGGTTCAAATCCCACGGCAGCGATGGTGAAATTTGCATTGAATGAAAACCTGCAATTAAAAAACCAGGAAACCTTTGTCAATTGTAATAAAAACCAGTGTGGATCACTAATGTCCTCCAGGGAAGGAAATCTGCCATCCTTACCTGGTTTGACCTACATGTGACTCCAGAGATAAGGCAACATGGTTGACGTTTAAATGCCATCTGAAATGCAGTTAGGGGCGGCCAGTAAGTGTTGACCCAGTCAGTGACACCCCACATCCCCAAACGAATAAAAAGAAGTGAAATAGAAAGCAGGTGTTGAAGAATGGAAGTGTGATTGGTGGAGACAGCCAAATAAATAGCTGCTATCTATACTCGTGTATTGCACAGTTAGGTGTGGCTCTGATCGAACATTGTGGCTGATCGGACATAGGTTTGAAGCACTAAGGGTTAAGAGTATGTAACTAGAGACTGTGTCCCACTGGAAGTACCGTGTGTGGACTGACCAACTTTAAAGAATAGCACTGTGGGTGCTGTTACTCGCATCTCGGGGACTGCGGCGGTTCAATAAGGCAGCTCACCACCACCTTCTCAAGGGCATCTAGACCCAATGAATGTTCGCATAAGCAGCGAAGCCACGAGTGAATTTTAAAGAGTTGTAGGATTGCAGCAGGGTGGAGTTGGTATTGGGAGGTCCAGCAGGTTCCAAGTGAATCTAGCCCAGCTGCTTGAGCCATTCAGCGGCTCCATTTTACTCTACGGCACAGTCTATCACCTGCTGTTCACATCAGCGATGCAGCTGGAAAGATTAAATCCAGCACCTGTAACCTGGGAAACTTAATTTATGTTCACGGGTACAGAGAGGGGGATATGCCAGCTGCTGTCCTTGAGATGAAGTGAAATGGTATATCAAAAGGCTTCTCTTCTATTTGGAAAACATTGCATTGAAACTGGGGGCAATATGAATGTGAAATATGATCTGGCCTATCTTTAGGCACGTTCTCCTTCGGGATGTTTTGTAAACATAAATGTTAAAGAGATAAAATTGTTTGATCGTTTCCATTTCATTTTGTTGCTCATTTTTTTGATATTGGACAGCTGCATCTTTCATGAAGAAAGATGTTTTTAGCCCTTCCTTTAAGCATGTGTTTGCCCTGGAAGCGCAGGTCTCAGCTTGGCAAAGGGACCCACACAGTGATGGGCAGTGAGCGCTGGGCCCAGCAACTGGCAGTCTTCATCTTTACACCATGGAGCGAGACCTGATGAGTGAAGAGACACCCAACCACAGAATTCTAGATTTGTCTCATCCAATGTGGGCTGCTTCCCTGAGAAAACTATAAGACCATAAGACATAGGCACGGAATTTAGCCAATTGAGTCTACTCTGCCATTCAATGAGATCACAACTGATCTGATGTGATAATCCTCAACTCCGCTTTCTTGTCTTAATTCCCACAGTTCCTAATTCTCTTACTGATTAAAAACCAGCCGTGAATAGCTTTAGTGACTACTTTCTACAGCCCTCTGCTGTGACGAATTATCTAGCCAAAGATAATTCTCTTCATCTGATGTCAACAATGACTCCAACACTTGGAGCGTGTCGGGCAGTAGGGTAGAGCAAATTAACATTCTGTCGTGGGTCAATTTTCCACTGACTTCAATTGGGCAACATGAAAAGCTTACTAAAGCACCATTCCCTGTTTCTGTGCTATCACCTAAGATAAGTTTCAACCCTTTATTATTGGCGTAGGGGGACTTGCTTACCTGTTTACAGCTGATGGGGGGAAGAAGTTGAAATGATGAATAAGCGCGTCTGACAGGAGGTGCGTCACACAACTTGAAAGCGTATTAAGCGGAGTGATTTTCCCTCAAAAGCCTCTTGATACTAATACACTGACTAACCCTAGTAATAAACCCAAGCATAGCGAGTGCTTAACTGAAGCAAGATTTTTCTTTTAAAAAATCTCTCAAACAGAACTGCTTACACAACACGGCTGGGGAGTTTTGTGATCAATGTGCCCCCGGATACTACGGCGATGCCACACGGGGGACACCAGAGGATTGTCAACCTTGTGCCTGTCCACTGACCATTCCAGAAAACCAGTAAGTCACCTACTTTGCAAACGTTTTGGTGCATTGTGCAGCCTTCATTATCACCAAGTAGCGTGTTGCTCAGTGCATCATGTACATGATTACTGATGTTGTTGTGCAACCTTATTTGGTTACTGAATGTTTTGAGGTATACATTCACTCCAGCGATTGCCACAGGGTCTTGAATTCCTGACCTGACCATTGTGAGAATTGCTTTGGGAGATCCGGCGGTGAGAAACGCCGATTGCAGTTTTCCCACAAACGCTGCAGCACCTGCTGAGTCTTTCCAGTTTTTCCATTTCCAGACCTCCAGTGTTCCGTCACCATGGAGAGACGCTTAAGCGATGCCGTTTTCTTCCTGAGAGAGCAGCAGCTAAAATTGACACTGGCAAACAGAGGACCGGTGTCAGAGGGAGCCCTGGCACTCGGAGGGGAGGGGGGAAGAGCCTGGCAGCAGCCTGGCAACCACTAACCCAGGGACCCTCTTGACTGCTGATTATTATTGCTAACAATAACATCGCTAAAGGCGTACAGGTCACCATTGTGGGTCATCATAATTACAAGCTGTTTCTACATCGTGGATCGAAGATGATGTTAACAGATAACTTTCTGTGGTGTGTTTCACTTTGTCTTCTGTTAGGTTTTCTCCCATCTGTGAAAGTAATGGCAGTGGTGGGTACAGATGTACAGCTTGTCTACCTGGTTACACAGGCCAGTACTGTGAACGGTAAGTGGATATGATCATTGATAGAGGTTCCTGAAGGCTTAGGTAATCAAAAGTTAGGGGGGATTTGAGGAAAAGCATTTTTATCCAGAGGGTAATGTCATTATGGAATGGTGGAGGCGGGACGCCTCACCTCCTTTAAAAAAGCACCTCGATAAGTACTTGGCACATCGTAATATTCAAGGCTTTGGATTAAGTGCTGGCAAGTGGGGATTAGGCGAGCAGGTCAGGGATTTTCATGCATCAGTGCAGACTGGATGGGCAAAAAGGCCTCTTCTGCATCCTATGAAGAGTAAAAAATTAGCACAAATGTACGAACGGCGCTCTGCAAATCTCCTGAGTCACCGTGGTAATATTGCCGACCTTTGGCTCGAGGATATGTCGGTTAGTTGGGTGCAAAGGTCAGGAAAATGTGGGTGGTGACCCCTTTCTTAGCTAAGAACTGTGCCCGCTTTCCATTACCCAACATCTTGGCATCCCCTTCCCCATTCCCCCACCAGAGGCAGAATCATCAATACAGTGCTGGGGAGTTGTGCAGCACCACTCATCTGAATGCCTCAGCCAGAGAGTATACAGAAGCGAGGGCACCCATCGCCAAGCCAGCATAGGACACTCCTCTGACTGCAGGATTTGAAGAAGCTCCAGCTCCAAGGTGGAGAAGAGCCCTCAGGTTAAACTTTGCATTTCTGTCCCAGTTGATTTCCAGGCCTGTGTTCTGTTTTGTCTCCTGTTTTCTGCACCAAGGTCTTTCTTCCATCTCTCCCTGCTCACCCACCCCCTCCCCGCTCACCCACCCCCCTCCCCGCTCACCACCCCCCCCTCCCCGTTCACACACCACCCCCCCTCCAGCTCACCCCTCCCCCTCCCGTTCACACACCCCCCCCCTCCCAGCTCACCCCCCCCCACCTCTCCCCGCTCACACCCCCCCTCCCCGTTCACACACCACCCCCCTCCCCGCTCACCGTCCCCCTCCCGTTCACACCACCCCCCCCTCCCGTTACACACACCCCCCTCCCCCCACCCCACCCCCCCCACCTCTCCCCGCTCACCCCCCTCCGTCCCTGCCCCAGAAAGGCTCCTCCAAACCACTGATGGCCTGGGACAGGAACCCTTGGCCTTGGAAAATAGTGGTAACCAGTTTAGATTTGCTGTTCCAGTCTGGGTGCTTGGGGACAAGAATTGAAAATGGACCAGTATATTTCTGTCAACATGCTAGCTATAGTAATAATGTCTTATATGTATGGTGTGCAGGAACTGTTGGGTTGAAATCATCATCTTAAAACGTAAAAGACGCAGGGCTATTAGGAGAAGGTAGGGCTGTGGCACCAGGGGAAAACATCTAACTGAGAACTAGCACAGATACGACGGGTCAAATGGCCTCATCTGTGCCCTAACCATTCTACGATTGTGTGATTGGAGGTTACAACAGCGTAGAGAGGAACTTGGTGTCAGCATTTGGAGGAAAGTAAAGGAGTATTGCCAATTGTAGTTTTCACCCTTGAAGTTGAGCTACGAAGTGTAATGGCACTGCGGCTGTATAACTTTCTGCCGGCTTTTAATTAGTTTGATGTAAGGCATTTGACTGAATGAGATATCACTCACTTGGCAGTGACATGGATACCCTGCTCTTTATTTTCCCTCTGTGTAGTGATGTTTTGCCTTCCTTTTCAGCTGTGCCCCGGGGTATTCTGGCAATCCAGGAATCGCAGGACAGAGGTGTCATCCAGTCGGTATGTTGGCAACAAGCCCTGGGAATGAGGGGGTTTGAGATTTACCTTTTCACGCCATCTAAGTGGAATTGTTGAGCACCGTTAAAATGCAAGGGATCTGCAGGCTGAATCTTTGCTTCCAAAATTCTTCTGGGGAAACCGCACACCACAAAGCACCGAGATATGCAGTTATCAAAGCCAGTCTCAGATCTTAAGTCTGATTCATAAGCCAGTTGGAATTCTGCAAACTCAAATTCACCACTCACACGCAACCTTCCAGGATTAATCTCCCTCTCGGATTTCAGTCTGCTGCTCAGGAAATGTAATATTTGGAAAACATCAGGTTCTTTTAATCCCACCAAGCATGCACATTCAATGTGTGTTTTTGATTGAGGCCCTCAATCTTGTAAACATTTAAGTTCACAAACACATTTTATTGTTGTCTTTAACCGTGTCCCATGATCTGTACCACTGACTCGCCCTCACACACACCATGTACAGGAGGTGGACTCCAGCGGCATTTCCAAGTTGTGACTCCAACATGGTTTAGATCCTCACAATATGTTTACCCTCATGGGCCGGTCTAGGGAACTTGAAGAGACAGTTTCAAAATAAGAGATCTCCCATTTAAGACAGAGAATGAGGAGGAATTTCTTCCCCGAGGGACATTAGTGTTTCTAATTCTCCTCGCAGAGAGCAGGACAGACTATGTTCAAAGCAGATTTTTGATGCGTGAGGTGGGAGTGGGGTCATGTGGTAGGGCGGGGGGGTGGCGGGTGACAGTAGTTGCAGAAGATTTTGTGGGGGCGGGGGGTTACTCAAGAAGTTGAGGGGTGGCAGACATGAGAGTGGAATTAAGATCAAATCAGCCACAATCTTATTAACTGGTAGATTAGACTCGAGGGGCCGAATTTGAACATACTACTGTTTCTTATGTTGATAAAATCTAGAATATCTAACAGTCTAATGTGTTAACATTTACGTTACACTGTCATGGTTATTCTTGACATAATATCGTTTTGTATAGGTAAGTTGAATATACTCAGTGATGTATTCATTCTCATCCTCCATGTACAAAGCTGTATCATATGCCCTCCCTCCCTCTCACCCTGCATTCATTTTCTGATAGCTTGACTATTCTACTCATGCATTCAGCTCCGCATTACCACAGAAGGTTTGCTTAATTTGATCTGAGATTTTTGGGGTTGATTTGTTTGCAAGAGCCCCTCTCCTGAGTCATAACATCCCACCAGGATGTTACCTGCTGTTGAGGGTGTAGACTATAAGGAGAGGTTGAACAAAGTAAGATTGTTTTCACTGGGGAGACCTGGTAGAGTCTAGCCTGATAGAGAGATGCACAGACAGGGTGGATAGTCAGAGACTGTTTCCCAGAGTGGAAGTGTCAGTTGTGAGGGGGAGAAGTTCAAGCTGAGAAGGGGAAAGTTTAAGGAAGATATGCGGGGAAAGATTGCCATGCAGAGTGCGGTGGGAACGTGCTGCCAGAGGAAATGGTGGAAACAGACGCATTAGCAACATTTAAGAGACATTTGGATGGGTACATGAAAAGGGAGGGAATAGAGGGATATGGACTGAGTAAGGACAGAAGGTTTTTTTTACTTTAATTAGAGCATCATGATTGGTACAGGATTGGAGGACTGAAAGGCCTATTCCTGTGCTGCACTTTTCTTTGTTCTTTATAGACCATATGGCAAGAAAGAACACTTTAAATAATGAATTCAGAAAGTTTATTAACCATTAAAAGGGTAACAAGTCAAAAAGATAAAAAACAAACTGTTAATTAACAGTAATTAGCAGAAATTAACAGTAAGGGGAGAAAACTTAACTCCAACAATTGAACAGACTTTTCACCTTCTTTCTCAGACCTGGTTGGCCCTGAAAATATTAACAATGTAACACCCGCAGCTCTCAAAATGTCTGTAAACATCACACTTTCTATCTGTCTCTACCTACAGTTTCTCTCAGCATCACTCTTTACATTCTTTCCATCTCTCAACATTTTTCTCTATCACTGTCTCAACATTTGCAGGCAATGCCAGCAGTGGGAGTGGGTTGATGGAGAGTGTGGGGAGGGGAGAGAGATGGGGGTGGGGGGGGCTAACATGCGAGGGGACAGTGGGTAGGCTGTGCAAAGAGTGGAGATGAAGGATTCTGAGCTGCTTGTAGGGTTAGCGAGATAAAGAGGGGGAAGGCCACGGTTCAACCAAAAATGAAAAAACACGTCTTTATGTAAATAGCCTGATGACCCTGAAGATATTCTACACTGATCCGACAGCATCCAAAATTAATATTGGTTCACCTTGCAGGTTCTGCAGCTCGCTGTGCTTGAGTGGGCTGCCATGCTTCCTACGTCACAGCAGTGACTCTCAGTCATTCACTGTGAAACGCTTTATTTACGTCTTCAGGATGTGATAGTGCTATACTGAGAATCCAAGGATAGCTCCTTGCACCGGTTAGGGACCTGGTATTGAGGTTGGAGACTGGATAGTGGTCTCACTCTTATTACAGGCAAGGAGCAATCCCAGGAAATGTCATCACTGCAGAATGAAGCAGATACCTATTGGACTTTGTCTCCATTCCTTTTTCCTCTTATAAGTATATTACAAATTAGTATAACCTTGCGCATTTCTCTCTCTAATTTGGCTCTCATTGCTGTGGTATCTGAAACTGTCTAATTCCTACATTCTGGAGTAAAGTTTACAACTTTACCTCCCAACCACCTTTATAAATCCTCTCTTGTTCAATTATCTCCCCTAATCTGTTCTGTTCTGTTCTGGGGGACGATTCTGTGGTCCTTTTTCATTCACTCACATCCCTCCTGAAGTACATTCTTTTATATTGTAGACATCAGATTTGAGAATATTACTAATGGGATTAACTTGGGAGGCTCTGTTAATTGATGATGGGTCACATTGTAATCTAGCAGTTTGCTCATAAAATTCCTGCAGTTCAGAAGAAGCCATTCGACCCATTGAGTCTGAACCGACCACATTCCCACCCAGACCCTATTCTTGCAATTCCACATATTTCCTCTGCTAGTTCCCCCTTACACTACACTAAGGGGCAAAGTAACATGATCAATTAACTTAACCCACACATCTATGGGAGGAAACTGGAGCACCCGGACGAAACCCACACAGACACGTGGTGAATGTGCAAACTCCACAGAGACAGTTACCCGAAGCTGGAATTGACCCGGGAGCCTGGCGTTGTAAGGCAACAGAGCTAACCACTGTGCCACCGTGCTGCCCCACCTCATGCTCTCCCTGGGGATTTAACTGCAGTATATGTGGCTGCTGAGGTCCGACCTAATGTGGCAGGAAACCTTTCAGCCCATCAAACAGCTCTGCTGCAGAAAGGACATCCCTTTACTTGTGCACTTCAATTGTGAGTATTCTGATGGGTAGTCAAAATATTGAAATGTTTTTTTATTCACCTGAAAAGTAATAGTTGATTAATAAGAGAGTGACTGAATATAATCAAAAGGACATCAGGACTCGATTGGAATTTCCCTGGACCTGCTGTCGAGCTACAAGTTAAATAAAAATTACAGAAGTGTATCGAAAGTAATCATGTGTTGCATTAACCAAATTTGACCCTGTTGGATGAAATGCACCAGTACGAACGTAACGGAATTTACTACTGTCTTTAGATCGCAATCCTTTCCTGGTGACTGTTATCCCTGAGAGAACAACGGTGGTACAAGGTGGCAATGTGATACTGAAGTGCCAGGTCTTTGGTCAAGCCCCATTCTATTATTACTGGAGCAGAGCAGATGGGCAATCATTCTCTAGCCGTGTTCAGCAAAGAGAACAAGGTAACAGAGCACTGAGAATCTCTCCAACAACCTACTCAATACTTCAGACTGGGAGTACAGTCTGCATTTGCATTGAAAACACATTCTGACTGGATGAAAGTGAATTTCATGTTCCCAAGAGCTTGTAGTTGTTGAATTACCCAGCAGCGCATGAGTGGTACTCACTTGACCAACAAGTGTTAGTTAAAACCTGAGACCATGTCTGTGAGCAGTCAAATCTTCGCAGACACAGACAGGAGATTTTCCTCTGAATTAATTAAATAGGAAGAGCATTTTGGGGTAGCAGACTCTGCTGGAGGTGTAAAGTTGTGTTGGTCCACGTGTCTTGAGCTTGTGGACAATTCTGAAATAATGGAGAATGACCTCTGTCTTCCTTTGAGGCAGTTGAGACAACTATTCTCTCTAAACCTAGCAATTCTGGTTGAGCTGGGCTTCAACCCCTGTGTGAGGGCTGTATGCTGTTCCTATGTTATCATGTAATAGTCAGGGAGACTGCTGTTCAGAATTGGAAGAATTTAGGTGGTTATCGAAATAGCTACCATTGACCGCTGTTTTACTGATGGGTTTTTTAGTCTAGGGCAACTATCCAAAGTATTGGAAAGTCACATCTCTATTTCCAAACTGAACCTATCTAGGAATGGCTTATTAAAGCTTCAGTGATTTTCCCCATTGGACATTATTCGTGTAGTGCCCTAGATAATATGAAGATGAATGAATATTGCTCTTAACTTTGGAATACGTTAGCTTAACAGTTCAATTCCAATGTTGGGAACTGTGGCTGTCTCTTTAGGGATAATTGCTTCACCAGTGTCCACTGTAGATTCTGTGTCCTGAAGGGACTTGTTTGATCCATTGACCAAATAATTGAATGTCCATATTTAACTATTTAAAAGGACAGGTTTGGAAAGAAGTGTACTGAATTCACATGTAAAGTGTAGGGTTTTCGTTTAATGTGGAAGTGCGTAATTTTTTATGATTGTGGTGTGTTCATGTTGCCGCTGTAGACGTAGATTTGGTATCAGCACTCATAACTTTGCTGTGCTGTTTTTTTAGTGAACTTATTCCTGTTGTTGTGGAGAGTAACCTTGGTTATGAAATTGATTATGTTTCCCTCTGTGTCGATTGACTGTTGATACTGTGAAGCTATACTGAGTTTGAGAATATTGGATTTGTTCATCTGTCGCTGTGCGTTACGTGAAGTGGCCAACAGTTATGTCCGAATTATTTTCTACCAGGTGAAGAGCTAGTGATCCGGGAAATTAAATCATCAGATGCCGGGATTTATATATGCACGAGTCGCAATTTGCAAAGCACCAATTCGAGTCGGGCTGAAGTCATTGTTACTGGTGAGTTACAGAAAGAAATTCAGATGAGAGTGAAAATCCGATTCGATTATACTTTGAACCATGGAAATGGACTGGGGTGGGCACAGTAAGAAGTCTCACAACACCAGGTTAAAAGTCCAACTGGTTTATTTGGAATCACGAGCTTTCAGAGCACTCCTGAAGAAGGAGCAACGCTCCGAACAGTGTTCCTCACCTGAGGAAGGAGCAGCGTTCCGAAAACCCTGATTCCAAATGAACCTTTAGGACTTTAACTGGTGTTATGAGACTTCCTACTATACTTTGAACTAATTGCTGCAGCATAGGAGTAATTCAAATCTCATTTATACAATCTCCAAGAAATTGAAGATTTCTATATCTTAGTGCAGCTCTTTCCTCTCCAGCATTTGGTATCTTTCTTTGTTTTTGTGACTTCTTGTTTTTAAGAACATAAGAAACAGGAGCATCCTGCTCCTGGATGGAGGGCCTGCCATCCAGCCCCTCGAGCCTGCCCCACCATTCAATAAGATCGTGGCTGATCTGCAGTGGTTCAGTACCACTTTCCCGCTTTCTCCCCGTAACCCTTAATTCATTGTCAATTAGAAATCTATCTACTCTTGACTTGAACATGTTCAGCGAGGAAGCCTCCACCACCTCATCGGGCAGAGAATTCCAAAGATTAGCTATCTTGGTTTGAGGTGAGAGTATACTGTTCCATCAGTGTGGATACATGCTTCATCCTCTTTTCTCACAAAAGAATGATCCTTGTTCTATGACCCAGCCCACAATTAAAAGAATCAAATCTGGCACCAGTCATTTTCAAGAATAATTGGTCAATCAGCGTATTTTGGAATACACCAGCTTTATTGTTTACAATATTTTCTGTTAATATATATTTCCAAATGTTATGATGTTGTTTGACCAGTGAGGCCATATTTTTCATCAGAGCCTGAGAAATGGATTTTAAACTCCCACGTGTGGCCGTTTGCGGGGGAGAAGAAGGTGTGTGAAATCTGGCAGATGGCCTTTCCTCCACACATTTACCCCCCTCTCCCTTTCCCCAAGACCTCTCCAGTGATGGGAATGCCTCAGGTGGCCCACATGTCCTTTGACGATCTTCAGTGGCCTCTTAGGGGCCTCAATCCACCCCATGAGTATTTTACCAACTCTGGAACAGAGCTTTATCTGCACAGACTGGTGGTCATGATGTGGAGATGCCAGCGTTGGACTGGGGTAAACACAGTAAGAAGTCTGGCAACACCAGGTTAAAGTCCAACCAATTTATTTGATAGTAAACTCACACAAGCTTTCGGGTTTTGCCCTTCTTCAGTGAATGGAGAGTTCGCTATTCTCTATTCACTCTCCATTCACCTGATGAAGGGGCAAACCCCAAAAGGTTGTGAGTTTACTATCAAATAAATTGGTTGGACTTTAACCTGGTGTTTTCAGATTGGTGATATCAGGCCTGGGAGGGAAGGAAGGAAGGAATCTTCTCTGTACATTCCTTCAGCTCAACAGAGGCACCACTTAGGATTATCATCACTCCCTTAATCCTTCCCCTTGCCTATCTAAATCCAGTTTCCTACCCCCCTTCTGCTTCACTGACACCCTCGACCCCAGACTTAGCCATGCCCTTTGCCCCAGTGGGACAGCCTGGAGTCCCAGCAGTAATCACGCCACCTTGTAATCGTAGGACCTCACGATCTGATTGGCTGGCAGCTCTCTAAGGCACAAGTTGCTTCCCAGAAAGGGGCTGGCGTCTCGTCTTAATGCTGCTCCCAGTTTTAAATTGCTATGGGGCAGCCGTTAGCGACATGGATGGGCACCATAGTTAGCTGGGTTGGGTGGGGAAGTGGGAGAGCTGTGGTAACCCTTAAAAACCAGCTTGTTGAAGCTTATGTTTCCCTATGCTATGGGGTTTAGGCGGCTAATGGGGTGGCACAGTTAGCTGCCTCATCACGTCAGGGAGCTGGGTTCCCAGCTTGGGTCACTATCTGTGTAGAATCTGCACATTCTTCCTGTGTCTGTGTAGGCTTCTCCTACAGTCTGAAAGACATACTGGTTAGGTACATTGGCCATGTTAAATTCTCCCTCAGCATACAGGATCCAGAGTGTGGCGACTAGGGGAATTTAACAGTACCTTCATTGCAGTGTTAATGTAAGCCTACTTGTGAATAATAAATAAACTTTAATGAGGGCGTGGAGGAGCAGCGAGCATTATTTGATCAAGAAGGCTTTGGTTTTAATTATCTTGCATATGATTGCCGAAGCATGGTTCTCAGTGATGTGTTTGCAAAATGTGTTTTCACGAAAAAGATGAGTAGAACTAGTAGCTATTGCTGAACGCAATATTGCCAATTATCAAAGCACGTAGCGAACAGGCACTTTGAGAGATCCTGTCAGATTGGAATGCGCTGTAAATTTACCTAACCCTTAGTGCAGGTGAGTCACGTTTTAGTGGAAACTGCGTGTTATAATTTTATTTTCAACTTATAGACAGTAAATCTAAACTTCGTCCAATTCTGCGTAGGTAGCTATTCACTGAGTTCCATGAGTCACTTGGGAGAGAATTCATCTCTCAGCTCTGTCAGTCCTGTGAATCCCTCCATCTTCATTGGTTTTTAAAACAGCATTTGGACAATATCAGGAGAGTGAGAGCTTATGATTTTTTAAATTTGTTTTTACGGGAACTGAGCATTGCTGGCTGGGTCAGCATTTACTGCTTGTGTCTAATTGCCGTCCATATCAGCAAACGTTTGAGAATCAATCACATTGCTGTGGCTCTGGAATCACGTGTAGGTCAGATCAGGTACGGACAGCAGATTTCCTTCTCCTAATTAGCGAATTCTCCTCATTAGTGAATCAGATGGAACATAGAACATAGAGTTTTCCAACAATCAACAGTGGTTTCATGGTCATCAATCAATTCTTAATTCTAGATAATCGTTGAATTGACATTTCACCATCTGCAGTGGTGGGATTTGAACCTGGGTCCTAAAATCTTGCTCAGGGTCTCTGGATTACTCATCCAGTGAGAAGATCACTGCGCCCCCACCTCCCTCTTAAGCACTCTGAGCACCCAACTCCTTTTACAAAAGTGTACAGTTCATTACTGACAACCAGAAGTCACCTGCTTTCAATTATGTGTTAATTTAAATTCTGCTTTGAGTCCAAGAAGTTTCCTGCATCGGTTTATTTGAATTCATCAGTTTGGCAATAAGACAATTCAAATTGTTTTATACAAAAAGTGAATTTGAGTTAACAAAATGGCAGCACTACAGAATTTATGTGTTGGGCATTTTAACCTCGTAGGACCTCCAGTATTTCCAAATGACAACATTGCTTCTTAGTTACTAGGTTTTCCTCATAATCATATAAGCTGGCCTGGATGGGTGCAGCTCCAACAGCACTCAAGAAGCTTGACAGCATCCAAGACAGAGCAGCCCTCTTGATTGGCACCACATCTACAAACATTCATTCCCTCCACCACCGACACTCAGTAGCAGCAGTGTGTACCATCTATAAGATGCACTGCAGCAATTCACCAAAGATCCTTAGACAGCACCTTCCAAACCCACAACCACTTCCATCTAGAAGCACAAGGGCAGCAGATAAATGGGAACATCACCACCTGCAAGTTCCCCTCCAAGCCGCTCACCATCCTGACTTGAAAATATATCGCCGTTCCTTCGCAGTCACTGGGTCAAAATCCTGGAATTCCCTCCCTCGCGCACTGTGGGTCATATCACAGAATATGGATTGCAGCGAATCAAGAAGCCAACTCACCATCACCTTCTCAAGGGCAAACTAGAGATGGTCAATAAATGCCGGCCAACCAGCGATGCCCATGTCCTACGAATGAATTTTAAAAAAAAAGCTGGAGCAAAGAATGTTGCCATTTATGAAAACGTGTAGCGAGCAGACGCTTTGAGCAAACCTGTCAGAGTGAAAGTTATTACCTTGGAATGCATTGTAAATTTACCTAACCCTGGGGGGAGGGGGCTTCTCACTCTGAGAGGCCACTAATCTATTGTAACAATTGCTTTACCGCAGCTGAGTAAGTGTGAATGGAAACAGTGTGGTATATTATTTATTTCCAACTTGTAGCCAGTAAATCTAAACTAACTTGGTACAGTTCTGTACAGGTAGCTGCTCACATTAGTTCCATCAGTCACTCGGAAGAGGATTCACCGTCAGCTCTTTCGGTCCTGTGAATCCCTCCATCTTTGGTGGTTCTGTGATGTGTTGTTTTTATTCACCATTCTGATTTTTTTTCTCTCTCTTTTGTAATGAAGAATTTTCCTCGTTTTAAGATTTAAGACGACCGCAGAACAATCAGATGCAAATTCCGGTCCTATTTCTGTAACTTTGGGCTTTCCAGCGTGGTGGTTGCTGCTGGACTTTTCTGGATATGTCTGTAATGTGCGTCTTCCCGTTTTATCCGCAGTACCCTCCTTCAGAGCCATAACAGTGACCGTGGAAGAACCGAGGACGCAGACAGTCAGATCTGGCGTCACTGTCAATTTCATCTGCACGGCAAAGAGTCAGGTAAACGTCCCCCAGCTGGAAGTCAAGTGGTACTCGTGTGATAACCTGGTGCTTAAGTAAAATAGCATTGGGAAATTCAGACCATCGTCTGATGGTTCTGTTCACTGGGTTTGTTTTATTGGCATAACTTGCTGAAAATTGGCATAACCAGCACAACAGATTGAGGAACTTCAAACGTAAATTAATTTCAGCATAACTCAGGGTTTTTTTTTACAATCTTTTGCATTAGTTTAAAAAATATTGCGCTGGAAACAGGCCCCACTCACCAAACTCCAAAGTGCCCCCCCCCCCCCCCCCCCCCAAATCCCCATAGTAACAATCTAAGATGGCTCTCACTCCGTGGAAATTGGGGGCATTTAATGTTTTTATTTGTTGTTCGTCCAGCGTCATCAATGAGGACCTTGACACCATTGGTCATTTTGAGGCTGGTTGCGGTGTGTTCAAAGATGACTGATCAGGCCAATTCGGGCACGGAACATCCTGGCACTTATCAGACAGGCTTGTGTAAACACTCTGTAGTTGTTGCGCTGGTGACTCTGGACTTGCGCATCTCACACTTAAGTTGTGCTTCAACAATGCACCTTGCTTCGTGAGCTTGACAGCCTTTGTGGATGAGGCAGCGCCAGGTAGGGCGGTTTTGTGCCAGCATTTCCCAGGTGGTCGTGTCTAAATGGTTTTAGTAGTGGTATCTAAAGAACCAGTGTTGACCAGGGCATTGGGAGTTCTTTGGACATAGCCACAGGATCTTTTCCTTCCACTGGGAGAGGGCAAATAGTGCCTGAACTTTTCATCCCATCCACTATACGACAGCTCTGACATTGCCACGTACCTGCAGTACTGCGCTGGAATCTCAACCTGAATACTGAGCCAAGAGATGAGTTTGTAAGGGGACTACCTACTGCGCAGCAGTCACCAACCAGCGCCCTTCTGAACTTCGTGTTTTTCATTGTTCAATTTGCGAAGCGCCAATGCAATAATTAAACATGGACATGATTACAAATGCAGATTTCTTGCTATTTCCTGGCTGTGGCATTGATTATAGGCTTGCTGTGAATGTTTGATGCTCTGGGTGATGTGACTTCCATTTCATTTTGACTTCCAGACCCCCGCGTACACGTTGGTGTGGACCCGGCAACGTGGAGACAAACTCCCAAACACCGCAGTGGATTTCAATGGAATCTTGACCATCCGCAATGTTCGCCCCGAAGACGCTGGTGTCTACGTCTGCACGGGCTCCAACATGTTCGCCATGGACGAGGGGACTGCTGTCTTACACGTACCAGGTTCGTGAACTGCACCATTGAGTACTCATCATCCTCTGCTCCCATGGTGCATGGCATTCCACCAACTGCCTCCCTCTGTGCCCCTTTGACCTGCAAACAGCACTGTGCTTTGCCCTGACATCTCTCTGCTTCATACTTTCACCTTTTGCTTCCCCTTTGCTGTGGCTGATCCCTTACTCACCTGTTCAAATTTTTCAAATGCAGCCTTGCAATACAGACTTTTCTGATTGGAAATTTGTTTTTTGTTTTATTGCCCTCTTTAGTACAATTTGGCCCTATTAAATAGAGAATGACCCCCATTTCGATATTTATGGTGATTGAATTTGATTTTAGTAAATAATAGGAGTTTTCTTGGGGAAAGTTGAAGAGTTTCTTTTAGCTAACTGCCTTATTATTGTTTTTTAATTTTCCTTAGCCCTGCGTTAGTGACATTAGTTAAGCACCATCTGGCTGACAGTCCCCAAGGAAAATCCTTGATCTGCATTTTCTGAATAGTGTTAGCTGGAAGCAAATTCTTGATCGTGGCCTGTTCCCAAAGGGGATATCTATCTCTGAAAGGTTTCAGTAAAGTCTGTCTTAACACTCTGCCAGAGCTGCAAACTCGAGGTGGGGAATAAGAAAAGGTGCATTTGGAGGCCCTGAGCTTATTTGTTTTTCTATAATGTTCTCACCTGGAGGACTTCTATTAACCATATCGAGGTAACCTCTGCAGGTAATCCGTAAAAGTGCTTAGCTACAGCCGTTAACGTATCGAGGTCATAAATTCAGCACAGCAGGAGTTAGTGCAGTTAGCAGTGGGACATCTTTTAAAATAAAAGTTATGCTAAACTGGAACTAAGGCTGTTAGTAGGAATTATAAAACCGTGTTGGCTATGATTGGGGAACAGGCTGGTGGAGCTGAATGGTTTACTGTGTGCAGTAATCGTTTTGCAAATTGTCTAGAATTGAACAAGTGGTCTGTGATGTTCCCCCGAACATTGATACAGCTAGCCCATACATGTTCTCCTTCTTGCAATCAGAAGCCAGAGCTTATGAAGAGAGAGGAGCTTGCAATTAGTGATTTCTATGACCCTTTTGAAATGTGAAAACTGAAATCTAAGTAGTTTTAATACTTACACTTTTTAATTAAATCTATTACCTTTATTTACACTACAACTGTTTGCACTGCACATCATAACTTGTAGATAATTCGCTTACTGTATATTTTATATATTTACCACTTGCTGTAGGGGTCGTGGAATAAACACAAGAAAGAGTTAAACATATTATCCTGTAAATCCGAACATTTGAAAACCATTCCGTTTACAAAACCCTGCACCTCCAGTTACATTGGATCCAGGTGGCAGACTCCTGTTGTAGGAAATTGATATTTTTGCTGAACAGAAGACATTGTCGTGATAATGTTTTGTGAAAGTGTTGTCTACCTCTGGTGGCAGGAGTTATGAGGAGTTGAACGGTAGATCTCAGAGTCTTCATGGTCAAAATGTTAGAAAACATGCACGGTGCTCCTTGCATCTAATGTAGGCTCCTTGGATCACATCGTCTTCCCTGTCCTTAATGATTTTAGCAATGTCTGTGACATCTCTTGTATCATCTTGCAGTACAGAAGTGAGACCATTTGGCTCATCTTTTCAACCCCCCCCCCCCCCAACCCCTCTGCATTATTTTGAAGTCCAGATGATTACATTAGGAAATAAATGCAGGTTGCCTCAGCCCCCTCTCTTACCCTCCTCAATGTTTCTGTTGGTGTTGGTGTTGGTCCTGGTCTTGGTCTTTGGTGTTCCTTTCCATCGGTGTGAGGTTTATTTCTGCTGACGCTCTGTTAAGACACCAGGGTAGCTGTGGGTGATGAGGTGACCAGTCATGTTCTGGTGGTGCAGCAAGCGAGCCTTTTGGACATTTGCAAATCAACATCCAACCCCCTTCCTCCTCCCAAGAGAGTCTACCATCTTTATGACCCAGTGTGGACATTGTTCATAACTCCTCGGAAAGTTACCCATGTCACAAACAGGTTTTTCCAAATGGTTCTTTTAGAGAAAGAACACTGGGCTGCATATCGAAAAGATCTACTTAACAGTTTTAAATTATTCAGCAGACACTGCAATGACTAATTGAAATTGACAATTCCACGTTCAGAAGCAGTAACAAGAGTTGTTTTTTTTTCCCACTGGCATTAAAACCACTTGTAAAATGTCAATGAGAACCAGCATGTTGAAGTCAACCCCATTGACAGTGTGTACTTAACGGTATCTGATTAGCATACGCTGAGAAAGAAGCTGGTTAATGTTTAATTATACACTATTGGAGGTATGCTGATCCTTTTTAAAATGATAAAAGATCGATCTCACCAAATTGTATTGATACATAAGCATTTACAAATTTTACAATACTAAGGTTAGGCTTTCTCTCTCTCCCTCCATTGCTCCAGTAATCCCGGCAACTGAAGGCCATGTAATTCCCATTTTATTTTTTCTCCTCTTGTCTCTCCATTTCCCCCCGGGCATTGTACATACTATTGATGGGGTTGGCTCATACATATCTTTACAAGTTTCAAAGCCATGTTAACTGTGTGAATAACCAGGGAAATGCGGTTTCCCATTCGGATTTCAGTGAGTTCCCATATTCCAAAGGTGCTTGTTTCTGATTTATTTTGTTTGGTGCTGTAAAGTTGTAGAATTTTGTTTTCCCTTCCTGATCCTGTGTATTTTTATGAAAACATTAACTTGTGTGTAATTATCTGATTTATTTAACTGTGAGTTGTGTCACTAATGGCCTGTTTAGCTGTACTGAATGAACTGTAACCGTTTTTTTTGGGAACTCGTTGGACTTTGCTGCTGTTTTTCTCGAATATGGGGCTCAAACAAAGTTAGTCAGCTGCTCTAAATTTAAACTACACCATCGATTTAAACGGCTGTGTCAGAGAAGTGGTGGACAATGGGTTGCAATTGTTGCTGTTCTGCGGGAATCAAATTGTGTTTGCTGGACAGTGCACAGTTAGCAGCGAGTGAATTGAACAGTTAGCAGAAGGACAGATTCTGTTTCGGAAGCGGATTGGGACATTGTACGGTTAATGAAGTTACTTGGGCAAGCGTAACAGTCATTTTACACACAGCAAGATCCCAACGCACAGCCGTGGCCAGTCTGTCTGTGTTTGGTGTTCAACCGAGAAGCCACTAACACGGTTTTAAGTGGCGGCAGTGGTTGTATATTTGAATAAATGGGATGGACGTGACAGTCTCCTTTTTAACAAAATTCAACAGACTGTCGGTCCTGTGCTGGACCATCAGCTTAGAAATTCTGCTCAATTTCTCACTCGTCCAAAGATGTGCCGGTTAGGGTAATTGGTCATGCTAAATTGCCCCTTAGTGTCCTGAAATGTGTAGGTTAGTGGGTAAATATGTAGGGATATGGGGGTAGGGCCTGGGTGGGATTGTGGTTGGTGCAAACTGGATGGCTGAATGGCCTCCTTCTGTACTGTAGGGTTTCTATGATTTCTATTTCTATGAATGTTAATCCACAACCCCTTTGGTGGCAGTGTTGATTCACAGCGCCAGGGACCCGGGTTCAATTCTGGCCTTGGGGTGTCTGTTTGTGTGAGTTTGCACCTTCTCTCCATGGGTTTCCTCTGAGTGTTCTGGTTTTCTCCCACAATCCAAAGATGTGCAGGTTAGATGGATTGGCCATGGTAAATTGTCCCTTAGTTCTCAAGATGTGTAGGTTAGGGAGATCAGTAGGGTAAATAGGTACAGTTATGGAAATAGGACCTGGGTAAGACGCTCTTTCAAAGAGTTGGTGCAGTCTCAATGAGCCAAATGGTTTCTTTCTGCACTGGAAGGATTCTATGATTCCCATTTGCCAATCAAGTTGAACAAGTTCGTTCAGTTAATGGAGAACGGACTGTCATGGAAGAATATCATTAAATCAGTAACGGATTATTTCTGGTGTCCTATAAGTTATGTCCTAAGATAAGGTTCCCAGAGGGATTTTTCTCAAAGCCCCACTGAAAAATTTATTATCTTAACATATACTTACAGCAATGTAACCACACACTTTTTCCATCCTTCAAACATAGACAGACTCTCAGTGATGTTGAAATATCAGAACACCTTTCACAATGATAAATCTACTCAAACTTGGAGGACAGTTTTTATGACTGCACTATGTTAACCCAGTATTAAATTAATAACAGCTTTCTCTGTACAAGTCTGGTTATGCAGGGGAAACTCTTGAGGGTTTTATGTCGAGGAAGAAAAACACTTCACAATAAGGAAGCCGGATGAGAATGAGAGGGCTAAACTGTGGCCAGAGGAAAAGAGTTCAGAGGGGGTTTTTGGAAGCTTTGAGGCAAAGGGGTTTTATAGAACATAAAACATTACAGCGCAGTACAGGCCCTTCGGCCCTCGATGTTGCGCCGGCCAGTGGACCCTCTAACCTAAACTATTCCAATATCATCCATATGCCTATCCACCGAACATTTGAATGCCCCCAAAGTAGGCGAGTCCACAACTGCTGCAGGCGGGCATTCCACGCCCTCACCACCCTCTGTGTAAAGAACCTGCCTCTGACATCCGTCTTATAACTACCACCTCTTAATTTAAAGTTATGTCCCCTCGTGTTGGTCATCACCATCCGAGGAAAAAGGCTCTCACTAGCCACCCTATCCAATCCCTTGATCATCTTATACGCCTCAATTAGGTCACCGCGTAACCTTCTTCTCTCTAATGAAAATAACCTCAGGTCCCTCAGCCTTTCCTCATAATGCCTTCCCACCATACCAGGCAACATCCTGGTAAACCTCCTCTGCACCCTTTCCAATGCTTCCACATCTTTCTTATAATGCGGCGACCAGAACTGCACGCAATACTCCAAGTGCGGCCGCACCAGAGTTATGTACAGTTGTAACATAACCTCACGGCTCCTAAATTCAATCCCTCTACCAATAAAAGCTAACACACCGTACGCCTTCTTAACAACTTTATCAACCTGGGTGCCAACTTTCAAAGAGCTATGTACTTGTACCCCAAGATTCCTCTGCTCGACAACACTATTAAGGGTCCTTCCATTAGCCCTATATTTCATATGCCTGTTATTCCTACCAAAGTGAATCACCTCACACTTCTCCGTATTGAATTCCATTTGCCACCTCACGGCCCAGCTCTGCAACCTATCTATGTCCCTCTGCAAACTGTAACATCCATCCTCGCTGTCTACAACTCCCCCCCCTTTGGTATCGTCAGCAAATTTACTAATCCAACCCTCTACACCCTCATCTAGGTCATTTATAAAAATGACAAACGGCAGTGGCCCCAAAACAGATCCTTGAGGTACACCACTTGTAACTGCACTCCAGGTTGAATATTGCCCATCAACCACCACCCTCTGTCTTCTATCAGCTAGCCAATTCCTAATCCAAACTGCTAAATCACCTTCAATCCCACGCATCTGCACTTTCTGCAGTAGCCTACCATGGGGAACCTTATCAAACGCTTTGCTAAAATCCATATACACTACATCAATTGCCTTACCCTTATCTACCTCTTTGGTCACCTCCTCAAAAAACTCAATAAGCTTTGTGAGGCACGACCTACCCTTCACAAAACCGTGCTGACTCTCCCTAATCAATTTATTTCTCTCTAGATGCTTATAAATCCTGTCCCTTATAATTCTTTCCAAGACCTTGCCCACAACAGAAGTCAGGCTCACCGGTCTATTAAATACACTCGGACGAGTGCCTAGTTCGAGTCTTTACGTCGCTCGTCGACGTTTTTGTCAACCTCTAGCGAAACCCCAGTCAGGGCTCACTTGATCTTGATTGAGGTACGTGTGTTGGAGTCACCTCTAAGATGTTACTAGCTAGAGAACGTGAGTTGGGTTCACAGCTAAGGTGTTATAGCTAGGTCGTGTTGTCATCCCAGGTGTGTATGGGCTTACTGGTGAGCCAATTTTGTCGGTCCTTGGTACTCGGGTCTCTGTCCCGCGTGCATGAGGGTGCCAATTTAGAGGAAATCAGGCCGAATTAAGGGGGTTCATTTCATTGACATTTTAGTTTCGCCAATCAGCCTGTCATAGCACGTTTTTGGCCATGTGGGAAGAAACCGGAGTGCCCGGGGAAAACCCACGCAAGCACAGGGAGAATGTGCAAACTCCCGCAGACATTGACCTTGGCCGGTAATCCGCCCTTGATCTCCGTAACTGCCCAGCCGACAGTGCTAGTCACCGGGCTGACGTGCTGCCCAAAGTCAGTCCATGTCAGCCCACACTACCGGCAGTGAAGTTCTGGATCACTCTCAGATCTCCACCCAAGACCCATCCATGCACCACCCGCCGAGTGCATGCCCCTTGTCATAGACAAGGTGGACTGTGACACCTGTAGGTGTAATAGGTGTTATTATACATATTTACACATCACACGCTGTACAGTATATACAAACACACAGTCCGACAAACACCAAAGAGTCCTCCATATTGACATATGGGCTCTGCAGAGGGCAGTTTGCCATGATGTCTGACAAGTGGCCAGCTTGTCCTCCGGTTGTGATAGTCTCTCACCTGTCGTTGAAGATCCCCAATATCTCCAACGTGAGTGACAAGGTGAGCCTTGAAATTTGTTGGGCGAATGAACGGAATCTCTTTATTCCCAGGAAGGCCATGAGGCTGTTATTCTTTTCCAACCATTTGCCCCTGGCGCCAACAACAAATCCAAAGTATTTGGGGTTCGGGCATCCCGTCAATTCCTCAATTTCTGGTCCCAGATGTTGGTACTTCTGGCACTTTTCCTGCCACGCCTTCTCCAGACTGTCATAGTTGTCCTCAAACCGGACTGTCACATCCACCACCGCTACCTGCTGGTCCTTTTCCCTCTTGAAGACGATGTCCGGCTTCCAGAGGCTGCCGTCCTTGGCAATGAGCCTTGGCTCCAGGTATGATGTCCAGCCGTATTTTCCGACATACTTATGCAGTTGGTCCAGGATCTTATTATGGCGTTTGATCCGGCAGTTTTTCACGAATGGGCAAAAGCCTGAAATGTGACCGAGTGTTTCAAGACCTGTCCCACACCTTCGGCAGGTCTTTGTGGCAGAGGGGTTCCCTCTTGACAGGGTCACCCTCGTCGGGTATAGGTTGCACCGGAGTAGCATTTTATTTACCAGGCGATGGGACTTCAGCTGGTATGCAGCCTTCATCCAACTGTTTGAAATTCTGTCATCGTGGTAGTAGTGAACTCCCACTCCTTGTGATGTGAGCTGTCTCCACTTGTGGAATTCCCATTCCCTCCACCCAGCATATCTATTCAGTGGTTTGCTGGGTCCTGTCTCGGCCGTCAGTGTCGGCAGTGCGGCTCTGATCATGGCTGTTTCGTCATTGCCACCGTCTTCCCTTGTAGGCATGAAGTCTTCGATGTCCCTCAGAGCCTTGAGGGATCTCAGATCTTCGATGTTTCTGCCAACGTCCTGTTCACAGAACTGGAATGAGGCGCGAATGACTTGATCTGTGGAGGCAGACAGTGCTTCCCATTTTCGGATCACCGCAGATGGTATCTGGATCTCGAGCTTAGGAATGCCCAGACCTCCATTTCGCGCCCGCGAATAGAGGATGCCATCTGTAGTATGAGGTGGAAGGTGCAGGAACTGCTTGACAGCATTGCGTATTAATTGGTCCAGTTTTACCAGCGTGTTTTGTGACGCTTCAGTTAGGATCAGGTGATAGTACAGCCTTGGTATGACATGGACAGTTAGCAGCTCGACGCGTTGCCTTGGGCGAAGAGCTGCTGCTTGTAGACTGGAGATCCAAGTCTTCAGCCTGTCCTCCCATGCTCCTTCCTCCACACCAGCCCACGGGTCTATCCGGGCTCCCAGGTATTTCTCTGTCTCACCTGGTGGGATGTATGCAATCTCTTCCTTCTGAATCCTCCAGTTTTTGCATTGATTATAAATAAAGGTCTTCCTCTTACAGGTGAAGTGGAATCCTTTGGTCTTGTTGATGTTGACAGTAAGACCAGTCATCTCGCAAAAAGTCTGAAGAACCTTCAGGTTCCGTACCATCCCGGTGTGCGAGTCACTGAGCAGGGCAATGTCATCAGCGAACGCAAGGGCGGAGCAGTTGATTCTCACTCCATCTAGCATCATACTGACACCAGACTTAGCCGCTTCCAGACTGCACAGCAGCGGATCCAAAGCAATATTGAATAGTACCGGTGAGAGCGGGTCTCCCTGCTTGACACCCCTCTCGATCGTTATTGGGGTGGTTTTCGACTTGTCGCCTTCCACCACCGTTGTGTTGCCAGTGTAGAGATTCTGAATGAGCTCCACAAAGGCGTCTGGTAGTTTGACCCTCTGTAATGCTTTAATGAGTAGTTTGTGACCAACTGAGTCGAACGCTTTCGCCAAATCAACAAAGACGACTGCGAGGTCCTTGTGGTTTTTCTTAGCTCCCTTCATTATATTTTGCAACACTGCAATATTCTCGTTGCACCCGGGAGTTGCTGCCAAAAACCCTTTCTGCCTTGGGTTTATGTCGACTGTCTCACTCAGTCGTTTCGCCATGATCTTTGTAAATAGGCGCAGCAGCATTGGACCGATGGTAATTGGTCGCCAGTTGTCAATGTTTTTAAGGCGTTTCCTGTCCTCGCATTTTGGGATCAGGACTGTTCGACTCTGTTTCATACAGAGAGGGATCGTCTTTGAAGCCAACCACAAGGAGAAGAGACGAGGTATGCGGGTTTCGTAGGCCTCGTGTATCTTCCGGATGTCCTCCAATTTCTGCCCATCTGGTCCAGGCGCGCTATCCTCATTTATGCCCTTGATGGCCTGGGTAACCTCCTCTTCGGTGATTGGCTTCATCAACTCACCGTTATCTGTATTCCCATTGTACGCTTGGAATTTATTGATATTTGCCTTGTTGTTCTGACTGGAGAGTTTCTCCCGAAAGCTTGCCTCCAGTTCCTCAATTGTCAGTGGACATTTCATTTGTGTAGGCGTGCCCATGATCTGCCGGGCTAGTTGAAGCCTATTGTTCTTGTAGAGCATCTGTGTTGCTCTAAAGACGGATTTCTGTTTTGCCCATCTTTTCTTTGCTCCACTATTAACCTCGTGCCGAGGCCCTCGGTTAACTTTCTTTCGTGCCTTCTCTTTCGGACCAGCCTTCTTTTGCCCTTTTCCATCACCTCTCATCAGAAGGTCAGTGATGCTCTCAATTAAACCCACTGCCAGGGTTAGATCTTCAGGGTCGTTCCTCGCAGTTAATAGCCTCTCGATTTGGCTGAGATTCTCCTCCACATCCCTATGCTTAGGGATATGTGCCATAGGCTGACTGATGGAATTTACCTGCGGTACCAGATCTCTGACATCTCCCTCTTCAGGCTCCTGTTCTCTCTCGGAGTCTGGGTTCTCAGCCACAACTGGGAGTGCGTTGTTTGCTGATTTGTGCGCATTTGCCAGCAGCCTGTGCTTTTCAGAGATTTGTTTGGCCGTTTCAGTTGTTAAAATACTCCCAATCTCTTTATTGATGTACCGGGCACCAGCAAATCTCTGTTCAAGATCCACAAGGAGCGATTCCTCCTCCTCGGACCATACGCTCTTACTTCTACCTCGTTTGGCTGGGGGCTTAGGTAGTGCCTTTTCCGCACGTTTTTCATTGCGGAGGACCGGGTGACGGTGTCGCTCATGCTGGCTGAGTCCACTTTCTGTAGTGAAGGCCAATTCACATGCACTGCACTTGTATTGACCCACTGCCAGAGGCTTCACGCCCTGACATTTTGGGTAGTGGCAGGCAATTGAGTGGTACTCACCAGTCCTTCCGCACCGAGCACACTTAGTCACGATCTTTTTGGTCCTGTGCACTTTCTTGAGATGTTCTCTGAAAGCCCCAACCGAGGAGTGTATGGACTTGCAAGGCTTGCAATACAACGCATCAGTAGGGTAATGGATCACCACCTCCTTAACCTCTGAGCGGTCCTCTGTAGGTGTTATTGTAACTGTCTCGATGAAGGTGCCTTCCTCCTGAGCACCTCCATCGCTTGCGGTATTTTGGCTGTTGTCATTATTATTTCCCAAGCCCTTATTCAGGGCTAAATATGCCTTGTTGTAGAAGGTACGGGAGCCTACCTCCACTTCCTCGGCTGGATGGGCCGTCCAGACCGGCTCCTCTACAACAGGTGTATCGTCATCACATACTGGAGTGACTGGGTCCTCAGGCCTGGGCCCCGAGTCTACCCTCCAATAGTGCCCGGTAAGTTGTTTCTGTCCCAAGAACAGCTCTTCCGTCTGGGTCGAGACTGATCTTGCCACTAACTCATCAAAGTTAGTCAGTATGTAACCAAACTTTTGCAACTGTTCACAGAGAGCGGTTACAGCCTCGTCTGTGGGGTTGTTTTTTGTCCGGTTCACAATCCAACCGGAAACCTGCCTTCCTGGCAGCCATTCGCTTTTCTGCGCCGATCCGTCTGCAGCCGGATCACCCATGGCGTGGTTTTGTTTCCACTCAAGTCGCGGAAACTGGTCGTTTAGCCCTTGATCAAAAGCGATCAAGGTTACCGGCGGGGCCAACGAGGAGGCAGCACCAACGTCTGTGATGGTCAAAGCACGCAAATATCGATCACAGCCAGTAACTATGCCGGATCACTCCCCAGTGGGAGTGCACCGCAAAGTGAAGAGTCATAGTTACTCCCCCCCGAATAGCACTGGTAAATTTACCCCCCACGATATTGGTACCTCTCCGGTTCAGGTACCTCAACTGAGGTTTTGGGAAAAAGGTTCCAGCCAAAGAGATATTATGGCTGAATAAGCTGCCAACTACACCTCAAGTAGAACCAAAAAATTTGTCATAAAATCCCTACAGTGAGAAGGAGGCCGTTTAGCCCATCAGACCTGCACCAACAACAATCCCAGCTGGGCCCTATCCCCATAACCCCACGTATTTATCCTGCTAATCCCCGTGGCACTAAAGGGCAATTTTATCATGGCCAATCAACCCAATCTGCTCACTTTTCAACTGTGGGAGGAGAAAACATGGGAGAATTTGCAAGCTCCACACAGATAGTCACCCGAAGCCAGAATTGAACCCGATCCCTGACGCTGTGAGGCAGCAGTGCTAACTGTTATGCCACCCAAAATATTTAACAATTTTTTTTTGCACTGTCTCTGTCATCCAGTTCACCCCCCACTATCTTCCTGCACTTCATTGACTGCGAAACAGAATCACAGAATAGTACAGTGCAGAAGAGGTCTTTTGGCCCATTGAGTCTGCACCATCGCATATAAGGCCCTGACCTGCCCACCTAATCCTACTTGTCAATATGCTTTGCCCATAGCCTTGAATGTTATGGTGTGCCAAGTACTCATCCAGGTATTTTGTGAAGAATGTGAGGCATCCCGCCTCAACTACCCTCCCAGGCAGCGCATTCCGGACTGTCACCACTCCCTGAGTAAAAAGGTTTTTCCTCAAATCCCTCCTAAATTTCCCACCCCTCACTTACAACTAGTGTTCCCTCGTAACTGATCCTTCAACTAAGCGGAACAGATGTTCCCTGTCCATCTTGAACACCTCAAACTGGTCACCCCCTCAATCTTCTCTGCTGCAGGAAAAAAAAAACAACCCAAGCCTATCCAGCCTCTCTTTATAACTTAATTGTTCCATCCCAGGCATATCCTGGTTAATCTCCTCTGCACCCCTTCCTGCGAGTTCACATCCTTCCTATTATTTGGCGACCTGAACTGCATACACTACTCCAGCTATGGCCTCATCAAAGTTCTGTACAAGTCCAACATAACTTTTGTTTCTGTAACCTGTGCCTCGATTGATAAAGGCAAGTATCCCATGTGCCTTTTTCACCACTCCACTAACATCCTCCTGCTTTAAAACATAGAACGTAGAACATTTCGGCGCAGAACAGGCCCTTCTGCCTTCGATGTTGCGCCGACCAATTAAGAAAAAGCAATGACCCTCTAACCTAAACCATTCCCTTTTTGTCCATAAACTTATCTACTAACCTCTTAAAAGCCACCAAACTTGGCGCATCTACAACTGCAGCAGGCAGGGCATTCCATACCCTTACCACCCTCTGGGTAAAGAACCTACCTCTGACATCCGTCCTATAACTGCCACCCCTTAATTTAAAGCTATGTCCCCTTGTGCTAGCTTTCTCCATCCTAGGAAAAAGGCTATCACTGTCCACCTGATCTATGGGCGATCCTTTCTATGATCTATGGACAAACACACCAAGGACCCTTTGTTTCACAGAACTTCCTAGAGTCATGCTATTTATTGAATACTTGCTTATCAAATTACTCCTTCCAAAGTGTATCACCTCACACTTTTCAGGATTAAGTTCTACCTTCCACTTCTCTGTCCATTTGGCCATTCTGTCTACTTGTAGTCTTGGGTAGCACAGTGGTTAGCACTGCTGTTTCGCAGCTCCAGGGTCCTGGGTTCGATTCCCAGCTCGGGTCACTGTCTATGTGGAGTTTTCACATTCTCCTTGTATTTGCGTGCATTTCCTCTGGGTATTCCAGTGTCCTCCCACAATCCACAGATGTGCGGGTTAGGTTGATTGGTCATGCTAAGAAATTGCCCCTTAGTGTCCAGGAATGTGTAGGTTAGAGGGATTATTGGCTATAATAGGTAGGAATATATGGGTAGGGCCTGGGTGAGATTGTGTTTGGTGCAGACTTGATGGGCCGAAGGGCCTCTTTCTGCATTGTAGGGTTCTATGATTCTAGTCCAAAGCACTCAGCCTCATTGTTAATCACCTCCCCCCCCGACCCCCCAACAATTTTTGTGTCATTCGCAAACTTACTAATCCTAATGCACACACGGTCACCTATGTCATTTATATAAATGATTAATAATTGGGAACTCCTGTGATATGTCATTGGACACTGGCCCCCAGTCACTAAAACAATCTGCTGTCATCACCCTCTGTCTCCTGCAACTGAATAAAAAAAGCAAATCACTGCAGATGCTGGAATCTGTAACCAAAAGAGAAAATGCTGGGAAATCTCCACAGGTCTGGCAGCATGTGTAAGGAGGGAAACATAGCCACGGAAACAAGGGGAAGAGGCTGCTAATGGCAGCCTATTAGAAAGAATAGAAGGTGCAAATGGCAGAGAAGCTGAAACCAGAGGGTAAACTGTGACAGAGGAAGATGTGGAGGGGGGTGGCAGAGAGGTAAAATTTAGAAGTGGGGAAAGGTGAAACAAAAGGGGAGAAAAGGTAAGGAAAGTAGAGGGAAAGAGTCGGGGGTGGGGGGGGAAGAAAAATAAATCAATTTTGAATCCACTTTCTCAAATTACCTTAAATCCCATATGCTTTTACCTTTATAAGCCTGCCGTGTGGGACCTTGTCAAAGGCTTTGCTGAAATCTGTATAAACTACATCAACTACACTACCCTCATCTACATACCTAGTTGCTTCCTCAAAAAATTGAACCAAATTTGTTACGCATGACCTCCCTTTCTTTACCTTTTCTATTTTGCAATTTATTCTAATTTAATAATTTGCCACTTAACTTTCTTTCTTGGCCCTCCTGCTCCTACCATCTGTTTTGGAGGAGTTGTTATTAGAAGGGCCTTCCAATGGCTGGAAGACATGTTTTACAGAGTCCCTGGATGTGAATAATGACATGATAAGACCCCTCAAATCCCATCTTCTGGCTCTTTTATTTTCACACCAGTGGTGGATAAATTGTCCCATAGGTGGAAAGGCCATGGGGAAGAATGGAACTAATTGGATAGCTCTTTGTCTATAATGGTCACTTCCTGCATTGTGTAATTTTATGTCCATGGATATTGTTTTATGCCTCTATTGTCGACACTGCTGTTCCCACACCACAATTTTTGCAGAGGCAATCTTTGCCTTAAATGGATTGAATCCTACCATAAACGGTGCAAAATTAACGGTTTTGCATTTGCTGTAGTTGTGAGGATTTCCAGGCAAACTCAGAATGAGCTTGTTATTTGCAAGAACCAAACCAACCGAGAAAAAAACGTTGGTCGGCACAACATCGAAGGCCGAAGGGCCTGTTCTGTGCTGTAATGTTCTATGTGATAGATTGATCAGGATTTGTTTTCTCGTCATATAATCAAAGCCAGTAAATGTGACAGTAACTAGTTCAGGAAGGGTTTGTACTTGCATTTTGCCCACTACTGGCATTAAATAAAGGCAGGCTAAGTAAGATTAGCTGAGGACTCGAGTTTCACTTGCTGTGCACTGTAAAACCCATTTTTATAAGGAGCAGGGACGGTCCTGCAATGCATTATTCAGTCAGCTGTTTGTTTGAGCCCTTGAACAGAACAACACTGAGCTACAAATGTATCAAACTGGTGTCTGAACTTGAGATGAATGATGAGTTAGCCTGCTTTCTGTACTGAGATTAGCAGTGAAGACTTTAGCTTTCAAAATGCGTGGGGAGGTCAGGTTAACATTGGTTCCACTTTTTCTAAGTCTGGAAGAATGCTTATATATCTGTCAGCCTTCGTTGTTTAGTTACTTAGGGAGATTATTGAGAAAAAGCATGGGATAATGTTTTCCCATTTCAAATTCTGAAAGGGGGAAGCGATGGCCTGATGGTATGATCGCGGGATTATTAATCCAGAAGCTCAGCTAATGTTCTGGGGACCCAGGTTCCAAAGCCATCACAGCAGATGGTGGAATTTAAATTCAATTTAAAAAAATCTGGAATTAAGAATCGGATTCCATTAAAACAGTTGTTATTTGTCTGAAAAACCCATCTGGTTCACTAATGCCCTTTAGGGAAGGAAATCTATCCTTACGTGCTCTGGCTAACATGTGATTCCAGACATAGAGCAATGTGGGGCTGACGTTCAGTTATCCTGTGGAATTGCCAAGGAAGTCACGCAGTTATTCAAGAAGGCATCTCGCCACCAGTTTCTCGAGGGCAATTGGGGGTGGGCAATAAATGCTGGCTAGCCAGTGAAAACCATCACTGAATAAAATTGAATTGTTGGCACAGCACAGGGTCAGAATCTATCCTGTATTGATTGATACTAATGTTACTAATGGCGAAAAAGATTCAGTGCACTGCCACGATTTTAATTCCTTTTAGACAGGAGTCCAGCATACGAAGGGACGAGAACTGGCAGTCACTTGTTGCTGGACAGCAAGGAGAGCGAAGCTGACTAGTAAGAATCATAGAATCCCTGTAGTGCCAAAGAGGCCACTCAGCCCATCGAGTGTGCACCAGAAGGGGAATGGAAATTTCTTAATGAAGTGTCTTTTTTCAGATTGTTGCTGAAGTTCTGCAGTAGAACTCTGCTCTGTTCCCAGTTCAGTCTTCATCTCACTCGAGAGTGGCTGAATGCTGGTCCTGATATGTTTCACTCAATAGATGTGAGGCACAATGAGCACGCCGGCTGATTTTAAACCCATTTCATCGGGGGGGGGGAAAACATTGCAGGAGGCAGAAGACTTGGCATGATTGATGACTCTGGTACAAATGACCAGGTTGTACAGCAGTGAGATCACAATGCTTGCCCCACAGCTCAGATCACCTGGTTGAGCCCCAAGATCAGCAATGGTAGCTGAGTTTTTTTAGTCCAGAGTATGAAACTGCTGTGAATTTCGATTTTAAATGGCAACACGGTGGCCTTTTTTTCAAATATGCAATAGACCCTTCAGTGGAATCATAAAAAAAATTTACCACTATTGTCAGTTTAATCCAGCTGCGTTGTAAAATTGGTTCAAAATCAGACAAGTGCTACTTAAACCTGAGATACCTGGAACACTGGTAAATAGCATTGGTCACGTTTGACTAAATCAGATCATTAGGAGCGATTTTGCGATATCTCCGGGCAGGCATTCTGGCCGTGCTTCTTGTTACAAGTACAACTTTGATGAAGAAGAAACGTTGGCAGAGGGTTGTGTTATAAACCGCAACTCCATTCTCCCAACTAATACAGGATTCAAGAGGCAGTCCAACTAGTGGGGAACCTTAGAGTAAAAGATTGAAATGGTCACCTCTCATAGTCAGTGTCCAGCGATGAAAAGCATTGGCCTAATAAATTGGGTTTATTAATAAATTGAGAATGCATAGGTATCTGGGCAAATTTACCTTACGACAGAATAGTCCAACCATTGCCCATCAACTGTACTAAGGGTGTGGATAGGTTAACGTTGCACTGTTATTCTCTACACAGAAAGCAGTATTCTTTTCAAAGGCTGAATGTATGTTTCTTATCAGTCAGACTGGCGGTGAGAAGTGTTACAAACAAGAATGAGTTTCTGCTGCTGTCAGGCTTTACCATTGAAAGAGCGATGTACAGAATCCCAAACTTGAACCTCAACTGCTGAGCTCTTTTAAAGACCTGTGGTGGGGTGCAACTTCTATGATGAGAGCATTCAGGAGATGTGTTTCACGGAGCAGTTCCTGTAGCAATAGCAAAGGTAGCCGTGGATGGTTTGGGTCCTTCACGGCTTTACAAGCAACTTTGGCACAATGGCTGGATCTTGGGGAAATGAAATGTTTTTGACCGTGCTATTGAAACAGTTTGTACAGTTTATGCTCTTACTAAGTGGCTCGCTCTGTGAGCCGTTTAAATCCCTTTTAAATCCCTTTTCCATTACTTTCACTAAGATGGTGCTTTTTGTTACAGCTGTTACTGGTGCTTAATTGATACAATGTGAAATATTTATCCAAAATTACCTCCCTTTCTCCTGCCACCATTATCCGTGGTGAACCAAGTCAAAGATAAAAGCCATGTAAATCTGTGTTATTGTATTTTGTACAGAAGTAAAGCTTTTGCATATACTAACATGCATGTGTGTGCCTAGCCTTTTTTATATGTAATCAAGTGCCTTCAAACCTTGCTATTTATGCATCATTGCTTTTTATCTTTTTTTGCATACATTCATTCAATCACTCATCTCTGTTGATTAGCATCTCATTTTAAGGACTGCATTTTGATATAAAGATTTCAATGTTTTCCTTTTGGTAGTTCATTTTTTTGTCTGAAATTGGGCTTGCACAGACTATTGGGAGTATGGTGCTCTCAATTTCAAGACCACAGGGGACAACATTAAAAGGGATCCGATTCATAATTGGATAAATTAACCTGGGGTTGGGCGGTGTGATGATCTGCCCATTCACAAAACTCAGTGCAGACATTGATCCACAAGAAAGATCATCCAGGTGGAAGTTCAGGATAGGACGGGGAGCACTTGGCAAAGGAGAGACCACAAGAACAGCGTTCTTTTATGTGTCATCAATTTGTCAATCTCTCAACACTCTTAACATTTAAATTTCAGGTGAGGAGCAGACATACCAATCAAATCTCGCTCCTTTGAGATCTTGGTCCTACACAGAGGCATTTGCCATGTTTTATGCAGTTGTTCCTCGTGTTGTATTTCTGCTCTGTCTTTGTCTCAAGCTACATTCTGCATGTAGCCAGCACAAGAAAGTAACGTTTGTTTGACTTGATTCTTCTCTGTTAACTCATGTTATATATTATAGTAATTTATTGAATTTTATTTCATCAAAGCTTATATAGAACTGCGTAGTATTTACCAGATAGAAACAGGCCATTCAGCCCAACTGGCCCATGTTAGTAATTACGTTTCATATGATTATAAGAGTTCTTAACAAAATATTTTCTTTGACTGTCGCTCTTTGAAATTGCTCAACGCAAACTGGAGGAACAGCATCTCATCTTCCGGCTAGGCATTGTACAACTCAACATCGAATTCAACTACTTCAGATGATTTGCCCTACCCTCCTTGACCCCATTTTTTTAAATTCTATTTTATTTAATCTTTTTTACTATTCTCTACCTTTTTGTTTCTTTATCGTCTTTCTCCATTTTTCTTCCCACTTTATTTACCTACTTTACCTACCTTCCCTTACCTTTTCTCCCCCTTTGCTTCTCCTTTTCTAATTTATTCTCTCTGTGTGGACAGCCATTAACTGGTTTCCCTGATTTCGGTGGGATGACTCATCTTTTCGTTCCCTCACTCTGCAATATAAATATCTCCCACTTCCGATGCCTTTTAGCTTTGACTAAGGGTTATCCGGACTCAAAACATCAGCTCTTTTCCCTCCTTACAGATGCTGCTCAGATTTTCCAGCATTTTGTCTTTTGGTTTAAAATGTTTGCTTTGCCGTGCAGTTACTTTGACATTGATTTCTGGGTTCGGGATGACATTTGGTTGGTGATATATTGCACTAATGATTCAAACTGAATCCTTGTTCGTTTATTACAATTAGATTCAAAATTTTTACTGCAATTTCATTCTTTAGTATTGACTATTGCCACCAACCAGTGATGATAATCTATCCCAGTTAATGTATTGAATGATGAATTGATAATATGGGAACAACTATGGTACTTATTATATGAACTTGTCCTGTCTCCTTAATTATTCCTTTTAATGGCCAAAGTCTTAATTCCTCTGTATGCTTGATACAAATGGTATTTGAATTATATTCCACATACTTATAAGACCTTTACTGTTGGAAAACCGTTTGTCTTTTGGTTAAGTGGGCAGCAAGAAAATAGCCTGTAGATAAAATAGTGCTGCATGCAGAGTGCATTCTTTCTCATCATGTTTCAGATGCCTCATGGAAGAGTAGATGAATTGGAACAAATTTCCTTTCCAACTGGTTGATATGTGCATGGATTTCCTCCAACAGTTCTCACAAGGAGGCCAATGATTTCACAGTCAGATCACCATTTTAAGTTCTGGCTCCCAGTTTCAAAAGGGAAACAGCCTTAAAAATGCTACAGGTTGAAGTTGACCTGCAGATTCCAATTTCAAGGCTTCCTAACCGTACAATAGTTAAGCTCTGAATGACCTTTAAGCCCATGCTTACTTCTAGATAATGAAGGGATACATTTCTGCCAAAGGATAATGTTCTTGTCAATACTGAACATCATACCATCTAATTTGCAAACAGCAACATTATGGGAGACCCACTAGATATGTCATAGAGTAACTTCTCTCTTTCATACTCCTGATCAAAACTGAGTGCCTTTACAGGAAGGATTTGGCAGCACAACACAAGGTTTTCCACTGCACTAACATTGAGAGTGCAGAAAGAGTTAGGTTTGTCAATTTAAATCTAGATCAAAACTGGACCTGGAAAATTAAACCCTGATTATCTGTGGGTTTTAAAACTGATATGCAAATCTCTAGTCGCATTGTAAACCAGGTCATCAAATTAGATCCAAATATTTCTTTCCCATTGTGGACTCTCTTATGATGTGAGAACCCCACAGTTCTTGAAACTCAGCTTCCTAAAGAAAACCGACATCAGGTTGGGATTGACCACTCTACATTGATTTTTACCATCACTGTACGACTCACAGGTTAACTAATCCTGAAGAAGATGATACTTAGAGTCACCTGGTGGTACAAACTTGAATATCGCTGAAAGAAGTGTTGCTTAAGCTTTTCTTGCACTCATCAAAACAAATACAGAATGCCAAGTTTCAAGCAATCGCAGCAGGTTGTATATAACAATTTGCTCCTCCTTTGAATTCCCTAGAACCGTTAGTTGCCCATTATTTTAACCATGGCAACGCCTTGACCAATCAGAGTTGATTTCCCAGCCAGTCAACACCCTTTTCTTGTCTAAATTGTTATGATCATTTGAAATTTGGTATTCTTGCGATTGTCCTGATGAGTGACAGGTGAGAAGCTTCAGCAACATATCTTTTAAGCGATATTCAAGATAGTGTTTATGTAGTATATTGCAAAACGGCACGTGTTCCTGACCAAATATAAAACAAATGCAAATCACACTACAATCAGCAACTGATTGACTCTATCTCTGTTTTGAGTTTTTACTCTGGTGTGCAGTAAAGTTACACCTGGGATCTTTATTAGTTAAACAGGTCTCATTCTAAAGGAAAAACTTTAGCTTTTTGAATGGACCTGTCATATATTAAGCTGATGTTTCTCTTCATCCTAACTATAAATGTAACATTATTATGCACTCTCCCTTTTCCTTCCATGTACTCTATGAACCATATGCTTTGTCTGTCTCAGACACAAGAAACAATACTTTTCACTGTATCCCAGTACACATGACAATAAATCAAATTATACCAATAAACTAATGAAGCCTTACATCAAACAAACATTTAATTCCAGTGTTCTATCCCTTATACCAAAAAGCATTGGAATCCATAGTCCCACATTAAAGAGTCTTTAGCAATGTAGCTGTCAATAATTCTCTGATACGAAAAGCACCCTGCTGTGATAATGAATGGTTGTGAAAGGAATTGGGCAGTGCCAATTTAATAATTTCTAAAAATTCTTTCATGGGATGTGGGCATCACTGACAAGGCCAGCATTTGTTATGCATCTCTCATGGCCCTGAACTGAGTGGCTTTGGACCTGGAGGCCAGACCAGGTAAGGACAGCAGATTTCCTTCCTGAAAGAACATTAGTGAACCAAATGGGTTCTTAGAACAATCGATGATGGTTTCATGGTCACCTTTACTGAGACTAGCTTTATATTCCAGATTTATTAATTGAATTTAAATTCCATTTGCTGATGTGATAGGATTTGAGCCCATGTCATCAGAACGTTAACCTGTGTCTGTGACTTACAACTATAATAGCAACGTTATCACTGGCGCTGTCCCCCCATGATAGAAGTCATCAGGCCTATGCCAACAGATAGAATGAAAAGCCTCCACACTTTTTTTTTTCAAAGATTTAAAGGTCTGAACTTTTAAAAGTCTTGTCAGATTGACAGCTCTCTTTGCCAAGTTTGTTGACCATTCAGATGAACTTATGCACTTTTTACCCATACTTGTGCCAACATTTAACACTTCTAAAGGACATCTGACCTTCTGTAAAAGTGTTCCAGGAATAAATTCAATTCAATGCCTCACCTTTCCAGAGACTATTGAAATGAATCCATCAAGTTCAGACCTGCTCTTACTTGGTCTAACCTACACACACTTTGGCTTTCACACGCCTGACCTATCAAACTCCCACCTCAATGGAGGCAGCTGATCATTGAATTGACAAGCTGCGCATGTGAGAAATGTACCTCAACTGCCAACACTGTCCCCAAAGAAATGGGAAGTGCCTCTCCTTCACAGAGAAGATCTAGGCCCTAGAGCAATGTTGGCCAATCTCGAGGAACGTGAGTAAAACTGGCTTTTCAGCTGGTTCATCACGCAGCTTGAGAGAGTATAAGCGAAAGTCATCAATTCATGATTCTTTCTGCTCACCACTCCATAGGCACAGAATGCCACAGTGGACACCTTGAGCCGTGTGGAGTAAAGGACGGGAAGACTGTACACAATTTGTGTGGATTGCCATATGAATCGTGTCTGGCAGGTTGATGTCCTGCCAACATTTGGATCAAAGTATTGCAAAGGGTTTTTTTTTTGCATGTGTTTCTCCTTAAGATCATGAAAGATATCCACTTAAAAATCTGGAAGATAGCCAGTAATTAATGTATGTTCACCTGATACTGAATATGTGACCATATTAATCTTAAATATTGCTGAAAAAAAGACTTTGTCAGTTTTTCCTCTCGCATATATCAGGACAATCACAAGAGTACCATAGGTAGGGGGAAAACAACAATTTCATAATATATGAGAAGGAAGTGCTGATTGGTTGGCAAGTGGACTGTAGCAGAAGTGTTGCCATGGAGAATGCAGCAGTTGACGGTGATTGATACTTAACTGCCAAGCATTGAAGCTAGAAGCTAGACACTAGACACAGGTTTGCATGGACGCCAGTTATATTAATGCACAGGACCCTGTTTTTTCGGAGACAGGAAGTACAGCTATACACATTGCATCTGTTTCAACTAAAGAAAATAAGTGTCAGCCATTTGCTGGTTCATTTCTTAGGGCAATGTTCTGATCAATCAACATTTTGCCAGGTGACCAAAAGTCAAATGTAACCACCAAATGTTGGAGATTTCAACAGTCAAGTTTCCTTTTTATTGCAGTTATAGAATTTATGGCTGCTATTAATGCTCTGGCGTGGCTTGATAGACAGAAAAAATTCAAGAGGGCTTGGGTGGACAGGATAAATAGTGAACTGGGAATTCTTGTGGTCTAATGTTCTTATTGAAAACAGAGGAAATTGTCCAAGTAGTTTTGAATGACGAGAATGTCAATCAATTTTAATGGAGAGAGGAATCAGTTCATTTTTTCTTTGGTTTTGTGTGTTTCCCCCTCAATGGTTTTAAAGAAAGAATAAAGTCATGTAGGTGACCCCTCTGTTCTGCCCACAGATGCAGACTGACCTGCTGTGTGTTTTCTTTATAACATTCTCGATTTTAGGGTGGAATTTTACGGCCCCTCCCACTGGTGGGATTTTCCAGATCTGTCGAAATTAGTGGTTCTTCCCGAGCGCTGCACTGCATTTTGTTGCCCTGCCCCCACCGTGAGAGAGGAAACCATAGAATTCCACTCTTTGTTTCAATAGGTTAGACTGGAAAAAAATGTGAGTTGCAAGTGGGATCTGTAATCTGGAGACCATGTTATGGTTCAGAGAGGATTTCTCTGGAGATTTGCGTCATTCTGTAAGTTAAGTTGGGTGGTGAATCAGAATTGTGCTCAGTGTGGAGAATTGCCTTTCCTAATTCTATCCTTCCTGATAGAAACTAAAGAAAGAACAGTAAAATCAAGTAAAATCAGCAGATGGTGTAGAATGTTCCTAGTTTTTGGTGAAGTATCGGCTTTTTCTACCTCATGGAAATTTCATCAGAGTCCTTTTGCAATTTCTTTTTAATCAATTGCCTTTGCAATGATTTTTTTCCCAAAAGATACCTTTTTTTTGTTTTGGGTGCCTCTACTTTGTATTCTTTGCTGTAATTAGGACTTCTTTCTGTAAGTGTTAAAGTCCAACTCTAAGCATCTTTGCCTCATAGGTTTGAACTCCCGCATGCTCCTGTGCCTGCGCTTCACCCCCTCCAGCCTCGTCCGCTCTCCACCACCTTCTGCTCCTCCACCTCACTGCAACTTCTTTGCGCTGACTTTAGCGGATGTCCTGTGTGCCTGAGTCTTCCATTCCTCCTTCTTGCGTTTTTGCATGTTACTGGCTGCACCCGGATATAGATGGGGGTTACTGAATTATTCCCAATGTTGGAGATGTCTTGGAATGTACAAACTGCAGTGAGAGCACAGTGCTGCTGATGCTGTCAGCCTATTATTGGACCATGCTGCATGCTGAGGGTGTGCCCATCTTCTTAATTAAATATTTACATTTAATTGTAAAATTTCTGGTTAAACAAAGTTGCAAGCAGTGTACAGGCTCCCACACTATTTGCCGTTATTCTTTAAACAGTTACAATTTTCTTTCAATTCCTTTGTGGTTGAGAGGTACAGTGGACTTGTATAGCAAAAGCATTTCATATGAGGAAAAGTCTTACTCGGTGAAGTGGCACTCCTTCATGGTAAAATCCTTACATACTATTTACTGAATGAAGTAGATGTTAAAAATATCTGATTGTTCCCATTTAAATATTGGGAACAGCAAGGCCATTGCATCAGTCCTCACTCCAACCTCCTTTCCATAGCTGCCAACTTCTTCCGTCTCCCCATCTCTTCCGTTTTCCAAGACTGAGCCAGACTGTTTGCAAGCTCGGTGTCGCACTTGACCTCAAGAGTGGCTTCTGATCATCTGTCCGTGCGATCATAAAAACTGTCTGCCCTCGCTGTGACCTGACCTGGCTGTGTCCTCGCCACAACTCCTCTGTTTCTACACTCTTATTCTTGCCTATGTTTTCCCTCGACTTGCCTTTTCCAAAGCACTGCTGGCAGATCTTCCGCGTTCTACCCTGTGTAAACTAGGCCAGCAGAAGTTTCAATGGTCTCGGATCCTTAGTTAAGCCCAGTTCTGTCCTATCAGTCAATCTGCACTCACTATCCTGGCTCCTGGTTAATCAATGCCTTGATTTTAAAATTCTAGTCCGCGCTTTCAAATCCCTCCGCGGCCTCACTCCTTCCTATCTCTGTCATCTCCAAGACTTTGCATCATGATTAAAGGTATTAAAAGTGTCAAGATTTCTTGAAGACATACATTACTGGAGAATTGACTATATAATGAAATGATGTCCTGAAAAATAGGCTTCAATACCTTGGACGCTGACTCAGTGCAGACCCCTCAATTGAATGCAATCAATATATTTTAATTCTTGATGATTATAATTTAACTGGATGTGCTCATCTATTGTTTTGTGATGCCCCTCATTGGGATTCTGTTGCTAGAATAAGGTTTGGAACAAAGAGCAATACAGCAGAGAACAAGCCCTTTAGCTCACTGATTCCTAATCCCTATTTAAGATTCACAACTCATTGCCCATATGTGTTTTTATCGCTCTCCTCAACTCCCATTGAAGTATCTGTCAAGGTACATCTTGAACGTGCCTGCTTCCAGCTAAGTGCATTCCAGGCTCCCCCCACCCTCTGTGTGAAAACCTTCCTGGCACATTTTCCCGAAACTTCCCCCTCTCACCTTGAACCTGTGCAGTCTTGTAGTTTAGGGCTTTAGCTACTTAACTTGACAATACTCTGCGGCGTGGTGACACAACGATTAGCACTGCTGCCTCACAGCACCAGGGACCGATTCGATTTCCGGCTTGATTTCTGTTTATACTGAATCTGCACATTCTCCCTGTATCTGCGTGGGTTTCCTCTGGGCGCTCTGATTTCCTCCTGCGGTCTGAAATCCTGCTTGTTAAACAGATTGGCCATGCTAAATTCTCCCTTGGTGTACCCAAACAGGTGCAAGAGTATGGCGACTAAGGTATTTTTACAGTAACCTCATTGTAGTGTTAATATAAGCTTACTTGTGGCATGAATAAGCTTTAAACTTTCAATGGGCATGCAAATTTGAATCAAACTGCACAGTTTTTTTAAGTTTGGCTACAGGTCTTCCAGTGTCAGGAAAAGAATGGGGTATGATTTTCCTCACTTCATGTAATAGATACTTATTCACTAGATATTTAATCTGACATGTTAACTCCACAGCTACGCCACAGGTCCATTTTCAGGCATTTGAAACAGTAGCAGGATACCAACAATGTAAGTTGGCATGGTATGAAGTTAATTTTTTCTGGAATTTCTTTACCCCCTCTCTCTCTCTCTCGTGCGTATCTACCTCCAATGTTCCTGTTCAAAAGTTATCAAAATGTTGGTGTACATTCTTCGTGAGCCAAGCAGAATTTACAAAGGGCAACCCAAGGCCATCATTTGGTGCCACAGGCAATTCTTGTCACCCTCTCCCAAGATAAAAATGTATTGTTCAAAAAGCACCCAAATCCCTTCAACTCCAGAAGTCTGTCCAATTTCTGTGTGCTACTATAACAAACCTTCATCCGGTCCTCGTAGATATGCCTTTCTCGTCAGATGAGAGATATTCTGTGGCACCGTTTTCCCATGTGTTTGGAGGAGGTTCCATTCAAGGTGAAGAGATAAAAAAAAACGAATGTATAAAGAACCACTACAAAGATAGCAGTTCCCCAACCAGCCATCCCTGCATTTTCAATAGAGTGTGTACACCAACATGAGCCCTTGATCCCCAATGCAATTGAGATGTTTGACTGGGTGCGGTTAATTCCCGCGCAGTGTGTCCCTGTAGAATGATGTTTAAAGAGTGCATGCAGACAGAAGACTGGACAATTTTCATGTGATTTATATCTGGCATGTCTCCCCCACCCCGTTTTGTGCATGAACCTGACTGAATCATTCGGTTGCTTCAACATCAGACCACACACCGGGTCAGCATGTGATGGCATTTTTCTGCACATGTAATTTGTCAACCTGCTTTATTGTCAATGGATGGCCATTTTTAACATTTTTTGTTTTTTTTTTGGATGTGTAGCTGGTATAACTGCATTTATCTATAGGGAATGTCATTCTGTATCCCAAGCCTTTGCACACCGTTTATACGTTACACGCGTGACAGCCCAAGTTTTCAGAAGGAAGAGACTTTGTCCAGGAGTTTCTGGCCCCCACTGAGGGAGATTCGGCAATCCACTCCATTGACTTGCAGCGGGACTGGGCAATACTGGCAATTGGCAGACTGGAAAATCACATCCTTTGCCTGATTAATATTTGTCAAAACCAAAGTGAAATCAAAGTTTCATCAATAATAGAAAAATGGGAGTGTAAACCTGTGCCTGATTGTGGGGTGGGGGGGATGAGCAATGTTGGAATGCTGGGGGGTAGAAGTTACACAATAGCTATGTAAAGCTTTGGTTGCACCACATCCAGGGGACTATGTTCAATTCTACACATTACATCTCAGAAAGATTGACTCTTATTCATTTATGGAACAGAGGCATCACTGGCTGGGCCAACATTTATTGCCCTTCACTAGTTGCCCAACAACAACTGAGAGTCAACCATGTTGCTGTGACTCTAGAATCACATATAGGTCAGACCAGATAAGGATGGCAGATTTCCTTCCTTAAAGGACATTGGTGAACCAGATTGTTGAAAAAAAAAACTATCAAGAATGGTTTAGTGATCATCAGTAGATTCTAAATTCCAGACACTTTTAATTAAATCCAAATTCCACCATGTGCCATTGTAGGTTTAAGCACGGATCTCCAGAACATTATCTGAGTTTCTGGATTTAATAGTTTACCAATAACACCACTAGACCATTGCCTTCCCTCCAGAGTGCATTGCAGACTCACAAGAATTATACCAGGATTAAAAGCGTGAAGCTAATGGAAACAAATCGTATAAACTAGTATTGTATTTCCTTGAATATAGAAGATGATGGGGTTATCTATATAAGGCATACAAAATCAAACAGGGGAAGCTCTGGAAGCTCATTTCTTGATGGGGAGTCGCGATTAAGGGGGCAAAAACCTTAAAATTACAATAAAGTCATTTGAGGATGATGTCAAAAAGCACTTCTTCACACAAGGGGTGGTGGGAATCCGGATCTTTCTCTCCCTAATGCTGTTGGGGATCAATTGAAAATTGCAAACCTGAAGTGAAGGATTTACATTATGCAAGAATCAGGGAAACATAGGATTGAGGTTTGGATCACTAATGATGTAATTAAATGGTGGAAGAGGCTCACGAGACTGAATGATTAACCCCTCTTTCTGTGTTATTAACAATGGAAAACATTTTTTGTGGTTTTGAAATTAGGATATATTTCAGTTTACTCTATGCTTTTGTCAAGCAGCAAAGCTCTATCAAATGATTGAACTAAAATGCAATATCCACGATCATTTTTTAACTCTATTGAGTTCCACAGTTATTTCTGAATCTGTGTCTGATGGAGCTCAGTGAGTCTTTTGCATGTATTTCTCCACCCATTGCTCCACTTATCACCATCGTCATTGAGCAAAGTCCCTAAAAATGTTTCATGTCTGACTCCCAGGATACCCTGTAGATTAACATAAAGTTAAAATTGTTACAGAGACTAAGCCTATGACTTTCACTAACAGCCTGACTGTGGGAGAATTGGGTGAGAACTTGCTACCTTGCTGAGTGGATCGAGTTAATTCATTGTACTGCCGATGGCTGGTCCTCCCTTTTCAGTGCACCCATCAGCATAAATAACAAAAACTGACTTCTCGCACGATTGCTATAAATGTATTCAAAAGCTGGCTCTAATCCCAGGCCCCTTTTGCCAGAACTCTGAATTATCTTCCCTTGCTTTACACAGCATTATTGTTCAAATCTGTCTGCTGCCAAATTGGCACAGTGTGCAAACCCAGCTTAGTGGCTTTGTTGGGACTGTCAATTTGCATCAGCATTGCCAGGTCAACCCCCTTAGAGTGGCACAACTAGGATGTCAATGTCGTTTTTCGTCCAAATGTTCTTCACCACATTGGTTCATTGCAAATGACCAAACTTCTATTTCGTTTTTTGCTCAGTAACTTGATTTTTATCAGTTAAGAAGCTTGTGCAAAAGGCAGAAGTTCTCAAAAGTTACTGAAGTTTTCAGATAGCTCTCTGACATATTGCACTTTATATTTTGGTGGCACAACAGTTAGCACGGCTGCCTCACAGTGCCAGGAACCAGGATTCAATTCTCTACTTGGGTCACTGTCCATGTGGAATCTGGACATTCTCCCTATCTCTGTTTGGGTTTCCTGCGGGTGCTCCAGTTTTCTCTCACAGTCTGAAAGACGTGCTGGTTAGATGCATTAGCCTTGCTAAATTTTCCCTCAGTGTAGGGAACAGATGCAGGAGTGTGGGCGACTAGGAGATTTTCACAGTAGCTTCATTGCAGTGTTAATGTAAGCCTACTTGTGACACTAATAAGTAAACTTGAACTTGATTTAAAAATTTCTGCCCCAACAACAAGCCTTAAAGAGAAGTTGTTAATTAAAACAAGGTTTCAAATATATTATAGAACATTACAGCGCAGTACAGGCCCTTCGGCCCTCAATGTTGCGCCGACCAATGGAACCAATCTAATGACCCTCTAACCTAAACTATTCCAATATTATCCATATCCCTATCTACTGACCATTTGAACGCCCTTAAACTTGACGAGTCCACAACTGCTTCAGGCAGGGCATTCCACGCCCTTACTATCCTCTGAGTAAAGAACCTACCTCTGACATCCATCCTATATTTATCACCCCTCAATTTAAAGCTATGTCCCCTCGTGTTAGCCATTTTTACAGTATCTGGATAAGTTTCAGTGACTGGAAATAGAAATCCCATATATAAAAAAAATCAACCAGTTCCATAGAGAATTTAAGAGAAACTGAAAACAGCCAAAAGGACGTGGTCATTCCACCCGACCGTCTTGACCTCATTCCGAGCTGTATTCCACTTTTAGGCAGCTAATCTGATTCGACCAAGTTTTGTTTAGGAGATGTAGTAATGGGGGAGTATTGTTTACGGGAATGACTCATTTCATTTAGTCATGATGTGGAATTTTGCTCACAGTAATGTCAATTGGAAGCCTTTAATGTCTTCCTTTATTTGGGCTTAAGTAACTCGTCCAGGATTCTTTTACGCATTGGAACTTGTTCAAAACGTAGGAGTGAACTATTCAGTTCGTCGAAGATCACCCCAGTGTATTTTCTTTAAACCTTCTTAGTTGTGCTGAATGCATAATTGCACGAGACTCAGAAACTTTCCTCCGTGGTGGAAATGCTAGAACCTGATAGTGATAGAAATAATAATATAGATGTGACACAGACTTCAATATTGAATGGAAATGGATCTCCTGTTGATAGTTAATGTAAGGCAATGACTGCCAAAAGTTGCTGGAGCGAGAAGTGATGAAGGGATCTTGGCGAAAGAAAACTTTCCCCCAGGTGCTCTGGTTTCCTCCCACAGTCTGAAAGACGTGCTGGTTAGGTGCAGTGGCCATGCTAAATTATCCTTCAGTGTACCCAAACAGGTGTTGGCAACTCGGGGGATTTTCACAGTTGCTTCATTGTAGTGTTAATGTAAACCCACTTGTGACATAAAAAATAAATAGAAGTATCTACCATGCTAGTCCCCCTGAAACTAAGGGGCAATTTAGCATGGCCAATAAACCCTAATCTGCACAGCTTTGGACAATGAGAGGAAACACGAGCACCCAGAGAAAACCCACGCAGACACGGGGAGAACATGCAAACTCCACACAGACAATGACCCGAGATGGGAATTGAACCTGGGACCCTAGAGCTGTGAGGTAGCAGTGCTAACCATCGTGCCACCCATTGGGTAACCCTTTCCTCAATGTTAAAATAAAAATGAAACTAAAGATTGAGATTGTAGAATCCAGCGTCACTCACAAAAGTATACCTGGCTCATAAACCACCCCCCCCCCATCAACAATGGATACAGCATCATTACAGTGAATGAATGAGGATAGCGTCCTGTGTTTGTAACAACTGAGCCATGTTCAATTAACCCGTGCAATATGGGGGATTTGCAGGTTCTACAAACCAAGCTGATGACTCAATTCATTGGAAACCTGTTAATTGAAGTATTTCAATTTTAGTGCCAACTTTGACTTCCTTGAGAGCCATTGAATAGAAACGTTACCATGGTATTGTTCTTGTCAGAGAATTATGCTCTATCTTGTAACAGCTCCAACATTGGGCAGCTACATTTTTGCTTTTTGAGTCATAGTTTTACAGTGCAGCAAAAGATCCTTCAGCCCGTGTTATCTGCACCAGCCATCAAGCACCTATCTCATCAAATCCCATTTATCATCACTTGGTCCACAATCTTGTAAGCTATATGCTTACTTTTGAAAGATCCCACGTTAAAATTGGATCTGGCTGTTTGATGTCCTTTCCAACTCCATACCATATCATTTGGGAAACGTTCGCCAAAAACCTCTGACTTCGGCCGTGGTTGGGATTTTCAGGTGCTGCTGCACCTGAATTTGGCAGAGCACCAAATTCTCCATTCTCACTGGCAGTGGAGCAAGTAGGGATGAGATCAGAGAATCTCGCTTGATATGTTACACTCCATTCCATGAAACTTATAGAAACAGATACTGGGTGATTGAATTTTTCAAAACAGAGAGTGATGAATCTTCTGCTAAGTAAGTCTATTGAGGGGCATAAAAGCAGATGGAAAGAGTTCGAGTGCAGCACAGTCAATAACTCATTGAATAATGGGACAGACTCAAAGGGCTGAATGGCCTCCTAATGTTGCTGGATCCAAATCTCAGTGTGGGCTGGAGTGCCATTTATATACTGCAGAAGACCCCATGCTGTCAAGTGAAAACTGGACAGAGAAGAAAAGCTTGCCTTCTTCCTGATAACCTTTTTCCTCAAAAGCTAAAAGAGAACTGGGGCTTGTTATTTTTCCATTTGTCAATTCTTGTATAATCTGTTTCTTCAATCGACTTAATTTTAATCAAGCAAAATAAATGAATGGTTTTCAATCTTTCCCTAAATAAACCCATGCGAGAAGTTTAGAAAGTGATCAGGATCTGGCAGCTCACTTGGATGGCCGCTTGTGGCATTCCAGTCAGGCACAGCTTTTCTGATAAGGCTTTTTTTTCCCCCAACTCAGAATCTTTCAGAGTTAAAGCGTGTTTTCATTAACTGTGTTCCTTGAAAGAGAAAAGTAACTTTGAGAAATGGTGGCCTCTCTGCCTATCTGGATGCAAAAGTGACATGTCGAAAGTCGAAGCGACACGTGGTTGAAACTCTTGTCAGCAGATCAGTTGAATTTGTAAGAGTGAGTTGTATTGAATAATCAATAACAAACAATTTCATTCCCTGTTCTTAGTGGAGTAATCTGTGGACCCGATGCCAAATGGAACGGCTGATGTGGAGGATTTAAGTAGTACAAAAGCACCCAAATCTTCGTTGTAGCAGTTTGATGTCTGAATTGTTGTCCAATGCGTTGGTGCTCTTGCACGGCATATTGTTCCCACTTACTTCTTCACTGTTGTTAATGTAAATGATATCTCCCCACGTTGATTCAAACAGAATGTATGCAGATGTCGGGCTTCAGCACATCTGCAAACTGGCAACACTTACTGTCTCAATATACTTCTCAACCACTGCACTCCAACCTGACAATGCTTCTTTCAAAACCTTGTCCTTGCTTTTTAAACAGCTTGCAGCTGAATTATTTGTTTTTTTTAATGATTTAAAACATGTCAGTCACTCAATTCACAGATCTACTTGATTTCTCGTTTCCTGGACCGATGGAGTTTGGGAGAAGAGATTCTATGCACTTCCAAGCAAACTCGAATGGCCATGAAAAGCTGTGTTGGTATTAAAATTGAATAAAACTATGTTTTGCCTTGTCATAGCCACAGCACCTGTAGCAACAATTGAGCCTCCCATCCTAACAGTGAAGCAGGGGCAGACAGCAGAATTCCGATGCACCGCAACTGGGAATCCTCCTCCAAGATTGGAATGGTTCGGTATGTAATTACAATGGCCATTTTGTGCTGTAATGTAATACTTGGTCTACTGTTAGTTATCTATAAAACCTGAAGGTGTTTTCTTAGGACAGAACTGCACACAGTGCTCCAGCTGTGACCTCACCAAAGTTCTATACAACTCCAACATGACTTCCCTGCTTGTGTAACTTACGCCTTGATTAGTAACAGCAAGTGTCCCATATGTCTTTTTCACCACCTTACTATTATGCCCTTCTGCTTTTAGATATCTTAGACAAACATATCAAGGGCATCAATATGAGGAGTTGGCATAAATCATATGCCATAAAGATGATACAAAGATTGGTCAGGTAGTTAACAATGAGGCGGAGTGTCTTGGGTTGCAAGAAGATATAGATGGCATGGTCAAGTGGGCAGATAAATGACAAATGGGATTTAACCCTGAAAAGTGAGAGGTGATACACTTTGGAAGGAATAGTTTGACAAGAAAGTACTCAATGAATGTTTGGACCCCATGAAGTTCTATGGAACAAAGGGCCCTTGATGTGTTTGTCTACAGATCTCTCAAAGCAGAAGGGCACAGTAGTAAGATAATGGAAAAGGCATGTGGGACACTTGCCGTTATTAATCAAGGCGTAGCTTACAAAAGCAGAGAAGTCATGTTGAAGTTGTATAGAACTTTGGTGAGGTCACAACTACAGTACTGTGTGCAGTTCTGGTTGCCACATTATCGGAAGGATGTGATTGCACTGTGGTAGGACAGGGTGCAGAGCAGATTCCCCAGGATGCTGCCCAGGCTGGAACATTTCAGTTAAGAAGAGAGGTTGGATAGGCTTTCATTGGAGTAGAGAAGACTGAGGGGTGACCTGAGAGGCATGGACAGAGTGGATCAGGAGCAACTATATCACAAGGGGACATAGTTTAAGGTGAGGGGGATGTGAGGAAAAACTTCTTTACCCAGAGGGTGGTGATGGTCTAGAATACACTGCCTGAGAGAGTAATAGAGGGGGGATGTCTCACATTCTTTAAGACATATCTGGATGAGCACTTAGGACATCATAACATTCAAGGCTATGGGCCAAGTGCTGACAAGTGGGAGTTCAGGTATTTTTAATGTGTCGGTACGGACTCAATGAACCAAAGGGTCTCTTCTGCACTATATGATTCCATGATAAAGTCAAATACAAAAAAGTACCAACACAAGGAAATTATGGCGAATCATTATAAAACACAGTCTGGCCTCGACTGAGGTATTGTCTCCTTATATGAACACCACACTTTGTGGAGGCATTTGAGAGGGACTAAAGTATTTTTCAGAGTGGTCCCAATGAAAAGGGATTTCAGTTAGGGAGATTCACTGGGGTTGCTCTCCTTTGGAGGTTAAGAGGAGGGGAATGATGATGGTGGTGGTCAAATTCGTGAGCGGTCTGGGCAGAATAGGAATGGAGAAACTGTTCCCATTAGCAGAGAATTGAGAACTCAACTTGAGGTGAGTGGCAAAAGAACCAAGAGTGAAATGAGGATTTTTTTTTTTTACTGAGTGTGTGATTGTATATGTGGAGTGCACAGCCTGAGAATGTGGCGGAGGCAGAATCAGTTGTGGCTTTCAAAACAGAGTTGGACAAGTAACTGAAGAGAAAAATTGTACACAGTTACAGGGAAAATGCCAGCTGAATTGCTCACGCAGGGAGCTGGCACAGACTCAATGGTCTAAATGGCTTTTTCGTGTGTTTGGAACCATTTCTAATACACAAAGAATTAGCCACAATGGGGGAATATTGGATTATCAACTGAGACCCCCAAATTCAAACATTAGATTGAGGAGTGATTCTAAAATGAAGGTTAAAAAGGAGGCCGTGCTGTGTTTGAGATTCTCTCATACGATCAGATCCTTTTCCTAATACGGTTTAAAAAAAAGACCCTTGGATTTAGTCTGTTTGAATGCGGTTGCTAAGAGAACCAAAATGATGACTAACATATTGTCTAAAAAATTGTCTGAGAAGCTATTGAGCTTCTGAAATGTAGTTCTCAGTCTAAACTGCCAAATTCACGAGGTAGAATTCACAGCAGAGTCCCCCACACAGCTTTTTACTGACCTCATTGCTCGCAGCTCCATCGGTTCAGCAATGGGAATCCTAAACAAAGGATTTAGATTAGCCACCAAGCTTCTATTCAGCACAAGTATCTCGACATCAAGTTTCCATGATCCATGGGAATTGTTTCAGAGATTAAAAGAAAATAACTATTAAGGACTATTCTTAAAAATTCAAGACCCGGTTCAATGTGTCACCTTTCGAGGCAAATAAGCTTTTGTGTCAAGATTCAAAAGGTCTGCAGAAGAGATCAGTACCGAAATCCTGCTGCTTCTGATCTCAGCAGTTCAGGTATAATGGCTTCCCACTGATTGAAACACCAGTGGGATCCATTAACAACCTGGTCTTGACAGTCAATTCATTGAGGTCACACCCTACATTTGCCAAGGCTTCCTCTTTGGTTTTAATGAAACTACCAATGGCATAACTGGGTGGCATGGTGGCACAGTGGTTAGCACTGCTGCCTCACAGCGCCAGGGACACAGGTTTGATTCCCGACTTGGGTCACTGTGTCGAGTCCGCACGTTCTCCCCGGTTTCCTCCAAATGCTGCAGTTTCCTTCCATAGTCCAAAGATGTGGGGGTTAGCTGGATTCACCATGCTGTGCTGTGCAGTTACATGGATTTGGGTCTGTGTCTGTGGGAACATAGAACACTACAGCACAAACAGGCCCTTCGGCCCACAAGTTGTGCCAATCATACCAATACCTACCAGGCCATAGAACTATCTGTAACTCCCAATCCCATTAAATCCCATGTATTCATCCAGAAGTCTCTTAAAAGACCCCAGCGAGTTTGCGCATTCTCCCCGTGCTCGTGTATGTTTTCTCCAGGTGCTCCGGTTTCCTCCCACATCCCAAAGATGTGCTCTTAGGCTGATTGTCAGAACAAATTCTCCCTAAGTAGTCTCAAATTGGTTCCAATGCATAAATCTATAAACATAGACAGGGATCACGGGTAGAAGAAGGAACATCGAGGTGGCGGCGCAGGCTCATTGGGCCGAAGGGCCTGTTTCTCATGCTGTTTTGTTCTTTGTTCTTTAAATTGATCCTCAGTACCAAAGAGATTAGCAGTGCTCCCATCACTTCAGTGAGACATTCTGTAAAGCAGGCTCTTATTAAAGAAAAATAATCAGACACAGTAATTCGACAATCAAATGTAAAAGCTTCCACACCAACCTTTGACCACGTCACAAATGAGCAACTGGGTAAAATCTGGGAAATGGATGCTAAATGTCAGGATCACAAACCAATCACATATCAGCTATTCAAGCCTTCCTAATGCTGCCTGATTCTGATAGTGCATTTTGGAAATTTGGAGGAAAACTTGATAATTCCTGGATTAACAAGGAAAATGCATCAGCAACCAACTGTCCATATACTTTCCCTTTGACTTGGGAAAATGGCGGGTTATGGGACTAGGACTTGGGTGGGATTGTGGTTGGTACAGACTCAATGGGCCGAATGGCCTTCTTCTGAACTGTAAGGACTCTATGATTCTATAATGAGATTTCTTTCATTACTGTCCAAGCATCTTGGATCAGTGGCTTCACATCAAGCAATCAGGGTAAGTGTGAGAGCACAAAATAAATTCTTCTGAACTCCCCATTTTGCGTGCACTCCACCTCCTGTTTCACCTGTTTGGAAATGCATGAAGAAATTCTAATGGAGATGGGATCGTGTTGTCTATATACCTGCCTGATGTTGGTTTTTGTACCAATCAACAAGCAGACATGAGTTATACTGATGACCACACTCAATTTAGTAATGACAGTGCCCCATGCTTGAATGCATGTGGAATGACCAATTTTCCAGATAAATAATTCCTAATTTGAGGAACAAATTTCTGTTTCTTTCATTAAAACATTTGAACCCCAAGTTTGTCAGTCCCAGGAGATCCAATACACCCGCTGGGCAGCTGCTAAAATTGTCTTTTGACTCATCTGGAGCCATATTGATGGAAGCCTGAATCGAAACAAGGTTTATCTGCTAGCAATGACCTTTAACCTTGACGGAGTTTGGCGTCAAGTTACCAACTTGCCACCTAACTTCCTGTGAAGGCCTGAAGGTTCTTCAGAGAGGTTAAGTGAGTGGGAAAAGACCTGGCAACCGGAGTACAATGTCAGCAAATGTGAAGTTGTCCATTTTAGCGAAAAGAATAAAATAGAAGCTTGTTATCCAAATGGTAAGAGATGTGGGAGCTCTGAGATTCAGATGGATCTGGGTGACCTGGTGTATAAATAACAAAAGGCTAGTGTATGGGTTTGGCAAGTATTTGGGAAAGCTAATAGAATGTTATAACTGATCGTGGAGGGAATTAATTACAAAAGAGGTTATCCATTGGTGTGACCACATCTGCAGTATAATGTGCAGTGTTGGTATCCTTATTTAAGGATAGATATAAATGCTTTGGAAGCAGTTCGGAGAAGATCTTCTGTACTAATACCAGGAATAAGTGGATTATCTTCTGAGGAAGGGTTGGACAGGTTTGCTTTGCATTCACTAGAGTTTAGAAGAGTAAAAGATGACTTGATCAAAGCCGTTTTTAAGATCCGGAGGGGTTTTGAGAAGGTGGATATGGAGAATCTGGAACAAAGGGTCACTGTTTTTAAAAAAAGGGATAAATCATTTACAACAGAGATAAGCTTTGTTTTCTCACAGGATCAAAAATTGCCGGAACTCTCACCCTCAAAATGCACAATCTTTGAATATTTTTATGTAGGTAGATACTTGATTAACGAGGGGATGAAAGGTTATCGAGGGTAGGTAGGAATGTGGGTTTGAGGTCACACATCAGCCATGATCTCATGATAGAACAGACTCCAGGGACCTAGTGGCCAATTCCTCCTAATGTAACTGCTTTTTGGGGTTGGAAGTTTTTTCCTGGGGCTTTTGAGTTAGGGCAAGAAAATCAGTATTGTAACCATACATATCCAAAATGCGACCAATTTTGTTTAAGGAAATCACGCACGTCTCCCAAGTTAAAAGCCTCTCTCTCTCTAGTTGCAATTGGACTAATCATCAAAGCGTTCTTTGGTATTATAAACACAATGCTCCCTTCACTTCAGTGAGACATTCTGTAAAGCAGGCTCTTATTAAAGAAAAATAATCAGACACAGTAATTTAACAAACACCAAACAAACTTAAAAGTTTCCAGACCAACCCTTGACCACATCACAAATAAGCAACTGGGTAAAATCTGGGAAATGGATGCTAAATGTCAGGATCACAAACCAATCACGTGTCAGCTATTCAAGCCTTCCTAATGCTGTCTAAATCTGATAGTGCATTTAGAGGAAAGCTTTTGATAATTCCTGAATTAACAAGGCAAGTGAATCAGCAGCCAACTCTTCATAGCGGCCGTTTACACTTTCCCTTTGACTTGGGGAAAATATTGAAACGTTAATTACAAATCAAGTAAACTTTCAAATCCCAGTGGGACCAGGAAACAATTATCCAAAAAGAGAGTGAAAAATCATTCAGAAGAAGCAAGGTCAAACGTGATGGGAGTTTGGCTGTTGATTTATGCTCTTAAAGTGGACCCATACTGTAATCACACCCTCATGCCAGTGGTAGATGCTGCTGTGTGCCATCATGAGGGGTCACTGGTGGAATTATAGAGTGGCAAGTTTACTTAGACAGTCTCTATAATGGATGGGATGCCTAGTTTTTAACCTAATACCATATACTGATCTGTTTCAACCTGTTAAAATCCCAAATAATCTCCTAGTTTGACTGCTAATAAAATACTGCCTGCGATGTGGTTATTGTGACAGTTGTATCATTTTTATTTCCCTCTCCAGGAGGCCAAGGTAATATTATTTCACCAAATGCGGTAATTCAGGATGGACTTCTTCGAATTGTTGCTGTGGAGCATTCAGACGAAGCCGAGTACTCCTGCAAAGCTTCAAACAGCGCTGGACATCACACGGTCACATCTATTCTCTATGTACAGAGTAAGAACCACATTAGATTTCACTCAAGATGTTGATTACTGCGCTTGGATTGGCTGTCCGAAGGGCTGGGATACTGAACCATGCTCAAACTAAGAAAGGCCCTTATTTTAACCCTGGGTCTGTGCTCTTTCAAGTGATCACAGCCCTCTGGGCATCAGATTTATTGGTAGCGACAACCAAGGGAGGGGAAAATCCAGGTCAGATTCTCACGTACCATGACGTATTCACATTGTTGTGTGAACTGAGGCAACTTGAAGTCAGTGGAAATGCTAATGGGAATCATTGTATTTGAAAGGGGAGGAGGTGAGGGAGTAGCTTTATTGAAATTTAGTGGTGAACAGTCCTCGCTTGAGGCTTCTGTACAAGTTCAGCATAACGTCCTTATTCTTACACTCTATGCCCCTATTAATAAAGTCCAAAATACTCTATGCTTTATTAATTGTTTTGTCTACTTGTCTCGCCAACCTCAGTGATCTGTGCACTTGTATATCCAACTCCCTCTGCTTTCTGCCCTTATTTAATGTTGTCTCTCCACATTCTTCCTACCAAACTGCATCATCTCATATTTCTCCTGAACTTCATCTGCTGCCTATCTGTTCATTCCAAGTGTCTGTGTCCTATTGAAATTCTGCACTGTGCTCTTCATAGTTTACAATACCTCCAAGTTAGTATCATCTGCAATCTTTGAAGTTGTCCCTGTTGTTGTGTAATAACTTGGTGCTGTCACTATGTGTACTGCGGCAGTCACAGTCTTGGTCTCTGATATTTGCTCAAAGTCATGATCTTGTAAAAAGCCACAAACATCATGTTGGTTGCAGTTAGATCAAGACATGGGAATGAAGTATGACGTATCACAGTTGCAAGATTGAAAGGAAGTTCAGATCCGTGTTCTGATTGTACTTTCATGACTAAATGACTTAATGAAATGCATGATATACATGTGAGGACAAGAGCGTGGGCTCAATAAGACTCTTCTGCTCTTAATGTTCCTTTTACTCGCAAAGCATCAAAGGTTACTAGTACAGAAATGAATCAGTAAGAATCTAAGGTGATGAACACAGGATTTGTAATGAGAAATCATAACTTTAATAAGAATCTCCAAATCGAAGAACATTATAGTATTTATTTTAGCATAAAAGGATTCAAGGACTTATTTTGTTTGGGATTCGTCCTCTTGACTTGAGTGAAAATAATGCTTCACTTCCCACATGGCCCATTGTGTTCAACCCCTCGTCGCCCTGCTATAAATCTGTGATTTTGCCCAACAATTATGGGAGCAGGCTAACGTTCTGTTTGTCATTTCCAGTTCAAACATAAAGTATCTACTGGAAACAAATTGGCCTTAAATGGGTTTGCAAAGGAGCATAAAAGAAGCCAAATAACTGAGTCACCACAAGAATGATCTCTGCAGACTCTTGGCTGAATGTTTTCTTTTGTCACTTATTCTATGGAATTTGCTCCTTTGACTGCAGTTGCCTTCACTGAGAAGTACCATCCTGTACTGAGTGTGACATTGGCGCAGGAAACTCGGGGCACTGCGGGTTTAGAAATCAGGGCGAGAGCTGCTGCCCTATGCCTGCAGACAATTTAACTCTTTTTTAATTTAAAGAAAAGCTTTGTTTCATGCAAGGAAAAGTGCAAACTCGCAAAATGTTCCGTCACTTTCAAATTCCGATTCTCTTTGAACAATGCTGGAAATAAAGTTTGGAACAGCGTATGAAATTTTGCAAGACGGGTGAGACCCAATCAGAAGGTTTATTCGCTTCCATGCATACAGCAACATTCCGCATTGACAGAGCACCGTTTAAAATAGTAAGACATTCCGAGGCACTTTGGGAATGCTAGCAGTCAATATGTGACACCAAGCCACATATTCAGTCTTGGAAAACTGTTCAAGGAGCCTCTTAAAAGAGGGAGAAAGTAGAGAGATGGAAAAATTAGAACATAGAACAATACAGCAGAAACAGGCCCTTTGGCCCACGAGTTGCGCCGATCACATCTACCAATCCACAGACCTATCTATAACCCCCTATCCTATTCTTTTCCATATACTAATCCAGAAGTCTCTTAAAAGACCCCAGTGAGTTTGCCTCAACAACCTCCGACGGCAGTCAGTTCCATTCACTCACCACCCTCTGAGTGAAAAATCTACCCCTGACATCTCCTTTGTATTTGCTTCCCTGCACCTTAAATCTGTGTCCTCTTGTAGTGACCATTTCAGCTCGGGGGAAATAGTCTCTGAGAGTCCACCCTATCTATTCCTCTCAACATTTTATAAACCTCTATCAGGTCGCCTCTCAACCTACGTCTCTCCAGTGAGAAGAGTCCCAGCTCCCTCAACCTATCTTAATAAGGCCTGCCTCCCAATCCAGGCAGCATCCTTGTAAATCTCCTCTGAACCCTCTCAATAGCCTCTACATCCTTCCTATAATGAGGCGACCAGAACTGCGCACAATACTCCAACTGGGGTCTGACAAGAGTCCTATAGAGCTGCATCATTACCTCCTGACTCCTAAACTCTATTCCTCGATTAATGAAGGCCAGTACACCGTACGCCTTCTTGACCACTTCCTCCACCTGCGAGGCCGATTTAAGAGTCCTATGGACCTGGACCCCGAGATCCTTCTGCTCTTCAACACAGCTAAGACTCCTACCCCTTATATTGTACTCCTTCATCCCATTATTCCTGCCAAAATGGACCACTACACATTTATCTGCGTCGAAGTCCATCTGCCACTTCTCCGCCCGGTCTTGTATCCTGTCTATTAGGGGTGGATTTGCAGAAAACTGAAAATCTTCTAGCCGCAACACTCCGGTGCCAATTCGGGTACACTGAGGGAGAATTTAGCATGACCTAACTAGTACATGTTTCAGACTGTGGGAGGAAGCTGGAGCACCCAGAGGAAACCCACACAGATATGAGGAGAATGTTCAGACTCTGCACAGACAGTGATCCAAACTGGGAATTGATCGCAGATCCCTGGCACTGTGAGGCAGCAGTACTAACCACTGTGCCATCCCAAGTGGCACAGTGGTTAGCGTCGCAGTGCCAGAATTAATGACCGAGATAGCTAACTGCCAGTAGTGATTGGAGGAAGTGGGAGTAGCTCACAAGACCAAAATTCACGGGAATGCAGAGATCTGAGAAGGTTGCATGGTTAGAGGAGCAGGAGAGTTGAGGCCGTGGAGAGCTTTAAATACAAAAATACAAGAATTTCAAATTTGGAACGTGTACAGGAGGTCACTGAGAATGGGGTGATTGGCAAGTGGAATGATGTAAATTAGGCAATAATTGAAATAAATAAAACACATCAACAAAGTCACAGATATGTTTCTTAACAGATAATTAAGTTATAGGCACTCAAACTCAATGAATGCAAAATTAAATTCTTTCCATCGTAAATTAATATAACTAAAAAGCATTATTTCTTCAAAGTAATAATTACTATTACTGAAGCAAAGTTCACTGGACTAATTGTCAACTGGTGCCAAGACAATATTTACCCAAAAGGCAGAATAGAGCCTATCTCTACGTTTTCAGAAAAATTCTTGTGCATTCGGGCAGTGCCGCAATGCATAAATGGGGATTAGGTGTCCATTTTGGGTTGATTAGATTTGGCGTGGCCATTATAAAAGAGAATGAGCATTGTTGATCTTATGGACTGTCTGCCATAGTGCGGCTAAATTGTGCGACCAGAACTGTCTGCATTCCTCCTTCCCTCCTTTGGATGATCTCTCTGAGTTTTGTGTTGCTGTGGCAGCACTTGTTGATTTGAAGCCTGTAACATCCTACTTTAAAAACTCACTGCCTGGAAGCCTATTGCAGATTTAACATGCACCAATTTCCAATGCCATAGATAGTGTCTTGCAGGATGCCACTTGCGGTCTCTGCAATACGTACACTTGGGATGGCATAGTGGCACAGTGTCTCATAACACCAAGAACCTGGGTTCGATTCCCAGTTCGGGTCATTGTCTATGCAGAGTCTGCCTGGGTTTCCTCCGGGTGCTCTGGTTTCCTGCCATAGTGAAAAGACGTGCTGGTTAGGTGCATTGGCCTTGCTAAATTCTCCCTCAGTATACTCGGAATAGTGGCGACTAGGGGATTTTAACAGAAACTCATTGCAGTGTTAATATAAGCCTACTTGTGATACGAATAAATAAAGTTTAAACTTTGTGCGATCTTCTTAAATTCTTCCCTCAAAACCAAGCTAGGCATTGCTTTGAAATGTTTGTGAGTTATTGTTAAGTTTTACTCCCAAGTGTGGACACATCACATAATTTGCTTGACATTTTTTCTAAGTATTGTCACGAAAAGGGAGCCATGAGTGGGTGATTTAAATTCTGGTAGTGTTTTTGAAATGAAGTCACAATTGAGCAAAACCTCTAGCTGAAGAAGATGCAATAGAATATGTCGCAACCACTTTAATTATTTTCGGCACAGTTTAAAGACATAATTGCATTGGGAGTTGTTTAATTTTGAAAATGGCTTCAGGCAAAATCGAGTATTCGTGTGAAGTGTTTTTGGCATTTCTGTTCTTACTTTCTGCCGAAAAGATGGAAAATCCAATTGCCAAAGCTCCAAAGTTATACCAGCATTAGTCACAATTTCAGAGGAGAGCTCTGATTAATCTGGAGCCAGGGAATTGTTCTATGGAGAAGGAATGAGCCTATCTCTGGAGTTTAGAAGAATAATAGATTACTCATTGAAATGTGTAAAATTTCAGCAAGGAAATATTGATTATTTCAATTATTCAATTATTTTTAATTATTCAATTTTTGAACTGCCCAGTTTTTCCCTGATTTGAGAATCTCGAGCTAGGGGCATTGATCTATAGATAAGAGAATCGGCTACTTTAGGACTGAGATTAGGGAGATAGAGATCATTTGGAGAGATTGTAAATCTTTGGAATCCCCAGAGACCAGACGATGCTTATTCGATACAGTGGCAAAGCCGCTTGCACTGCTGCCTCCCAGCACCAGGGACTCAGGTTCGATTCCCAGCTTGGGTCACTGTCTGTGCAGAGTCTGCATATTCTTTCTGTGTCTGCACGTGTTTCCTCTGGGTGCTCCAGTTTCCTTCCACTGTCTGAAAGATGTGCTGGTTACGTGCAATGGCCATGCTAAATTTTCCCTCAGTGTACCCGAACAGACACCGGAGTGTGGCGACTAGGGGATTTTCCACAGTAACTTCATTGCAGTGTTAATGTAAGCCTCCTTGTGACACTAATAAAATAAACTTTAAACTTAAATTTTAAAGCTTATTCGATGAATGTATTCAAGACTAATAGATTTCTGGGCATTAAGGAATATGGGAATACTGCGGGAGGTGGCATTGCATTGGAGAGGCATCATGAATGGCAGAGAAGGCTCAAGGAACCTTATGACTTAATCCTCCCTTTGCTTTTGGCTCATTTGTCATTGAGCTCCGTAATAATCCAAGTTTAATGAAGATTACTCCAAAATGTTGCTTCATCACACTGAAATGATGGATAAAAGTTTGTTTAGTGAAAATTAGGCCAGGGTTCAAAATTAAAAGCAATTTGAATCATTTTTCTCCTAAAACATAAAGGAAATAAGTCCTTCCTCAATCATTCAAGCTCTATCTCCATTGAAACAAACTGCAAAGAATATATAACAGTAATTGGAAGGAAAACATTTTAATAGCATTAGAATTGGGAGCAGGGATAGGCCATTGCACCCTTCAAGCCTGCTCCAACATTCAACAAGGTCAATAATTGTGGCCTTAACTCACATTCCCTAATCCTCCTCAACTTCCTCATTAATCAAAATTCTGTCTAACTCTGCAGTGGAAGATCTTTATACTGTGTCTCCTAGTTCTAGAATTTCCCCATGAAGGGGAAACATTCTCTCTTATCCCTTTAGGAACTGGCATTTTCATTAAGATCACCTCTCATTTTGCTAAGCTGCAATGAGTACAGTAGATCCAACCTTTTCTAATTGCTATGGTTAGTGACATTTGGAAAGACTATGTACAATACTGCTGCAGCACTTGAATAGAGCAATTCCCATGTGTCTACTCGACCTCACCCTGCCCCCAATCATGCTTTCTCACACAACTTGACATTCATTTTCTTATCACGCTGTTACCCTTGCCCTGTGCTGAGCTCTTCAGATTAATTCAATTCTGTTGTTGAAGATAATTGTAAAAGCAAAGGAACCTGAGGGAATCAAGCGTGATTATTGAGAGGATCGAGGAAATAAGACTCATTTAGAAATCAGGATTGAGAAGTAGTTTAGTTCATTCCTTTATCTGGTCTTTGGTCTTTATTACAACATCAGGTAAAGGCTTATTGTATTCTAGCTAAGACTTTGTTGAATAAACAATCCTGATAAGGCAACATTTGTATTTTTCTGGTCTGCACTGGACTCTACATTTTTCTACACAATCACTTGGTGCATTTTGTTTCTTCATGGACATTGCAAAATGGGAAAGACTAAACTTGGCTTCCTCATTCTTTCAATAGGGTCCAAAGTCCTTAAGAACATGTTTCTCCGTATCGAGTTTCTCTTGCTGTGTTTCATGTTTCCCTCTATGATACTGACTCCTACAGTACTAAACAAGTCCCTACAATGTAGAGGGAATGCCAGAAGCTTAAAGAGGGCAATTTTACATCATTGTACAAATGGGCATGGAGGTTGAACTAAAAAGAGAGGCATCACATTTATCACCTGTAATTGTAAATTTTAGAATATACCTGTCTTTAAAAAAAATTGGAAACAAAAATTACCATAAATGAAATGTACCAGGCTGGATTAATCTAATAATTTGAGTCACTCAATGATAGCCGTACAGAAGAATTGTCAACCTCTATTGTTTTAATTCCATGAATGGGATTCTTACACAACATTTTATCCAACTCGTTTCTGTAGGTAACGGAAACCTGCCTCAGGTACAGGTCAGTCCACAGCGTATAGAGGTACCAGCGGGCGACACAGTTCGGCTGTACTGTCGAGCGGGAGGGTATCCTTCACCAACACTCTCGTGGAAGAAGCATCGAGGAGAGCTACCACCACAGGTACCACTGACCTTTATTCACTCAGATTCTCGCAGAATGCTACTGAATCAGTCATTTGGCCAAGTTCCTTTGAATTGATGTGAATTGAGGGCAGTTTCAAAGATCTCCGAAGACAGTGCCATTAATTTTCATGCCTGTGATCGAAGTAGATTGTTCCTCTGTACTTAAAGAAGGTATCCTTTATTGTCTTCTATTCGATTTCATCTTAGCACCAGTATGTAGTCAATATCGGTGCTATAGTAACTCTTTACAAGGTAACTCTTGCTTTCAATGATGTACGGATCAATGGCAAATGGTGCTGAAGAATAGATAAAAAGCCAATTCACCCACCACATTTTGTGAAACTGAGCATGAGTGATGGTGGGAGTAGAATGTGTAAATGTTGTGTTAATATAATTACAAAGTTAGGAAAATACAAACTTTTGACCATTAATTCTTAATTAGAAGTTTGTGTTTTTTGACTTCTCCTTTTGGAGTATCTTCCAGTTTGTAGGTGAAATGTGTTTCTGATAGATTTGAAACACATTCTAAACAATCATCTCCATAGAGATCCATCATGATAGCCCAAAATTCCTGCAGCCTTAGAGTGTTTAAATGATAAGTCATATCAGCAACTGCAACAACCCCAAATCTTAAAACTAGCCCTTGTGTCACAAGATGTGAAGATTCCCAGCCCTACCTGTTTGCAAAATTGGCTGGAGAATTTTCCAATAACGTTGAAACCCTAGTTTTCAGGAACAGATGCACTGATAAAAATGATGAAGGGGCAGAGAAAACATCTTGAGAATAAAATATGGTCTTGAGAATAAAATATTTTCAGTATCTAATGTTATCAGTCTTCAAATACACATTCTACCTTGATTGTTTAGTCTGAACCTTACTGTGAATCTCATCAATGCTGATTCTGCACACATTCAGTGGAGGAAAATTCTACGCAAAAGTAGAAAGTGAATGTATTTGAGATGCAATTGAATGGCTGACGAGGGCAGCAGTCATATTGGAATACCTTACCCCTCCAAGCCATTCACTATCCTGACTTGGAAATATATCACTGTGG